>JADMLD010000103.1:0-1200000 GCA_017589585.1 Phylloscopus whistleri
GTGAGAACTCTGTGTGAGAGAGAAAGCTGGTGCCAGTTGCTGGAGTCGGTGGGTGTGGGTGCCCTGGCCTGTGGTCAGCTATGAGAGACAGTGGAGTCTCGAAGCCAGCTACTGGAGGATGTGGAGGTTGTTAACCTGCTACAATGGGGCAAGAATGGTATGTATCCCAAAAAACAGATAATGGGGTCACTGGTGTGATTGAGGATCTCAGTGCTGGGAGCTATACAGTCCTCAAGACACAGCCTGTGTGCTGGGTGTTGGCTGCTGGAGCTCCAGGCATCTTTATCTTACACAGTCCTGGAGTGTTTGAGCTGTCTGTAGACATTTGCTAGAAAACCTAAAGCTGAACCAGCAAGCAAGCAGGAATGTCTCAGTCTGGGTCACAGGTACCAGGTAGGCAGAGGATTCAGAGGATCCATGACCATGGGGTGCCTGTGGGATGAGTGTGCAAGTGCTGTGTGTGTGCAGTCAGCAGCAAGGTGGATCAGTAGGTGAGTAGAACCACAAGTAAGGGGACGGGGATGAAAGCAGGGGTACCAGACACGGTGGATGTATAAGTATACATCCCCCCTGTCTGGTACCCCTTCCTTATACTGAGGGGAGCCAAAAATGTTCCTGTGCCTGTGCATCCAGAGACTGTTATGTGTAAGCCTGTATCAGTGAAATCCAGCTTCTGCCAGCCCAAGAGCAGAGGGTTTGGGGTGTCTGCACTTTTATTTTTGTGAATCCTGTATGCAGGTACTGTTGAAGGCAGTGCCTTGTCTGTGACAGCCTGTGTGGCTGGCCACGCCATTGTCCTGCACGTGTGTGTCTGTGTGTGTCTCTGGGATATGGACTGAAATTCACTTTGAGTTCTGCCTGCAAACAGGAAAGTGGTAACTATGTCCCCCAGCCTGGCCAAAACCCTGGGTCCCTGAGGAGCTGGACTCCAGTGGCTGTCAAGAGAGAGTCCTGAAATGGTTCTGTTGGAGTCGGCCTTGTGCTTAACATCCTTTAACATAGAGCATTAGAGTTACTATAGGTTTATGTTATAATATTCTTCTCTGTTTATATTAACATATTCATGAGAAATGAATGAGAAAAAACACCTGAGACGTGTTAGCAAACTCTTCCACCTCATCTCTTGCTCTTTCTAGAGGAATTTGACTCACCATAATGCTTCAATACTCTGTATGAGACCTGAATATATATCCTTAACTTCATCAATTTATTTGCATGGATTTTTCAATGACCATAAACTTCAAAAGACATTTAGGAAAAGATAAAATGGTCTCAGTTCTACTACCCATGCATAAAGTGGCACCATGAATCAAGATTCATGAGGACTGATCTCTGGGATGCTCTTATGTATATACAATTTCTTTGGGAGATAATGTTGAAATATTTTAGATATAATCATTTATTTAATAGATACGTATCTTTGTGATTTATATACAAAAAGTGTGACACAGATAACCACTTTAAATATTACTCATAGAAACTAATTTTGAAGTATGTGTGCTAATTTGTGACTTCTTTATTTATCATTTACCACTGCTGCTGTCCAAGGCATTACTAAAATCATCTGGTATGAGTTTAATTTTCTTAAAATCTGCAAATATGCTGTTCATAGTACGTTCACAAACACCTTGTTGTATCATCATACTGTGCAAAAGGAAAAAAGTATTTGTGAGAAACTAAATAATCACCTTTTTCAAGTCATACATGAAAATAACTCCACTGTAAAATTGCTTTCAAATACTTGCACTGATACTCAATAAAGTTAATTTTCCAGAATCTTTCCTACAAATTACAACCAGAGCGTGGAAATATTTTGCAATAAAGAAACTAGAAGCATTATGAATCTTCACAATACAAAGTGATCTGCTTCCTGCCATTTCCTAGAAAAGCAGGCAGAGTTTTTACTGTGACAACTTCCCAATGAGTCATACAGCAGTTGGGTAGCTGATACAGTCACATAAATTTCACTCGTTCATTTAAAAACTGTTTGTTATACCCAGCAGAGAAAAACTGATTTCATATGGATTTGTCTTGCATAATGATTTTAAGATTTACTGTTACATTTTTCACCCATGCTTTGTTACATTACCATCACAATGGATAACCACAGATACAGGTTTTCTTTAGAAAGAAGTTTATAGCAACTGTTATTTGAATACAAAAATTGAAATTAATACAGACCATATACGGGAAATTATTTACACATTTTTAAAAGGCATATTTCATTAATTTCTGAAGTTTTGCCAAGATTAATTCTTAAAGGATTGAGTATTACTTTTCCTATTTATCAGATAGATACATAATTCTTCAATACTGTCATTCTTAGGTTTTGCTATCATTCCACTGAGAGAGTAAAATGCAGGAGGGTTCCAACAATATCAGTTTTCCAGTGGAGGATCAGTGCCAAACAACAAAAGGTGAAATGGAGCAGTGCTGATGGCCACAAAAATGTCCCATTAAATTGTGAGGAGAGTGAAGGTAAAACTACCTCTAACAACCTTTCTAAAACAGCAAATCTAATCCTAGGTGGTAGTTGGACCAAAATTACTTTTACCTTCTCTCCTCTGATTCTTCCTTGAAAACACCTTTTCCTGATGGTACGGAAGTGAAGCTATAACAAAGAACAGGAGAGATGAGGCTTAAGAGAAATCTTTGGCACTAAGAAACTGTAGATGTGCAAGCTCCTTGATATTTTAAGAGGGTCTTCACTCAATGCCTGTGAACAAGAATTAGAAAAGACTTCAATTTATAGCTCAACATAGTCAGTGATGTCAATATTGCTTTTGATCAATTCCATATACTGTCAAATCATATTGTGATAGTAAGCCTTTCCTCTATGATCACAGATAAACTGGCTGCTGTTGTGAAGAGTTTTAATTAATCTTTTTTTCTTAGTAGGTGCTTAGTTCAAAACTTGATAAATACAAAACAGAGGAGTATTATTATGCTAGTACATTGCTTATTATTGGAGCTCTTTCTTCTCAATGATGAGAAGAACTTCTATTTTTTGACTATAAATCCACTTTTTATATGTCATATACAAATTAAAAGCTACTTTTATGATTATGTATCTATCTACTTAGATTAATTTTTTTCCTAATTTTTTCTGGATTATTTCTTAGACTAAGTTAGAAATTCCTCAAATTATGTCTACAACTTTTCCTAGATGTCTTGAAATTAGGCTGTGAAGGTTTTTTATGTGAAGTTAATGTAAAAAGTAACAATTTTTATATTAGTCAAACAATGTAATTTACATATAATTTTCTCCACTTTGTTGTGATCTGTTGAGTCTGAAAGAAGATGGCATTCTACTACCAGAAATGTCCCTTTTGTCATTGTAGCACTGTGGAATTTATATCTGATAGACCATTGCATCTTTTGTCCCTGTGTTCTAAAGTATAAACAATCAACCAAAAAGAAGGTGCAGTAGAGAAACTATATCTCTAGGACTTACTGTACTAGAGATCCCTTTTACTCCAAATTTGGTGGCTTTTTGAACAGTGCTGGTAAACCAGGAGTATTTGGAAATGGACTTTGGCAGGAAAGGGCAAAACCCCCTGTTCTCTGATGACTGTATATCATCTATCTAGTGAACGAGGTGTTGCCCTTCCACTGTACCCTTTCACAAGCTCAGGAGTGATGTAGCACTCCCTTTCTGTGAAAGGGATAAAAATTTCACTTCTTACAGCAGATCTATTCTATGCTTACTCAATTTAAAGTGCTGCTAGTAGTCTGACTGATTTTTATAAAGTAACAAGTGGATTTTTTCTGTTTAGGTGAAGTTTCCCTATAGGAATTAGGCATTGATTGATTCTAGTACTCATAGTTAAGGAGTTCTTTATGGTTGGTGATGAATGTTATAAAAATACATTAAAATATAAATATTAACTTGTAGTTAATATTATGTACTTGTAGTCTGAAAAGATATTTTTGCCAGTGAACTTGGGGTTAGACTGATATCTTCGAAGTGTTTTGTCATACTTCAGTAAAGTCCACCTCATATTGCCTGTGCTTTTCCTCATCCCAACTCTGAAAATCGTTTTACCAATCGTTCTTTCTTTATCCTCCTCCTAGCATAGAATTAATCATAAAGTGAAAATTTTCATTTATTTTGAAAATAGCTGTAATTTTACTGTACTGATTTGACAGGTGCAGGAAACATAATGTCTGTGTTTTCTGATAAAACATTTGCATGCTTTGGATTTCCTTGTAGGTCTGGTGTTTCCTCTGTTTTTGTTGATAATGCTTGCAATGTCTGGAAGATCAAAAGTGTGTTCTTCATTTGTAAATACAGATATGAATTTTAATGAGCTGTTAGCCTAACTACGTAAAGTAATGCATAAGAGACAATGTTGATACTTGTTCTGTGTAAATCCCAGATGCAATATATTCATTCATTAGTGCATAAGTTTATGCCAAAAATTATGAACATTTTGATTATCTCATACTTGTTTGCTCAGCTGTAAGCCTTTTTAAGGTTTTACTTTAGGAAGGACTTTTACCCTCAAATACAGATTTTTTTTTTTTTAATTAGTTCTAACTAAAATTGTTCTTGAAAACATAGAAATAACAATGGGAACTAATAAAAGTCTCAAGCAAAATTTCTCTATAAATCACAGCCTGTCTTCATCATTTTTGGAAGATCTAATTTCATTCTAGGTCTGATTGAGACAGAGTCAAATTACTTCATAGCAGCCCATAGTGTTCCATGCTTTGAATTCCTGTCTAAAACACTGTGGATAACACACCAGTGATTTTTGACTATTATTGAACAGTACCTGCACAGTGTCAAGTTTTTCTCTCTCCCTTCCTTCATATTCGTTTCCTCTGCCCAATGCCCCAGTGGGTAGGCTGAGGATAGGTGGGAGGTTGGGAGCCTCATAGCCAGGACAGCGGTTCCAAATTGACTGATGGGATATTTGTCTTGGCTTTGAAAGACAGGTATCTGTCAAGGAAAGCTGGAGTTTTCCTTGGAATGGAGAATGTAAACCCCTCACCCCTCCAAATTATAATTTTGCAATTAAGGGCTTTCAGGCAAAGATAGAAACCCTGACAGAGTCAGAGCTACAACCTGACACCCTGTTGGTCAGGGTGTTGGAAGCAGTCCATAGTAAGTCCTCCTGGAGTGGCAGATGTGGTGCTGTTGGAGTAGAGATGATCCTAAGAGAAAAGGGTCCAGTGATGGGGAGAAGGGTCCAGTTTTCCTCCAGGAATCTGCTGGAACCAGATACCTGTGTTCCTACATCTCAGTTTTATCCAGGTAGGAAGGGTTGGCTCCCCCCCCACTGGGTGGAGCATCTCACAATGGGATGATGGAATGTGTCGTGTCCTTGGTGAGCCTTAATGGCCCATTAGCAGAAAATATCCCCCTGGAGGGAGGGTGGTGAAAGAGATAAGAAACACTGCCCCACCTGGTTTTAACAGCTGGCCCGTTATCAGAAGGCATCCGCCCCCCTCCCTCCAGAGTTACAAGAGATAAAGAAGAACATCTCCCCAACTGCTTTCAACAGATGAAATAGAATACACAGTTTTGGTTCCATAACCCAAGACAATATTCCACACCATATGATGCTGTGCTTAGGAATAAATGCTCAAGAAACAAGAGAGGAAAGGGACATGCTACTGATTATGGCATTTGTCATCCCAAAAAGCTGCAATATGTGGCCCTGCTTTCCAGGTTGCAGCTGGACATCTGACGACTGATGTGATGTAGTGAATGAATTCCTTTCTAGAAGTAATTCCATTTTTTCCCTTTAGCTTTCACACACAGACTTTGCTTTCTCTATTAAGCTGTCATTATGTTGATCATTTAGACTTCTCATCTTCTTTTTATTTTCTTTCTGTGCTGGGGAGAAGGGAGTGAGAAAAAGGTTGGATGGTTGTTGCCTGAGGTCATCACATTACAAATTTGAAAAATAATATTTTCTACTCTACCGCTTTTTAAGAAGTTTTTATTTTCTCTGTCATATTGCAGTGTATGCTGTTAAAGTTATTGCATTTCACCTGTGAACTGAGAGATTTCCATATAGACAACTTAATCTTACCTTTGCTTCCCATCAAATCTAAAGTGCATGTCACTTGATCCAGGACTGAGAAAAAATATGAACAGTTGTGAACTAGTGTGTTTGAAACTTGACTCTGTGTTTTGTAATGCAATTAATTGTTCCCCTAAATAAAACCAAACAAAACCAAAACCAACAAAAACAAAAAACATACAAAAGAGGTTTTTTGGTGGTTTGTTTTGTTTTGTTTTGTTTTTTTGTTGTTTTTTTTTTTCTTCGTATCTTTAAGCACAGGCGTTCTCTAGACAAGATAGAGGTCTAGATAAATTGAACAAGAAGAAGGTGTACTTCTAGGGAGAATTTAAATGCAGCAGGAAAGTCTGTTCATCTCATGTAGTATCAGCCTAATGTGAGTGAAGAATTCGTAGAATGAGTGACTTCTAGTCACTAGTGAGTAATGGGATATTTCTAACACCTTTATTAGCTGAATTCTTCATTCACAGTACACAACCTAGATTCCAACATCACAATATCATAATATAGCTAGTGATTTATCATGTTTTTTTTCAGAACTCTCATTGGTTACACAGAATCAGGCTCTTTCAGATTCGGCTAAAGTAGATTCCAGGTTGGTCAGGAATATGAACAACACTTTTTGGTCTACAATCCTAAATACCACTGCTGTGGTAAGAGAGAAAACCCATGTGCTGTAAGTTTTCTAGCTAACAGTATATATGATCTAATCCAGCAGGACTGGAGAACAAAGCTGAAGTGTAGATCTGAATAAATACCTAAAAGCAATGTCTTGTGACTTTTGTTTATGCATTGACTGTTAAGCATGACTGTTAAGCACTAAGACTGAACTGATGATTTTCTTTTAATAGCATTTTGTTTCAATATCTGTATCCTGAACATAGCTTCCACTTACCGAGTATTTGTGAAAAATATATACTTTTCAAGAAGATCAATCTAATGGTCATAAAGGTTTATTGGGAACAGAGGACTATGTTCAGAATATTAAAGAATAAATATTCAGCTCCTTAATATTTCCTAATCACTGAAATAAGATTTTTTGGAGTCTGAGTTTTTGTCTACTGCAACTGTGGCAAAACATATAAAAAAGAGGAAGAGATCTATTTTAGATGAAAATTTGTGAGAACTTTCAATAATGAGTCAGAAAGAACAGTTATGAAGATGCATTACTTTTCCCAACAAAATACATACTGCCAATAGATTAGAACTTCCTCCTTCTCTGTCCCTGCAGCTGCTAGATTCTTGCCCACAGCTACAGCTTATTAAATTTTTAGGGTCCCTAGACTAGTGAGTGTTGTAACTGGTCTATATTTAATGCTTTCAGCATGTCATAACTGTATAATGCGATATGCCCATTGCAACATTTTTCTGTCTTCTAACAATTTACAAATTTCACCAAATCAATGTTAATTTTAGTAAAAAATGAAAAAATAAGCGGTTTTATGAACTGGTTGATCAAAGCTACCAGGAGCTACCAGGACTCATGAATTACAGTGAAAGGTGACAAAATAAATAGAACTCCATATGTAAATTCTCTCTCTTATCTGTACTGACTTTAGTGGCCAGGAAAGTATTTTAAGTCTGATATTGGTACATAAAGATTATATTATATCACAAAGTTGCTGATATGAAAGTTCAACAGCCACAACTTTATGTTTTTGTAGTTATCAAAACTGCTCCTCTTATCTGACCTATCTAGCCTTCAGTTATCTCTGAAAATACAATAAAGAAAAATTTTTAGCAGTAATGCAGTATTAAATTCTGAATTCTATAATTTAGAAATGAATTATATAATGTAGAAGTAAATTCTGAATCCTAACAGGGTATCAGGATGTACCAAAAAGAACACGCATATCTCCTCAGAACTGTGTGTGGAAGCAGTAAAAATAAATAAATTAATTAATAATAGAAGTTAGAATATATCACTGAGATTTTATTCTGCAACCACTTTTCTGTTTTGAACAAGTGCACATGCTGCTTTGACATTTCTTATTTTATACACATTAAACTATTCAAACATATTCACATGCAGAGATGTAATTGATGGTCACAGGTTCCAAAGGGCTGTAGGGTTGTCCTGGGTTATGGAATCAAAAATGTGTATTCTATTTTCATCTGCTGAAAGCAGTTGGGGAATTGTTCTTTATTTCTTGTAACTTTGGAAGGAGGGGGACGGGGGGGAGGGGCGGGTGCCTTTTGGGTAATGGGCCATCAACAGACTATACCCCGGACTATACCCGCTCCCCCCAGAGCCCCATTTGCATGCATGGTCCTATTGTGGGATGCCCTGCCCAGTGGGGGGAGTCTACAATTGCTGCCGGGAAAACTGAGCCGGCCGGGGACAGATTTCACTTGCTTCACCCCGATTCCTGGGAGGAAGACGGCACCCCATCTCATCTTCGCCAGACCCCATCTCATCATCGCCGGACCCCATCTCACCATCACCTCACCCCTGGACCCTCCTCATCACTCCTAGACCCTTTTTGGCTACAGGATCGTCCCTGCTCCAACAGAGCCACGTCTGTCATCCCAGGACTCACTTCTGGACTGCTTCCAACACCCTGACTAACAGGGTGCCAGGTGGCAGCTCTGATTCTGTCAGGGCTTTCCCAGATTGTTGTCGTTTGTTTGCTGGTTTGGTGGGGTAGTTTTGTTTCCTACCACATTTGTATTATTGATATTCCTAGTAAAGAACTGTTATTCCTATTCCCAAATCTTTGCCTGAGAGCCCTTAATTGAAAATTTATAATTTGGCAGGGGTGGGGAGTTTGCATTCTCTATTCTAAGGGAAACCCCAGTTTCCCTGGCAGACACCTGTCTTGTCAAACCAAGACAAGGGTATTTATATATTTTTTTCTCCTTGAAATTGTGGCCCAAGAGGGTTTAGTCTATCAGATTATCAAGTTTCTTTACCCAAAATATCTGCTGAAAAAATATTAATTGCTCGACTAATTTCGTTCTTGTAATATAGTGTTTAAACCATATGTTTTATCCTTTCTAGCTTTTCCCCTAATTAGCCCAGATAATTTTGTTTTAGTTTATTGTTTAGCTTTCTCCTAATCAGATATAGGACATCATGAAAATATTACCCTAAGGAATGTAAACATTTGCAGGTGGACTGTTACTAAAACGACTAGATCAAATAAAACTGATTTCCTTGTTCTTTCTGTATCTATTCCACTACTAGACTTTATTTCTTAGAACAATGAAAATTGAATAAAGTTGCTATTGTCTGTCTGCAGGAACTACTGTTAGCCAAAATGCCTAAAACATTATTACTCAACTCAAGTATGATTGTTAAGGAAGATTTAACCTGTTTCCCATGTTTTGCCTTTGGCAATAAATGCAGCACTATATTTTACAGATATGTGGCTTCTCCTCGACTTTCTACCCAAAAGGTTTGAAGCTATTGTAATACATCCAGGAGAAACACAGCTTCAATGACGTTAGTTTTCCTGTGTGGAAAAAGATTCATTATACTTACATCAGAAAAAAAATAAAACACTTGTTAATTTCTTTAAAACCTGCTTTGCAAGGGAAAATGAAATTGTTAAATGCATTTAACCGGGACAAAGTGATTTACTCAAACATTATTTATTTTAATTTGTCCTTCAATCTCATTTAATACATGTATTGCCTATGGCTGCAATCAGAGCTGCTTAGCATCCCTTGAACCAGATTAAAGATCAAAATCCTTCTTAGTGCCAGCTTATTGCGTAGCAAATGCAAACTCAATGCAATCAGCAAGCTTAAAACAAGACTCAGATGTTAGCAAAGCCAGTGGAGATCAAGAAAGAAGTGTACAAAACAAGGTGACTCAGAACAGAATATCAAAGACTCTTTTTTATTTTTCAGTTCTGGCTAAGGCCACAAAGACATTCTTGTGAACATAGAATATTGCAAAAAGACATTGTTTCTGGGAAATTTAAACCTACTTCTAGTTTACAATTTCTTTTTTTTACCACTGTTTATACATTACTTCTTCTCAATGCTTTGTATATGTATATCAAAGCATCCTCTATCAACTCATCACAGGAAGAAATTTTTCATTTCTTCTTTGTGTTTCTGTAATGTATAGAGGTTCAAGACAAACAGGAATGGCTCAGAATTATGGCAGGTTTGGCAGTCTCTAATGACCAGAAAGTTTCCTATTCAGCATTGTGCTACTACTGGCAACACTGTCATATTATTTTGTTAGGATGTTATAAGATTAGTTCAAAAAATTTTCTTTCTAGAGGACTTTGAGGTTACCTTGCACAGCCTGTATTACAGTATGTTATTTACTTATTTATTATTTATGGATGTGAGAGAAACGCTTGTTAAGCTTTAGTTATGAATATGCTTTTGTTTTAATTGAATATGCTTTTGTTTTAATTGCAAAGTAAGGATAGTGCTACCCTGAAGAAGCCCATTGTCTTAGAAGTTACTTTGTTAGGATCGATACGGTTACTAGGACAACGGAACGTCTGCTCGGAACCTGCCAAGGTCTCTGGGTCGGGCCACTAGGCCCCTAGAGACCACTCCCAAATTTGCTGTGATTTGTTAGAGTTTAGATAGTAATGCTGAAATGTATTAGATAGAGCTGTTTTATTGGTTTGTAGATTATGTACCCACCCTCCGACCTGTCCTGTACAAAACCCCCCTGCAACCCCTGCCCGGGGCCTCTCCACTGGCACCGGACAGAGGGCATGGAACTCTGTTACCCCTGAATAAACCCTCTAAATCTTAACGTGCCTGAGAGGTCCCTCTTTCATCACCACAGCCATTACAGCATAGTTTTAGACTGTCTTCAGAGTCAAGTCCCACAAAACGGTTGTGTGGCAGCATGACAGAGCAGCTGGGCGGCCCAGGTATACCAGCCGGCCAGACAGAGAGTCACGCGAAGCTACAATTATTTATGGAAAAAAAATCCAACTCAAACACCACAAGCTTCAAAAATTATCACAACTGAAGTCTTATCCTGCCATCTAGGAAATTAATAGCAAAGAGAATTCAACTTTTCCCGCCATTAATTCACAAGTTCTGTCTTGGTTTGGAAAGACAGATATCTGCCAGGGAAAGCTGGAGTTTCCCTTGGAATGGAGAACGTAAATCCCTCACCCCCTCCAAATTATAATTTTGCAATTAAGGGTTCTCAGGCAAAGATTTGGGAATAGGAATAACAGCTCTTTACTAGGAATATCAATACAAATGTAGTAGAAAACAAAAACCCAACCAAACAAACAAGCAAACGAACAACAATCCTAGAAACCCTGTCAGAGTCAGAGCTACAATCTGACACCCTGTTGGACAGGGTGTTGGAAGCAGTCCAAAAGTAAGTTCTCCTGGAGTGGCAGATGTGGTGCTGTTGGAGTAGAGATGATCCTGTAGAAAAGGGTCCAGTGATGGGGAGAAGGGTCCAGTGATAGTAGAAGGGTCCAGTTTTCCTCCAGGAATCCAGTGGAACCAGATACATGTCTCCCAGATACAGATACTGATACTGCGTCTCAGTTTTTATCCAGGTAGGAATGGTTGGCTCCCCCCCCACTGGGTGGAGCATCTCACAATGGGATGATGGAATGTGTCATGTCTTTGGTGAGCCTTAATGGCCCATTAGCAGAAAATATCCCCCTGGAGGGAGGGAGGGTGGTGAAAGAGATAAGAAACACTGCCCCACCTGGTTTTAACAGCTGGCCCATTATCAGAAGGCATCTGCCCCCCTCCGCCCAGAGTTACAGGAGATAAACATCTCCCCAGCTGCTTTCGACAGATGAGTCTTGAGATGATGACAGAGAATTTTGGAGAAAAATGTTACTGAACATACACTTAACTTGTTAGCACTTTATGAGGAAGGGATTTCTGTTATGCAATTGATACACAGTCAATATAACAAGAGCTTATCTATTTGATGATGTGAATTGAGACAACAATTGAGCAAAGAGATGTGTGCCTATCAAAAGAAAAAGAGCGTGTTTGACCAGGTGATTAATGTGCATCCAGTTATTCAGACGTGCAAACAGCTTTGGTAGCATGACTTACATACCTGAAGAGTGTCAACATCTGATGAGAGAGAGTGTATTTTCAAATAGCTCATAGCACCTCTGAAAACAAAAGGAATGATTTGACGTGCCTAAAAATGTATGCATTTATCTTTGTTCATTTGTGCTCTTTCGAAATGAAATGGAAAAAATATAAATGAGCCAGTTCAAGAACAAAGTTCAAAACTATCTTTTGCAAATCAACCCCTTCCAAGAATTATATGGATAAATTCTTTTGTAGCATAGAATTAACAGATTTGAAACCAAAAGGACATTAATATTCAGTAATCACTGAAAAGACAGTGGTAACTTGGCCTTTTATGAACTTCATCCTAGTGATGATATACCTTTGTGTGGATCCTGATGTGGTACTGATGTTCAGACGTGCAGACAGAAAAAAAATGAGAGTTTGTTAGCTAAAACATAGCAAGAAATTAAATCTCTGTAATATCTTTTGATTTCTAAACTAATTTGTCATTTTAATATTCCTGTAGAATGTTTGACTTGTCTTAGATAGCAGATAGTTTATTTGATTTGTGCCTCATTAAATAAAGAGAATTTTTTTCCATGTTTACTTTACTGAATTTTTCCTGAAGATCTTTAGGAAGCGCACCTCAATATTTTATTAATATTCCACTATATTGTAGTGCCTTGTTAACAATAGAGTAATGTGACTTACAAGAGGCATAAGCTTCAGGCTATAGTAGAATGCAAATTGAGGGCGTAAAGACAATATAGTCTGGAGTTTTGAATAATTACTGTTTGTTTTTTTTTTAATTTGAGATGATATATAAGGCCGCAACAAAAGAACAGTAACTATATATACATATATATGTGTGTATATATATATACTTACAATGAAAAAGAATAAAACCAAACCCATTATCATTCTTCAAAAATACCTGAAATTCAATACCAAATACCTAAAGTTCACCAATAGAGAGGTTTCACTATATGTCTATTCTGGGAGCTAAGTCTTCTCTCCTATCAATATCTCTTTTGGGAAAATGGATGAAATCTCTTTACATGATCAAGATCTAACTGTACACTGAATCCATCAGCACACTGATGTTGTGCTATCAAAAGTCTTGGCTTATGAAGGATTGCTGATCCTGGTGGATCTAGGTTTATAACATTGACATTCACAGCAGTTGACACCTAAAATGTTTAGTGCAGAATATGCACTAAAATGAATTTTGGCACTAACAAAAGAGTGAAACAAAACCTCTCTAATACGGAAATAAGATCCAAAGGTTGTTGTAATTTTCTTCACGTAGAGACTAAAATCACGCATTTGGCTCCATCTCGTTAGCTCCCCAGGTTTGCTTCTACTGCAGCCACACAAGGAGGACATGCTAGTGTCAAAGTTTTTCATTAGAGGTTAAAAAATGGCATGGGCTATGTGAGTGCTCTCTCCAGCTTGGTCTATACAGTCTGAATCCATATCTTCCTAAGGAAGACTCTTTGTTGGCTTTAGAATTTTCCATTTTCTCTACAGTATTAAAGAGATTGCTGCGTATCCAGAGGCCAGAAAACACTCTACAATAAAAATATTAAAAAATACAGGTTTATAAAATAATAACGACACTGTTATAAACATAAATTTTAAAAAACACAGGGATGAAATCTTTGCCACTTAAATATCATCAGAGTGAGTGTCTGGTACTTAGGTCTGAGACAGAAATCCTCTTTGAGTGCTTATAGGTTTTCTGGATGGTTGGATGAGATGCTTAAGCCTAAAATATTCATGGATGACTGACTTAATGCTCATATAGATATTCAGAATTGTCTTTCCTGAGTAGATATCTGCCTCTGAGAGCTGTATTCTGAACCCTGTTTAGATAGCTAGCCTATCTTCTTTCCTCAAATATTTTAAGAGTTAATGGGAGCGACACCAGAGATGTTGAAAGTAGTACCATCATGATCAGAAGAGTTTGGTAACTAAGAAAAGAGGGGCCTTCATATAGCAATTTTATGATAGTCTTACACTACTGTCAGTCAAACAATCTGAAATATTAAAATAAATATATTTTTACTCAGTGATAATCCTGAAAAAGTTGTGAGGTATTTCCCAGGGGCCGATGTTCAGCCACCACAGGAAAGCAGGGCCCCATCTCACTTAATGGTGACTTGGGAAGACAAATACCAACACTACAAATGTCTCCCTTTTTTTCTTCTTCACCCAGCTTAATATACTGAACGTGATGTCATATGGTATGGAATATCCCTTGGGTCACCTGTCCTGGCTGTGTCTTCTCCCAACCTCCCACACAGCCCCGGACTCATTGTCAGCACGGCAGTAACAAAAGCAGAGAATGGCTTGGTGCTGTGCAAGATCTGCTCAGCAGTAAGAAAAACATCTCTGTATTATCAACACTGTGTTCAGTACAAATCCCATACCAGCCTCTGTGAAGAAAATTAGCTTTACCTCAGCCCACACCACCACACTAATGAAAATGGGACTTTTAATTTGTGTCCCTTAAGTAGTAAGTATAGTACTGTGGATGCTTTTTACAAAATATTTTGTTTCCATAAACCACTTGAACCAATCCTGTTACTAGGTAACAACAATGCAAATAAATTGCTAGAACAGTCCATGTGAAGTAGGAAATAAGTCCCTAATTTATTAAAAGTTAACATAAATCACAGATGCATTCCTTTTATAGTTCATTAAGAGTTACTGGAGATATATGCTCACTTCTTGCTGTGTAAAATACTATATTTCTGTAGTGGGCCCTTAGATGTGTCAGAAGGAAGTTTGACAGCTATAGAACTGAATTTATAAACTATTCAGCTATGCATTTTTATATACTTTAATCTGTAAGATGAATTTTTTCTTCCATGAAGACATTATTTTAAGTTGCTGAGCTTCCTTTAGGCTTTTCTCTGCTGCTTAGCTTCTTGCAGAAGGTTTACAGTGACTTATAGAAGCAAGTATTGCACTAGAAAAGGGAACACAATGCCTTTGAATTTGGAGAAGACAACAGGTTTTCAACCTAAAAGAGAGAAAAAGGAACGGGACTGTTTCATTGTTCTGCTAGGGTTCATTTATGCAGTGTTTGTAGGAAGCAATTTTTTTTTAGTTAAGAAATTTTTAGTTTAGAAATGTTCTGCATTCCTATAATTAGATGATTCACTGTGTAAAATTTAAAGAACATACATATTATAATAAGTGGGGTTTTTTTCTTTCTACAGGAACATAGAGTATTGTTAGCATTTTTTAAACTGCCTTAAACTTTTGCATGCTCTAGAAGTTCTATTCATAGTGCTTTCTATATTTCATGAAATATTGTCCTTCAATACTAAATCATTAACATTTCTAAAAGGGTCAAGGTGACAAGCTTTGTCCTTGCCTAGAGCATAGTAGAAATACAGATGACAAGAAAAGCAGAAAAGACAAGTGGTCAGTGCATTTTAGTGTTTTAGAGAGGATCGTGGACTCAGAAACACACACAAATTACTTCAGCAAGTCTTAGACATCTGAACAGTGTCAGTGCAGTTGCTTGCTTAGAAAAGCTGTCTGTTTAACTTTTACATCAAATGCAAATTACACATCACTTTATTCTTTCAAAATGTGATGACTTTACCATTATAATTTCTTCGAGCTAGCAGATTTTGCAATCAGTGTGAAGGTCTTTACCCAAGAGTGTATAAGTGGCTTATTGAGTAAAAGCTAATTTAAAGACTTTGTAAGTGTCGAATGAATGCAAAGTTTCAAAGCAAAAGACAAAGTTAGTTGGATAAGAACAGTGGGATTTTTGCATCCCACTGACCTATTTTTGCTGTGAAGTCATTTAAATAAGTTCATAAATCTAGTCATATTTTTTGCCACCATTGTGAAAGAATTTTGATTAAAGAGCTTTACTAAGAATGGTTTTGGATTAAAGTATGATTGCACTTATTAAGATTCTTTTTAATACTTGATTTTCACAAGTGATGTGGAGAAAATTTTAATTTCAATGCCATTACTGAGAAAGGATTTTCAGAAAGGAGAAATAAGTTATTATAACAGAAACTTACCAGTCCCACAGGGTAGTGAAAAAATGTAGAGTTGGGACCTTATTGGAACAAGTCATTAATTACTAAGGAAGGATATTAAAACCTGAGTTGCTGACATGAGACCTCTTGTGATCACACAAGGTAAAAAGGAGATGATAGACTAGCCTGTGGCAGAAGGTCCTTTGTTCTTACATTTAAACTCTCTTAAAACATAGCCCATTACTTCAATAAACTGAATAAATATTGTCAGAGGATCTGAGCTGTCTAAAAATACCTTTACTGAACTGGGCTTCCTTGTAAACACTACTGTCATCTACTGCTTATCGGACTTAAGGTGGCAGTGCTTGTGTATGTAGCTGAGGTTCAGTTGTTTAAGTTAAATAGAGCTACTGATTTCAAGTTCTACTGAAGAGAGATAGGTGTGGTTTTAAAATAAATGTCATGAAGAAAGTTTGGGGTTTTTATTTTTCTTAATTCAAAAATTGAAACAGTGTCCTTCAAACTGACCAAAATTTCTATCGACCTCAAGATCTTAGTTTACACTTTCACAATGTATCTGGAAAGAAGTAGGCAATGGAATCTCTTGAACTACAGATATAATATTTTAATGCTGATTTTGCTGCTAATTCACATGTTACCTTGTAGCCATTACAAAGATTTTAAGGTTAAAAATCCTGAGATGTAGGCATGTAGACATAAGGAAATTCTGCATTGAAATCAAAATATATGTTCTCAACAGGTCAGTCACTATAAGATGTCAAACAGTAAAGAATCCACACATTCCTTGTACATATTGTTCCAATGGTTAACCATCTTCACAGCAAGAAAAGGCCATACCTAAAGTCCTGTGCCTAGATTTAGGCCCCTCACTTAAAAAAAGACATTGGGGTGCTGGACTGCATCCAGAGAAGGGCAACAGAACTGATGAGGAATCTGGAGCACAAATCTGACAAGGAGCAGCTGAGCGAGCTGGGGGTGTTTAGCCTGGAGAAAAGGAGGCTGAGGGGAGAACATATTGGTTTCTGCAACTACCCAAAAGGAGGCTGTAGCAAGGTGGGAGTCAGTCTCTTCTACCAGGTGACAGGCTACAGAGCAAGAGGAAATGGTGTCAAGATGTGCCATGGGAGGTTCAGGTTGGATATCAAGAATGTATTGGATAACAGGGTGCTCAGGGAGGTGGCAGCAGTCTTTTGGAACCTTAATGTTTCTATGATTCTACTCTGTTATTTACAGACAACATATTTTCACTACTTTGAATTTTATGAACTTTAAAAGCATTTTTAAACATAAATAATGTATGATATAGATATGAAAAACTTCTAATAACAGAAAATGCAATAATCAAGAGAGCAGGTTAAGAAGATTATCATTGTCCTGTTTCTCATTTGAATATATAGATATTTTGAAGCCCTTACCCTAGCAAAAATTCCAATGCACATTTCATCTGATAAAAGCTCAAAGTAGAAGGAGAAACATTAATATTGTGGAAACAAGCATGCCAATGGAAAATCTTAGATAAGTTCCATTTAGTCTGTGTCACCTTGGCTGTAGATAACAGGAGAAAGCTCATTACACAGGAGTTTTTTTTTATGATGATGAGAAAGAAAAATGCTTACTTAAGAGATGCACCTAAAAGAAAAGGCTGTTAAACCCTATACTACAGAAACTGTGAAAGACGGTTTTGCAGTTTTTCTCACACTAAAGTTTACTATAAGGTATGCTGAGGAAAGAAAAACAGGTGGGTTTTTTTTGGGTTTTTTTTGGTGTTTTGTGTTACAACTGAAATGTAGAAAATATCAGTAGAATGGATACTTATGCATTTCAATACCCAAGTCTCAATATGGTAAGAAAATTTAACATTCGGTCATTACATTATAATTTCAGAATAATTTCCTTATATTAAAAAGAATAATCAAGGGTGAAATAAAGATATTCAGTATTATTAATTTTAGACTAATTGTCTTCTCCTAGTACGGTAAGAAAAGTAGAATTCTCACAAATATTCCTCAATTCCAAAAAAAACATTGATGTACTTTTCTAGAAGACATTTTTCTAAAATGCATTTTAATTTCTAGAAGCACTTCTACAATTTTTTCTCTTATATGACTACATTAGAAATCTCATAATTAATTAAAGTTCATTTAAATTCCTCCAA
The DNA here is from genome assembly GCA_017589585.1 of Phylloscopus whistleri. Classification (NCBI taxonomy): domain Eukaryota; kingdom Metazoa; phylum Chordata; class Aves; order Passeriformes; family Phylloscopidae; genus Phylloscopus; species Phylloscopus whistleri. The sequence continues at coordinate 18,207 of JADMLD010000103.1, forward strand.
CACTTTTAATCACCAAGTTTTAAAATAAATGGAACATTTTCAACCTAAGCGAAAGTTAAGACATTATATAGTCTTTAATCCCCTCTATTAGAAAAATCCTAAACATTACCTGAAAATAGCTTCAAAACTGAAATGGTAAAACAGTGTAACACCAAGAGGTTAAGTAGTTTTGTGGACCACTTAATAGTTCCTTTTTGATTTATGAAAAAGTCTCAAAACTATGCTTGGTCAATTTAGTGTAAAGCTTGATTTTACAACCACATAGAGAAAGGTGCTTAGCTTCCCTGCAAAATTCAGAGATTTTAAAAAACATTAATGTGTTTTACATATGTGTATTTTATGCAAGACTATATACATTTGTATGTTGGCATAAGCACAAGTGCGCATACCTACACACAGAATGACTTCCTAACCTACTGAAGATTTGTAGTCCTCAGTTTTGAAAAAAACAGAAACTAGAAGACCAGGCTGCTACTCTCTTCCTTTAAAGGAGACTTGTGACCTTCTTTCCCACTGAACACAGTTTTCTTGATCTTTGCCATGACTGTCATGTTAATCACCTGTGATTGGCACAGGGGCAAGGTATTTGTGCAGCACGGTCTTCAACTCCATGTTATATTATTTACTGTGGCAGCAAGGAAGTTTTTGGTTTTGTTTCTCTGAATGAGGAACCAGAGGTGATCTTCACAGTTGTCCTGTGATACAAGTCACAGCTGGACTAGAGAGTAAAATAAAACTTATGAAAATTAATAATATAAACTGTATCACTAGTTGCAACTTTGGTAATACCGGTATTTTCAGTAATTAAAAGAAAAGAATGTTGATAGAACGCAGAACTATAAATACAAAGATGCCAATTGATTTATTATGCCTTAAGTGCTCATTACATTTGCCATGAGGTAAGGAAGAATATTTAGCTAAATTTCGTTTGAATCCCTAGTTGTTATTACTTAAGCTTACATCTAGAATGAAAAAATGCCAAATCTTAATGATCCAACAGTGCTCTCTGGTGGTGTGAAAACAAAGGCATTGTATCCTCTGTAAAAAAATTACATAAGTCCAGTGCACAAGTCCTTGGAGACAGCTAAGTGACAGGAAGTCTCAACATGTTCCCCTGTGATAAGAAAAATAGAGCAATAAACAACTTTAAAACCACCAAGGCATGAAATGTGAAACCTGGCTTAGTAAAATAATGTAAACAAAAATATTAAAAATAATATTTTTTTTGTGCAGCACATGTTTTAGACTCTAAATGTTCACAAGGAACATATTCCTTCAGCATGCAACGTTAATCCAAAAAGTGAGAAAAATATTCTGCACAGTAGTATATGTTACCATGAAATAATTTTGAATGTCAAGAAACACTTTTTGGTTTAAATTTTTTTCTCTTTGTTTGGAGAAGGGAAGGAAAAGAAAAAAAAAAAAAAAAAAAGAAGAAGAAGAAGAAGGAAAATCTGCGCAGCTAAAGGAAATAGAGTGGAGAGGTGAAGGAACAGTTATAAACCAGAGTCACTAAGCTGTCAAGTTTGAAACAGTATCCTTTTCTATTTTCACACAAGGATTCTGTCTTGGATTTTTATTATATTTTTTACAATCATAGGTAGATTTTATTCACACCAACTAAAATTTGTTAGGTCATCTTCTACTGCACCCCTTCAATTTGCCCTTGCTGATGTGATTGGATTTTTTTTCTGTTAGGTGTTTTTTTCTTTTTTTTTTTTTTTTTAACCTTTGAAGACTAGGAGACTTAAACATATTATGCAGCAATATAGTAAGAAGTACAGGAAAAAACAGAAAAGGCAATTCTATGGAATGTAGCCAAAACCCCTGATCACAAAGATATTTACAATATAGAAAAATCTCTGATAAGTAGTTTTGCTGAGTGTGAAGTAAAAAAAACAAAACCAAACCAAACCAAACCAAAAAACAACTTCCAGTGCTTTCTGAGATCAGAGTTATTCTGAAATTATTCCATACAGCTTGAAACAAATATGCTTAGCCCCAGTATTGATACACTAGAAACATTAACATTGATACTATTTAAATGTTAAAAGATATGGAGAAACTGTTGGCCAGGTAAAGAGGAAACACCTAAGAAAGTTAATTGGAACATTCCAGATAAAGAGAACAGAACTGGTTATGCTGTTTATAAGAATAATGCCTTCTATATATATCAAGATGGAACTTAAGAGTCTAAAGCTACAGGAGAAAGAGAAGTGCAGGCAGAGAACTTTCCCTGTAAGGAACAAACAAGAATGAGCCCATAATGGACTAAGTGTCTCAAGTAAAACACCAGTAAAGATATAGGGAAAAGATAAATACAGTGAATCAGAATTTGAAATAAAAGGGAAATAGTGTTTTTCTAAAAGCAAGCATAAATTGAACTTTTTCCTGCAGTATTTGCTATCTCAAAAGAATTCAAGGCACACGTTTTTTTCAGTGAACTAAAGATTGTGCTATAGAACCAAAAAAAAAAACCAAAACCTTTTGAAAAATTCTGGAAAATGGATAAAAATTGTACTAATTAAGTTTTCTTGAAATAGGTATTTGAACTGATAACTCATAGTCTAATAATGTCTCTTCATACCAACGTTTTTCATTTATTTCAGTGTATTAACTTTTGGGGTAGGTGGGGAGTAGATGAAAGAAATCCTGGAGAAGAGTAAAATTACACTGTCATACAGCCTTTCTTGAGCTGGCCTTACAAAAAAATCTTTTAATTATTTTTAATTTTTAATTTTACTTAGACTTGAAAATTATTCCGACTACATGTTCTTATTTTTTTCCTGTGGAAATATAATATTTCCATAAAAGGCATAGGATCAATTCTACATTTATCTTTCTTTTCCAATGAGAGGTGACAGCAAGATGGGCACTGACTTGACTAAACAGTTTTCTGCTGCCATATGGGCTTGTCTGAAGATAGCCTATCTGTTTTGTAGTTTTCTGCAATTCAGAAAAATGCAAACCCCATTTTTGTCAGCACTGATCAGATACTTTTGGGTATCCTGAGGCACATCAATTTCTCTACTGCTTGTGTTTAGACAACTGACCCAAGTCTTACTAATTTACAGAGAGTCACTTTAAGAAGTTACTGCAGGATGTAGAAAAAAAACTAGGGAAATTTTGGTTTTTTTGAAAGTTTTCTTACTCTTACCTTTTGTGTCACAATATCATGTCCTGCCTCCTTGAAAAGACAGAGGGTGGAACACCTTTCCAAAATGTTTTGTGAGGCTGATGAAATAGTATTGTGTTTACTTAAATGGAATATTACATGATGGGATTCAAATAAAACTGAATGACTGTATTAGGTACATGTATTTCCAGTAAAAAACATGCAAGTACCTTTTTGTCAGAAGTAGCTATATATCTGCAGAAAGGCATTCATCAGGGATGGTGATAGTCACAGTCAAGGACTACAGTCTGTGAAAGAAAAGCAAAGGATTTAATAAAAGAAACTGTTTGAATACTTAGGACTGTCTTAATAATGCCTGCCTCAATTAGAGTTGTGTTTTCAGGGTTTTAAGATAATATCCTTCCTAAAACTCAGTTATATCAGTAAAGAAATAATGTGAAGGGGGAAATTCTGCTTCAGAAAAACATCAGGGAATCTTTAATTTTGATGAACTTTTTTGTTTGCTTCATTGTGATAATATATATATTTTGGGGGAAGGTGGTGGTATAACTTGTGATGCACAGAAAAAGAACCAAAAAAGGAGCAGAAATGGGAGCGACAGCTCAGGAAAAAGTGTTCTGAAACTAGTATTTTTCTGAATCAGCATATTAATAATAAGAGGATAAAATGCCACTGATGCTATGGAGACTCTGAATTGCACAAGATCTATATAAATACTTATGATTCACGATTTATTAAATATTGTACCAGTCTTGAAAATAGTGTATCATTCCTCCCTCATCCCCTGATGAAATAAAATTCTTAATTTCCAATGAATCAGCCTAAGGCCAAGTAGTGAATGTTTCATTTACATTAAAAAGGTTTAAGAAAAAGATCAACACAAGAGATAAAGAAAATACAGGAGAGGGGAGGTGAAAACAGCAAAGTGAATCATTACTTATGATAAGATATATATGTCACTGAAACTCAATTCCTGAAGAGAAAAAACTGGGAAACAAGAATATAAACAAATAAAAACAAGAGAGTGTCAATGTTGAAGAAATAAAGAGTGCGAATTGAAAAGCTTTGTTTGAAGATAATTTCCCAAAGATAGGGAAATTATTAGATAGATTGTCAATGTCCTGTTTGCTTATCATTTTACACTTTTCCCAGTTTGTTTCCTGTTTGATAATAAATAACTCAATTTCTGATATTTAAAAAAAAAAAATCAGCTGGAGGGCATGCTAAAATTTACAACAAGTTAAACTCAGTTTTTGGGTCATCAAGTTTTGTTTTGTTTTGTTTTGTTTTTTTAAGTGTTAAATAGAGTTAAACTAGTTTATGCAATCTACCTTTCAGGAAACCTGTCTTATGACAAATTTACATTACTCAGTTTCTGTATTTGTGAGCTGATATAACATTGTGGATCCCCAGACAGACTTTATTATTTGTGAGTCCATGAAACAACAAAAGATGCAGGTGTTAATACTTCCCAATGCAACAACAAGTTGCAAAATATTTGATTAATTTATGAAGGCTATTGATGAATTGAGCTTTTCCCCTCTTGAAAACCAAGAGTGATTGTCAACACATCAAAAAAAAAAAAAGTTTCCTAATGTACTGGTGTATGATTGAATAGCATGATAGGAAAGAAAAGAACACCACAGCCTCCAAATTACTGTACAAGTGTTGTTAATTTGCTACTGCTAAGGACCAAAATAATTTGTGTTAACTTCTAGATTAGTGTGGTCATAGGGATCAGAGAAATAATAATCATATTACTTCATTATAAGTCAGGTATTTATTGGTTTGGGTGCATTTTAAGCTAAGATAAATCTCTTTGTCTATAAACATTCTCTGACAGATTTGAAAAAGTATCTATGCTTGTATAAGAGGGGAATAAAATGAATAAGTATCAGTAACTCCTTAAAAGAAATGTTTGTGGATATAATTCACTGTAGAATCACAGAACCATAAAAATATCTAGTCTGGAATAGACTTTCAGGGCCTGTTTGGTTCACAATTCTGTTGAAAGCAGAGCCTTAAGCTAGTTTTTCCAGGGCCCTATTCCAGCACCTTGTCAAGATTAATCTTGAGCACTTCTGGAGAGATAGGTTCCATCATTTCTCCAAGCAACATATGACTGTGATTATTGGTTGTCACAATGAAGTATTTATTATGTTCATACAGAATTTCCCTTAATACAACTTATGCCCGTGGATTTCTGTCCTGTCACTCTGAATCCTTGTGGAGATATTCATCCATTCATCATTCTTCTCTGCAACTGCATTTAATTTAATGAGTGCAATTAGAATATGGTTCCCCTCCATCTACACCAGATCAGACTTCTGTTCTCAAGGTGGAACAGACCTAGTTCCCTCAATTTTTTCTTCCCAAGATATCTCACCATCTTGGCAGTCATGTATGGATATATCAATGTCTCTGTTAAAGTGGAGGGATCAGTTTACTTTTCCATGTGTGGTATACCACATGTTGAGTAGTGTGGAATAATCATATCCCACAGCCTGCTGGTACATTTTTCAGATGGACATCTGGAAGCTGTTGCCCATCAAGACAAAGCTTGAAGGCAAGACACACTTCTACATTTCTGAGTCATATTGAGCCTCGGGAATCGGAGGACCTTTTAATCAGATTTGCTCCTCAGCTATCAGTCCCTAGCCTTTAGATACAGAAATTGTAATTATTCTGTCCAGAGTGCAGGATTTTTTTTTTTTTTTAATTTTTATGGAGTTCTTCCTGGTCTGTTTTCCAGCCTGCAAAGATCATACTGAGTGTGACCCATCTGTCCAGACTCATGTACATCTTTTCCCAATTTGATGCCATCCAAAAACTCAGTGTGTGTTCAATTTCCTTCAATTTTGCTATTCCTCTGTCCAGTTCATGTAGTCCATATCTCTAGCAGGTCGTTAGCAAGGAAACTATGTGAGAGATCAGAACTAATGCTTTACTGAAATCAAGTCAGATCATACCCCCAACTCTTCCCTCATCCACACAGCTCGTTGTTTTACCATAGAAGGCAATTATGTAGAGATCAAAAAAAATATTTATTTTAATCAGGTATTAGTATCATGAATTTTAATCATTCAATGATGATCTGAATTATCTGACTTAATTACCTGATTATGCTATGTTTAAGTATTTCTATGACCTTTTCGTATCCAATTTTCATATCTAAAATTAATTAAATACTTCTATCATGAGGTAACCTTTTACAATATGAGATCACTCACTTTATACAATTCGTGGAGTTAATTTAAAACTGAGATTTTAAATTTAGTTCACTGAATACTTGTCAGTAAAGTTTTCTTTTTTTTTTTTTTTTTTTTTTTTACTTATCATGTTCTTTATGTTAAATATAAAGTTAAGATCTCTTATTCATTGAAAATCATAGACCTTTTCATATGCTTGTTCTGGTGTTTCCATGCTCTTGAAGGCTTAAACTTAAAATATTCTGTCTAAGTGATATTTTTTTCAAAATTTTCATATATTTTAACTTCCTCTGAGCTAACCTTGTATGTTTAATTTTATAAATTGAGTTTAATTTGCAGCTACCAATGATTTTCACTCCAATATTTTCCTTTTGATTCTATTCAATATTTTCTTGCAGAAAAATCTTGGTTTGGTTACAGTGAAAATAATGAAATATCTTGGAGTGAAAACATAGCTTATACTGAAATTATAGTGAAAATTATAGAGTTAGGAATAGCATGAGCTAAGTAGCATCACTAAAATTCCTTAGGGTTCCTCTTTTAGTCCTTAAGCTAACATGTTACTTAACCATGTGTTTAACTTTTACTCAGTGCTTAAGTAAAAACACACAAAATGTTAAAGAGATCAAGGATCTTTTTTTTCTTTCAAAATCCTGTTCTGAATTTGTAGTCACTTTGTTATGACTGGTAAAAAGTCTAAATGGATGGAAGTGTATATTTTGTCAGAGGTACATATTTACTTTTCCAGTTGAGCAGGGTTAAGGAACTTGTCACAATTTTCTCTCACTAATCATCTCTTCAGAAATGTGTGTTAAGAAGTGTGTTATCACAACATAATGCTCTACACTGCTTGATCTCAACTGAACATGATCTAGAAATTTCTAAAGAAGATTTTTTTATCTATTTCTACAGAAATTAAACATTAAATTGTATTTTAAAACTATTTATGGAGTAATTTGCCTAAGACTTCCCTCGAATCTGAATCCAGTGGGGTTGGGTCTTTTAGGCCTATGCAGCAAACACAGTTTTTTACTGCAGCCTCTGGAAAATGATAATTTCTTGTATGTTGAATTCTGAAGGCAAATTATTATCTTGATTAATATTATGAAGCTGGAATGTTTTAGTCTGAATGTTTAAAGAATCCTTTATCAAATTGTTTTCCAATATCATGAGACTACAAAGATTAAGAAAAGGGGAATGTGATATTTCATTTTATTGTGCTATATTGCTTCTGATCATCCCCAAACAGTTCAATAAAGGCTGAGAATCTGACCTAATAATTTTGGCATTTTTGTCACTTAGGATGACAAGCACAGACATATGAAGTACTGTATTCAGTGTACAGAAACCTCAAAAAGTAAAGAGCTCCAGAACATGATCTTATATTGTTGCTTACAGATACAAAAAGAACCCAACTGTTTTATGTGAGCTATTGTATTTTTTATGTATCATCCCTCTTTCCTCTTTCTTCCATGAAGAACTTCTGATTCCCTTCTTTTAAACCGATTATTTTTGTGTTTGAAGACAATCGTATCAGTCATCCTTAAATTCAACCAACCCACATCTTCCAGTGACTCCTGATAAGTATTCTCTAAGCTCACCCTTAGTAATTTTCATTGCTTATCTCTTGATATTCTCCAGCAAAATTCTTTCCCAGAGTGCTGTGCTCAAAGCAGGCAAAGTGTTTCAGGTGAGGGAGTATTGCTACCAGTAGATTAATAACTACCCCCTGTGTTTTGGTTTACACATCTCTATTTTTTTCAATTGCAAACAAAACCTGTTTTGAGCATGGTTAAGTCCTCTTTAAATTGTTAGGCACCATAATCTGCAGCTTTGCAAACCTTCTATTTATACAGTCACTCCTATCTCATATTTCTTCAAGAAATTCTGCTTATGTGTGTGTGAGACCTCCTTATAGAATCAGCTCATTTTTTATAACTCTTTTAAAATATTAAATTTAATTTAAAATGCTAAATTTGTGTTCTGATGTGCTTTAAGTCCTACTCTGCTTAAGATAACCTTGAAATTTAAAGTCAAAATGTATGTCATTAATTAGAAAGTAAACTAGTACTGATCTTAAAACAGATTTCTGTTGAATTGAAGTGATAATATGGTATATAAAAAAAAGATCTAACATATTATTTCTTGTCTGTCAGTGGACATAAAAAATCATCAATCAATATAGAACCGGGAAAGTATATGATGATTTTTTTTTTCCCAAAACATCTCTTCTAACACTCATTCAGCTGTGATTTAGAGATTTCCTGTTACATTCTTCTGGTCTAACATGTCATGTCTAATGAAAATTAAAAGATTCTTATACATTACATTGTAAATACGGGAAAAATTCTTTCATTTTCTCTTTTGAGATCCACAAATATAAAAAAAAATGTAGTATTTCTGAAGCACTCCACAAATTTCCGAGGGCTGCTTGCCAACATTTATTCTTAGAAATAGTTTGAATGGATTCCAGATTTCTCATTTTCTTAAAGAATATTACAAACTCTGTGTGAACATCAAAGACATCTGTGAAAAACTGATAACAAATACCCATCTTTTATGTAGTGTAATTACTGAAAAACAGCATTATATTTTCAGACTGTCTCCTGATGACTGTCACATATTTTTGCTTTTCCCTTCTGAGACTTGAATTGAAAAAAGCACCCTGTAAATAATTGAAATCAATCATTATTTTAAGGTGGTTTAAATTCTCTCGTTAGCTTATATATATTGGTCATAGTTCATATCTGACTGGCTTTGAGGATATTTGCATTTTTTAATGATGCCTTTTAGAGAAGTATAAAGCAGCATTTACCATCAGGTAATTATTCAAAATTGGAATTAAAACTGATTGTTAATGGGAAGAGTCTGCTGGCCATTCTGGAAAAATTTTTGCCTTGGCTGAAGTATTACCTGAAGTGAAGAACAATCTCTGACCACTTGGGAAAAAGACATATCATACCTTAAAGACAAGGGCAGAATGAAGGTTATATTATCATCACTTTCTTTCATGAGTAACAGATAAATGTAAGAACAAAATTCTTTAAATTAAGTTCTTAATGCAGTACAAGAAAGGGTACATAAATCACTTCATGCTTCTTTATTTTATTTTTATTTATTTTATTTTATTTTATTTTATTTTATCGATGTGAGGAGACATAAAGAAGTTATGGTTCTGGTTATAAGGGAAAAATACTAAAATAAATCATTTGCTGAAATACTGACAGTGAAAATTCCTACCAGAGTGGAACTGTTAGACTGGGAACTAGTCCTTTATGGGCACAGCTGGTACCTTTCAAGTACAGGTGGGTACCTAGAAACATTCTAGATACATCCTGAGATACCAGGGATAAGCCAAACCCCAGAGAATTGTAAGTGACTTAAAGTCTCAAAAGGTGAAATATAGTTAGTGAAAAGGGGAAAACATCACGAGAAAGTAAGAATCAGTCAGAATCAGTTAGAATCAGTCAGGAAAGTCAGGATTGGCAAATGGCTGTTCTAACAGAAAGAACGGGAAAACAGTCCAGAAAATATAATTTTTATCCCATAGATCAGAAAATACCATCATCTATTGGGTTCCAACTGAATGATATAAATTGCCATCATCTATTTGCTGCTTGAAGTGGAAGTGTCCTATGACTTCTTATGCCTCTGCAATAAAATAATTATCTTTTTCATCAAAAGCGGATCTTCTCTTTCTGAGAACTCCCTGTGCTGCATATACATCGCCCTTTCCGCAAAAGTCTGTGTGAACATTTTACAAGATCTTGAGCCCTAACTGGGGACACACAGCTGGCTCTAAACTGATGTGGATTGGTCCCCCCTGGGACTTCCCCTGGGGTTGGATCAGTTACTTCTCCCACTTCTGGGACACCTGACTCCCCTCTGGATTTGGTCCCCTTCTGAAATCTGTTCAATGCACTTTTCTATTGTATATATTCATATAATTAAACTATTGTATTTGCAGTTACATTATTGATAAGTCACTTTACTACAGATAAGTGTGTAGTAACCTGTAATTTTATAAATTGTTGCTGTTGCAGTTAACTACTCCTGCTATTATTGCTGCAATGCTGTTGATTGTTGTTATTATTGATTAGTGCCCCACTATTTATTGGTGATAATAAAATAGCTTTATTAATAATATATATATACTTGTCAGTGGTGATTTTTTCTTATATTTCTGATAATGTCTAATCAAGCACGTAAACTCAGACAATAAAATTTCTGTGCTTGTGTTTCCTGGATTCTGATGAACCCACAGCTGTGATATTTATCTCTGGATAACCCTTTAGGTTGTGAGACCTGTAAACAAACTTTATTTTGAATCTAGAAAGAAAGAAGAACAAGAAACAAAGATTGTTAATGATTTTTGCCAGACTTGAATTCTGTAAAGAACAATAAATGGAGCTTTAAAGACATAAATGGATTCTCATCATGGATATGTCTTCGAGCAGAGATTTAATTTTCTCCCAAGATTTGTTTACACTTTGTGCTGGGTTTGGTTGAGGTAGAGTTAATTTATTCACAGTGGCTGGGATAGAGCTGTATTTTGGTTTTGTGCTGAACACAGGGTTGTTAATATAGTGATATTTTTGTTGTTATTGAGCAGGGCTTATACAGAGCAAAGGCCTTCTCTGCTTTTCACACTGCCACACAAAGGTAGTGGAGTGGAGTGATGGAGATTTTCTTCCCAACCACCGTTACCGTGATGGAGCCCTGCTTTCCTGGGGATGGCTGAACACCTGCCTGCCCATGGGAAATAGAGAACTAAGTCTTTGGTTTTGCTTTGCTTGTGTGCATGATTTGCCTTTCCCTATTAAACTACCTTTGTCTAGATCCATGAATTTTCCATATTTTTTTCTGTCTGTTTCTCTCTTTGATCCCACCAGTGAGTGAGTGAGTGAGTGAGTGAGTGAGTGGGTGTATGGGGCTTGGTTGCTGCCTGGGGTCAAACCATGACAGACCTTTCGGGCACTCAATTTGTGGCTCAAAGTGTTTGAGACAAAGACAGATCTGACTGGGATGTACCAAATTGAATTTGGATGTACTAGATTTGAATATTTGTTAGTGCTTTTTAGCTAGTAATCAGCAGGTTTCTTTGCTTGCCATGGTGCTCACTTTTCTGGATCTATAGTAGAGTCACTTGTTAGTGGACGCTTTTTGCTTTCTCTGCTTGCTGTAGTGTGGTACTGCCTATCACCTTACTGATTTGTGCCTGAGAACGTTTTGATAATAGCCCTTGGAGATGTGCCTGGCCTGGCAGGTGGACAAGGTACCGCTGTTGTTTCTGTGCTGCTGTACTGGACAAGCTGGAAATTCAGAACTGGGGTTGAAGGCACTGTCACATATGAAAGAATCCCATACCAGAGCAGGTGGGTGCCTGAAGGAGGATGTGACCCTGTGAGATTCCTGTGACAGAGAAGGCTTGCTGGCAGGACTTGTGATCTTACAGAGGACCCACACTTGTTGGTGGGAGAGGCTTGTGAAGAACTGCAGCCCATGAGAAGGACCCATGTTGGACAAGTTCAAGGAGGACTATCTCCTGTGGGTGGGACCCTGCTGGAGCAGGAGAAGCAAAGATTCACTTGTAGCCTGTGGTGAGACCATGTTGGTGCAGATGGGCCCCTGCAGCCCACAAGGACTATGATGTGGACTATACTAGTGGTGGACTATTCTGTAACAGGAACTCCTTGTTGCATCCAGGTTGGGGACAAGGGGAGGAGTTCATTGCAATGTTAAGCCCTAAAACCAGGGTCAAAAGGACCATCAGCAGAGATTGTGATGGACCTGTCTTTAAATTTCTATAGGCCATGATTAGAGTTGATTATTACAGGAATTACTAAAACAGGAACCACCTGAACCAACACAGGAGAAATCTTACAAGAAGTAGTTTCAGTGCAGCAGTGACCTGACCTGAGCTGGCTTTGGTGTCCAGGAACTCCAGATCACACAACACCTCTCTTGTCTGAAGTGACCATCATAAAAGATGGAGTCCAAAGCTGTGGGCTAAATTAGTCATTTAGTTCAAGAGGGGAACAAGATCTGAGTATTTTATTAAAGAAGTGGAAGAGCAGTGGTGGGTAGTGATGTACTGAATGCTCTGGGACGTGAGCATGATGTAACTGGTATGGACTAAGGGGTGGAATGTGCTGGTTTTGGCTGGAGTACAATAAACTTTCTCTCCAGTGATTAGTATGGAGATGTGGTTTGGATTCATGCTGAACACAGGGTTGATAACAGAGATGTTTTTGTTGTTGCTGAGCAGGGCTTACACAGAGCCAAGGTCTTTTCTGCTTGTTGTACAGACATGCTGGCAGGGGAGTTGGGGGTGCATGGGAGATTGGGAGTAGACACAACCAGGACAGGTGACCCAAACTAACCAGAAGGATATTCCAGACCATGTGACATCATGCTCAATATATAAAGTGGGAGGAAGGACCCCATTGAACAAAAATGTATAATTGTTCGTGGCATTGAAAACAACATGAGAGCAGTAGAGGTATCCATCTATGAATTTAACTAACACTAAATAATCTTAATAAAAGTTAAATGTTAATAGAAATTAGTACTAGCAAGCACTCACTAAACTAAAAAGAACCAAAATATATTTATTAGGCTTAGAACTTAGCAGTGAACTGAATTAACATCTAAAGTTGAAGCAAGCAAGCAAGAGGTATACAATTTACACCTGAAGATGTTTGACAGACATGACTGTGAATGATCCTGGTGCAAAACTTGTGGTTATGGCAGAAAAACTGCTCAATAAAATCAGGAACCAAATAAGATTCCTGTCCTCACATTGCCTCATTCTTTAGAGGTTGTGTGCGTGAATTGTACCAAGAAGAGTGTAGAAGCTCTGAACACATTTGTGCTGAGATGGATGCTGTCAGTCAAGTGCATGCCACTGATAATGAAAAAGAGAAATTACTGTTTGGGAATGATTTGTTATTGAAGTTCTGTCCACTTCTCAGCTTAATCCATAAAACCATTTGAGTCTAGTGAAGGAACAATATCCCATGTAGTAGGCTGATAAGAGAGAAAGTAGAAAATACTGTTATTTGCTGTCATGGGAAGATCAGCAGCCCCTGCTCTCTCTTTTTGCCACTGGCACTGTAACTGCTAAGAGAGGCTCTATCTCTGCCTATCATGCCTGTCATTTAACATGGAACTATAATTTCCCAACTCACTACTTATATCCTATATCCCTAGTTATAAGCTCTGCTCTCTGGAGCAAAGAAATTCATTAACAATGTGTTTTGGGTTTGTGTGGCAAGGTTTTGGAAGTGAGGGGGGGTGTGTGTGTTTGTGTGTGTGTGAAGGGGGAACATGCAGAGGTTGCTACTATAAGAAAACACCAGAGGCTGTCCCCATGTCAGGCACAACCAGCCTCAAGATGGACCTGCCTCTTGCAAAAGCTAAACCTATTAGTGATGTTGATAGTGCTTCTGTTATAATTGATGTATTTATCTACTTATATAGATCCATTTGGTTCCATAGAGGCCCCGACTATAATTATTTTCCTTTTAAATATCATCTCTGCCTGTGCAGTAGGTCTGCTGCTGTTGGTACATCCCTGCTCTGCCAGCCTTTTTGCATTACAAAACAAATTAGTTTGATATAAAAAGTACAGAAGATAAGCACACAAATCCTGCTGATTATGGCTAACAGGATTTGTCTTGTTTCCTCCTAACATCCACCTTAAAATTTTACTTCTAAGATTCTTTCTTTCTATCTGTGGTTACACTGCTTGACATTAATAGCTAAAATGGCCTTAAATATTATTGTTATGCAGACAACATGCAGATTTATTGCTACTTTAGGCTGATAATTCCTTGACAAATCCTGTTTCTGCACTTAGAGAGTGTTTGATGGTGATTCAGCAGTGGATATATTCCAGCAAGCTGTCTCTTTACATCCTGTAGACTAAGTTATTATAATATTTCCATCTGCTTCTAAAAACTGTATTATGACTTCTGTCTTTCCCTAAAATTTAAATAATTACCATACAACAATTCTTGCAAGAATTATGGCTTAACACCTGAATCCATTTCTGGTTTTTTTACACTGAAAAAGTATTAGCTACCTAGAACAACTGTGCCAAGAAGTTTCTAATAAAAGGTCACAGGCTTCAGAACTAAGACAGTAACACAACCAGTGTAATTAATACATTTTGTCTCTTTTACAAAGAATCCATATAGTGAATATGAGTAGCAAAGATAACCTTTCTATTCTTAGGGATCATCCATTTCAAGATGGTTAATGCTCTTACTCTGGGGGATTAAATATAGCCTGGTATCTGTATTTCGTCTTCTCTACTCTTTCCCTCAAATATTTTGCTGTTATTATGGACTTCATCTAATGGCAGCCAATAATTTCTCCTTAATATTTTTTATGACAAGCTAAATAGAATGAGAAATATACTTTAAGTGGTTGAAGACAAGCATGCAAAATTTTTAAAGTAGCAATAATTTGTTATTATAAGTAACTCTTGCTTTATGAGAGTAACTTAATTGACATTTCAAGGAAATACACAAAGTGAGTTTGAATACTATAACAGAAAAATTTTCCCTAACCAAGGGTATAGTAGCTAGTAGAGAAAGATTTATCTTTCAATTTGAGAGAAAAGCTTCCTGCATTTTTTAAAGTGGTTGGTTAGTTTAGGCTTAATCCAGAAATACTTCCAGACATGATGATTCAGTGAGACACAGCACTTTAGTCAAATAGCCAGACTTGTTTTAGGAACTGTTTTGAGTTAAGTCAAATATAACATTTGCTTAACTGAGATTAGAAGAGATTTGACCAGAATGGAGTGGAAAATTTAAAATAATATTAGACATGATGAAGATGTCCCATATTGTCTAGGTGGGATGGTAATGTTTTGAAGTGATCTAAACAAAGGTTGGTAGTAGAAGTAAAGACCATGTCATCTTTGCCATTTAATCAAGATATATTAAAACCAAAGTGGCAAAGTGCATTTTGAGGGAATAACAGAAAAACTCCAATTTTTTATTAGATAATATACTTTAGTATATCTAAAGATGAATGGCAATGTAAAGTCTTCATTTTCTTGAAAGCTAAAGGAAAAGCTCTCTCAAAAGTAAATTAATCAATGAATACTGGTTTTAAATAGCATGACAAACTCTAAAGGAAATGATCCCATTGAAAGTGTGCTGAAGGCTAGTGAAAATTTAATGAGAATTATTTGGGATTTTTGATCTAGATTTTGGTCTGGATTTCGATTTGCAATTATAAAATATGTTGATTTTTAATAATTTTAACAAAAATATCAATATATATAAGATATAAATGCATTTTAATAAATGTATTACATTAATAAAATATATTGAATGTCTATATATATACACTATATACTAATGAGGAAACCTATATACCTACAAAAACACAAAATAAATACAAATATTGACTCCTAGTCTTCATAGAGCTGTTTCAAAAATCTTCAAGAATGGAAAAAAAAACAAACTTGGTCTAGGAAATATTTCTATTATAATTTAACCAAATATACCGTTGTAATGTTATTGTATATGTTATATGTTTGTAATGTTATTCAATTATTTGAGGGTTATGAAATGTGAGTTACTTTAGGTTTCTCTAGAATTACATTTGCATGTTTACTGTAGAGTGGTTGTAAGACTGATATGTCACCAACTATTCTAGCAAAAATTCAAGAACAGTGCTGAAATTATAAACCTTTTATTTCCTTAATCATTAAAAGTAAAAGGTTTTATTCTATGTTGTTACAACAAATATATGTAAAATTAAAGTGCTAAAAAAAGTCAAAACCATCACTTGAACTTTTTTCTCCTCTTAAGAAATGTCTGTATATTATTTGCTCTATCATTACTTAGTGTTCCCTAAATAGCTACATAACAAAAACCCCACTTCTTAATATAGCATTTTAGCTACATCTTTTCAAGCATAAGTACAAAGTGAGACCATGAATTTAACTATTTTAACCTGCAAGTCTTTTCCAGATCCATTTCCCTGTAGGATCAATAGCCTGATCTGATAGACATGCATACTCAATATATTTTAGCAAAGGGTTGCATCCTTTATTGGATGCTACAGGAGACACTTCTGTTTTAAACAGGTTTGGAAAGGAGAGGATGAACTGTTGTATTAGAGACAGTATTTACTGCAGATTTTATAGTTACGACAGATTTGTCCAAGGAAAGATTCAAAAAGAGACCCCTAGAGATAGGAAGCTGCTCCTCCAAGGTCAGGCAGAAAAGTGCTCATGTGGGTGTCTCACATAAAAAGACATCTTGCCCCCAGGCATTTTACAAAGCCACAGTACCTCTTACTTCTGTGAACAATATAATACTGCATATTTATATTCATTTGAAACTCTGGTATACATACACATGAATGAATTAAAATTTGTTAGTAAATGAATTAGTAAATCCTATTGGCAATTTCTATTTAGCTGACTTTTTCACTGATAACAAAATAGATTTAATTTTTTGATGTATTTTATCAACACCAATGAACTTTAAAACCTTAAAATCCTGATGGAAAAGCATCACATTCTTCTTTACAGCTGGTTTCTAACACATTTCTCAAGATTTTTTAAATGTGTTCATTTTAAAAGACCTATAAAAGTTTATTGTCATGTTTCTGGCCACCTATCTGTGAAAAGATGTCTGAGGATAAAATTAGAGGAAGCTGAGAGGTTATATTCACATCCTAACACAAGTATGGAGATTGGAGTGTGAAGTACAGTTGTTGCTCCCTGGCTGGAATACGGTTGGCACACTTGAGACCAATTCCATGATGATTCCCCACACCCACAATGTAAGCACCTGTTCTGGGGGACGGAATGGGGGGTGGAGTGGGGTGGAGACATTAAGCCCAGGCTCTGACAAAATCCTTGCAGGGTTGGGAACTCAATGACTCTTTGCAGCTGATAAACTGGACAGCACCTGTCAGCCAGGGGAGAGAGGAGGAGATGTCCTGCTGCTGAGCCAACAACTGTGGTGAAATCTCTCTCCTTGGATGAATTGGTCATTATTATCTAATTGTACTTTTAACACACCCCTCCATTCCTGTTACTTTCCTTCAAGGTACAACTATACCTCACTAAGTGTGCACTGTTTTTGTGTGGTTTTTTTTCTCTTTCTCATGTAATTATGGCTGTCTTGAAATTAGTTATGTATTTTTACACTTGTATTATTAGATTTACAGAGTTGCTGCATCTTAGATAATAAAGACAAATATGAAATCTACACAATAAATTTTGTTCATAATGTGGATTATAAGACAAAAAATGTCACAGAAAACCTATTACCAGTGTGCTGACTGCTGATACACTTTCTGAAGAGCAACATAGCTATTAAGGATCTTAGAACAATACAGATTTACAAATATATATGGTTCAAAATATCATTTGATTTATGATTACAATTTTCTGTCTTTTACCTGAAAATAGTCTGTGCCTTTAAAGTTATCATGTTTTTATTTCCACAAGCTAGTATTTATCAGAAGTTTGATAGTGAATTCTGTGCAGCTGCTTCAATATAAGTTTAATTACAATTAGGTGTTGATCAACATGGCTAATGCTAACTCAAAAGAAGTAGGGTGCAAAAACCTGAAATTGTAGATATTTGGGTTCTGAAGGGCACAGAAAATAAGCAGAAAATCAAAGCGTAATCATCAGAAAAATAGCCCCACAAAACAGCTCTTTAAAGGAAGCAACATTATAGTTTCAATTTTTTACACTTTGAAACAGAACTGTCTTATATTTGCTGGTTTTTTTTCAAAGCTGTGTCATCAGTTGTCTTCATTTTTCTTCTTTTTTTTGAGCACCAATACAATAAAACATATTTCAAACTTCTATAGACGCCTGTGTATACATTTACTTTTTACTTTGAAGAAATATATTTTATAAGCTAGAAGGAATGTTTATTGCTAAAAAAAAGCAGCAATCCCAAGACTATACTTAATAACTTTGCAAATCTTCCTGTCAACCATTCTGCATGTCTAAAATACTCTGTATGCAAATGATACTTAAAACCCCCATATATCTACCTCTGATGAAATCTGTTTTGAGCACTCTCTAAAGGAGCAGCAAAAATCATTGCTTACTGTAACACCAGAATGGATGTCAGAAATAGAACTACAAAGAGCTTGAGGACAATTGAGTCCCTTTAAGTGTAGCACTTACTTGATGGACATAGCTTTGACACTGGTTGGTCTCTCAAGCCTCAGTTATATTGGAAGAGATATTTTTCACTGATGTCTTTACATACATACAATTCAAATTTGCATTGAAATCTCTAAAACCTGTGCCATTGAAGCCTATGCCCTATGCCAAGAAAGTCAATCAGCCTCCATTTATGCATGGTGCTTCTTAAAAGGTCAGCACTTCGAAAATTCAAATGCAAATATATATATATATAAGTGTATTTTATACCCAGCTCAACAAAGTTGCTTCTCGTATTTCTTAAAATCTTTGTAAAATTACCAATCTGTTTGGAGATAACACATCGACCCCTAGAGTTAATGTTTCAAAGCTGTTATTATTTCAGATCTTTGCATTTGTACTGCTTTCTCAGTAGTTGTAGTTGCTGAGCTATCACTCACTTTATATGATGCCAAACACTAGACTTGGGAAGAAAACATCCAGTAGAAACTGCATTTCAGTTCTAAAAGATATTAAATTTTAATACAATCTCTGTATGAAGTTTGCTTAATCAAATGTCACAAACATCTTAAATCTATCAATAAAGACCTTAATTCAGCCAGGGGGTAAAATCAACAAGAAAGGTGAAAATTCCAAACAAGAAAAGACCCTTTAAGAATTGTATTTGTAATGCCATCGGCTTTGAGTTAATTGTTCTCAACAGGGTACTCAGCTGCCATTTAGTTTCTGTATTACTTATTAAAGAAGTAACAGATACATAGAAATATGTCATTAGCATTAGCAAAATCCCGATCTAGTGATAACACAGCCTGATTGATAAACCTATGTGATTTAAACTTTCTTTTTTTCCTTATGAGTGGAGTAGCAATTACAGCTACTAATTAGCAAACCTGACGTCTGTGCAATCTTGATAGGCAGACATATATTAAAAAAAACAACATTGCAACACTTTTGGTAACTCACAAGTGACGTGAATTGTACTGGTCTTTAAAACACAGATTTTAAAGATCTCTCCAGAGACCAAAGTGCTGCACGAAATTTCCTATGACATAGAACTATACACTATAGGAAAGAGACACTTAAATGTTGGGAAATAACACTTTGCTGTTGTATCTAACAATTTGATCTGCAGAGAAATGAATGGAATGGGAGTATTACCGTTCGTATCAGCAGGATATTGCAAACTGTCTGTCCTCAGAACTGCAGTCTGAGTGCAGCAATCACTCTAATGGAGGGCAGTGGAGGGAAGGATCAGAGAAAGCTGAAGTGAAAACGGGAGTTTTGGACCTTTCACCTCTATCTGTTTATAGGTGTTTGTCCTTTAGAAAGACTTCATTGGTGTGATCTTAAGAAACAGAGAGTACATGGAAATGTTTCTATTTATTAATAAGTTTTTAAAAACTTTATATTAAAAATAACTCCCCCAGGCAAGCAACTAAAATTTACTCACAGCTGGCTGTGAATCACAAAAATCGGAATCTGATGATAGACCCATGTTTGCATTACTTCTTTTACCTTGAAAAGGTCTCTGAATACAGCCTTGCTTAATAAAGTTCTGACTCTGATCTTTTTATAGTGTTGCATCTATTTGTGCAATGCTCCTTGTTTGTTTCTATTTAATGTTACAGTTAGTAATAAGTTTTTAAACCTTCAGCCAAATCTGATTTTTAGAGAGGAAAAAAAACTGGTGTTGTTGAGGTTTTCAGCAACAAAGGTAAACCTTAAATTCCAGCATATTTAGCCAAGTTTAGATAAAAATAAAGAGTTAATCCAGTAAAATAAGAATTTCACTCACAAGGGTAACAAAAATGAGATTATTAACTACTCATTTGATCCCTATATTATGAGGAAATGCACATGGAACTTTGCACATGGACAGAACATTTTCTATTGATTTCAGTGGAATTATTAATCTCCTTAAAGTTAGTCATATTTTAGTTTTTACCTTCATCGAATTTGTGTAATAAATACCCAATAAGAATGCTACAGATAGCATCACTAGAGTGTTTGCATTCATCCCTCCATCCATCTACTTACCTCAAGACATACTCTAGCTTCCACTGAAACTGTCCATATGTGTTTTTCCTAAAGTACTATGGTAGGAACAGATGATAATAATCTATTTCTACCACTGTGCTTCCTCTCATGTATTTTGGTGTTTTGTTGTTTTTTGTTTTTCTTTCATTTTTCCAATGCACCTTCATTCTGAAAGAAGGCTTCCATGAAATATTTTTGAAGCACACGCTTCAGAAGAGCAGTGGAAGATACTGAGGAGTAAAATAAGTCTGAGCAAAGTGTAACAGCAGCCTTTAAGTTTGCAGTGTTTTGTCATTTTCTGATTTTTCTTTTTATGTAGATTTGAAGCTGTACCTCTTCCTATAGGACTACTATAAAAGATCTAAGTCTTCCGAATACTGACCCCACAATCTTATCTTCAATTGTTTAGCCTAGAAGAAAAGTATATAAAGGATCAAGATCTAACAGTATTATTTATCACATTTCAGGCAAACTCAAATATGAAATTGCTTAGCTGCTTGCTGTGAAGTGGAACTATGTCTTTAAATAGGCTAGGTATCAGAGAAATTACGTTTGATATGCAATGTGAGCTTTTAAAAAGGTCACAGGTCTGATCTCTGTGCTTGCCACCCTCAAAATCTTGTCATAAGCAAAAGGAAACCCACCACATATACAAATCTCAGAACCTGTTGGCAACACTGTTAATGTTTTAAAACTCCAGTTATACAAACGATGTAAATAATACAGACAAAAGCCTTATCAATGACAGATTTAAACCTGCTGTGCCATCCCTTGGCCCTTCCTAGCATCTAGCTCTTTTAGAGGGGACTGTGCACGTTTCTTGAATATCCCAGGACATCCTTAAATTGATGGCTCATCTCCTGAAAGGATGAAAAGAGAAGTATAAAAGACAGGGCACTGTTGTGATTCATTTTTCCTAAATGGTTCTGTTCTCCCCCAACATGTATAGTTCATTACCAAGTTGTTGTAAGCCACCCCCTAAGTTGCCATTGTAACCCCTTTGTTACCTGACCCCTCCTACCCTCAGTATCCCATTGGTCCAAGCCTTGGGTCTGCCCCCTGGCTGGAAAAGCCTTTTTAAGCTGAAGACGAGAGGGGGCAGGTCTCTTGGTCTCTTGCCTTTCTTGCATGCTCTGGCTCTCTTGCTTGCCCTCTTTGCTTGCCCTCTCTCTTGCTCTCTCTCTCCCTTCTTCCCCCTTCTCTCTCTCCCCCTCTCCCCTGTGGGAGCCATGCCATTCCCCCCTGGTGTGAGACCCCCAAATAAACCCTGTCTGATCAACACCCTCGAAAGCCGTGTGGTGTCTTTCCTGCCTGAGTGCTGCGATTAGCTGCTACATGTTGCCAAGAGAACTTTCCCTGAAAGCGCTGGTAAGGCTTCTGTACCTCACCTCCCTTCGAAGACCCAAAAAGACTTGTTGCCAGTTCTCCTGCAGAGCTAGCCAGGAGAAAGCAACAGGACACAACCATCCTGAGGTCTTTGGAAGGATGAGTATGAAATTTGGCAGGCTGGGGGAGAAGATTTTCTCTTCTGTCCTGAGCTTGTTTGGATTTATTTTATGCATTTCTTTACACCAGGCAGCTGCTGTCTGGATGTTCCCAGCTAAGAGTGAACAGCTTCCCACAGCCTCCCCAGGGGCTCCTGTTTGCTGGGCAATGGCACTCTTCCCTTGGGGGCACTGACACAGCTCAGGCTTGGGCAGGGGAGGCAGCAGGCACTCCACCCAGACGCTGGAGCTGCAACCAGCCCAGCCCAGCTCCGATAAAGCCCCTGACCTACACTCCCTACCTGGGTCCTTTGTGAGTAAAGGAGAAAATCATAATTAATGGGCTGCCTTCTAAGCAAGTGGCAGAAGCAATAGTACACAAGGCAAACAACAGACATGGATAAATAAGTGCTTTGCACAGGGGTAGAGACAATGGCATTCTGGAGAGATATCATACCTCAGAAATTTTCCAGGATTCTTTGAGATATACATGCAGCTATAGCACATTTGGATTTAGAAAACCTTTATAAAAGTATTATCACAGGGAACTAATCTGTATGTTGATATGACAAAATATTTTCTTGGATAACCAACTGGTTTAAGGTAGCAAAGAAGAAATAGCAAAAAAGGTCAGCTTTCAGACTAAACCCAGGCTATTGATAAAGGTCCCAAATATGACACTAGTACAGTACAGTTATAAATGTCTAGAAATGGATTTAAATAATGAGGCAACAATCCTTTCTGAAAGTATAGAAGTATTCAAAATAGAATAAAGTCTGGCTTTAGGAGTCTCTAAATCACTGGTAGCTTAAAACCGATGTCCCTTAATGAAGTCAGATCCCTTCAGAGATGTCCACTTTATTTTAATCTATTTCTAAGCACCTACTGCTGATAGAAAGAGGCTATGGAACCATGTCAATTTCTTGATTTAATCTGACTTTTTAGATAGATAAAAAATTTTATGTTTTTTAAAGATTTTATAGTGGTTTAAAAATAAAAACTAGGATTAAAACCAAATTAATTTCTTCTAATTTTATTTCTAAACTGACACAGTGGAATATAATTCATCATGCTGGACCCACCATATAATCTATTTCTATTTTTCTCTTTTTCCTGGATGCTTTTTATCTACAAAGGTCTATAATTCAGAATGTCACCAATGTCTCTGTAAGCAATTATGTGGCAATGTGATCCGCAGTTTTCATAGAGTGTATTTTGAATGAAAATATGGAGGGCTCACAGAAAGCAAACATTTATGGAAAACTTACCATTATAACTCAGAAACTTTAATATGTTCCCAAGTCAAAAGAAAAACTATCCTGTGAGTGCATATCTAAGTGTATTATCTCTTGTAACTTTTTATTCTGAGGGAGAGCAAACTTCTTTAAGTAACATAAAGGATGTTCTGATCTGGATTATAATGAAATTTAATATTTGATGTTAGATTATTAACTTCTAATGAATTTTTCCTTTTATTATTGATGCATAATCAGTATTTAAATCCAGTTCATCAATGATATCATATCTAGATTTCAGCACAGCAGGAAAATTAATTGATGGATTGATAACAAACATGCCTTATTATGATTTCCATTTTATATGCTCTTCAGTAAGTGATTTCAAAGGTGAGCCATTTTGTAACTAGAGCAAGCACTTAATACCTTGCTTATTTATTTAAATACATACCAGTGCATAATTATATTAAGCAAAAGGATATATAGAACCATTTTTTAAATGCAGAAATAGACTTATTCTGAGAATTTTAAAATAAAATTCATCACACTGAGTGCTATGAATTTTAAGATTACATCTTTTATCAAAACCTACTTTGTTCTTCACTGGTCTATGGTTTAGTGAGAGGAATATGAAATTATGGGGAAAAAAAGAAAAGGGATTAAATATAGGAATTTTGTGCGTTGCCTAGGAATAACTAACAATATTCAGAGTATGAGGATTATTTTGAAATAGCAAATCACATGCTTATTACAAACTTTCTTTCTGTTTGGTAGGAGATGCCACAGAAAAAGAGATAAACAGTGATACAGATACACATACTTTGATGAACATGTCACCAGTAGCTCAGATGTAGAAATTGATGTATTCTTTAACAACAGAGAGATAAAGGTATCTATTTTGAGTATGTTATAAGCTTCATATCTAATTTTTATAAATTAAACACTTACAAACTAGTTTTAAGTTCTATGACTTATTAATCTCAATTCATATGAGAAGATAAATCTTTACCACCATACTATTTATATTCCTTGTTATTAGTGCTTGGATATCTTTATCAGGGACATTGGTACAAATTAATAGTCTGATTCCAATGCAAACTATAAATTATCAGTCCTCAGGTACCTGGAGTTTTCCCTCTTCTAAGGTAGTGCCTTCTCATATTCTCTTGAGATAAAAGTAAGAGAATGTGACTTACCTTTTTAATCAAGAGTAGTTCTTTGTCAAAAGAAATATAGTAATTCTCAGACTTTTTTCTTTTTGCTGTCTAGTTGACTGTTTGCATAATTTATGAATTTGTCATATTGCTAACAATCTGGACATAGCTTTCAAGATTCACTCTCTCTGGATTCTGGTTTACACTGCTCTTGTTGTGTCATCACTGGGCACAATCAGCACCTCACTCTAGATTAAAATTACCAGCTGTGTCTTTTCTATTTGCTTTCATTTACAAACTGTGTGTTAAATGTGGGGTAAGTCTTATTCTGGTACTAAAAAGCACTTACATTTCAGAGTATTAATCTATTTTTTTCTCTAAACTGAGAGAGATTATTAAAAACTAAATTTGGGGGACTAGTATGTAGGAAATAAGATTTCTTTCTTATGAAAATGTAAGTCAAAGGAACTGTTTTTAAAAGTAGACAACAAGTAGCCATTGTTTGCCTCTCTTAAGGGGCAACTCTCAAGCCAATTTTCCCACAATTTTCCAGATTTGTATACAAATTACTTTTCAGGAATATCTGCACATTCTTTCCCTCCCCATTTGTTTGCCTTTATTTATTTCAGTACCTTCATGAAAGAAAGCAACTACAAATATTCCTTAGTGAAAATATACTTCCGTATTTTATTGGGTTAAAAACTCCAAAACTGGGATTTTCTCTTTTTCACTGACTGCAGCTTTCCTGTGGAAAAAAAAATCTTTATTTTCCAAGTATCCAAAACTATTTATAATCTATGAAAATTATTATTCTTTTAAGAAAAGGGTCTAAACTCAGTCAATTCTTTCATACCACGTCTGACAAGAAACGAAAGTGTGTGTATTTAAAATTTCCTTAAAGTGATTATTTTAATAAAGGCACATTCAGAATAATTGTCAATAGTTTAGGAAAAAAAAGAAAACAAAGAAACTCAAGAGGAATAGAGTGTGAATGTGTGTGTATGTGTGAAGAATGTATATACTCAGTCAAGGAATAACTAAACCATAATTACAGTTACCATGCTTTCTATTTATTTATGCACACAAACTCCTATGCTTATACATGAGTTTCAATGCAAATCTGCTTGAAGACAGAAAACCAGTCTGTTTTTATTCTTTGCAGGGATCAAACTAATCAGTTTTAATCATAGTTGCCAACTTCTAGGTTGTCCTTCACATTTCACTGGTCAGCTAACAATAATCAGCACACATTACTTACATACGGCTCAATCCTAATTACTCTTCTCAGCCTACAATACAAACAATCAGAGACGCATGGTCTGAATGCTGACTCACTTTTTAAGCTTTAGAAGTTTTCTCAGCTTCTCTACAGACTGAGCTACAAATATATTAAATCAGAGTGGATACAGCAGACTGACTATAATGCAAGTATGTGGGGATCCAGGGCCTTTATTTTGAGTGCAGAACATACTCGTTCCAGAATGATAGATGAATTATTAATTTAAATATGTGTCCATTTCCTTGCTTAGATCTAGAAGGATTCGACAGTGAACTAGAAGGTTGTCAAAGCTATTACATTATCTTTAAGAATATGAAAAGTGTATGTGCACTTCATCCAGAATCCATTTATAAGAGAAAATGAATTCTATTAAAGGAATATTTTTTCATAATTTTCTACAGTTGACTTATATCTCCCTCTCATGCTGGCCACTGGAATATATTCTGTGGGTTTCACAATTTTGGTTCTGGATGAAAATTTATTAAAGTGCTGATTTTTTTTTCACTGTGTATTAATTGAATAGATAATATTGGGAAACTTTGTAATGTATCTAAACAGACACAGAAGAATGGCTGCAATGCGTCGTTATCTGAAACAGGAGAAATTTCTTCGTGGATATTCTGAGCTGATTACACACTGTATAACTGAGAAAGAGCATCAATCCTGGCTCTAACCAATACTCAACAGGAAGAAATCTCAGGTGATTTAAAAATAAGCATTTCTCAGTTTATGGATAAAAATATTTGGACTGAAGAAGATATTAATCTCCAGGAAACAGAAGGCAAGGGATATAGGGGAGGAATGAAACGACATAATGTATTCTTTGGAGAAAATGACAAAACAATGTGAAGCATGATATGGCTCTTTGGGTTGAAATGCTATTAGAATGGTACTTCAGTGATGTAACTCTCATTAAAGACAAAATAAATGCTGACATAAAACTGAAGTATTCAGCAGCCATGGGTCTAATCAAAAAAAGGCAGAGAAATTTCTACAAAAGTTGGAGTTTACAGAGTAATGCAATTAAGCATTTCTGAAGACAGAAACTGCTTATCATTATTTTTTTATGCTACATTCAAAAAATTGTTAACAACATTTTTTTTTTTTAAATAAAGAAGATTAAAGAGAACACACTATGCTTATAATAAATAATTTCTCCTCTTGGTGGAATCAGCTTTAGAAACCAAACCACAAGAGTAACAGAAACACTTATTGACCTTGATAGGTTTTCTGGAAAACTTTCAAAGTATATGGAAAGAAACATAATAAAATAGGATGCTAGTTACTTGAGCATCTCTCAAAAATATTTTCCTTGAATTTTCCTCTTAGCTTGTCAGAGAACTTGATTCCATCTTACAGGTGTGACATGTGAAAGGAAGATAAGTTTTTCAATGCTCTCCCTGTGTTAGTGTCAATATAGAGCTACAGGCTCTTAAATGAGTCACAGAACATACTGTTCTTCCTGAAAGAAATATTGCAAATTAAGTCTGGCAGAGAACTTAAGAACACTTCAGGATCAAGCTATAAAGGCTTTGTCTTTTAGAGAGAAAATATTACATGATAATACAGAAATGGAAGCAAAGGCTTGAAGAGACCTATGTGAAAGCTGTGATCATTCAAAATTTAATATAACCATACAGATTCTTAATCCATGTAAGTTAACAAAACCATAATCTTTATTATTCCATAAGAAAAACTGTTTTCTAGAAAAAAACCTGAAAATCTCTTTTTTTTTTTTCTTTTATTATGATTTTAGATAACATTTACAAACTGAGTTTGTAGGAACCAGGAAAACTAAGAAGTAAAACTTGTTACTTGTAAATGGTAGAGCTAGCAAAGTACTAAAACAGTTGTTGAAAAAATTAGTCAGGTTTTCTCAATGTATAATTTTTTGTTTGTTTAAATTTTATAGGAGCAGAATGATGAAAGACCAGAAAATCCTGAATTCTGAAGTACTGAATGCCTTCTTTGCTTTGGTCTTTGCTAGCAAGATTAGCTTTCAATAATCCCAGATCCCAGAGACCAGAAACAAAGGATGGAGCAAGGAAGATGTACATTTGACACAAGACAATCAGGTCAGGGAACATTTTAGAAAATGTGACATACATAAATCCATGAGACCTGATAGAATTCACCCACAAGTGCTGAAGAAGCTAGTAGATGTCATTCTAAGGCCACTTTCTATAATTCCTGATAAATCATGGTGACAGAGAAGTATCTGAAGATGGGAGCAAAACAAATGCCACTCACATCTTTAGAAAGAGAAAAATAAAATACTTAGGGAACTATGGTGTCAACCAGTCTCACCCTAATTACTGGGAAAGTGATATAGGAGCTGCTTCTGGAATATTTTTTCAAGTGTTAAGGAAACTTTACAGGGCTGCTGCATCATCATCTGCTATGAGATGTGAGTGTCCAGTCACCTGTCTAGGGCCACAGGTCCCTGTGCTCTTTGTTGTGCAAAGTGTTGGCATCAGTTCACTCTCTCCTCAGGCTTCCAGCATTTCCTGCTATCCACAGCTCAGCCTCCAGCTCACACTGAAGCTTGCACACCAAGCTACCTGTACTAAATATATCCCTCAACAAAGGCACATGAAAAGAAAAACATCAGGTGTATTCAGCATGAGTTCCCAAAGGGGGAGCTCATGCTTGACCAATTGGATAATTTCTTTGACTAACTGACTGGCCTGGCAGACAGGGAAATCTGTGAATATTGGCTACCTACACTTTGATAATGTTTCAACACTGACATCTATGAGATCCTTGCAATTAATCTGTTGATATTTGGGCTGGATGAGCAGATAGTGAGGTGGATTGAAAACTGGCTGCATGATCAGGCCCAGAGGGTACTGATCAGGAGCACAAAATCTAGTTGGATCCAGTTCTAGCAGTATATACTCCAAAAGTGAGTCTATTCCTGGTTAACATCTTCATAAATGATCTGGATCACAGGACAGAGCATAGCATAAGCAAGATTGCTGATGACACAAAACTGGGAGAAGTAGCTGATATCTCAGAGAGTCGTGCTGCCACCCAAAGGGACCTCAACAGCCTTGAAAAAAGCTCTGAAAGGAACCTCATGAATTTCAACAAAGAGAAGTCCTGAACCTGGAGAGGAACCACATGATTTACCAGTACACACTGGAGTCCACCTACATGGAAAGAAGCTTGGCAGAGAAGAGCCTGGGGATCCTGGTGGTCCCCAAGTTAAACATAAAACAGTGAAATACCCTGTGAGAGAGGAAATCCTGGGCTGCATTAGGCAAATTGCTTCCAGCAGGTTGAGGGAGGTGAACCCTGCCGACTACTCAGCTGTGGAGAGCCCATATCTGGAATATTTTCCCAGTTCCATGCTCCCTAGGGGTAAGAAAAAGATGAACATACTGGAGGGAGTACAGTGGAAAGCCACAAAGGTGATGAAGGGGCTGCAGCACCTCCCCTACGGGGAAAAACTGACAAAGATGGAACAGTTTTACCTAGAGATCAGAAGACTCAGGAGGAATCTTATCAGTTTATATAAATATTTGAAAGAAGATGGAACTAGACTTGTGTCACAGGTGTCCAGTTGCAGGACAAGGAGGAGAGAATAAACTGAAACACAGGAGGGTCTATCTGAAAATTGGGGGAAAATATTTTGCTCTGAGGGTGACTGAGCACTGGCACAGATTTCCCAGGGAGACTGTGAAGTCTCCACCCTTGGCAAGTGGCTGTAGGTAGCCCTTCTTAAGCAGAGGCTTGGACCAGATAACCTCCAGAAGTCCCTTCCAACCTGAACCATTCTGTGGTTTTGTGATGACTGATGAATACATTTTTTTAAGAGGTTTAAATTTTACTTTACAACAGATGAGCTATAAGGCCTCCTAGGAATCTTTAAATGGTATGGTAAGCTGGATAAAGAATTGGATCATAAGACTTTTTTCCTATGAGAAGCCTCAATTGTGGCTTTACTGTTTATGTATCAGATTAATATTAAAGTCATGTCTTACTATGGTACCAGCAGTTCTCAAGTGTAAGCTTAAGGGACTAGTACAGAACAGTATGTCTGTAAGATTTGCTTAAACACATGACCATTTGAAAAAGTCATGACATGCATTTAATTGAACTGTATCTTATTTTAGTTTCAAAAATTCATTTTCAAGGTTGTCTAAATGGCTTAGAAATATGGTGGGAACATTTGCCCTGCTGATATCTAATCTTCTGAAAGAAATTCACGAATCTGGCTACTAATGATTTGAGGACAGCTCTTCTTTCTTATCTTGTACTTGTCAAAATGCTTGGGACAATTTCCATTTGTCTCTAAAGCCTGTCAAATGCATAATTAGATTTGAATCCCACTGCTTTAGGTGGTATTTTGGCAAGCGGTTTGAAGCTGTTAAAGATGTCCTCCCTTTTTATCTTGAAACAATGAGTACAATGTCCAAAAAATTTTATATGCTACAGGCAATATATTTTGAATGTGATAACAGTATTGCAGAAGGTGGCTGAAGAAGATGCTTAAGTATAGCCTGAAGCAGGTTATATACATAGAGATGTATCTGGTAGCTGTATTACTGATTAAACACATAGATTACACAATTTGTCCTTCCAGTAATATAGGGCAGTAGTGGCTCAGTCTTTCAAAAAGGTCTGACTGCTCCCATTAGTACCTCACAGGGAAACTGACAAACCCATACAGTATATGCAATTACATGTGACCTTTCGAGTGGATTGGGTCTGATTTTGAAAGCCAATGACTTCTTCTAAATGCCAAATCTTTACTGCAACAGTGTATTAGAAATACATTTCTGTGATCTCGGAATTAAGCCTGAACAGGAGTTGTATGATCACTCTAAAAGCTGAGACTCCAGGATATACTCGAGATCAGCAATCCTATGAAAAAAAAAAAAAATTCATACCAAAAGCAGTGAAGATTCCACTTCCTTATATTGCTTTCTACCTCCAGGATATATGGGCTGACTCAGCTAGGGAGGAGATATATGCAGAGCAATTTGATTGCTTTCTTACAGCTGTAAAAGACATGGAATTTGTGACATAGTCCAATTTCTTTCTGTTTGTGGCTTCCATTCTCCATTACCGTTACACTGGGGGAGGATCTAATTTAAGATATTTTGTTCCCCATCCCTTGCAAAATTTTATGACACCCTCGGGTGTGCTGATTCAGCTGTGTGGTCTTGCTCTAAACCAGGCGAGTGTGACAAGCCATTTTAAGAGTAAAACACACTATATCTTTTTTATTTATTTCAGTGGATCATTTCAGGAAATGTCGGTTATATTAAGGTGACATAGCAAAGGAATTGAAAAGGAATCATAATCTTTCCTGGGGAACAAGCAGCCGTGGAAACCAAAAAGACAACACTGAAAATTTGCAACTGCTGCTGCTATGTTACTAATATAACACGATTGTTTAATCAAGAGAAGAGGCTTTTTCATATAAAATTCATTCTTATCACTTGCTATGCTGTTTAAACAACAGAATATACTTTAATAGTGTTCTATATAGTGTTCTAAACTAGGTGAGGTTTTTTTGTGTGTATTTCAAAGAACTAAGGGAAGAAAAAAGTTTGGCACTTTCAAGTCTGAACATTCTTCTTGTCTCACTAACAATAAATTACAATCTACCTCTTCCTCTAAAAAGAAAATGTATCACTCATACAGAATTCTCTTTCTGGATTGCTTTCTCAGAATTAATAAATATTGGCCCATAAAAATCCATGATGCTGTGTTAGTTCATATTAGCTGAAAATATGATACAGTTTTATAGTGAACTCTTCCCTTTTATGCTACTCAGGTCTGTGTTTGGTGAGCTGTTTTCTCCCTTTCTGTTGCACAATTTTGCTGAAGAGTTATATATATGCAGAAAATATTCTAGTGTTGAGAGTCTGTACTTCATTCTGAGTCCTTTAGAAATTATCTTCTGGGACTCTTTTTTAAATATTCTTATGATGCGGAAAAATTTTCTTCTGACCCCATGCCCTCCTCTTCCCTTTAAGTAATTGAAGACTGCAATGAGGCCTCCCCAGAGCTTTCTTTTCTCCAGACTGAACAACCCCATCTCGCTCAGCCTGTCTTCAGGGGAGAGCAGCTTTATCCCTCTGATCATCTTTGTGGTTTCTTCTGGACCCACTCCAACATGTCCATGTCTTTTTTGTACTGAGGACCCCACAGAAGTGGGGTCTCATGAGAGTAGAATAGAGGGACAGAACTATGTCGTGATAAAAATTTGCCTTGTAAGCTATTGTTGGAAAAGTCTCTGAGCTTCCAGGAATGATCTTACTTAAAAACAATAGAAAATTTTCTGAGAACATCATTAAGCAGTAACTGGCAAAATTATGCTAGAAGATTAGACAAGAACATCTGTATTGCACAGGGCATAAAACATGTCCTGGAGAAAACACACTAGACACTTATCACTCATATTTCGTATTAGTTGAGAGTTGTTGAATGATTAAGGAATGTGAATCTTGTCATAAAGGCAGAATAATATATATTACCATAAAAATTACATAATCCTGAATATTCATATGTAATGAGAGCCGAACCTGGGGAAGACATTTAAAGCAATTTTCTCTGTGGTGCCTGGTTTTGGGGTTTGCAGTGTATATTCTCATTTTAAAATGTAAATTTCAAGATGTGCTAAAAAATGACCATTCTGAAGCACGAAACCAGTGAAACCAAGCATTACAGAAAACCAGTATATGATAAAATAAATAGTTTAGGACACAATGAAGCCAAATTTATATCTCACGTTATTAAACTTTTTTTGAAAAATACAGGATTTAAGATTTGACCTCATGTTAGTACCCCTTAGAATCCTGGTATCCCGCTGGTGCAAATTCCAGTTCTCATGACATTTAAAACTATTGACTGATTCACAATGTACTCTAAGAGTTTTGTTTAATATTTCTTATTTATGCTTTAAAATTATGTAGAAAAAATTGGATTACATTTTCAGTTTTATTAAAGATCATTCAGTATAAATTGCAATGCAAAGGATTAAAAAGTTATCATGTAGGACAACAGTATGGACAATAAATTATGTAGTTTTATGGTAAAAGTGATCTAGTTACTTATTCTTCTGGGTCACTTCTGTGCCTTATTTGATATGATGAGACTTCTAATTCAGAATAAATGCAAGGTATGATAGTGAAATGCTGATATTTTCAAAAGTGGCTTGTGTCTTTCTGCCGTGAGCCAGCATATATTGCAGTTCCTTATGCTACAAACTACCATTCAGGGGTTTTTAAACCTTTAGTAGCAAGGCTGATGTTTTTTGCTACAGATGGTGGAAAGTGGTGTTTATAAATAGGTACTGGAGGATCAATTAATATGTACTCAGGAAACAAGAAATAGAGGTTTATAATACAAGGTCAATGTCTCTTGTTCCCTATTGATTTTTCTTTCTATTGATTCATACCATTGATAGTGCTTTCCTTGTAACCTGTTCTCAAGGTAGCCTACAGTGTCAAGATCAAAGTGCCTTTCTCTGTCCTTTTAAAAACACACTAGATACATGCTCACACCTTCACAAGAACTACATTTCCACAACAAGGTCGCACCATGTGTGATCTGAGGGGCATAGAGGTTTGATGAAAAAACTGGTGATGATCAAAAGCTTTGATCAAAAACATGATTAACTTTGCTTTAACATTATTCTACATTTTGCAAAATATCATAATGCCCTTTTAATTTTTGAAGAATATCCTTCTCAACTTTCTTAACTCTGAATCTGGCTTTTATGTGCATTTGAAAAAGATAATGAAGATTCGAGTTTGGTTGGCAAAGAAAAGTAGAATTAACATTTTATGAGATTTTTCTATCTATGTTCATATTTTTTTCAAACAATTATCTGCACTGTGGAGCTGAGTAAAACTCTGTGCACAGAATCAGAGAATGGGTTGGGTTGGAAGGGACCTGAATGACTATCTAATTCCTGCCATGAGCAGGGACACTTTCCACTAGAATAGGTTGCTCAAAGATAAATCCAGGCCGTCTTTGAATACTTCCAGGGATGGGGCAGCCACAGCTTCTCTGGGCAACCTGTTCTAATGCCTCACCACCCTCACAGCACAGAATTTCTTCCTGGTATGTAAACCAAGCCTACCCTCCTTCAATTTGAAGCCACTCCCCCTTGTCTTGTCACTACCTGCTCTATGTGGAAGCGTTCAAGGCCCAGTGACAGAATATCTTGTTTTCTCATAGCCATCTAGTGTAAGTTTTAGGAAGTCCACATCAAACTAAAACATAAAAGTGCAAGACCTGGGCAGAAAATTTTGCTGCCATGGAGAGTAACGTACATTAGGAGAAGCACAAGGCTTTTAAATACAATGAGAATTTCTCTGCCAAATCATAGAAAGAAAAAAAAAGTGTGAAGTTCAGGCCAATGACCTTCATATTTGGAAAATGTAAACATTTCACATTGCAAAAATATAAAGCTCTTTGAGAGATTTCTGATGTCTTTGATTTATCACTTTGCCATGACACACAGATATGACAGTTGTTGGAGGCAGGTAAACAACCCTAATCTTTTGAGGTGTCAGTAAAATTGACAGTATTTATAAGGAGTTGTATCCTTTTCTTGCACTCCAACTTTGATTAAAAATTCAAGGATATTTTCAAAGCTCTGAAACAAATCTCGGAGGAAAAAGTTTACAAAAGATCTCTAATTTTAAACTATTAATTTTTCATTGCTTACTGTTTTCAATAAACCCACTAGGTCTGAAGTCATATGACATAATTTTAACTATTTAAAAGTTAGATATATAGTTAAACATTAGTTATATTTTTCCTCACACTGGCCATCAACAAGAGAAGGAATGCACCCCAACTAAAATAAATATCTTAAATACATTGTAGATAACTATTCCACTTTCCATTTTTTATCTTATGTGTCTATTTTACATTCAATATTACTGAATTTCAGGTTGATTTTTTTCCCTGCATCTTCCAGAGAAGTCCCTGAAATATATGGTTTTAAACTAGTAATATTCATGGTGTGTCAATCCATTTCCATCAAATCATCCTGATATATGTTGTGTAACCTTCAAATTTTTGCTTTCTTTACTTTTCTTTTTGATAATTTTGTGCTTCATAACATTACAGCTTAAATCAAGAGTTTAGGAAATTGAACTTTGACTCCACGTACTGTCATAATGAAGCTGCCCTGGAGCACAGCAGATGCCTTCTGGCAGAACAACACAAAAAACTCCACACAGACATATCAGAGGTGCAGTGTCCAACACACACACACAGACACTCACAAAGTTCTCACTTCAACTGGAAGCTCCTACACAAAGTCATATATTTGAGCAAACTTAGTTAGTTATTACAATTTTTTTTTGAAGAATAATTTAGGGCATTGATCATGAAAAATAAACATGCCTTCTTGACAGCTGTGAACCTCTTGAAACAGCTCTTGTTTTTCACTCTTAGTAGGTCTAAAGGTTTTTGAGTTTAAAAGCCATACTTACCTCTGTCAAACTTAGAATTCATTTACATTTTAAAAATAAAGCTGCTTTACAAGTTGTATACTGTTGCATGTTCATTTTTTTAATGTTATTAATATCAGGTCCAAAAGTAATTATTGTTCTAAATAGGCAGAGTGCATATGTAAACATTGCTTGCATCAATAGTTAAAAAGCAATACAAATATTCTCTTTTCTGTTTATCCAACCTCTCATTCTTTGAAGAATTTTCATCTTGGTCTGGCTGTATTTTGCATTTGGATGAAGAGAACTGCAGGTAAGAGTCTTTCATTAGAGGCATGTCTGATTTAATTAATCTTTAATTATTGTGCAAAACAAATGGAAGGATAGCTTCGATCAGCAGATTCATTTGCCACATTTATCAACTAGCTGATCTTTATCACCTACCCAGATGACAGTAAATCAAATGCACACCCCTTTTCAATTCATGAAGCAAATGATTAAAGTGTCCGTAAGAGTCCCTATCCTAACTAAATTTAATTGTGTGTGAATAATCAGTTAAGTTGAGTGATGAATGTGCCATCATAGAATCTAGTCCATAACCAAATCATATTTGGAATCATACTTTAAAAGGAACAGTCTCAACTCATGTCTTCAGGTGTTTCCTTTTCTTCCCCCTTTACTGATAGATAAATATGTATAATATTAATTACATCATTTTGCCTTGCTTTCTCCTTCATTTTTATATCAACTTTAGGGCTTACTTTCACTTGAGCTTTATAATTGAAACACATCCAAACATATAAATATATATCTTGTTAAAAATCATCTTAAGCACAAGAAGTATTACTGTATTTCACTACAAATGCTTTGCTAGTCCAAACAATTTAAATATTTTCCACTGCACATCTTTGATTCTTAAGATCCTTTTTACTTGAATAAATATCTCAACTCAAAATGAAGAAAACTATATCATGACTGTATTTGTTTATTGCAGAATATAAATGGTACACATTCTCCTTCAGAACACATTTCTTGACCTCTGCTATTCTTCAATATTTATAAACCTATTCTTTTTTCACCTGGACTTCTATGATACCATATTTAAGGTTTCATGAGACTTTTGTTCATGGACAAAATTTCATTTAGTAGACATAAATAAGGATTCAAACCTTTAAGGATTTGTTTATCAGTATATAATTAAATAATGAGGAACTAGCATGACAAATAAGCATGTAACCTTAACTGATACCACAGTGTATTTAACTTTTTTCAAGTGTGCATATATAAAGCAAGATCTTTTTCTCTACTTCTCATCTTAAAAATAGTTTAAGAGAGATTTCTGCTGATCTAACACATTAAAGACCGAACAAAAATTTTGTAATTAGTTATATTTGAAACAGTGATCTAAAACAAAAGAACTAACTGTGAGGGCCTTGAAATCACTGAAAAGTAAAAAAAAAACTTGAAGGGAAAAAGTATTTTCTATGTTGGTTCTTTCTATATACAGAGCGGAGGAGAGAAAGCAGGAATCATGTACACCCTTTAAAAATGTAAAATCCCAATGTACAGTAGAGTGCTGGTTTTGTTTTTATGTGTGTTGTTGTTGTTACTGTCATTATTATTAATTATCATCATCATCCAACAGGGGTCATCTGTTTGGAAGATGCCCTTGGTGACAATGCAATTTTATTAACTACCATTTTCAACCATGATAATGATATGTTTGGGTGAAATGTGTACATATCTGAAACAGATTCTGTAGCTATCAATGAAAATACACCCACTGGATAACAGAAAATTAATTCTTCAAGAGCTTCAAGACCTTCATGAGCTACCCTGGTTTAAATCTTCTCCATATCTGTACTTCAGGCATATTTCAGATGACTGGATGCCATCCACAGCCACCCTGCTGGGTCACCGATGATAGGTTTCATGTCCATATGCACAAAAGTAGACAAAGAAATAATGAAAATGTCTTACTGTGTCCCTAGGGCAAATATAGTCAGAAATGAAAATTCAAATATATATTCAACTGAATTAAAAAGATGCTTCATTAACTCAAATTAAGGAATTGTTTATTCCCTGCAATCTGGAATCATTGTAATACAATTTGATTTGTGTGTAAGTGTGAATGTAAACACTTATTTCAAACTAAAGACTTTCAGATTTTCATTACTGAAGTATTTAATGGGACAGCTTACCAGGCTTTTTTTAACAACTATGAAGTGATCTCATTAAATTATTAAGCAAGTGGTTTAATTATGCCAACTTTCACATCTAACTGAAAAGCAGACGTTTTATTGGAAAACATAATGCTTTGTGAGAGCAATTTCTAACCACATAGTCACAGATTGAGACCTAATGACAGTTTAAAGGCTAAAGACATTTGGATACCAAAACACTTTAGTCTCAGATTTACGAAGTTTTACAGATTATACAATTCCCTGGTTTGTAGGAGAGAAGTAGGAGGAGTCACTGTGATATATGTAGTCTTGGATGGGTCATAGGTTTTCCTGATCTCTCTTCTGCTCCCTGTGTTCTCTAGAGGTAGCAGAGAAGATCTTGGCTCCCAGTCACCTGCCCCCAGTGTCTGTCAGGTACTCTGAGTACTCCTGACACTGAATCTTCATGAATGATAGCACTGGATAGGAAAAACACTGTTAGTGAGTAGATCATTCAAATTATACTTTCTTTTTCATATTTGCTGTTTCCATTTTTTGACACTCACAATCTGTTCCAAACACATCTGGGCACTTTCACACTTGTTAATGATCAAAACGTTGTTTGCATAATTTTGTTATTTATTTTATTGAACACACCAAAACTATTCTTTTTTTTGAGTCATCTGGCTGATCATATTTTATCTACTGCTATGAAAGCAAAAGTTCTGCAACCTGTACTACCAATGCCTTCCTTATGCAGGAAGGTAGCAGATAAACTGGTAATACACTTCCAACTGCCATGACCCTGTTCAAAAATACAAATGGATGAGTCACTTCTGTTTTCAAGCTTAATGAAACATATCTGTTCTCAACAAAGGGTGAAAATGGAATTAATTTGTTGGCTTCTCAAAAATAGAATGAGACATTCACAAAAGATGGATGGATGTTCATATGAACAGACAGGGAAAACCAAATAATTATTATAAGGATCTTTTACAAGTATTTTGAGAGAAATATCTTTAAAATGGTACACAATTTAAGAACTGCTTTGTGATACCATGAGCACCATCTGCATGTAGCAGGGATTCTCAACAACCTGCAAAAACACTCTCATATTTCAATCATCATCTTTCCTTTAAATCAGAATATTTGGGGGAGGGGATGTGTGGGGGGTATCAGTTATTTTCAATATAATCTGCATCACTGAAATAAAAATCTATCTTTCTCTGAAGAGGAAGATTGTGTCTGCCTTTCCCACAACAGATAAAGGTTCAAACTTTCCTCACAGAAAAGGTAGTTACTCAACAAGGAGTTAGGTGCTTGGGTAAGCTGAAATAAGATTAATAGTGAGTCGCCTACAGAAAACCAGGAAATGGATCTCCCCTACCTCCCTGAGTGTTGCTTTCATGGCAAGGAGACCACTCACTTGTTCTTTAACCCTTTCTTGAATATAAGAAATGACCCGAACTCAGCTGGAGAAGAATCTCATTCAGATGCAGTCCTGACCTGTGTTGTTTCAATTACAAAGCTTAATGCAAATCTGTGTTTAACTGTAGCCCTTGTAGAAATTCTTTTCTCTTTTTTCTTTTTTTTTATTGGTCACAGGAAAAGGTAATGCACACCTTAAAGCATGAGGACTGAATTCTAGAAATATGGGAGAAATTATGAATTCCATGAGAAAATAAAAATGAAAAAAAACTATGTATGTTGCTGGGAGCAAAATTTTATCTGTGTCTCTTGGCATATAAAACAAATACAGTCACAAGTTTACAGCAGGCACTCAAAGGTTATGATCCACAGTAACATGTCCATACAGGCACTTTGCAAATGTTGCCACTATAGTTCCTGATTAGCAATCAGACATCTCTCTCTGCCAGAGGAGTGTCACCCTACTGTATTGCTTTCACGTAATAACAGTGAGCTGAAATAGCCACTGTGAGTCAATCTCAGGCAGCTATTATCTGTGTTTTCACTCATCCTATTGCATTATTTCACAGAGCTGGGTGGGAGTAGGAGGGTTGGATGAGTTAATTACCCTGATACAACAATTTGTGCTGTCTTCCACTTTGGAAATGGCTCTTCTCTAACTCAACTGGATAATGGGCAGAAAGAGACCTCAAATCTACACCACAGGAAGTGTAAGTCAATCTGTAAAAGGTTTTGTGAACGTATTCAAATATCAAAGTGTCTAAAATGTTTTACACAGAATAAAATATTACTTTCTTATAATCATGTATATAACCTATATGACTGAAGTAAAAAATTATCAGAAGTGTAACCAGGAGAGTAACTTTGATTTCTTTTAGCAGAAAAATATGTTCAAATACTATTAATGAATATGTTTGATACCTCTGCACCCACAGCTTCTGAACAATAATATGTGGTTTTCACAGATAACTGTTCTTAAGTGCAAACGAGGCTTTCATGATGATGAAAACCACTTAAAAATAAGCATTCTTCAAAACAATTGGTGAGCTATAGATATTGAAAATCACTGTGTGAAACTTTATATAGGGATATCTCTTTATTTGTGAATTACTGTTAGTACAATTAATATATATATATAAGCAGTATATGACTGATGGTTCTGTATCAACCCTCTTCATTAGTTTTGCACAAATGTTGCAATCACATAAGGAAAGGCACAGAAAAATTATGCTTAGTGTATGCCAAACTGCCAGAAACTAGGTGTTATTTTCTTCAGAGAGATCCTTCAGACTGATATTCTTAGCATGGCTACTCCCTCACTTCTACCCTCATCTTTTCCAGGACTGGGGGAGAAAATAGCAAGAGCAAAAGCAACAACACTCATGACCGAAGATAAGAAAGGTTCAATAAATGAAGGACTGAGGGGACAAAAACAAACAAACAAACAAACAAACATACATACAACAATAACTCACCATCTCTGACGGCAGATCTATGCCCAGACAAACTCTGATCAACAACTGTCCTGGAAGATGGTTATTATTATTGTTCAGGACATCGTATTGTATGGAACCTGCCTTTGTTCAGTTCAGGTTAGTTGTCTCAGCTCTTTCCCCTCCCATAATCTTTCCCACACGTAGCCTAATTGC
This sequence comes from Phylloscopus whistleri, assembly GCA_017589585.1. Lineage (NCBI taxonomy): Eukaryota > Metazoa > Chordata > Aves > Passeriformes > Phylloscopidae > Phylloscopus > Phylloscopus whistleri. The sequence continues at coordinate 58,568 of JADMLD010000103.1, forward strand.
TGAAGGAGCAGACTGAGCAGAATGAGAAAAAGGCTTGCCATCAAGCACTGTTCAGCCACAGCGCCAAAACATTGGTGTGTTACCAACACCGGTTTACTTGCAAATCCGAAGTGATGAGGAGAGTTAACTATATTCCAGCCAGAATCACTACAGTCACAATGTGTTGAAATGCCTTTTTGTAAAAAACACCTTTTGCATATTACCATCAGCAAGTAAGCCAGTGAAAAATTAGGGGGAGAGGTGAGTATGTGGTTGGGGTTTGTTTTGTTTTGTTCTGTGAAAGACAAGAAACAAGTGGTACATTCTACTAGCCAATATTAAGGATCATTCCATTCAAATTGTCAGGATTGTTGATTCATCATAATAGGTCTGTCAGATTATATCAACCAAAATTGCTCTTGAAGACAGGTACAGTAATGAAGTGATGTTGATGAATAAATTATCTACTCTAGAAATAAATAATCAAATATGAAAAGCTTCTTGACATGCTCTTTGACAGTAAAGAAAATATTATGTGATGATTACACTCCAATTCAATAGAAGCAGAAAACTGATCTATAAAATATTTAACAAACCAATCTGAGTGAAACATGCCCAGTCTCACTGGTCTATGTGAAAAACTGAATTACTGCCTCTTCAAATTAATCAGAAATACTTTGGTATGCTCTTTAAATCGGAAGGTCACTTTAAAGATGACAAGCATGAGTTCTTTCTATTTGGGCAAATATTTGAACTTACTACCTTGTTGTGTTTATATAAAACTGTGTGCATTGTCCTTGTGTAAGTACTTTTCTCTGTGACCTTTTCAAGCATATAGAAAATAAATCTTTCCTTAGCTTTAAAGTGGCTGTCATAACAACACCACAGGGGTCTAGGCATGCTGACTTACAATTTCAAAACAGTCTTATCAATTTCAAAACATTTTTCTTGGAAATTAATAGGTGTTGGTATGAAATGACTAACCAGCTTTCATAGTTATAGTTTGGGCATTTTCCTATCTTTCCCAGTTACATTTCAATATAGTTTCATAAATAAGAAAGTTGTATCAGTTTTTATTAAGATGGGATTAAAGTGAACAGTTACATTAAGGAAAGGACTTGTGCTAATATTGTAACATTTTCTGCAAGATTTGTTTTGCTGGTTTGTTTTGTTTTGTTTTTTGTTTTTTTCTCTTCAACTGATTAGGAATTACCTCATTGCAGTAAATTAAAGCAGACTTCCCATCAGAGGAGTGCCTAGGAAAGAGTGCAGTCTCAGTTTGAAAGTCATTATCTTTAAAGGAAAGGTTCATATGATTTTTACTCCAGCCAGGATTTCCAACTCAACATAGAATCTCAAATTCAGGCTGCATACTTTCTCTACTCTGGCCCAAAAGAGGTTTATGCTCAGGTTCAGGGGTTCTGATGATGTATTGTCTAGAACTTGGAGATAATCAGGTTTGAAGCACGTAGGCAAGCGGTGAGAGAGAGAATAGAGGGAAAAAAAAATCTGTGATAATGGTAATTTCTCTAACCAAATTTAAATCTTAAAGATAAAACTTTTTCTATCTTTGTAGAACATTCACATCTGAGTCATGCTGAGTTCCTTCAACATGTAATCATAAGAAATTTTTACCCAAAAAATGAGTTTTCCTCCTGACTTAATTTTGATTAGGAAAGTCTAGGGTAGTAATTAATAATAGGATACTATCTATACTGTGACATGTATGGTAGGATTAATTGATGCTGTCTTCATGTATATGTGTGTGCAGGTGTGACTGAACCAGTAATCCCAAAGTACGTATTTAAAATTATTTACTTGTTCTGGAAAAAAAAAATAGGAAGTCAAAAAAACCAGCTCTGTTGAAAGCAATCATACTGCTTGCCAATAATCTGGCTTATTTATGGTTTGATTTTTGAGGTTGTCATTTGTAGATTAAGGAGGTGGGGTTCACGATCCTTGTGGGTCCCTTCCAACTCAGGATAGTCTATGATTATAATTCTGATCTAATTCAGGATGCAACATGGCTAACCCATGAACAACACCATGTGTCTAATAATAAAATGATAAAATAAAATGGAACCAATCAACTCTTTTGATATTCCTTGGTGTCAGCCAAGGAATTCCTTGTTACATCCCTTAAAAGATCTGGTATGAGGAATTCTGCCTGACACACATTAGATACAGACCAGTCAAAGAAACCACAATGAGATACTTGAAATCCAAACAGATTAGTTTAGCTTCATGTTGAAAGCAGTGCAAAGATGCTGTACATAAAAAAGGTATGCATTGCAAGCACTTATTTACATCATAACATAAACTCTGTGATGCACCATTAGTTACTAAACAGAATATGCATAGAGAACTTAAATATTAGTACCCTCCGGTCAGAATATTATTGGGTAAAAGCTAAAGCTTGTTGTGATGTACCAGGGCACTGTGAGGGCTGGTGTGTCTCCTGGGCTGGGTACCTGGGGCAAAGGGACCTCCCAATAGAATGTCAGGACAGGGTTCCGTGGCTGATCCGACTGCCAAAAGCCAAAGCCAGGGATGGACCCTGGCTGGGAGTCCCAGCTCTGCCTGCTTCCAGCCAGGGCGCAGAGCAGTCCAGGAGCCAGCTGGGGGAATTGGGCATCTCCCTGGGGATGGAGATGGGCCAGGCATTGGTCCAGCATTGGTCCAGGATTGTATTGTCAGGGAATCGCTGGGACAGGTCTGAGAGTGTGGGAATCCAGGGCATTCCTTTGGTTGCCCTGGACGGTCAGGGACCTGAACAACAGAGCTTGAAACCTGTACAGGAGGGTTTGAAACCTGTACAGGGGTGTTTGGAATCTGTACAGGGGTGTTTGGAATCTGTACAGGGGGGTTGGAGACCCTGGCACAGAGCCCAGGAAGACACTGATTTTGACTTCAGTCTATGGGAAAAGCTTCCGACATTGAGAGAGGAATTGCAAGCCACAAAGGTGTGAAAGAGAGTAGTTTAGTTTATCACATTTGAGTTTTTAGAATTGAGGTGAATGGGGACAAGATGGAGGATTCTGAGCAGTGCCCTGAGTTCTTCTTCTTCTTCATCTCCATCTTCTGCTGTGACGGTGGCACAAAGCAGCTTTAAGGAGATTGGGTCAGAGTAGAAATGACCTGTTTAGTATAGATTGTAGATATTGGTGTGTAATTGTAAATAATAAAGACTTAATAAGTAGTATAAGAGGTGAGGAGCCTCCATCGGAGGAGGAATCGTTGTCTGATGCCCAACCTTAGCTGGGCACAGAGCGAATGGAAAGATAAGAAATAATAAACAGAACAAGCAACCTTGAAAACCAAGAATCTGAAGGCTCCATTCTTTTCCTGCGTCTGGCTTCAGGCCTCTCAGAGGGTAAAAGACTCTCAACCACCCAAATCTTAGGAAACAAGCCAACCCAAGAGAGAGCTCCAGAGGGGAGGAAAAGAGATCCTGGGCTAGGGGCAGGAGACAATGTAGAGGCTCCAAAGTGTCACTATCTTTGGTGGCAATTAAGACAAATCTCAGTCTTGATCCCATCCACATCATTAATCCCAATATGGCAAACATGATGAGTCTTTCATTGTAAAAGAAGTAGATTAGTAAAAAACTAGGAACCAGTTAGGATAAGAAAATTTATCAGAGGCAGTTTAGCTGAAATTGGGACACCAATGTTTTGTACTGAAAAAAGTGTCAGAGGAGCTTTGGAAAAGCATCTTGTATTCCCAGGAACTCGGAACATGAGAAGCTCACAAATGTACTATCAGAAATTCTTATGTAGTCTTCAAAGTTCTAGCTATATCACTCAACAGAAAACTAAGGATAAGGCTATACTATTTTAAAATTCAAGAGAGTTGCTCTAAATTGTTTCTAGTAGTGGGGGGAATTTAACTTAGCAGGGAGAGATTCAGCTGGAACAGCTATATTATTATGACTACTTCCAGTGATGACCTCAATGATCAGCAACTTGCCAAAGAATGAAAATTGATTCTATATGTAAAAATTTTTATCACAAATTATGTGTTTTAGGTTGTTTTAAATGGAGGAAAATGTCCCTAGCAGTTTGTAGACCAATTCTTCCTTCCTAGAAGGAGTTCTGTGATGTTGAACATTAACTGAAGATCCCTTCAGTAGACCATAGGTCTGATTCTCTAGTGCATTGTTCCTTCTACAGCTAGTAACCTGAAGTTTTGCATTTAATTTGCAAAAACAAAATGTTCCTAATCTGCTTTTTCGGACGTGATTACAGGAGTAGAATATCAGAGGTGTTTCTTTTTTTTGTCTTTTCTTCAAGAATAGAACAGTACAATTCTGAATTTACTCTGTTGAAATGTAGTGTGGACCTGATTTTCTGTCAGGGGTTTTCATACCCCTGGAATGGAGCTAATCCTGGAAAAAAATGTGGAGCAAATGTAGCTCTCCAAACCACCTTAATCATATTTTTGACCTATGTTTACTATATTGGGGTTTTTTAACACGGAGAAAAACATGTTTCTTTTCATTTTGATTAGTGTAAATTCAAATACGCTGAGATAAAGGGCTTTATTCCTTATGCTGTTAAGTATCACAAGTAAAAATGAGGCTATTAGGATTAGATTTCCAGCAGGCTGGGTATTATTTAGCAATAAATAGTTCAAATCTAGTAACTCATCTTTCTGTAATTTGTAGCACCTGGTAGTGATCTGACTTTAGATTTCTTCACATGCTTTTTCCATATCGTTAATCACAACCAGAAGCCACCGTTTCACAGCAATTGAACCAATGCTCAGAAACACTGTGACAGACATATAAAAAAATGTGTTACTTTGAAATACTTTGGCTATATTTAATGCCTTCTGTTTTTAAAAGAATTCAATAAACTTCTCTGCAGATTACTGTGGAGGGAAGAAACATAGAGCATCACTTCATGTCTGAATAGATCAAATCCATTTTGCAAATGAACTTTACAATATGAAGATTTGAAATGTATGGTGGTAGAGTTCAAACTCAGTAACATCAGGATAGAAATCTGTGTGATACGATCCATAGATTTTACAGTCCAGGTGACATAGCAGAATTCTGCACTGTGATAAAGAGGGAACAAAACTTCATAGAGTCCAAATCAGCCTAACAGAAAGAAAAAAACCTCTGTCAGATGAAAAGGAACCTCACATCTTATGTTAGTCATACTCCAAATGAACCAGTAGCTTTTTGAGGAAACATTTCTCTACGTGATGTAGAAATTTGTTGTCCACTTCTCAGCTCCCAATGCTTAAAAATCATTCTTTCCTAAACTTCAGCCTAAGGAAGATCCTTAGCTAAAGTGGTAAAGGAATATGGAAATAATATTTTCTATACCTCACTTTAACATCTTCCCATCTGTAAAGTAAAATATTCTTCAATGCAAAAAATACAGTGAAGAATTTGTACTATAATCACAATTTGGTAGAACAGTTAAACAAGAAGCTATAATCAAATTTCATTGAAACAGTTTGAATGCACTGCGACATCCTGAAAATCTTAGTGAGAAGGATGGAAGAATGCCTTCCTCTGGCTAAAAGATGACAAATCAGTTAGATAACTGGGACTCCTACATACACCTCTATTGCTCAACTCTTCATATCTGCAATGCAAGTTTAAGTGGAATCCTTCAAAATTGTACAAAATCCCCACATTTTTGACCTTCTTTTTCTTTTTTGTGTAAGGATATTTGTTATTTTAATAATTTTTTCATACCATCCAATCTCAGTGCCTACGAAAACCAGAAAAGGCTGTACATTATTAACCCGAGCCAAATATAGGAAAATATTTAGGCAATATTTTGTGAAATGTTCTGTTCTCTCCAAAGACCAAATATTTAAACTCTCACAGTGTTTAAACTGGTGTTCACTGGAAAAAAAACCTGACAGTTGCAGGTACCAAGATATTGAGGGAGCTAACAGGCTCTGCAGCCTCTTCCTCCAACTCCTAGGAGTTTGTTTGTGTTGAAAGTCAACTCTGATTTTGCTCACCTATATAACGTGGGATCAGACTGCTGTGAAAATATAAACTGTGAGAATCTGGAGTCTTGCCTATGGTATATTTCCTCTTTTTTTGAAAGCTGCATTAAGCTCAGGCCCATGACCTATGTCCATGTGAGAGTTTTGTGGCAGCTCTTGTCTATACCTGAAATTGCACCCCACTGTCCCTGGCCTGGCCTCACTGACCCGGGGTCGTGTGTCAGACCTGAGTTGTCATTAAGGACATGGCTGGCAATCACAGGTCTGTTGGCTGACCCTGGTCACTGCCACCAATCCTTTTCTTGCATGTGTGCTCTGTAATGGTTTCACAGTGCTAGAGCTGCTGCCCTGCCTGCTTGCTGCAAATTCAGTTCCTAGCTCCATTCTCCACGCATATCAGTACAGACTTGCTGTTACCTGCCAGTGAAAAGCTCATCTGATGGATTCATGGTTTTGTAGAACACTGAATTTATTTTAAAACAGGGTATTAAATGACATTTTCCCTTTCTTTTTGAGCTTGGGACTGACACAAAGATGACCTGTATTGCACAATGAAAGTTCTCACATGTCAAAATAGCTGGCAAATTTTCCTAGATTTTCCTACAATCCTGTGACATCTTCATTACACTATGTCTTAGTATATTCCTCTTTTTCTATTTCGTTCATTTGTAAGTAAAATAAATAGTGCTTCATATATACCATGCTTGCCTAGCTTTTGGGAATACATATTTGATCTTGCTTGAGACATCAAATATAGGAGGACCTTGGGAGACAGAGTTAGATTTAAATCAGTATTTTAATTCTGTAGCATGTGTTTATTCCTATTCCTATTTCCAGGTCATTGGAAAATTGCTAAAACCCCATAGTTTTCTCCATCAGAAAAAAAAAAAACTTTAAATCCCTTAGTAAATCCCTTAGTATAGGCTGGATTTTCTTCAACAAATATATTATTTCAGACATAGAAAAGTTCCGGTTAAAATTGAAAAACATAAGAAAAGAACTACACAGGAGAGTCTTGGCTGCAAACCCATCTCATGACCCCAGGACACCCCCCCTCACAGGCTCTCTTTTATATTCCAGCTTTGTGCCTAATTCATCAGTAATCTCTTTTTTCAGTATTTCATCTAGCTGGCAATTTATGTGTATATAAAACTAGACATGTATTTGGCCACCATAAGACTGAATTCAGAACTAAATAACTTTCCCTCACGTAGGGTATAAAAAACTTGGCTAATCCAGTTTGTATTTCTTTATTCACATAAAGAAGCACAGCTCTAAAGAAGTGACTAAATGAGACTGTTATATTTGCCAAACTGTTATCTACCACTTTGGGGAAGTAAAACGTTTTCTTCCTTCACATGAAATTACCCAAAATCTCATAGCCTATTCCCTATTTCTAATGCCTTATTTTGCTTTGTGTCTTGTCTTTTTTTAAGGTTTAATTTTATTTGGTGGGGAGGAGAAGGAGAAGTTTTTGGTTTTGGTTTAGAGGCTTTTTTCAGTGAAGAATACAATGACTTAAAATGTGTTTGTCAGGTTAAGTGTTTAGAACAAAACATCCAACACCATAATTTAGAGCATCAAACAAATAAGCTGAAATAATTGAGTTAAATATAACTTTAGCACAGCATAGATTTTTGCTGACCTAAATGTTCATCCAAAAGTTAAATCATTTGTTAAACTTAGTTTTCTTTGACTTCAGAATTGCTACAGAAATGTTGGCTGAAAATGGAGCAAATTTAACTTTTTGCAGAGATCAGGAAGATGAAGCAAATCTAACCTTTAGTGTTGAACCTAAAAGGCAGGAATATTCATCTAGATCTGCCTGATAGGAGTCCTCTTTTGTTGAACTTGATGTAGTTCTATGGAATTCAGATCACACACCTACCAGTGTCTACTAGGGCTCTAGAGACATCACAACATTTCCACCAGTGTATTAAAACAGGCAGTAATATTTGCAGCTATGGTTTGTTTGCCTGCGGTTTTTTGGCTTCTTTCATCTATACTTCCTCTGATTTCTGTGACTTTTGGGCTGTTTTTTTTCATTCTTTTGTGATATTATTTTGACAAAGTTTATATATCCTGGGAATATATTCCGTGAAAATTTTTCATAATGTAATGCAAGAAATGGCCAGAGTTTTGTATCATTTGAATGGTAAATTTATTAAGATTAGAAATGAAATTTTACTCAAATAACTGTGCAATATTTATTGCATATATATATACTGTATCTGATTCCTCTTATAGTGAAACAGAAAAGTTTTTGTTTTACTTTTATGAGAAAAAAGAACAACATTTTGTAAAGTGCATGTTCATTTGTCTCTCCATTAGTTGCCAGTGTAGAATCTCTGACACCTCTTAATGAGAATTGTATACACCTGAATACACTTATTCATTCACCATCAAAATATAAAAGTATTAATTTCGTTGGAAACATGTACTTACCATAAAGGTAAGAATGTAGTGGTGACCAAGTACCTTCCAGAACTGTAGATACAAGTGCTAACCATGCATCAGCTCTGTAATCTAAGTCCATTCATGCAATATATTCTGTGTGTTAGTTAAACATTAACATCAAGGGTTAATAAATTAATTTAATCATTTTATTTTAAAATTTTCTGATTTTTTCAGTCTTAACACTCCCCTCAAGGCTCAAATGTGAAAACATAGATATATCTCATGTACTGACATATGCACATGCACAAGTACATACACATTTGTCTATGTATATCTATATATGTGTGTACATACTCATGTACAGGGATTTCACATTTGTAGGAGATCTCTTTCCCAAGTCACTATTTGTGGATGGGAAAGAAACGCTTGCCAAACTTTAGTTATGAATATGCTTTTATGTTAGATATGAGGATGGGAAAAGAAATGCTTGCTAAGTTTTAGCTATGAACACGCTTTTATGTTAGACATGAATATCCCTTTGTTTAAATTGTTAAGTTAGGTTAGTGCTACCCTGAAGAAATGTTACTTTGTTAAGTTAGATATGGTTACTAAGACGACAAAGAGTTTGCTTGGAGATGCTCAAGGTCTCTGGGTTTGACCACTAGGCCCCAAGAGACCACTCCCAATTTGCTGTGATTTGTAGTTGTTTAGGTAATTTTGTTGAAATGTATTAGGTAGAGATGTTTTATTGGTTTATAGACTATGTACCCGCCCTCTGAACTGACCTGTACAAAACCCCCCTGCAATTGCTGCCCAGGGTCTCTCTGAAGACGCTGGGTAGAGGGCAGGGAACCCCCTGTAACCCCTGAATAAACCCTCTGAACCTTAAGTGTCTGGAGAGAACCCTCTTTCATACCACAGCCGTTACAGCGTAAGTCTAGACTGCCTTCGGAGCCAAGGCCCCCAAACAGGTGTGTGGGAGCGTAACCCAGCAGCTGGAGTGGCCCAGGTTGCGCACCAGGGCCACAGGGAGAGTTACACAACCCTACAACTATTAGTCTTCCTAAGACTCTTTTCAAGCTGTGATCCATGCTCAGTCCTCTTATGAGGAAAAGAATACTCAGGTATTTTTTTACCATACTGTATCTTTTAGCTGTTGAGGCTCGTTATCTTTCCACAAAACTGTCCTACATGCCTCAAAATTTCTATGAAGATGGAAACATCTTCAATGCAATTTCTTTTCAGCTTCAGAATGGCCATTGAAAGAGATTTTTAATGATATTAATTTGAATCCTCTTTCTTCTTATATAGGAAGCAATGAATGAACCTGTTCTTCATCTCTCCTAGTCTGCTTGTAGATGTAATTTCTTGATTTTTAAAAACACATTCTGAGCAGAGCTTTAGTCCAGTTAAAATATTGATGAGGGATAGAGACAGGATTGTCTATCAGTTACTTTTATAAAAATGTTTATAGTAAGTAGCAAACAATGATTAAATAAAATCATGTTCTCCATTGAGTTGTGGGGTTTTTTTTCCTTGTTTCTGTTTTACGGCATGCTATCAAAAAACTTTAAAAATTCTGAGTGCTGAAGGGTATTAATTCCTTGTTATCCTGCCCACAGCAGTGTTTTTAGCATAGTTTCAGCTATGTTCATTTGCCATGAGTTGTTGGGTATTGTAAGATATGTACTGTAAGACTATTTATTAAATAATGACATTTATATTGAATTTTCAGAATAGTGTTTCACTGACTGTAATTGTCAAAATGTGCATGACCATTCTTGGAAAAAGAAACAGATGACAGTTGCACTTTAGAGTTTATTTTGCTTTGGTTGTGATTTTTATTTGTTTTTAATGAGATTTACATGGCCTTTCACAGAATACAGGCCAAGTATATCCTGTGCAAAAATAGTTAAATTTATGGTTGATAGGCAATATACTTTCATTTAAAATATGTATAGAAAATATTAATGAGGAATGAATTATAAATTATTCAAATTTTTTAGAAAAATAGTAATATATTGTCTAAGCTCCAGTGCAGATATTGTCTATGTTCCTTATGGTATTCTTTAGGTGAGCGTACTGTGCTTAGTAGATTACTTTAAATATTTTTAATATTTTTAAATTATGACCTAGTGAATGTTGTTGCTAAAAAATTACAGGGAGCCTAGTGAATTTTGGATGATTTGAGTATTTTCAAGAAAAAAAAAATTCTTTAATTAATGTTCTCATTTACTTCTTTAGAAGAGCTAAATACACCAGAAAAATACTTCAAGATTATTTAGGAACTGTCTGTTCCATATGAATAGTTGACAGTTTTTTAGCAAGGTCCACCAGAGTCATCCTTAATTGATTACCTCTAAGGAGATAATTTATTAAAATAATATTGTTTTCCATTCAGTTCCTATTCTGTGTGCATGGTGAAAACTTAACTTGTTGGAAGTGAGGGAGCTTTTTATAGTTTTTAATTCATCACTGATCAGCTTGGCTGCTATGCTGGAAATTTGAATTGTGTAACAATTTAGACATGAATGGAATATTTGTAATTAAACAAGCACATGAAAAAGAATAAATAATTAAATAAGCTTGACAATAAAGACATATTCTACCGTCCAAAGTTTAAAGATTTTTACTGATTACAATTTTAGATATTTTCATCAAGACCTATTGAATGAAATATTTGATTAAACATTTTCTGAAACATAAAGGAAGAAATTTCTTATATATTTGAATAACTTATATTCCTCTCTTTTCTCTTTTATTTTTCCTAGTACTAAATGTATGAATATGGGTTGACTGCAAATTATTTTACCTGAACAAGTTAACACATTCTTATTAAGTAAAACAAACATTAGATTTATTGCATCAGTAAATACAATAAGTAAAAGGCAGTCGTGAAAGTATTTAAAGAGAAATGCTTTCTTTCTCCCTCTTATTTAAGTCATTATTATTTTTTATTTTTAAGTATCTGATGTTTCCAAATTAACTTTTAAAGGAAAGTGAAGGCTGAAAAATAGGACTCATAACTCATTTTGTCATGCTGATAAAAAATATACTTATAAATGAAAAGAAACAGCAATAAATTATTACTTTTTTGATTGATGGATTACATTATGTTGTTCAGATACAGTAGGGTATAAAATAAATCTTACTTTAATAACTGCTCTGTTGGATATTATTATAAATTTTCTAATTAGATATATATACATGGCTTTTACTACCAGAAGTGTGATTAACTCTTAACATACTGAGAAAAATATGTTATCTATATATACTTTGAGATCTCATGAAATACAAAACAGGATTAACTAAACTTTTTGACAAAGTAAAAGTCTTGTTTATACTTTTTACACTGTATATAATTTTACAGCAATCAAGTTGAAGTGTTAAAATGCAATCACCTGCTATTTTGCATATAGTCATCTTCAAAATGACAATGTCAAAATCCAGTTAAAACCTTCATTGAAATGTTGTTTTATATATTGCTGGTCCCTGGCTCAGTAAGAGTAACTTTTTTTTAATGGTTCCTAAGTTTAAAATTCATCACTCATAGAAACTTAAAAAAACCCCAAAACTTATTTTATTTAACAAGATCACAAAATTTATTGATGCTGCACAGTTTTGGCGCAAAGATGATCTATTGAGTTTTAAAATGGGACGTGACCTGGTAGCTCTGATTGTGTACCATCAAGTCTGCTGGGAGTAGTCTTTTGCATAAAATGTAAGAAAAGTGTAAGAGCCTAACTCCAGCATTATTTGCCATAGAATTAACACGGATAACTATGCACTTTAGTGTCACTACTAACTCAGATCACTCCTTTCACATTAAGTTTGGGTGAATTTGAAATCAGAGCTGGGAACATTTTTTTGTCATTTTATGATATGTTTTTGGTTTTGTTTTAATTCCACTTATTAAAAGCCTTGTTATAATAATGGTTGATCAAATTTCTCTGATAAATGTAATTAATAACATATTAAATAAATTATTATTTTAAAGCAAAGCTCAGCAAATAATTTCTATAATTAGAAAATTTTTTGTCTTGCTTACAAAACTAATTTGTCCATCTCTTTGCTCCTAGCTTCTTACAGTGTTGATTGTAAAAATTTTGCAATTGTCAAAACAAAATATTGGTTTGAGTTTTGGTTTGTAACATAAACATATTATGATTTCTGTGCCTCAGAAATGTAACTGATCTCAGACATTTGGAAAACAGAACTAAAATATTTTAGAAAGCAGGAAAAAGGTGGGATTTCTTGCAAATATAGTCCCAAAAACAAATATTAAAAACATTATTTTGTCCTTTCTTTTTTTTTCAATAATCTCTAATTATTTTAGAAAATATTAATTATCTTAAGATTCTACCTTGTGGCATAGTGGTACAATAGAGTCACCTCAGTGTGTTATGTTTCCATACTTGTGCATGATCTTGAATGCTAATACTGAGTTATACATAGTTTGTGGAGCCTTATGAGTAGATGTATTTGACACTTAAGTTCCTTCTCTCCCTTAACATAAAAAACATAGATAGTTCCTAAAAAGCCTTTTGATAAATTTGAAAATTTTGGCATTTCTTTCCAATGGCTTTGACAGAACTTTACGAAATATGATGGCACTACAATGATGAGATCTCAGATTAATGTCCTACCTGTCGACCAGACACACCAGGATTTTAAGCTGAACACAGGTGAGAGCAATACGGCACATGCCCTTTTCTGCATGCATTTCTGATTGACAAGTGAAAAGAAACCTGTTCAACCCTGATATAAAGAGAAGTATGTAGTTGGAAGGCAAAAGGTGTTATGACAATGATACTATTGACAATTTTATAGCACTTTCTCTAATTCTTTAATACAGTTTATATAGTGATAAAGAGAGTTTATTAGCTTCCATAAAGAAATGAAATATTTGAAAGAGAAGACTGTGGAGCTACAATGAAATCAAGACAGGCAGCAGAAGAGACATAGGAGAGCAATGGGAAAGGAGAAGATGTGTTAGGAGGTTTTGAGAAAGTGTGAAACAGGAAAAGGCTGCAAAGAGGTGTGTAGAAAGGGCAAAAGGAAAAGAGAGTGTGCATAAAGGTGATGGATGACAGAAAAGAAATTTGAGTGAAAGAGCTTGCTTAAAGACAATTTGCACTTCTGTCACAACAACCCCATGTAGCACTGCAGGCTTGGGGAAAAGGAAAGGAGCCCAGCAGAAAAGGCCATGGAGTTGGTGGTCAACAGCAGCAGAACATGAGTCAATGTGTGCCCAGGTGGCCAAGAAGGCCAGTGCTGTCCTGTACTGTATCAGCAATAGCATGGCCAGCAGGACCAAGGAAGTCGTTGTCGTTGTCCCCCTGTTCTTGGCATTGTTGAGGACCTCAAGTCCTTGTTCGGTTTTGGACTATGTCACTATAAAAAAGATATTGAGGTGCTGGAGCAAGTCTGGAAGCTGGTGAAGGTTCTGGAACACAAGCCTGATGAGGAGCAACTTGTAGCAAAATTAGATCTGAGCTATCCCAGACTCGGCCTCAGTTTCAGGCCTGTCTAGAAGTGGACAGACCTGTGGCGCAGCAAAAAAATTAGGTTAAGGTGTGCTTAAGTTTTAGATAGGTTAGTTTTGGGATCATTATGGTGGTTTCCTTAAGGGTGAAATTGTTTGCATTTTTCTTCACACTGAATCTCAATTAGAAAACACTTGTAACTGTAAACTATCTGAAACTGTATTTAACCCGCCATTCCAGGAGAATAAAGGGAGAACACATGATTCAGCCACATTGGTTTTTGTTCTGTGTTGCTCGGTCCAGCTTCCCAATTTGATTAAGAGTTCCCTGGCTCTTGCAACTGAGGGAACTGGAGGTGTTTAGCCTGAGGAGAAGGAGGCTCAGGAGAGACCTCACCATCCTCTGCAATTCCTGAAAGGAGGTTGTAGCCAGGTGAGGGTTGGTCTCTTCTCCCAGGCAACTGTCAGCAAGACAAGAGGACATAGCCTCAAAGTGTGCCAGGTGAGGTTTATATTGGATACCAGGAAGAATTTTTTTCACTGAAAAGGTGGTTAAGCATTGGAACAGACTGCCGAAGGAGGGGGTGGTGTCACCATGCCTGGAGGTGTTCAAGAAATGACTGGACATGGCACTTTAGTGCCATGGTCAAGTTGACAAAGTATTAATCAGTCAAAGGTTGGACTAGGTGATCTTGGAGGTCTTTTCCAACCTTAATGATTCTGGGAGTCTCAGTTTTTCTGGGGTTTTTTCTTTAGTCACTAATCTCTTGTCATTTCCTATGAAAGGTTATGTTTCTCCCTCTAAAATTTGTTACTTCATTAATATAGCAGGACGCTAAAGAATTATTACAGAGCATATGTTAGTTCTTTTCTAATGCAACAAGAAATAAATTTAATAGAATTGATAACAGCATTTTCTATAGCTTTCTTTCTCTCCTTCACTCCTCTGTCTAACCCCCACCTTTTTTTTTTTTTTTTTTTTTTTGGTTACAGTAATTGCTGTCTGAGCCTCAAAGGCTAAAAATCGTTTTTCATCTCATGCATGAAGAATTTTAGTTTGATTGATGACAGCTATGGAACCTTTCCTTAGTCACTAAGCTGCACTAATTTGCAAGCTAAAACAATATTAGAAAATTGTTAATGATCCATGAAACTGTAGCAGCAGCCTTAAATGTTATGCTCAGAACTTTCTTACAACTAAAGCAGCTTACCTAAATTCCCACAATGGACACAAAATGAGATGACATTTACAAAACAACAACAGTAGCAACCAAAATAATGATTGTGCAAGTGACAGGCTTGGCTAATGTAGTACATTACTGTGAATAATTTGTATTGAGGGCATGTGAACAATTAACATTAAAACCCAGACCTAGTTTGCAGCAGCTTGGATTCAATTTTCACATTGAACTAAAGCTAGTGCACACATTTCCTGTCTGCACTTAATGGCTGCAATTTCCCTTTATTTCTATCACTGTGTGGCTGGCTTTTAAAATGAACTGGAAATCTTAAAAAAGAAAACAGAGTTAATTTTGAAAATGACCTGTGAGTAATACTTTACATATTGAAAGAAGAGGATACCTTTTTTCTCCACATGGATTCTGAAACGCTCTTTGATAATTTAGTTTTGGAGCGTTTTGAGAAATTCTGTTGAATGAGCAATATTCAAGCTGTTTCATGTTATTAGAGCATGTGGTAGCCTAGATCCTAATCAACAGGTCAGTGTACAAGAAAACATACATTATTTTCAGCTGTGTATATGCCATCAACAAAAGGAGACTAATAAAGCAATATGGCCTTGGTTTAGCTCCTGTGTGACACAGAACAGCTAGCAGGAAGAGTTTAAACCAAAGCTCCTTTCCTGGTCACATGAAGCTTGTGTGTGCATGTGCATGTGTGTAAAGTGATTTATAAGGCATATTATTAGTGTGTCTTATATGAAAAAAATTAAGCATTATATTAAAAAAATCAATGTGGGGTAATGTCAAACCATTCTGAAACATAGGAAAATAAATTTATCTAATACATAAAAAAGAAGATAAGTTATTATAGAGAAAAAGAAACACATATATCTCTGGATCTCTTCAAATAATTAAGAATTAAATTCAGCAGGAAGACTCATATTTGTAACTTCATAATATGTTAATTAGAGCCATTTTATGTAATTTACTCTTATGATTTCTACAGTAGTGGAAGAAACACTTAAGAATACTTTTCCAACACCATGTATTATTTTGTATCAATTATGTTGTACTTTATTCTAGGTAGTAACAGTGTTCCTATTAATTAGGAATTAATTAATTAAATTGAGAATTGAGAAATTTAAAAAGTACTTCCTAAACTACTGTCTCCTGAATAAACATACACAGAGATTGCACCATTCCAGAAGGCATAGAAACCAAAACAGAAACAGGATGAAGCTGAGTGAGTAGAGGACAAATAAAGGCTGATTAAATGCTACATGTTCATCTAGACCATCCTTAGCACTGCAACTGTTTTTAGCTGGTGGAACAAATATTTCCAAGTGAAATACTAAATAACTTAACCCTTTTTAGTAGTTTTCTGTTGTGGCATTCTTTGATATTACTGCTCCTTTATGGGGTGCGACACCTTTCCCCGGGCCCCGTGCGTCCCAGGCAGTCGCCGGCGGATCAGCGTACAGAATGCAGGATGAGCCTAGCTTGCAGCTCCAAGAATCCTTTATCATAATTTAAGTTGAAGTCAGAGCAGAGTCTAGGACCTAAGAATCTCTAAAAGAAAAATCCCTGAAAAAATCCCTCCCCTCAGGGCAAGACGGTGGGGTTTTAAGGGACCACTTAGAGGGGGTAGTTCAGGGTAGGGATCCAATAGGGAGAGGGGAACAGTAGGGTGTGGGAAATACAATACTGAAACCCATAAGGGAACACAGCAGGAGGGGAGCAACCAAAACAACTAATAAGGCATGAAAGATTGGGAGATTGATAGGGAACGGTCTGGAAGAAAAGGCAGGTTTAGGGAAAGATTGACAGCTATAGGTGAGTGCAATCTAGGCAGTACTAACAGTACAGGGAAGGGGACGGGTACAATTTAGGACTAAATTATTAACATAGGGAACAACAAAACAACCCATTTAACATAAAAACATATCACGACAATTTTCAGTTTCAGAGTTTCAAGGTCATAGCAAACAGTGGTTTTAGACTCCTGAACACAATATGTAACATTTATTATTGTTTACATTATTGTGCAACTATCAGGTTCTATTGCAAAATATTTTTATGTGATACCAGAATCAAAAGGTACATTAACAGGATGTATGAATTCTCCATTAGTATTTTTTTCTTGTTTTAGTTTTTGTCTAATTCATCAATTTATGATACAGTACAGGTTGAAGCAATGATCTCATTTATTTTTATGGAAGGCAAGTGTGTATTTTATTGCATTTTTTTTCCCTTTGTGATCATCTTCTACAGCAGTTTCATTCCATCTGAAATAAAGCTAAGTGTAGGATAACATCACAGATATCTTTGGTGTGCTGAAGAGCTCAGTTTACACATCATAAGTTTAACTCCTTATGACTGCATTTGTTATTTTTCATTAGAGCAGGAGAAATAACTGTACTTACTTACCTGTTTACCTTGTGTTATTACACTTAACTTATTTTGACATCAAAAGAAGAGAATTTGGAATGCTAAGATTTTTTTAATCCCACTTTTGTTTATTAAAATCCACTTAAAAGGTTAAAATACAGAGAGCATTATTAGGATGCCTTGTCTTTCACTGGGGTAAATAAAAATACTCAAAATTGTTACGTATTTATAAAGAATTATTAATCAGTTCTTATTCCATCCAAATCTCAGTATCTGTCAATGAACTATTTGATTATAAAACATTCTGAAAATTTTGAAGATATAAACTAAAAATTACAGAAATAATGCTCAACTTTTCTGTAGGAAGATAAGAAAACTATCTATGTTTCTCAAAATGTTTCTAAGAAAGCCAGTTGTAAGACACATTTTACCACACTGAAGGCAATGACATTTCAGTTTTAGTATTCATACCTTTCCTGTAAAATTGAGATATATTAGTAGAAAAGCAGAGCAGTGATAAAGCAACATTTGGGAAAGGAGATGTATAAAAGCATGCCTTCAGAAGATAGATGCTGAATCAACGGGACAGTGAAGCCTTTCTGTTTTGTTAAAATTTATTCAGGATGGAGAAATTTACTGTTTTACTAAAAAAAAAAAAAAGGAAGTTTAGATGTTAGTAAGTTTGAAACATTTCTTTCAATATACCATTTGAGGTCATGTGAAATCTTTGGGTTTTTCTCTCAAGGATTACCTGTCACAGGCTCTAACATGGACCACGAAAAGTAGTTGTGAATAAGAATTGAGACTGCTATACAAAGAACATTAAATTATGAAACGTCTTATGATCATGGAGAGACATCATAAGGAAACATAGCAGCAGATATTTTTGGGTTTGAATGCTCGGTTTTGTTTTTTTTTTAATATATTATGATTGATTTAATATTATACGATTACCACTACATTCTGATTTAGCAGTTACAAGATGTCTTGTGGCCTCAATGACTCATCACAAAAGGTGTTCTTAATTTTTTTCCCCTAAATTAAAATGCCCTTATGTTAACATAAAAGGAAAATAAAATTGTAACAGTAGAATTATTTAAAAATTGCAAGGATGATATAACTGTGAGAAACTTAATAAAAACTCTCTAAGTAATTTTTTATTTTATATTTTTTGCTTTAATTGAAAAGGGAGAAGAAAGAGAAAAAATTAAAGTTTTAAATTAATGTTCTCTTTCCCAAGTATTTTGAAAAGATAAGAACATAATAAGCTAGTTTTACCTAAATAATTATATGAATTTTTAGCATACACTGTGACCTCTATATGTCATTTACTCAGGCAGCGCTTTCCATAAGCAAACTGAAAATTTTATTCTCAAAGTTTACAACATACAAACATACAGTAAAACCAGAAATACAGTGCTGCTCATAAATATCCTTCAGTAAGTTTAACAGTGCATTTGGCAGCAAATACCATTTGGAACCTAATCTCCAAGTCCTTTTTTAAAGGCCAGATTCCTTATAACTGAATAAATGCTTCTCTCAGCATTTGTAAACAGTTTTAACAGAAGCTCCTCCAAAAGGCAACATTCCCCTAAAAAATCTTGAGCTTGCTGTTATATAAGATAATGTCTTGATTCTTCTGTTTTTCTAGATGCATATTTTTTCCTAAATAAAGTATAACCTTTATACATAACTTTAATTACCTTACAGTAGCTGTAATGTTTGATAGAGCCGGGCACCTTTTATGAAAATTTGAGAAAATATTCTTTTTCTTTGCAAGGTTTCCTCAAATGTCTTTCCTGGTTCTAGACTGGTTTGAACTTTTGAACAAAGTCCAGGAGAACAATTATGGAGACTCATCCATCAAGTGTTCAAAAACTTGAAATGTAAATGAAACTCAGAAAAGAAAAAAAAAGGTGGAGAAAGTTTTCTTTATTATATCCAGTATGTATGAAAGTTTTTTCACAGCTCTACTAGGGCTGTAATTCCCTGATTTAGCAATGTACTATTTGTGATAGTGATCTTTCATTGTGACTAATATGCTGCATACCAAAGTGCTGCAATGCCATCAGTCACTTTGTAGTTTCCAAAGACAAAACAAATTAGAAAACTTTCTTTAAATCATAACTCTGTGGAAGTATGAAGTTGGGGAGTTTGATTTATAAAGACTTCTGAAAGCATTTTTTAATTGTTACTCTACACCACTGGGGATGAAAGCTCCTTGAGGGTTTTTTTTGTGTTGTACATGTAGGAAAAGTAAGTAAATCAAGTAAGAGGTAAGTGAAAAATTTGAGTTTTGGAAAAGCATGAAAAAATTAGAGTGAGTTCCCTAATCAAGTTTAGCCAAAATCCAATCACTTCAAGATTGCTTTTGAGTGTGCTGCTCAGATTATCCATGGAGCTATCAGTTTCATGAGGATCAAACACTCCTGAGATTCATTCAGAAACAATATGATATCATCTGATCCATTGAGTTAAACTTCTCTGGCTATATGATTCCTCTTTGTTCAAATTGGCCCTGAGACACATTTTGGAAATTTCGGAGGAATTTTAGAGATTAATCCTGGAATGCCGTAAATTTCTCTCTAGACATGTCCAGGTGCATTTGATTTACTTGGCAAAGTCTTGGTAACAGGGATGCTGCAGAGGTGGCCTCTGTGATAGGAGGTCATGGGCTGCCCTGTGCTGGACAAGGACAGTTCCAGGCAGCCCAAAGGGGCCAGTGCAGCTGAGCCCACCAGCCAGGCTGGTGCAGCCTCTTTGAAAACATCTTTCAGAAAGAGTAAAAAATGCTATGCAGGAGCTGTGACCAGTAAGGAAGGAGGGAGGGAGGTGCTCCGTGTGCTGGATCTGAGGTTCATCTCCAGCCAGTAAGGAATGGTGAAGCATGTTTTTCCTCTGCAGTTCATGGAAGAATACAGTAGAGATATCATTGTTGCTGTCTGTCAAGGACCTGCTTGAAGGAAGCTGCAACCCATGGAGCATCCATTCTGGAGCAGGTTTCCAGCAGAAACTGTGGCCTGCGAGGGACCCATGCTGGACCATTCCATTCTTTGAAGGACTGTACCCCATGGATAGGACTTGTTCTGGAGCAGTTCTTCAAGACCTGCAAGCCATGGGAAGGACTGATGTTGGAGATGTTTGTAGAGGGTTTATTTCATGGGAGGAAATTCTTGCCAGAGCATGTGAAAACTGTGATGAGGAATGAATGATAGAGGTGAAGTATAAACTGTATGCAAACCCCATTCCTCATCCTCTTTTGCTACTTGGAGTGGGGAGAAGCAAAAAAGCCATGAAAGAAGTTAAACTTAGAAAGAAGTGGAAGGAGGAGGAGAGGTACTTTTAGTTTTTTGTTTGTTTCTCATAATCCTATTCTACTTTTAATTGAAAAACCTTTAATTACTCTTCCCAAGTTGAGCCCATTTTGCCTCCTATGGTAAGTGGTAAGCAATTACCAAGGTTTTAAGGCTTTAAGAGGTGATTCCGTTCCTCTACTCTGCTCTGGTGAAACTCCACCCTGAGTACTGAATTCAGCTTTTGGATCCCCAGCACAGGAAAAACCTCTCCTATGAGAAAAGGCTAAGAGAACTAGGATTTTTCAGCCTGGATAAAAGGAGCTTCAGAGTGACCTAATTGAGACCTCCCATTACCAGAATAGAGAGAGAGAGACTATAGTACTACAGAGGGACTGTCAGTATTACAAGAAAGAAGGACTTCTTTAAAGGGCATGTGGTGATAGGACGAGGAATAATTTCAGACTGAAAAAAGGTAGATTTAGATTAGATATTAGGAAAAAATTCTTTACTATGAGGATGGTATGGTCCTGTAACAGGTTGCCCAGGGTTTGTCCCTGGAGGTGTTCAAGACCAGGTTGGATTGGAGCTCTGAGCAACCTGGTCAAGTGGAAAGACTCTATGAAAGTTGAAATGCTACTCAAGAACCTGCAAACACTATCTTCTATTGTATTCCAGGAGAGAAGAACAATGGATCATAATCTTTGCCTGAAGTGTTTTCATAACTTGTTCTATAAATAAAATTTATCATACCCTACTTTTAATAAATTTTTATAAATACAATGAAAGGAAATTTATGAGAAATTTATTTTAAAAATCCTGTGAGAATTCAAAATTAATAATAATTACAAAATTAAAATTTTGCTAAAAGTTTCCTCATAAGAGCTAGCTGAAGGAAATCAGAACTTTTCCAGGAAGGGTTTATGTTAAGATTTGAACATGCAATGTCAAAATCCATTTTCAGTTGGTGTATATATCTATGCTACCTACAAGAATTTTGTGTTAAAATATGGAGGAAAAACACTTTAAAAGTTACAGAGAAAGCAGCATACAACATTTAGACTGACAATCTTAAAATGGGACAAAAAAATCAAAGTAATTTCACCCTCCAAATAGGAAAGTAATACCTAGGATTTAAAACTGATCTCAAACAGTGATTTATATTTCAAGGTGTTAACATGGCACGTTTTCCATGTGCTATTACAGTTCATTCTCTTTTTCTAAACTTGGAAAGAGATATTTTGAGAGATAGTGTAATGGCAAAAAATGTGATCTATTGAAAAAGTATAGCCTTTATCCTATATAAAAAGTAATGACTTCAATGCTGGCATGTTATTCCATCACTCTTCTCTCAAAAGATAAATCCACTTGATCTACTTATAGGTGTCAAAATAAATCTGTCACTCTGCTGCAATCTCACTGATTTGATTTGAATAGCAAGATAATTGTTGGGAACTGTGACTTATAAATTAACCTTGATAGCTGTCTTTTACAATATTTTGCAACTGTTAGTGTAATATTCACAGTTACTATACTTCTGAAATCAGACTATTTGAAATCAGTCATATTTGGACATAAAAGTATATTTGCTTTTCTTTAAAGTTTTAACAAACTTGACACAACTAAAAGCAGTTTAGGTCACTTCTTATGCAAAGCAAATTGATTATATTCCACAATTGAAATTAGATTAAAAAACTCTAGTAGTGTCAGGAGGAAAATCTTGCAAAAAATTCTATAACTTTTTATCACATCTTTTAACAAACTGTAAGAATAACCACGTAGAATAACATATCTGAGACGTGTCTGGTTTTAAATTGAAAAGAGATTAAATTAAAAAAGAGACTAAAAAAAGCAAATCACTTCTAGATCTCACTGTTCTTCTATAAAACCTGGACTAAAATAAGATTTAAACTTTCAGCCTGTGCGATTTAGAAGTATAAAGAATGTGGAAAATAGAAAGTTTTATTAATGTCTCTTCAATATGTTATATTTATGATTGAGAATATTTAAATCTTCCACATATATTTCTCCACAATGAAAAAATAGCAATTTAAAAAAAAAATCATTAAAATGTGTTAAAATTGTGTAACCTGAAAATTTATAAATTTTGAAAGCAACCATGTTCTAATCACATATAAATTTTGAACACTATTAATTATGCATTTGATTAAGAGGTTCATTTATCTGTTTTTCTCTGTCTTTTTAACTTCAGTGCTCATTTTTCTCCCCTCTCTACAGTAAATTAAGAATAGATTGTTGGAAAAAATATATGCAATATATCACCCCAGTAAATTAAAATTACCTGACTTGAATTCTTACATTTTTTAAAAATATGTACAATTATTAACCACTTAATAATTTAGTGGCCTGTTTGTATACAAAAGTGTAAAAAATTGGAGAAACTTTATTTTGTTCAAACATCCTTTGAATTTCTCATGGAGTTCTGTTTTGAGACAACAGTATTTTGCATCAGTAATGATCACATTTGGACAATATCCACTCTGCACTGCAATATGGTGATCTTTTATGTCCTAGTCTCTCCCCTGATCTCTCCTCTTTGTTGGTGACAAAACTATAGAATTTTCCCTCCTTGCAAATAGTCTCTTTTTTCATGCTACTCCAGAAGTATATGACACTGTAAATTCTTCAAATTACAGAAAAGATAGTTGACCAAGTCACTGTAAAATCATATCTTTCTCCATGGCTTTACCAAGAGGCAAATCCAAATGACGTAATGGTTCCCTGATTGTATTCCCACTGTTAAGTCAGTCACCTTAACCTGCAAACATTTATCAGGAAAACAGTAAATATTTTTTACATGCAAGTCCTTTTTTACAGTACTATGGTCAAGAAAGCTGACAATTTCATTTATAGAGTCATAATTTCCCTCAGTTTTTTGGCCCTTTTCTGTTAACAAAGAGGGAGTAAACCTCTAATTTCATCCAAGTTTAGCATTTATTGAGAAATCTGTATCAATATGTATCAATTACAAATACCCTTTGATCATGTTAAGAAATGTTAGTGACAAGTTGTATTTTCTTTTTGTATGAGTTGTCATTTATTGAACTTTAGTATTGGGTTTGAATTATATCTATAAGAGCATAACAAAGTATTTGAAGTGACAGAGTTGTAGGGTTTTTCCATCTACCTTTATTTGACCAAGACCACAATGGTTTGCATGAGTTAAATAAATACAAAATACATATCATACAAAAGAAGCTCTGATGAGACACTTCTTGGCGTGCTGCATTCAGCTCTGGGATCCCCAGCACAGGATGGACATCGACTTCTTGGACCAGGTTCAGAGGAGAGTCAGCAAGGTGGCTAGAGGGATGGAGAACCTCTCCTCTGAGGAAAGCCTAAAAGAATCTGGATTGTTCAGGCTGGAAAAAAAGGCAGCTAGAGAAAAGGGTGACCTAATTATGACCTTGCAGTACCAGAAGGGGATCTACAAGAAAGATGGAGCAGAACTTTGTACATGAGCAGGTAGCAACAGCACGAGGGGGAATAGCTTCAAACTCAAAGAAGGCAGGCAGGTTTAGATCAGATACTAGGAAGAAATTCTTTACTGTGAGGGTGGTGAGACACTGGAACAGGTTGCCCAGAGAAGTTGCTAATGCCCCATCACTGGAAGTGTGCAAGGCCAGGCTGGATGGAGCTCTGAACAATGTGGTCTAGGGGAAGATACCCCTGTCCACAGCAAGGGAGTTAAAATTAAATTATATTTAAAATCCCTTCCAACCGAGGCCGTGCTCTGGTTCTTTGATAAGAAGATGCCAAAGATGATTAAATAATATGAAATATCTCATGCAAACAAACAAGAGTCATACATTAATAAATATTGGGATAAATTAAGTATATAATTTAGTGACTGTATAAAAAGTTAACTGTGTAAAGCAGCTGGTAAGCTAAACCAGCAACAGTGAAGCTGATACACCCTCCAAACTGAGTGTGCATTAATTTGTCATTTTGATGGAGATACTGTTCAGACTGAATCAGACAGAAAGTAAAAAATATTTCTGTTTTGTGAGCAGACTTCCTGGTTTAAACAGGTGGATAACAGGAGACAGCTTGTGAGGTGGATATCAGTAAATTGAGAAATTGATTTTTTTCCGACTAAACTGCTGGAGTCAGGCTGGGACACAATAAAAGAAAAGACTAGAAAAGCAAGGTACAGAGGCAAAGAGATCAAGCAGAAGACTGCATAAAGTAAAAATCAGATACTATAATTACAAAAAGAAAACCTGCAGCCAGTGTAAATAATTATTTAAGCTGATGTGATAATGTATTTTATTCCTGCATCCTTCAATGTCCATGGCTTTCCATTTTAAATCCTATTTTGTGGTATTGTCCATAACCTTCAGCAGTCATAATTCTTCAAAATGTTCCAAACCAGGATGCATATTTAACAACTCTTTTGCTTTCTAAATGTTATATCTTAATTAGTTTCACATGTAGATTGCTCTGAAGCAATTCAAACTAAGAAACAAGAATAGACACCTCAAAGAGAACATCTTACTCTATGAAAGCTGTCTGGAGGTAGTCTGATGAATCAAACACTGGAGATATTGCCTTTGTTGCACTGAGTTCTTACAGGCTGGATTATCCTAGGCATCTCAATTTTAGGCTGTGAATATATACCAAACAGAAAAAAAAAAAAAACCCTAAATGTCTGATTTACAGGATAAAACCCTTAAAGCTTGCAGAATCAGTTGAGTACTTTAATTTACTTCAATGAATTTATACACATCTACACAAGAAAACTGATGTATAAGTATGCAGTGTGAATAAGATTCAATCATTATTCATGAATAAAAGATTAGGGATCATAGAGTCATAGGGATCATAGCCCAGGTAAGAAGGGAAATTAAAAGAACATCTTCTCCAAAATTTTGTGGTGGAGGAAACCCAGGTGAGATTATCTAGCACCATGTCCAATTGCATTTTAGAAAACTCCAGTGATGAGGACTCCACAACATCTCTGGAGAGGTTGTTCTAGTGAATGATTGCTCTCACTGTGTAAAATTTCTTTCTTATATCAAGAGAAAACTTCTCCTGCTGCAACTTGTATCCACTGATTGATCTTTCTCCATGTGTATCCTTGTGAAGAGAGAGCTTCTATTCTCTAGTCAGCCTTTAAGTATTTGGATATTGTGAGGAGGTCCACCGAGGTCTCGTCTCTTCTCTTCTCTTCTCTTCTCTTCTCTTCTCTTCTCTTCTCTTCTCTTCTCTTCTCTTCTCTTCTCTTCTCTTCTCTTCTCTTCTCTTCTCTTCTCTCTTCTCTCTTCTCTTCTCTTCTCTTCTCTTCTCTTCTCTTCTCTTCTCTTCTCTCTTCTCTTCTCTTCTCTTCTCTTCTCTTCTCTTCTCTTCTCTTCTCTTCTCTTCTCTTCTCTTCTCTTCTCTTCTCTCTTCTCTTCTCTTCCCTTCTCTTCTCTTCTCTTCTCTTCTCTTCTCTTCTCTTCTCTTCTCTTCTCTTCTCTTCTCTTCTAGGAAAGAGCTAGCTCCTTCAGTCATTCCTCATGAAGCAGGTTATTCAGCTCTTTGATCATAATTATGGCCCTGCCTTGGACTTGCTCCAGCCTGTCTACATTTTCTTGGTGGGGACCAGAACTGGACAAAATATTTGGGGTTAGACCTGAAAAGCACTGAATGGAGTGGCATGATCACGGCTCTTCTTAGTAATGCCCCTGAAGATGCAGCTGAGGATCTGACTTGTCTTTATTACTGCAGTTACATCCTACTGACTTTTGTTGTTGTCTACCATGAACCCTACATTTCTTTCAGCAAGGCTGTTTCCAGCCACAACAGATCCCAGACTGTTCTGGATTTTTGATTGTTTAATCCCTGGTGCAGGACTCTACCCTTGTCTTATTAAACTTCATAGTGTTCTTGTTAGCCCACACTTTTGGCCTGTGCAGGTCTCTTTGTGAGATGGCTCAACAAAAGTGACATTTTTAACACATCACCCAGTTTAGTGTCATCAACAAATGAGGCAGTGGTGGTTTCAATCACACCATTCAGATCATTTGAGAAGATGTTGAACAGGGTGAGGCCCTGTGTTAATTGTTAATCGTTGGAAACATCATTGCAACAGTCTACCAGGTTGAGATAAAACCAGTGGTCACCACATTCTGAGTGCAAGCTGTCAGCTGATTTCCTACCTATCTCACTACCTACTTATCCAATATGTGTCTTGACAGTCTTAGGCCAACCTTAAGAAACACTGAGTCACAGAAGGGTTGAGGTTGGAAAGGATCCCATCCAACTCCCTAAGCAGAGCCACCTAGAGCCACTTGTCCAGGGCCATGACCAGATGATATCTGAATAACTACAGGGATGGAGACTCCTCAACCTTCCTAGGAAATTTATTCCGGTGTTCAGTCATGCTTACAGTGAAAAGGGATTTCCTTGTGTTAAAGTGGAACATCCTGTGTTTTTGCGTGTACTTATTGTCTCTGAACAATAAGTGTCACTGGACACCATGGGAAAGAGCCTGGTTTCATCTTTACATCCATCAGGCATATGTATATACCCACAATACCATTACATGTTTTAGGACACCCCAGAAGTTTTTTGCATTACTAATTTTCATATATAAGCTAATAAACCATCTTTAGTTCCAATATTAGACAGTAACACTACTATTATGAAGAGCTGCCAAATGCAGAATTTAGAAATGTCAAAATATCTACCTACCCAAAGAAAAAATATGTTCCCTTAAAGTTCTTTCATTTTAAAGATTTTTTAAAAACACCTATTTTAATTAACCTATTTATATCTGATTTTGCTTTAATTGTGTATTTTTCAGTAAATAAAACTCCCATGTTATTTTTTTTTTCAATATTAAATTGAATTGGCACCCATTAAGTGAGATAAAATATACTCAGGAAATGTGTATTATTTTCTATCAACTACAGAGACTTCCCTGATGATTCATGTGTGAGAAGTGTCAACATTTGTTAGTTTAAAGTGGGTTATATGAATGCTTCCAAAAACTTCAAAAGTTTTGCAAACATTTGCAAACATGCTTGCTGATTTCTATTATTCACAGCCATACTAGTTCTTTAGCCAGTAGCATCACAGTGGTAGCTCATGGATCTCTGTCTCCTTGAATAGAGCAGAATTGAATAGGATAGAACAGAAATCAGAAATATAAATATAAATAATATAGAAATATAAATAATATAGAAATAGAAATAGAAAACTGTAAATATAAATATACATATATAAAAATATAAATAGAATAGAATAGAATAGAATAGAATAGAATAGAATAGAATAGAATAGAATAGAATAGAATAGAATAGAATAGCTTTTTGGAAGGGACCTGCAATAATCATCTAGTCCAAGTACCAACCACTTCAGACTGACCAAACGTTAAAGTATGTCTTTAATGACTCTTAAACACTGACAGGCTTGAGGCATCGACCACCTCTCTAGGAAGCCTGTTCCAGAGTAAAGAAATGTTCAGTTTCTCTCAGTAAAGAAATGCTTCCAAATATCCAGCCTAAACCTTTCTTCATTCAGCTTTGAACATCCCCACCTGTTCTATCACTGGATACCAAGAAGAAAAGAGCAGAACCTGCTTCTTCATTTCCCATTCTCAGAAATTTGCAGAGAGCAACAAGTTTGCCCCCCACCCTCCTCTTCTTCCAAAGTCCTTGGCACTCCTCTTAGGAGACTAAGCCCTTTCCAGCTTTTCAGCAGACCTTTCACTTGCCTTTTTCTGGACTCATTCAAGTACTTTCCAACCCTTCCAAAATCGTGGGGTTCAGAAACAGATGCATGATTCAAGGTGAGCCCAAAGCAGTGTTAAATATTGCAGGATAAACACCTCTCTTTACTGGATGGTTATGACTGTGTTTGTGGTTGTGAGTGGTTATGACTCCAGAATGGGAGTGCCAAGGCACACTTATATTGAGCTGCTGCCAACCAGCACCCCCAGATCCCTTTCTGCAGGGCTGTTCTCCATCCACTCCTCTCCCAGATTATACTTATGTCCAGTATTACTCGGTCCCAGGTGAAGAATCCAGCACTTTGACTCTGTAAATTTTATCATAACCCAATGTTCCAATCTAGCTAGAGTCCTCCTCAAGGCCTCCTGTCCCATTTCAGTATCATCAGCAAAATTGATAATGATGAATTTGACTCTTGCATCCAATACATCAATAAACATAATGAAAAAACTGGCCCTAGAATTGAATCCTGAGGGGCATCTTTAGTGACCATTCATGAGCCAGATGTAGGCCCATTCACTCCAACACCTTGAGCCCTGCCTTTCAGCCAGTTCTCCACCCAGCACAACAGGAAGCTGCTCATCCCACATTTGCACTTTTACAGAAGAATGCTGTGAGCTTCAGTATCAAAAAAAATTATCTAGAAAAAACCTACATCCAGTGCCTTTCCTTCATTTACTATTTTAAAGTCAATTAATCCCATTTATAACAAAGCAAAAACAGCTTTTTATGTCCCTAACTGCATCACTTTGCATGTTCACCTATTAAATTTCGTAGCTTTTCTATTAATTTTGCCCTGAGTATCATCCAGTTGTCCCTTTATGATATTCAAACATTTCTCTTTACAATGGTTTTGCATGTAGTTATCTGAAAACATCATTATATATTTCTATATTTTCTTTCAAAACTGTTAATGAAAACATTAAATAAAATTGGTCCCAAGAACAAACACCAGAGATCTCCCTTAAGAAAGATTTGTTGTTTTTTGTTTAGCTGTTTCTTTAGCTGTTCTGTTAGTCTTTTTATTAAACTCCATTGCCTGCTGTTGAACTGTGCCACATGAGTGAACCGTATCAACTTCATCACTGAATCCTTGATGAAGTGGATCTACTGAGTTTCTTCTGTCTAGAAAGTCAGTTATTTTATCAGAGTATTTATCATAGCTTTCTTATTGATCTGGAGGAAAGAATAAACACTAAGTTTATGAAAACAATAGTTAAAGTATAAAATTAATCCTGTAAGTGGAATAAGGTAAAGCTATAAACATCTGGAAAAGAGGTTTGTAAATTCTGTGTTTAGAAGAGGGGATAAACAAGGGAGGTAGCAGTGCTAAGTCAAGCCTGAGATTAAGGGGATGGAAAATCAAAGACAGTGTTCCAATGGGACTTGAAGGTGAGACATGACAATGTATTGTAATAAATAAGATGTTAATTCTGAATTTTCAGAAATACCATACCTAAACAGACATACCTAAGCTTCTGGAAAGATATGGACAGATTGAAGGCAGTTTAAATAAGAGAATTAATAAGATAGAGGAACTAGAAGGATGGGCTGGGAAATAAAAGAAATTAAGATAATTAAAATAATAAAATGCTAATAACTATAAGGTACTCACACCAAATCATCAGAAGAATTGGATAAAAACAGAGTAGTTTGATGGAAGCAAAGCAAATTAATGTTTTTGAGAACACAGAAAACTTTACAAGAGTAATGTCTTCTGACAGAAATTTTCTCACAGTGAAGTGAGAAAATGACTGATATCTGACTTCTAACACGAGATTCTAGAAAACTGAAGAAAATATAACCAGTTGTTGATTAATGGTGAAAAAAGAAATCTGATATTGAAAATTCATTCTGACTCTTTTCCATTGTCTTGACATCTTATTAAGTAGCACACAAAAGGTAAGTAATGTAAGTTTTACTGTATGTACTTGTAATGCTAGGAATCTCCTGAATTTGTTCCTTTATCATTCAAGGGAATTTGTGATTCTGTTTTTGGAATTCACTGAACAGATTACCCTCTGCCTGAGGGAAGTTCTTGTCATGTTCTGATCAAACTTGGTTTGCTTTAGATTGCAGAGTATAAAGTCATCTATATTCCATATGATCGTGTACCTGCTGCGTACAATATTTCCTCAAGAGCCAGGAGCTTCAGTTTTTTGATCCTCTTCTACCTAAACATGTTTTGGAGTCAACATCTGTACGCTGCAAGGCTTCTCTGGAAGTCTGATTAAGAATGATTTAGGAAAGACATCTGTCAACCAGTTTTTGCTAACCCAAATCCCAAAGTCACTTGATGTTAGTTCAGATTAATTATCACACTCCACATAACTACACATATCTCCTTTTTATAAAGATTCCTGGGCTTATGCAAGAGGAATAATTTAAGACAAACTCCTTTACAGGCATTTTATTTCCTGGCTCAAGAATCTAGTCAAATAATTATTAACACTGATATGATTCTACCTATGAACTTACACTCTGTCTATGTGTGTAGAATTAATTGGTTCATGTTATTTTATTAAACATTACACCAACTACACCTTACTGTTTCTGGTAAATGTTTGTCTTTTTCCACATTGAACATAATAGAAAATTAAAAAAAGATAATTAAAAAATACGCCTATGTGATCCACATTTTTCATGGTTGTCCGTTTGGCTGCTTTTATTATTTTTTTCATTAAAGCATAAAGAGTTAGTGCAGTGAGCTATCATTGGGTTGCTCCCAAATGACAACCAAGGCATCCTCTCACTCCCCTCCTCAACAGGAAAAGGGGAGAAAATAAGACTAAACAATCTATGAGGTAGACTGAGAAAAAGACAAGGAGTTTTTTTACCAGTTATGATCACAGGCAAAATAGGCTGACTTGGGGAAATTATTTCAGTATATTTCCCATTAAAAATAGAGTAAGATGGTGAGAAACAAGGACAGAACTAAAAATACCCAGTCCCTAACCCTCCCTAATTCCTTAGCTCAGCCTGTAGTCCTCCACAAGCTGCAGAGAGGATCTCTCCTCCACTTTTATCCTCCATGGGGTGGGGGTTGCAAGCTTCTCATCAGTGTCTTCACCGTTGGTTGCAGGGGAAACTGCTCCAGCATCTGGGCCACCTCCTTGCCTTCCTTCACTGACCTTGTTGTCTGCAGGGCTGTTTATCTTACATTTTGCTCAGACCTTTTTCAGGACTACGTTTGGATTGTACTGTAGTTTTTTACCCTTTCTAAATAAGTTTTCACAGAGGCACCCCAAGCCTGGCTAAAGGGCTCAGATTTGTGCAACATCAGGTCCATTTTAGAACTGGCAGGATCTGTCATGGAGGCAGCCCATGACCTCTTCTCACAGAGGTCACTGCTGAAGCCCACCCCAAAAAAACCTTTTGACATGTAAACCCAATACAGTTTTACATAGCAACCAAACCATAAAAGTGTCTATAACTGCATTGCAGTAGCAACTTTTTTTTTTTCTGACCACGGTCACCTGATTTTTTTAAAAAAAATCTGATTAGTCAGTCAAATTGAGAGATTTCACCTCAAGGCTAATTACTAAGTTCTTCTGCCAATGAGTGGTAATCAAAGCACAAGGGGTATTGTGGCATGGTTATTACATTTAAAGAGCATTGATGAATATGACATTAATACGACATTGGGCTTAAATAAAAATATGGGCATTTTTTGTCAAAGACATTTTACGCATTCCAGTGTGGGAATGTGGCTGCAATGAAATACACATATTCAATGGACACATGGCAATTAAAAAAATCTTCATTGAGTAGGCAAACTAAAATGAATACTGCTATAATAAATATCCAGAGCTTTGACACATCTATGATAATATGTTAGGATTCAAATATGATGATGCAAAAAGTCTTTCTGTAGTTGTATTTTTGGCTACTCAGAGGAGTTTGGGAAACAAAGTATTTCCTGGTCACAGATTTTCAATTTTAGTCTTTATATCTTCATAGAAAAATAATAATACTCTATTTGACTGTGAAATTTGAGATTATATATGCAGAAAGATACAAGGAAAATTTAATAAATAAACAAACCTACTTATTTTTGCAATTCATTAAAAAAAATTATTCTTTGTGCAGTATATTAACAAGTTTGCAGAGTGCAGCCTGTCATAGCCTCAATAACAGGGCAGGGGTATTTTTGCTCTTTAACACTCACTGAGCCACATGCTGAGTGCACTTAACCCAGAGTGAAGTTCTTAGGGAGCTTTAAGTACTTAACCCTTCACTAAGTACTTAATCAGTGCAGAATCACAACAAGCTCGCATTGCTTTTTCCTTCATCTTCCCTCAAATCAAATGCTGGTCTGTCAGCACTTTTAGTGGACTTCTAATCTACATGCATCTGCTCAGCCTTTTCAGCATTGTTCTTGGAGCTTTTTCTCTTCTCTCACAATATGGTATGATGAGACTTCAGTTTGTCTAGGACCTTACCTCTTTGCCTGTATTTTAAAAAATAATAAATCAATATATCCCAAATGCTTCAGTCTCTTCACCTATGCAGCATTGTCCCTTCTTGCTGCTCCTCTTACTGGTTGCTTCTGAACTTTCCCAGAGCAGACCACTCACATTCCTTTTCTGGGAAAGTGACCTCCCACTCACATCAGAGAAGAGTAGTTCCATAAAGCAAATGGTCTGCAAACAAATCAAAAAGTTCTACCATCTATAACAAATTACTGACTCTCCTGGCTTTTATTCTTCTGTATCCTTGGTTCTTTGTCCCACTCTCTTACTTCAGAATTCATCCACATGGCCACATCACTAACCCTTCTGTATCTACCCCTCAGAAATATATACTAGAATGTACATGACCCACTTAATTTCCTCCATGAATCCCTGTGGTTTTAACCCTAGCTTTTATTTCAATACTTTATTTCCTTCAAGTCATACTCATTCCCCTTATCCAGTATCCTTCCCCTGCTATGCAAGGAGAATTTAGAGAGAAAAAAACAAGAGTAATATTACATGAGCTCACCTTTACTTTGCTCCT
The DNA here is from genome assembly GCA_017589585.1 of Phylloscopus whistleri. Lineage (NCBI taxonomy): Eukaryota > Metazoa > Chordata > Aves > Passeriformes > Phylloscopidae > Phylloscopus > Phylloscopus whistleri. The sequence goes on from JADMLD010000103.1 coordinate 92,001, forward strand.
TTACTCGGCTTTTCACTTGCTTTCTTTTCCTGTCACTTAAGCAGTTTCTCTACTTTGCTTTTTCTCTGACACACACAAGGTTCTACAGGGCTTGTTTTCTGACACCAAGAAGTAAAATAAATTTGTAAGGCCACAGCACTTGAGGATTTTAACCCCAGTATATACGTATGAATTCTTTCTACAGTTGGTTTGACTTTGTGATTCATGTCTCAATAATCTTTGCTGAATACTGAATAATTTTTTTTATTTTTTAATAGTAAGTGGGAAAGCAGATTGTTTGAAGATGCTGCAGATTCTACATAATAACAAAACCAAGAATGGAACTAGTTACTCCATCTCATAGTTTTTTTTCTATTTCATGCTTTTATTAGTGATTTCAGCAGTGCTCAACAAAATGATTGATTACTAACAAAATACTCACGCTCTTTATAAATCATAAAAGAAAAAATTGAAAAAAATAGTCTGATTTTCACAACTGTTTTGTTCACTCAAGAATTTTTTAGGCATACAAATCAGGAAGGAGCTGACTTGTCTGTACATAAATGTGCCATTTCAAAATGGTCTAGGCTATCATGTGATGTCTGCTGGCAGATGCAAAACTGTCTTCATGGGAGACCTGTGGCATCTGAAGCTGCAGCTGCAGCACTGGGAAATTATTCAACAGAACCTAAAAGAGCACTAGATGTCTATGTTTAGACAGCTGAAAGCTTCTTAGCCTTATTTCAAGTTATTTCTTCAGTTAAGGTCTTTGATGTATTACAGCAATATATGTATGCTAAGAATAGAAGATAAAACTCACACCAAATTGGAGTTAACTACAAGAAATCTGTGCTTACACTGAAGGTTTCTTCTCCAAGCCAGAACAGGCTGAGTGAATTTCTTGAAGTTACAGCATAGAAAGCAGAAAAAATATTATCCTGATTAAATGTCGGTTCAAGGTGCTCTCAGTCCTTCATCAGCATTGCTCTTTATCTGACAGAATCACCCTCTGACTCAATTTCTTTCCCAAAAGTGATTTCCTTCTGGCTTGTTGGAATCCAATTCTCATCTAGCCTGTGATTCTTCTATGTCTCTGATGACAGTTTTCATTACCATAATGGGCATTCATTTTGGGATTATATGCTGAATATCTGCATTTGCCCACAAAACACATACTGAAGTATTCTGCTACTGACATATATTTAACTGTGATTGCTCTAATTCCCTTTCCAGTTTCATGCTGCAAATTTAATTTTTATGGCATGTGGTTTGATCATAGATACTTTGTCACTTAATCTGTGCTGAAATTAGCATTATCTTCCCATAATTTATTTTCTAGGGAAGTTTCCTGGCCAACCATCTAGAGATTTGACACTAAGGATATCAACAATTTGGTTTAAATTATTATGCAAGGAAATAATTTTCTGTTCTTTCTGTGTCTCTTTTCCTTCTCCTGTTTCATTGCTCTAATTTCCTATTTTAAAGACCCAAGGACACTCTTCATACACATTATATATCCAAAATGTTCTGTGAATCCTGCTAAGTTCTTGGTTACAGGAACTACTTGATTTTAATTAGCTTAATCATATTTTGAGTGAGAAGTAATGTTTGTTGATATATATATATTTTACTCTTTTGAAGTACATCTATGATCTTCTGAATGCCAATGAAATTAAAGGGTATGAAATGCAATGCTATGTACATAATGATTTTGAATTTGAAATAAAAATTCGGAAAAGAACAGTCACAGTGCTTCACAGAGCTCTTGCCTACTTTTCTTTCTGTGTCCACACTCTAGCACTATATCCCCGCATAATACGTTGTTTATACCTATTCTTTTTTTTTTTTTTAAAGCAATATAAAATCCCTTTGTCCATGACTTAAACACTTATATTTTCACATGATTGAGTAAATTGGCTTGTTTTTTAATGGAATCTGGATTTTTATGTTTCCTATTTTGGTGAATTGCAGTTTGCCTGCAGGCCAGTTAAGACTGACTACTCAATTTATTTCATCCATCAAACAGGAACTCATCCAACTATCTTTATCACAATCACAGATGCAAAAAAAAAATTACTTAAATTTTTTATTCAGCTCTCTACATATGTCTGAAACATATCTTTAATTTTGTACTGCTTGTTTTTTATCCATGAGGACTTATTCTACACCAGGAGGTCCTGGCTCATTATGATTCCTTTAAGAAAGGCACTTGTGTTCCATAAAGTATGGTTTATAATATTATTTCTTAACTTTGTTAACACTATAATTAATATAGTTATCACATATGACTGCTAAAGTTACCAGCTATAGTTAAAGTTATAAAGACAGAGAGGATGATATAGTATTAGTCTCTTCAGATGCTGGAAAGTCTTACTTTGGCTATGTTGAATGGGCCTTTAATCAAGGTGTTGAGCACTGTGCAAACCTCATCCGTGAAAAAGTTACTCCATCTTGGTCTTTTGAGATCTTACAAGATTTTCTTAAAAGAAAACATGGTTTCTACTGTGAAACTGAAAAAATGATCATGTGAGAGTTTGTGGCAACACTTTTACGTAAAGGGAAGGTTATGCAGCCAGTGTGGTTGCCTGCACTGGGTGGGAGCTGCCCTCAGGCTCCTGTGTTAGTCTGGGTGGGCCTCAGCTCTCCTGCAGCCAGGGGACACACACAGCACTGCTGAGGTTCTCCTGCAGCCAGGGGACACACACAGCACTGCTGAGGTTCTCCTGCAGCCGGGGGACACACACAGCACAGCACTGCTGAGGTTCTCCTGCAGCCAGAGGACACACACAGCACAGCTGAGGTTCTCCTGCAGCCGGGGGACACACACAGCACTGCTGAGGTTCCCGTACTAAACTTAAATTTTGCCCCAGCAAGGATGTCTTTAACTTGGATGTAAAACTCCTGCTCAGAAGGGGTAAACAATGGACGGCTAATTTGATTCCCCATCTTAAGTTCCACTCCCACCCTGACAACAAAACGTTAAACGAAAATGAAAAAGACTGACTGAAATCCAACTTACGACTTCTCTTCTCCCGACGGCACTGGTCAACTGAAAATTGCCAAGGGGTGGCCACCTGAGCAGATTGGCTGTCATCTGATGATGTTGACAGGTCCCGGTCAGCGCCTCTCTGGTATCCTCTGCTAGAACACAGGAGAGTCCCAGGGAGGAAGGGGATGACCCAAGGTCGTCTCTTCTTCAGTGGCCGGAGCCTACTGGAAATGACTCACCAAGGGGTGACCGGGGCCACACGACTGAGGCCACACCACACCTTGGGCACCACTTGTCATGGTCATCTGAAGGCCGGTGGTGATGCTGTGACCTTCCCCAATGAGCCGCCTTTAAAGAGGCACCCTGTGTCAAAGAGGCACAGGCACTCCCAGTAACTGTCCGCTCAGTGGTGGTGGTTGCCAAGGCAACCAGGCCTAAGAGCCCTCAGTGATTCCAGCAGCAAAAGCTGCCCAGTCAGCTTAGTTCAGCAGCTCTTCTTCAGGCGGCACAGGAACAAAGACAGGAGCCAGGAGGTCCTCCAGAACCTTCTTTTATTATCAGGAACTGGCAACTGAAGGCACTAGGGAGTCTCAGGGTGTGGGATTATATTGGTTTCAAGGTAGGTGGGGCTAGCAACTTGGACCAATCAGAGGAAGAATTGGGGAAACAACCAATGGGGGAAAGGATCCAAAATGCACCAATCAGGGAAAGGAAAAACCAGGAAGTGGGGAAAGAGCCAATGTGGGGTAACAAATTAACATAGAGCCGCAAAGGCTCTTGGGAGTGAACCACTCTGCTCCCCACGAGCTGAAAAGAAGTTTCTCAGGGAGACTTTCCTGTGGGGGGGTTTGTCAAACATTGAAAGCAGCTTACACGCTGTGCTCCCTCCACGGGAGGGCAAGTTCCTTGTGGTAACCTCAGGGGTTACACAGCACAGCACAACACAGCACAGGTGTGATGGCACAGTGACATACGTGTAGCATACAGCAGCACAGGCATCACCTACTCAGTTTAATGGTTCACTGGATCATAAACTTCTCAGTCTATAGAGTTTCATTAAAGGCATTATGCATGTATTTTAATCAGTTCTTCATTCATTTACTTCATATATTCCAATGTCAGTCATTATTGGTAACACATGTATCTTTTGATGCCATAACTGAATATTTCTTAACGTACGTACGTATTCTTATTTTACACTAATATAAGTGTGTCTTGAAGAACTGACTCATCCTACGTATTGCCTTTTTAGCAAAGTATTAATCACTTGCATTCCAAAGGACATCACTTCGGCTGTGTACCTACAACAGTTGAGCTTCCTGCATTCTCAGTCTTATCCTTATAACCATTTGCTTGAAAGATGTATAGGTATGGTCATGAATCACAAATCAGCAAAGCATGGCATCTGTACAGTGATTTTCTTGTTACTCTAAAGTGTACGTGCAGTAGTGCCAGGATTGGCAGTAAACTTAGTTCCTTCCTTAACTTTTAAAAAAGGAAAATCTGCCTTCTGTGAATAAATAACAGTAATAAAAAAGGTATAATCCTGAATAATGTGGAAGTATATGAGAACTTCTTGTGTCATTTAATTTAGTTTATTACAGACAGCTAACAGCCTTTAGAGACACAATTTTCTTTGAATAATTCTTTAATGCTTCATTCAGCTAGACATGATCAGTCAGTTGAAGCTTTCTAATCAGTTTAAGGATTCTCTAATCCATAAAAGTTGTTCCAATATTAGGAACAAAACCAAGCTATACCTGTTTGATTGTTATTAAATTGTAAATATTTTACCTCAACTTTTTCCTGTTTTAATTTTCAAATGACACCAATATTCAAGGAGACTTAAGAAAAAAAGGAAGTAAAATAGAGAGAGAAAATAAATAATGCATTTCTTCTCTCAACTAAAAACTAAATTGCTGTGGTTGTTTTTGGTTATGACTGATTAGTTGAAACTTCGCCAAAACATTCAATAGATATTTTCTAGTTCTGAAGTTTTCAGTCATTCTTGCAGAAATATCTCTTTAAAAGAAAATTAGTACAATTTGCTAATTTTTCATTACTATTCCCATGCTATTCTATAGTTTACCACATTTCATTCACACAGACATGCAGAGAAATTAATTCTCTGTGACAAGGATTGTCAGTGACCCAGCATAAGCATAAGCAAACAATCCAAATAAACTGCTTATCATGAAGCCTATACTAGAAAAGTAACTGATCTGCTAAAAGGAGCTGGGGATTGAGCTGGAAAGTAGTTTATCAGCCCCAAAAAAGAGCTCTGTGTCAGTTTGCTTTCTCTTACAAATAAATATTTTGAACCCTCATTTGGTCCTCTTATATGGAGACTTACCAAAAGGGCTGCTCAAATCCCATATAATGTATCAGCATTTAATGGTATATTTTGGGCTGAAATACAGCCTACTGTAGTTTAAACTGGGTGATATCTCCAACTAGATCATTATCAGCACTTTGAAAAAATTTGTTATGAAGTTTTTTATAAAGATGTCTTACTAGATGTCATGGTACATCTCACATATCTTCATTAAAATAATGTCCTCTGTATCATGCTGAAACTATGACAACAAGCTAGTGACAGTCTGACAAGGTTCAGTGAGTTGCTGACTCCTGAAGCCACATGTGCAGCCTTGCAGTATTGAAAACTTACCCTGAAGGCTGCCTCAGGGTTGCCTTGAGAAAAACACTACAAGCATGTACACCAGTGTTTAAACAAAGGAAAGCTGAATTACTGTGCTTTGAGAGTAATTTGTCATCCTATAATCATTGATCAATACAGAACTTAAGATGGCAAATAATAGTCTCAATGGTCCAAAACACAAAGGAGTTTGAAATCTGTAACTTGAGATTTTTTTTCCCCTCTTTATCACATTAGGATGTCTCCTTGAGAAATGACACATTTTCAAGAACTCTTGCTACAGCGGAAAAATGTGATAAATCCCTGAAGATTCAATAAACTAAAATCAAAGGGATAAAGTATGCATATACAAGAATTAAAAGCATTGAAAACTCTAACAACAGAGAATTTTTGTTTTTATAATATCCAGAAAGAATAGTTTAGTATTAAACTCTATTCCTTCTTTTCTTCAGGTCAGTTTTTTCATTTAATTAGTTTGCCCTGCTTTTGTTCTGTGAATTGAAATATTCCTCCTTAGACATCCTCCTTTGTTTTGATTATTCACTATACTCTTCCTTGACTCAATTTTGGTGACAGTTTCATGGCAGCAGTGTATGAAGTCTTACCATAAGGTTGTCTCTTTCTATAACAGAGATGGCAGTTCCTCCTATTAATGGTCTTCACTAAACATTGGTATGTCTCTGGGCTCCAGGATCACTTGTCTGTCCATTATATGTCTAGTTTAAGTTTTGTTAGTTTCACACAAAAACAACAAAACAATACAAGCAAACAAAAAGCTTGCTTCTAAAAGTTTTCTCTGGGAGGTTTTAGTCTGAGATCGCTCCAAATTTCACTGCAAAGTGAATTTTGAGTTATCATAGTAGATTGCACAAAAAATTTACAGTAAATTGCACCAAAAGAAAAGTTATTTGTCTCACCTGAATCTAGAATATAACCTTTTGCTTGCTTATCCTTTGTTTTTGTTATGACAAAGCAAATGTCAGTTGAAAGTCTAATTCCCAAAAAAATGCAACAGATTCAAAATATCTTAAATGAGTTCCATTGGTACAAACTAACAACAAACACTATGTCCTGTCAAAATTAATTCTGTTTCAAAATCAGTCTAAAACGGACACAGTAGTACACTCAGCTTTTATTTCACAACAGTTATCCTACTGGTTTTGAAACAGATGATGGGATAACCATTTGACTATCTGGGACTCACAGCCCACACATGAATTACTGATTGAATTTTAGTATATGACTTAGGAATCCTTCAAATAATGCAAAGAAATTCCGGTGAAGTATACCATGAACAATCCCTATGAACTGATTTTTATCTGACAATGATGCATAGAGAGATACACTTCCAATAGGCCCTGATAACAAGAGAAGAAATAACATAAATTCACTAGCTATTTTACTTAAAGCTTTTCTTTCTTGAAGTAAAAAAAAATCACAATTGTGAGCAAAAATAATTTCTATTGTTTGATGGTGTTTCAAATGATAAGATAACCAGTTCTGTATTTGGAAAAAACAGAAAACAAAACCAAACAACAAAAACCTTTTATCATTTACCTCACCCTTTTCCCAAAAGATAAGCAATTGATAGTTGTCATGCATGCAGAAAATTCTAAAATTTCAATAGTTTTAGCTGTTTTGAAAACAGTGTATTGATGAAAATTTGGTGATTTAGTTTAGCAACAGAACTTTAAATGTATTAGGCATGAAAGCTGATACTTATAAGTACTCTAGCAGTGTAATCTTAACTTTTCAGATATTTCTTCTTTTTCTATCCAGAAATGTTGTCACAGTTGATTTAGAATTTTCAGTATTTGTTTGTCATTGCTAGAATTATTTTAAATGACCTGGAGCTATTGCTTGGCAGAAATAGCAATTCTGGCAAAGGAGCATTAATAACACACTTTTAGGAGTGATCTGACTGTCTGTACATTGTGCAGGTTATTGCACTGTATGGAAGTTCTAATGCTTCTGAGAACAAGATTAAAAAAATTGTACAGGGCAAAAAACTACATCATTTCCTTCTGTATTGAGACAGAGAAAATATCTTGCCACTGTGATGTTTGAGTGTTTTGGTATACTGTTTGAAGAAAGTGATCTTTGAAAAGGTATTAATACATTTTTTTACCCTAGATAAATTTTAAAAAGTAAAAAAATTAAATTGATGCAGTGTCATTAGGATGGGGGATGCCAGAACTTGGAAAACATCACTGGACTCTATCTCTTCAGAAAACACACACAGACACTATGGGGCACTAAGTACACTAAATTCTTAAGTACACTAGAAAGAGTGGTAGATAAAATAGATCACTCAAAAAAGTAATAAAAATTTTGAAAGGATTAAACCCAAGTTGATTTAATAAAATAAATGGATTTTATCTAGAGTTTGCAAACATTGGAAAGAAGTAGAAGTATGCATCACTGCCAATTTGCCTTGCCCCTGTCAGTAATCCAGACAGAGATGAAGTCAGAACTTTAGCATCTGTGAGATTATACAGGTCTTGGTTATTAGGGAAAAACAAAACAAAACCCAAAAAACCAACCAACAAACAAACAAACAAAAAAACCCCAAAACAACAAAAAAACAAAACAACAACAAAAAAAAGCCACTAAAAACAAACCAATAAGCAAAACTAGAAAAGTGGATTCATGAACATATAAATATGAGTTTCAGTTGGTGACTGGAGTAGTAATCTTTTGTTGTCGCTCATGTCATAGAAAATACTACTAATCAGATTATACTTGGTGTATAATAATGAATGACTGCTTGAGAAGTGCTTTAGGATAATCAGGTAAAGGGAATATTATAATTTCCTGTATATGTAAAGTAATGTATGTTGTACTGAAAAACTTTCTGTGGATGACAGTGGTTCACAAGCCTGTTTGTGCTGCTGAACTGGGAATGCATTCTTTATCTTTGAAAAAGAACAACAAAGCCACAGCCTTTGGCTCCTCACAATCAATGAAAAGTCACTGATGCAAAAATAAGCTCTTAAATTGAAAAAGAGACAAAAAAAGACATCAACTACAACAACAAAAAAGAATATACCTAAAAATAAAATGCACAGTTAAAGAGAAAAACAAATAATTTAACCCAAACATTACAGACAGAATTATGAAACCATCGTGCCAACATACACAAGGCAGAATGTGTAATTTTCAGTGTAAAATTTTTTGTTCTTGTACTTTTTTACATAATCGATGGTCCATGCAATGATAGGATATATAAAGGCAAAAAAACTATTTGTGCCTTTCTATGGTAATTTGAGTTACATCATTTACATGCACACTGAAACAGTGTTTGACAAAACAGTGCCTACCCATTGGTAGGTGCCAGTGAATGTCTTGAAACCCTGATTAGAAAATTGGTAAGACATTTAAAAAGATCTGTCTGGAGATTAATATGGCCAGATATCTATTTCAGATCCTGGCTTTATTCTTGAATGGGTATGATGAGTTCCTTGGGAGGTTGGAACATTTTCCTTTGTTTATCCTATTGTACATCAATAGGCAAATTCAATAACCACTTTTTCAAAATTCCTAAGTCTGATTTCTAGTTTATAAATAAAAATTCTAAGCTATCAATTGTTTCAAGAATCTTCCAGAAATGTATTGTTTCTGTCTCAGGAGGGCTATGAGGTGACTATACAGAGAAAAAAGAAAAAGACTCTGTTATATGTGCATGAAAATTACTCATTCTGGGGTAGTGAGTTCATGGTGAAGCAACACATACCTCTGATTTTCCCTGATCAAATAGCTACAAAGCCTTAACAAATGTGGTTAATAATTAGCTAGAATTAAGGAGTGAGAAAAACATTACTGATGGAGAATGTAAATTATAACCTCTAGAAGTTCCTTTAAGTGTAGTTATATTGTTCAAGTGTAAGTAGGCACTGAAAATTAGGAAAACATGCTCCTTGAACATGAGCTAACACATCTTTTATATACTTGTAAAATTAGTTGATATAAAGTAAATTATGCTTCATGTAAAAATAGAATAAATAGATTGTGGGGTGATAAGAAGGAATAATTGTATTTGAAAACTTTTAAGAGTGATACCATTGATCAGAAAAAAGTGGCAGACTTTCCATTATTCTGAAAAGCTATGAAAACTGCTGGCTGAAAGTGGAAATATTCTAAAAACTTTCACATAGCACATCATCATAGTTTCTGTTTCCAGGGAAACCACTTTCTTCATAACTGCTCCCAACAGCCCCACCATCAGGAAAACATCTGTCAGGGACATTGAATATTAAGGAAGAAATCAAGGGTGAGCAGAGAGAATAATAAGAAAATGTCCAAGGGTGACTTTACAATGCTTGTAGCCACAGCCGTCTGTTCTGTTTATGCTGGATATTGAGTTTGGTGCCTTTAAGACTGGTTCTGAGAGCAAAGAGGGGAAAGGAAGCACACAGTTTGTTTTCAGAAACAGCGCTCACTCCTCTGCATTCCTTCTCATGGACTGTGGTGTCTGCAGTGTGGACAGTGGGAGAGAGCTCTCCTCTGCTTTTAGTTAGTTCTTTTTAGATACCTGAGGCAGAGAAGTTCCTCAGACTGTGGCTTTTCTTTTTCTTTGAAACAAACAGCCTGGCTCACCAGCACTTGCGACACAGCACTATCCAGCACAGGAGGGGCTGATAAGAGACTGAGTGAGCTGAGCTACACCCCACAAAAAGGACTCTCTCTGAATTTGCCATCTCTTCAGAACAGCGAGAGGTTTTATTGTTTAATACTATTAGCTTTTTATGCTTGTGAATACTTAGCTTGTTAAACGAGCAGTTTTTCTCCACTTTTCTCCAAGGAAATCTTTTCCCAAACCAGAAGGGGGAGGGACCTCTTGAATCTGCTTTCTAGAGAAATTAAGATAAAAAAGTACATTGTATTTGAAATATTATAGTATAGATATTTATGGAAAGAGGAGAGGTGGTGTTGGATAACTTTTATCCTAGCTTTCATCTTCAGAAGACTGTATGCTGGCTATCTTTGAAGTATGACACACTGTGTACTGCTGTAGAAAAATAAATTACATAAATATTAAAGTAAAATATACTGGCTGAAGCAAATACCAGAGACACCCCTTAGGCTGTTATAAAAACTGCCACAAGCAGTATATTCAGTACGGGATGAATTTAAGAATGCTGAGAATCGAAGAATGGTAAGAATGGTGGTATTGCCTGCTTCAGAGGCAATAGCTCAGGTTCCTTCTTTCTTGGGATTGTTATTCTTTGTGTATCAATAAAGAATGAAAAGGAAAATAAGTAACAAAGGTGACTGAAATTCTTGCCAGTCCCTGGTGGGTTTTCAAACATTTACAATTCTTCCATACTGACAATACTACCAAATCACTGAGATCAATCTTACAAGTCAATTTTTCCACAAAATGGTATTTTGGAGATGTGATTACACAGCCAAACATTTAATTTTTGTCACTGATAAGTTATTTTTGGAACTTATGTGTTTCCAGGAATTAAAAACAAGGCTTTTGAAAAAAAAAAAAAATCAGATTTCTCTCTATGAGAAAAATATAAAAACAGATATAAAAAAGAGAGGATAGGTGCTATAGGGGGCAGTGAGCTGAGAGCTGTGAAAGGAGACTAAAATGAAAATAGATACATTGTTTCCCTTTTTAATTCTTCTGAAAGTTGATTGTGGAGACCCAGTGGCCTAGTCCAGCCAGTGAGCCAGCCTTAACCGAGGTCAGCCCAAGGCTGTGGAGAACCTCACCCTAAGTTCAGAGACATTGCTTCAAGTTATGGGGAGTTACAGTTCCAGTTCATTTGCAAAGGATCACAGGATTATGATGCTAATATGGGTTACATGTACTTCTGTTATTGGTTAGAATGTTTCTAGAATGTTCATTACTTAGACTATACAAGTTGTACTCCCCATTGTTCAGGGTCTTTGTGTGCCCACATTCAGGAGTGTCCGTGCTGTCACTGTCATGTGTAAAAAGGACCCTCGGATTTCACCATTGCCCGCTCTACATTTCCACAGCTGACCAGTGGCATTACCACCTGTCCTTGCAGGCAGTAGGTAGGACGGTGCGACAGCTGGTGAGAGCTCAGCTTCTCTCATTCTCTTGTTACAGGAATTCCTCTTCCTGCTTTGATTTCTTGTGTTTTGGTTGATTTTGGTTTTTTGTTTTGTTTGTAGTCTTGTTTCTGTGCTCAGCGTTTTGAGGGGGCAGGAAGTGTGTATGTGGGTGGGGTTTTTAAGGAAAAAATGTGGATTACTACAACTGCAATAATTCTGTCCATTTAATAATATTGCTTCTTTTCACTTGGCTTCATCCTTCAGTAAAGGAATTGATTCAGATTCAGAATATGTTTTGGAATAATTTGAGGTATACTGATAAGATACTGAATTTTACCTGTTAAGTACAGTTGAGTAATTTAAGCTGATCTAGATTGTCTTATTATAAGAGTGTCTTGTTCAGCAATTATCCATCTTTGAAATATGAGAAGTTATTAACAGGTTAAGCATGCAATATACAGACATTATTTCTATTTTTTTAAATTTATTTTATTTTGTTTTTCTTGAACTAGTCTCTTTAATGCAATCTCAGCTCTTCTGAACAACTCTGACTAAGAGCATTTTAACCACACAGTAGGACAATTTTGTATTAGGTCTCAAGACAAAACAAAACTTTAAGGGCAGAGGAGCTATAAAGGAAATATTCCTTCTCCACACAGCTTATTAGAAAATAATAATAATTTGTCCAAATAAAAATCCTTAAAGGTTTTACAAGTTCACAAACATACGGTCATTGTTGAGAAAGCAAAATCCATCAAAGATTTCTAGAAAGCAAGTGATCAAATCTAGCTGAGGTATGTGCATCATAAACTCATGGAGCTTTGAAAAATATTCTGGGAGAGTATCACTATGTGCCTTACTCATATTCATAATCATCTGTTCATTAATAACTGTACTGAAGAGCTTCTTCTGAACAGCACATGCTCTTTTTGTTATGCAAATTTATATATGTTTTTCTATGTTGATGTAAGCTTTCTTATGATAAACTTACATGTGTGCTTCAGCCATGTAAAGAAGAAAGAAGTTCTGCTGGAGATTGCTCATAATGAAAGAGCATGGAATTACACAGGGGATAGGTCTGATGCCTGTCCCTTCTGCTCTAGGACTCATACCCTACACAGAAGCGAGTATACGGGCAACAGTACATGGTTCTGGAAGGACTGGGACATCCTGCTGGTAGCATGAGATTTACAGATGTCATGATGAGGGATGATTTTGAAAAAAACTTCTTTTTTTTTTTATTCAAAACAATTGCAGTTTTCAATATATTTTTAAAATGTAATATATACCATTATTATGGTTTTCCTTGAAGAAGATAGGCTTGTATTTTCAACATTCTTAGGAAATCACATATTTTTTCTGTTTACAGAATAGCCTCAAAATTAAAAGCCATTATGCCTAAACATGAAACAAAGCCCTGTCTAGAATACCTCTGAACCCAACTGCTTTTTGACAAAACCCAGAACATAACAGATTCTTAAGAATAAAATAGCCTTCTAATATAACTCCCACAACTTTCTTGGAGTCTGTCTCAACAGGCTGAGAAAATATCTGTAGTTCAGCTCTACTGTCACTCATACTGCTCCGGGTAACTCAGGTCTAGACTGAGAAAGTATTTATGCAGACAGAAAACTTTCTTGAGATGAAGAAGGTTCCAGAAGTGTCTGACACTTTGTACATGAATCTTCAACACAGAAACAATACCAAAATCCAGGTAGAGATCCAAACAAATATTTAAGAGCAAAAGAACCTGTCATGTACTTATCCTAACCTGCATTGTCAAGTTCCTTCATCAAGTCAATGGCATTGTGCTATTTTGTGTATGGCACAGGATCTTAACAGTGTCCTGGTAATGTAGAAACATGAGTTTCTTACTCTTACTGTGACTTAAGTCAGGTCGTGTTATTTCTGCACAGTTAAATTCAGGCTTCAGAGAATGACCAAGTTTTTCACAGATGCATGTTATAGGAAATGAGAATAGTTGTGTGGTGAATATATATGACTTATCTCCACTTGAACCTGAATTTAAGACAGGATATACAGTTATGCAATTCAAATGGGAATGTGTACAGAAAAAGAAATAAAATAAATCAAGATCTTGATTTTTGGGTGACAGAAATTATAGCACAAATCAGAGCTTACTATATAACAATTTATGTTAGAAGTAATAGAAGGAATAGAACTATATATGATAAATATATTTATCATTTATATATACATATCTCCACTGTGTTCAATCAAAAAGCATATATGATAATATCTGTTACATACCAGTTGATTTCACATTCTGGAAGGCATAGATAAGTGTCCTTATATGAGGCCAGAATAAAAAAACATGCAGTTTTGAACTGACTTGACTAGGAAATGAGAACTGATCAGGATTGTTGGAAAAGTCTTTCTACTGGTACATTAGAGATAACAATCACCATAAAACCAGCAATGGTTTAAAGTATATCTCATACAGCCTGTGAAAAGCATCTGTTTATTTATTTGTCACATTGCCTCAAGTAAGAAAGTTTATATACAACTTTGTTCATAGACTAAGATAAATACATTTTACCTTCACTGTTTTCTCCAAGTCTTAGTTGCTTTGTAAATGTATTATGTAAAAATCTTAATATTATTGACAAATGTCAGTTTAACAGTCGTTGTCTGTATTGGAAGGATAACATGTTCTACCAGTCTCATACTCTGACAGCTGCTGCTCTGATAAGTAAATTCTTATTTGCAGAGAAATACTGAAAGTTGCTCTTAAGGAAGAGGAGAAACCAAGGTTTGTTATCTTGTTACCTCAGTGCTAAAAGAATTAGAGGAAATAAGAAGCTCCAATGTCAGCTTTGCACACCCTGTTAAATTATTTTAAAACTCATAATACTGCTAGGTTTTAAAACAAAGGCATAGAGGTACAGCAAACATTTCAAATAAATGCTTTCATAAACCAACCCCCCCCCCCCCCAAATTTTGTCTCATCAATGTTTCTCAGGACTGTGAAAATCTGGGATAAAACTACTAGTATTCTGTGAATATTATATGCCGAAGGGAGACTTACATGGAACTTGATTTATGGTAACCAATTCTTCATGCTTCAAATAAAGTAATTTTCAGAATGTCCTAGTATTTTAAAACTGATGGAGTACCAAAAGGGTTACCTTTTGTAACTAAGCTTATTCAGCCTGGTTTGATCTTTTTCTGAAGTGTCCAAAGCCATATTTCCAGCACCTGTTCATTTGTAGCATGTGATTATGTTGATTCAATCACTTTCAAGCACATGAAAATTATTGATAATTCACCAGCTGCTTTTTGAGAACAAATTTAATCTTTTAAAAAGAAGGGAGGAAGAGAGGGATCATGCTTCAAGGTCCTTAACAAACTGCAGAAATTAATCAAGCTGTAGATACCATGAACACATGGCAAAACAGTTGAATAATCCAAAACTGTGAATAGTATAATATTGTTTTACTTGTGACAGTATTACTAGGAAATCTTTAAACAATTACACAAGACAATTGAAATTTCCAATAAGTTATATTCTGTTTGTGTGAGAACTCTTCATTTTTTTAATGACGTGTTTCAAAACCTACCTGACTTACCTATTTGGTTTAATTTGGTATGTATACTATTAAAAACAACTTTACACAGTGACCATAGCTGTTTAGAATGTCTCACACACCTAGGCCTCATCTCTCACATAGATTCACAAGAGTAGTGAGTGGCCTCCATCTTCTGGCTTCAGATTTACATTAGTGTCATGATAAACTGCAAAATATTGTGTCCCTGCAAAATATTGTGTCCCTCTGTCACCTTGAAAGAGGCTGTCTTGGGTTATGGAACCTAAAATGTGTATTCTATTTTCATCTGCTGAAAACAGTTGAGGAATTGTTCTTCTTTATCTCTTGTTTACTCTGGAAGGAGGGGGGCGAGTGCCTTTTGATAATGGGTCAACTGTTAAAACCAGGTAGGGCATTGTTTCTTATCTCTTTTCACAATGGGCCATTAAGACTCCCCAGGCTGTTTTCTTCCTCAAGCTGTTCCCCTTCCCAAAATAAAACATTCACATTCCATCATCTTATTGTGAGATGCTCCACCCAGTGGGGGGAGCCAATCATTCCTACCTGGATAAAACTGGGACTCAGGAAGACGAAGCTCTCTTGCTTCACCCCGATTTCTGGGAGGAAGACCGGACCTCATCTCACCATCACCAGACCCCTCCTCACCATCACCGGACCTCTTCTCACCACCCCTGGACCCTTTTGACTACAGGATCATCTCTACTTCAGCAGAACCACATCTGCCACCCCAGGAGGACTTTTGGACTGCTTCCAACACCCTGACCAACAGGGCATCAAGTTGTAGCTCTGACTCCGTCAGGGCTTTCCAAAATTGTTATTTGTTTGGTTGGTTGGTTGTTTGGTGGGGTGGTCTTGTTTTTTCTACCACATTTGTATTATTGATATTCCTAGTAAAGAACTGCTATTCCTATTCCCAAATCTTTGCCTGAGAGCCCTTAATTGCAAAATTATAATTTGGCGGGGGTGAGGGGTTTACATTCTCCATTCTAAGGGAAACCCCCAGATACCCATCTTTCCAAACCAAGACAGAGGCAATTGCACTTATCACATACCTCTGGAACTTCACAAAGAATTTCTGGCAACAAATAAATGATCAAGGATACACATATAATACTCAATGATATTTTGTATTTTGGATCTATGTTTTGCAATATTATGTTATTAGAGTATAATTAGATTATAATGTTTTATAGAGTATGAAGTATAAATGAGTTTGTAATCAAACATACAAACTAGTAACATCTTTCAAATATGCAGGAAGGAAGAGCTGTTTCTTTCAGGTTTCTACATGTAATGAGTTTTAAATAACATCTCATAATTATAAGTCATGCAGTGTAACAGGTACTAATCATCTCCTCTGAATAAAAAATAACATGGTTTTTTAGGGGAAAGAAAGTTCAATGAAACTTATCTGGAAAAAAGAAAAATTATACAAAAAGTCTATTTGTAGTGTCCATATCCTCTGAGGTGGCAACTCCTATACATTACTATATAGTGTAATCTGTTATATATATGAGCTTTCCCTACACTGGGACTTGATTGTTAAAGTTCAAAAAGTACTGTATGATCCTTTGTCTTCTTTAAATCATCTTCTTTTAAAGGGAAATTAGTCAGTAGCCGAACATCTTGAGTATCTTTTCTGCCTTGCAGCCCTCATATTTGTCCAGGTTCAGAGGAGGTTACTAGTGGCAGAGAGATTTCTTATCACCAAAGACAATAACTGCAGCATTCAATAATTTCATGCTTGTATAAGTTAAAAGTGAATATCCAAACTAACAGACTCACATTAAAATAAAATCTTTTTTTGTACTTCAAATTTATTTTTTTTTAATTCTGTGATTATGCAAAATTGAACCCCCACAGCATACATTTTTAAAATGTGTACTTAGGAATATTAAATTAATGCTGCCAAATGGCCACACCTAGAATAAAATAGAAGATGTTTTCCTCTTTACTTTTTTATTTTTACTGAGTTTCTTTCTCTGTGGACTAACCATTCATTAGCAGCACATAATAAAATAAGAATTTTTTGGTGAGGAAGCCGAAAAACAAAAAGCAAAAATCAGATAATTAGAAATCAGATGTTGAAGTCTGGTCTTCCACAACCATGCTGGTTTCTTTCATATTGATAATTACTTTTATAATTTTCTGTTTTCAGTTATATTTCAGATAGTCTAACTATTTTCTTGTTTAATTAAATAATGGTGATTACTTGAGCTCTGTATATTGAGTGGTTCCAGGATAAGTCCTAATATTATAACTACAGTTATTATCTTTCTGCAGTGTTACCAGAGCTCTAGCTTTGTCCATTTGTTTGGTTTTGTCCATAAGTTTTGTTTCTCCTTATGGCTGAGACTCATATTTACAAAATTACCCCTATATTTAATTTAAAATTTGATGAACAGAAAAATGAGAAAAAAGAAAACTGAAAAATTCACCAGGTAAAACAATAAACCATTGGAAGGAAAAAACCCACAAAAAAACCCCCAAAACAAAAACAAAACAAAACAAAACAAAACAAAACAAAACAAACAAACAAACAAAAAAAAAAAACCTAAAAAGAAGCTACTACGTACGTGTTTTGCACAGAGATATTGGAATCTGTTATTTTTTTAGCTGACATCCATAAACTTTGCTCATAGGCTATGGACACTCTGTATGTAACACAATCAAGTCATTGCAACATAATCCACCAAAGCCTGTCAGATTAAATCGATTTAATCAGATTAAACCAATTGCCACAACCAGTTGAAAGTGAAATTAAATAAAATCTGACCATTAATAACAGACTGTAATAAGACAAAATATCTCTTAATGATTAGTGTAAGTCTGATGAAATTTCCTTTTTTTTTCCTCATTGGTGATCAAATAAAACAATTTAACATTAATAATAATCAAATTTCCAATAAATTATTATAACTTTATTAGAGCTAGTTCATTTGGTGAATATTTGAGCAATAAAAAGAGACTCAGATATAAAATATACTTGTAAAATTTTCAATACTTCTTTAGAGATTATGACTTTTGAAATCTTAGGATAAAAAATATTATTTCTATTGTAAAAGATTGCTTAAGATGATAAAAAAACAATATCTTTTAAATAAAAATCCCAAAGATTATGTTCTATGATGGAGTTGAGATCTGAAAGTTCACTGCTCCCAAGAATGGCAAACTCACTTTAAGATCCTGTGTGGTTTTACCTTTCCTTACAGTGGCTATGGCACTTGTTGGTATAGGTCACCTCACTCACCAGAGAAAGCCTTCCTAGTCAGATGTCTACAAATTTTTTACCAGGTCTCTGGCCTGATCCATACAGATGGACGTTCAGAGGTGCTTCAGAGCCAGCAATTTTGAGAAGTTCTTTTTGATAATGCCTGTTAATGTAATCATATTTTCCTACTTCACTCTAAAACCTTTGTGGAGACTTTTGAACACATCATAACAGAAAAAAAAAAACAAAACAAAAAAGAAACCAACAACAACAACAAAAAAAAGACCTAGTTCAAATCAACACATAATCTATAATCTACAATCTAGAATCTAAGATTTTTTAATGATTTTTTTTACTCTGCTTTCTACCCTCCTTAGTGTCTATGGTTAATACTTAACAGAAGCCAGGCAATCCATGGCTTGTAAAGCACTTTGAAAATATGAGAGATATTACAATTTGGTAAGAATCCTGGGTTTTGAATGAACCTACTTAAAGATGGCAAAAAATTGAAGTCAATTAAAAAAAGTTAGCATTCAAAAGGATATAAAAAGGGGGAGTTATTAATAGTATTTGACTCTTCTCTTCTCTTTTCTCTTCTCTTCAAGAAATCTGTATGGGTGCCTCTTTAGAATTTGGGTCAAAGTATTATTTAAGCCTCAAATAAAATTTGGGGTTTGCCCAATATATTTAGGCTCCACAAAACACTCTTCATATTGTTATGTTTATATATTCACAACATAAGAAAACACTTTTTTCTAGTAATGACTGAGAAAAACCTGATTTAACACCTTATTTTCTCATTAACACTGTTTTCTTCAAAGATGTGTGACTTTTCTTAGACAATTTTTTCTGTTGAAACAATAAAGCTATCTGGAACCTAGCAAAGATATAGATTCAGTAAGCAGATATACTTTGTTTTCTAGTGAATATTTAGTATAGATTCACTTATAATATGGTTTTTATTAAAAGCTGTAATGAGATTGTTTTCCTTACATTAATAAGAATGGACATTGTTTAAAATGGGCACTTTGTCTGCTACTTAAAAAAAAAACAAAACTGACCCAAAACAACAGTAACTCAATACCTTCAGGATTATTTTAACATTCATCTTACTGAAATCCTAAACTGAGCAATGCTGAACATTGGTCACAGACATACAGTGATGGATTTGCCTAAATCTTTTTAGCACTGATAACAAGCTCCATATATCATATATCATAACATATATCTGCTAAAATCTAAACCATTCTGCTTATTTAGAAAACTTTGTCAAGGTTGGGTCTGCTTTTAACAGAGAATCGAGAAACAACTTTCTGAAAAGTATGCCTAGACTGAGGTAAGGATTATGTGTGAGGCTCATAAGAGGTGATGGGACTTGCTTTCATCATAAGAATCACTGGGGATAAAAGTACAGGACTGGAAAATAGAATAAAATATATTCTTTATTGAAGTTTATATCCTTTATTTATAGAATACAAATCAAAAGATGGTCAAGTAGCTCACCTAGCTGCATAAAAGTTACATATAATTTATCTCTAAACAAATCAACAGGAAAGCAATTAAAAATAAATCACAAGGATCTGTGAAACACAAATACCAGTTCTTTGACTAAAACATTCAACTCTTTCAGCACTCCTGGAGACTGACAACCCTTCCAGTATGACCCATGCTCTTCTATTTGTGGCCCTGTATAATGCCAGTGGCTCCACTAACACTTGCCTCTGTTGATTCTTCTGTATAATTATATAAAAGATTCCTCAAGAATATCAACTTTTCAATGGATTTAGCAGAAAACCTCCTGCTGATAAAGTAATCTTATGTCCCGCAGAGTGAAGAGCACAACAGCAGCTGAACAGCTATGGGTATGTTGGTCTTTTGGGTATGATTATGTCTGACTTTAATGGAAGAGACAGAAGACACTCAGACTAGCTTTAATGAGAAAAGAACTGAAAGAGCAAGATTATTTTATCACTTCTTTTCTTTTTTTTCCACTTTTTCAAAAGAAAATTAACACATGAGGCAGATTTAGAGGTGCAATAGTAAAAAAAATCCAGGTGACTAGTCTAGATTTATCCCAATATACTTACTATTAGAACTGTCTCATAATGCTTAGATTTACCTACTAGGCTTTGATCGCTGTAAGAAGTTGAGATAATTCTTTAGCCATTCTTCCAAGAAGATCTAAAACACACATGAAAAATCTAGGAGAACCTGTTTGTGTATTAAATATAGGCCAGAAGCTGAGGAAAAGTATGAGTTTTTTGGTGAATTTAATTGTTTTAATATTTACTGTTAAGAGTACTTCAGTTATTTTGAGATGTAGCCGCTACATTCTAAAAGTTTTATTTTTTTTTCTCAAACTAGAAGTGAGTGGGAGTGCACTCACTATTCAACTGTCATTGCTTTTTGCTTCATTTTCTTCTCTAAGACCTCAAAATCATGTGAGAGGTGGATGGGTGTGAAATTAATTAGTGTTGATGCTTTTTAAAGTGACATTGAAATGTTTCCCACATCAGGCGTTGGGTTGTTGGTTTTTTTTACATAAGGGACAATTAAATAGATGGTAATAATTTTACAGTTTTTCTAAATGAGAATACTTCTGCTAGGTTTACAATAAAATAGATAAGAATAGTTCACCAAGAATTGGAGGGTTCTACAATGATCAACTACTCCAACTCTTTGACCAGGGCTGACCAATGTTTTAAGGGCATGTTTTAAGGGCATTGCCCAAATGCTTCTCAAACACTGACAGGCTTGGTTTCATCAACCACCTCCCTAGCAAGCCTGTTACAGTTTTTCACTGCCTGCTCAGTAAAGAAATGTTTCTTACTGACACATATGAATGTCCCCAGCCACATTTTTAAACCATTGCCCCACATCCTGTCACTGGATACCAGGGAGATCAGCACCTCTCTCTCCACCTCCCCTCCTCAGGGAGCACCGTGCAGAATTTATACACTACACAGATCTAAGTGCAAGAATGGGATATTGACCAAATCAAGGTACATCTAACCCTGTACAAGAAATTAAATAACAGATTACAGCATTGATGGTATTAAGACAGATCAAAAGTACACACCTAATACCTTTTTCCTAGCAGCAGGAATAAGCAGACACTGCAGAAGGAAGGATGGAGCAAGCATATATGAAATTTTCTGAATTACTTCATTGCCTTTTATTGTTTAAGTTATTTTTTTCAATTCAGGAAATATCAGGAATCAGATGTGCTCTGCTTATTTAGTAATGCTTAATAAACTTCCCTTTCACAAAACTATCTAATAAGCCCTTGTACTTATTTAAATTTTACAGTCACCAGCATTCTTTGACATAAAATTTCATTATTCCACTGCGTATTATATGGAGGGAGAAAAACCCAAAGACCCTAAAAGCTCATCTTTTATTCTGAACCTAATTCTCATTAGCTCTATTTGATAGTAGATAGGAAGAAAACAGAAATTATTGATCTCTTTTAAACCATCTATGGCACTCATGATTTTGTGGATGTTTATTAAATCCACCACCTCATATCTTCCATACAGGTTCCCATTCAGTTCTGCCTTGTTAAATCATTACTTGTATGGAAATGTTTACACATTTTTAATCAGAGGCTTTACTCTTTCCTGAACTTTTTCCAACTCTAGTGAATCATTTTGAGGTGTGGGGACTAAAGTTGTATAGTATTCAAAACATACGAGAAACATAAAATTGTACGGTGGAATAATGACATTTTCTGTTTCATTCTTTATTTTGTTATTACTTTCTGACAACTGATTTCTTTCCACATTTGCTGAACATTAGAAATGACTGTCACAAAACCAAAATCTTCCCCTGGTAATATGGTCAGCTCAGTGCCCTTTATTGGTTTCCCCATGTAGATTACTCTACATTTATCATCATTTTTATTTCATCTGACATTTTTTTAACATTGTCATTCAAATTCTTACTGACTTCATCAAAGTTTTAAAGCTGAACTCTGTCTGCTCTGCACAGAATGACTTCATATTCGGAATGACTTTGTCACTGGACCATTGATGTCTTTTCTTAGATTATTTGCAAATGAGTGTAAAAAATATTCTGCCAACACAAATCTATGATAATCCTAATGCTCTGCAAGAGAAGGCTGTGAACTTTTTGCCTCCTCTTTCTATTTATTTATTTGTTTGTATATTCAGGTGTAATTAGTGTGTGTGTCCAGGTGCTGGCTACCAGGAGAAGATACCAGAAGCTGCCCCCATGTTGGACAGAGTTGGTTCCAGCCAGCTCCAAGACAATCACACCTCTGGCCAAAGCTGAGCTCAGCATTGATGTTGCCAGTGCCTCTGTGATAACCTGTTGAAGAAAGGGTAACTGTTGTTGTGCAGCAACTGGGAGTGAGAGGAGTGAAAATATATATCTCTTTATCCTAGCCTGTTTAATTGGTAATAAATTACATTAAGTTCACAGTCTGTCTTGCTCATGGAGATAATTTCTGAGTGGTCTCCCTACACTTAGCTCAACCCACAAGTGTTTAATTGTATTTTATCCCCCTGTTCTCTTGAGAAGGAGGTGTGATAGAGAGGCTTGTTGGTCACCTAGCTGTCACCTATGCCACAAACTGGCACAGAGAGAAACTTCTTAGATCTCCTCTGGCATCACATTTATCATTTCCCAGTCCTAAGGTGCAACAGTAGTTTTGAAGAGAGAGGTTACACACTACCATTAGTAATTTAGCTATTTCATCCTTGAGTTATCTTAGAACACTTGAGTGAATGCCATGTAGTCCTTCCAATTTGTTACTGCTTATTTTGTCAGTCTGCTTCATAACCCCTTTTACAGCCAATTTCAGGCATAACTGCTGAGTCTCCAATAAAAAAGAGTTCCAGTGAAAGAACCTCCCTGATTTTTCCACAGTGAACACTGATGAAAAAAAAGGCATTTGGTTTCTCTGTGGAGGCTTTGACTTGTTTGAAAGACTGTGTTATATCCAAATTGTCATCTGAGTTCTTTGTAAGATTTCACTGCAAATTTCTTATAGAAAAACTGTTTGAAAAAAAAAAGTAAATTTGTTAGAGCTATTAAGGTTATTTATTTAGAAGGTTTTTCTAATTTTTTCCCAAACTCTTTTTGGTATATCTTTGAAAATGTGCACAAAACCAGCAGATTATTCATCCTCAAGCGTTCTTTCACAAAATACAATAGTCATTCATTGAAATTAGCATGTATTCTTCAGTTGTCCATGTTAGAAGACAATATTCCATACCCCTTTCTTGTTTTGTGCAGCTTCTAACCTCTGGAAATCTAAAATATGCCAGTCTGGAAAGAATTTTTGTGCTTGCATTGTCACACACCAAACAACGGAGTATCGGGCTCATTTTTGCTTACATTTACAATTCATTAGTCACAATGGTTTTAGACTTTTGAGCACATTTTTTTTCTGCCTATCTAGTTATATTAGTCCCCTAACCACAAGTCATGCCACTATTAAAATTATTCCCTAAAGCAATTCCTGTAGTAAACAACAGAGCTGGGATTGCTGCTTTGCAGATAATAGATCAGTTATTCTGGTGATAAAATGTCTGGGAGTTTTCTGCCAATTTTGCTGAATATTGATGAAAGAATGATATATCATCCCATGTGGGGGACAACAAAAATGAGTCATGTGATAAAATTGTATTTGCAATCTTGAAATTCTTCGCATCTTACCAGTTTAATTTAATTTATCAAGCCAAATGAAGTTGGCCATTTTTAATTACTTTAATTACTTAGCCTTTCATACCTAGTCTAGCTGAGCATTTCACTAGTCATAGCAACTGGGGGCCAGTGTATCCTGCACTGTCTATCAGAGCACCCACATGACTGCCATGAGTTCTTCTGTTCAGTAATGGAGCACAATGAAATGTTCTACTAGACAGAGATAACTGGAATGTAGCAGTGCTTTGGCAGTATTGCCCCCTCACAGGGAAAGATTCTGAATTCTATGAAAGTCTTACTTCTGGTACACTGAGAGGATTTGTTTTAGAAAAAAAAATCAGTAATGGCTTGGTGATTTTTTAGTAGTTGGAAAAACTACTACCTCAGAAGGTATATTGAAGGTATATGATCATCTACCTATACAGTGTGATGGTTTAATCACGTTCTATATTTTATTTGACTGGAAGAATATAAAGCAAACCAGGCCTATCTTTAAATTACAAAGATAGTTTATTAATACACACAAAAACAACAAGAAAAGGGAAAAAAGACAACAACAACAACAAATGAAACTTCTAAAACATCTTTCTTTCTCTTTCTAAGTTTTTTACCTTTCTTCACTCAACATAAAAAGACATGACTTGCAACTTCAGCCAGTTTTACCATTTTAAAAAATAACCTTTTATCAGTTCTTTTAGGAAAGGAGTCTCTCTGGGTTCTATATAGACATACCATACCCATTAGCAGTTCTCTCAACACTGCACAAAGGCCATATTTGCTTACTGGGGTACTGTTTAAGGATGCCTCCTCTAGTATGACACAAAGATTCTCTTTTTCTATTTCCAAAATCATCTCAAGACCCAAAAACAAATCTCCTCTTTCTTTAGGAGCAAAAAAGCTTCATATCACTTTTAACTAGAACCTTACATCCCCCCAAAAGCATTTATATGTTACAGGAAACAAAACCAATTCAGTCTTTATAGTTTACCAGAAATGTCCAGCCAAAATTAGGCCACTCCTTGTCCTTTTGCTTTAAAGTCCTTTTCACTCTTCCCTTACCGACTGTAGCTTCATGCCGTGTCTTTCCATAGTTCCTTCGCTATAACTGTTCTTCTTCCGGAGAAAGATGATGTTTAGGAAAATCCATCTGCTCACAACGAAAGGTTAAACTTTTCGGGCTGCTGGGCTGCCCACGTGGCTCTGCGGCGGGAAACTGAGTCGTTTAGAAGCCGTGCACTGGTTTCTTCGGCTTGAAAAGAAGAACAAGGGCGAAGGGGCACTCCATCCGAGCTCTCTCTCTCTCCATGCTGTCCGCCTCTCCGCGAGACAGCGGCTCCTAAAGCTCCGACCCGGCCTGCCCCGACTCCAGCAGCATCGGGGCCCGGCCCGGCCCGCCCGGCCTGCCGCAGCCGCCCGGGGTGGGGGGGGCACCGAGGCCGGCCTGCCCCGGCTCCGGCAGCATTGGGGCCCGGCCCGGCCCGGCCCGCCCGTCGCAGCCGCCCCGGGGTGGGGGGGCACTGAGGCCGGCCGGCCCGCCCGGCCCGTCGCAGCCGCCCCGGGGTGGGGGGGGCACCGAGGCCAGCCGGCCCCGGCGGCCCCCTGTCTTTAGTCTGCCACCCTAAAAACGAAGAGACCCCTCCTCCCCCCCCACCCAGCCTTTTTAAGCATTCCGCCAAAAGTCGCAGCTTGTCTTCTACTGGATAAATTGCTTGTCAATCAAAAAAAAATGACCCCGATTGGAACAAAATCAGGCTTTTCCTAGCCTATGACATACAGAAATATCCTAAAATTCTGATTATGACATGCAAACTAATCAATATGTAGAAGTATTGCAGATGTCAAGATACAAATGTGGTCTTTAGGTACAATTTTGAAATTTAATTCTAATAGTAGAGTTTGTGTAGTAGAGTTTGTGTTGATACCAAAGAAATGTGATCCAATACAAGTCTGCATATAGTGTTTGCAATCCAAGATTTTGGCAGCAGTTCAGCTACAGGGGTGACTTCCATGGAAAGAGACCAGAAGTTTTCCCTGTGTTCAATACAGCCAATGCCATCCAAGCCAGACAGATAGAGCCAAGACAGACCCACTCCTGGGCAAAGCTAAGGCATCAGTGACTGTGGTAGTGCCTCCAGGATGGCCTGTTTAAGAAGGGGAAAACAAACTGCTGCAAAGCAGCAGCCAGAGAGAGGAGTGAGAATACCTGCGAGAAACAGCCTTGCAGACACCAAAGTCTGTGAAGAAGGAGGACAGGATGCTCCAAGCACAGAGATTCCTCTCCAGCCTGCAGAGGACTCCATGCTGGAGCAGGTGGATGCCTGAAAGGGACCACGACCCCATGGGAAGCCCATGCCCAAGCAGGCGCCTGGCAGGACTATATCCTTCTTTTTGCAATTTATCTCAGTCATTCCTGCTTAGAATATTCTTCAGGATAAACATGTCCTTGCGTAATGGATCAAGTACTACTAACCTGTGGAATGGTTTAACAGTAGAGGAAAAAAAAAGGAATATTATATAATTGTGACATTTGGGTGGAAGCTAAGGGAGGAAGCTACTAATTTCTTTTGATGTGAAGCATTATGAGCTATTATTATAATATGAATTAAATTATTTTTTTTTACCTTTGGTCATTCTATGGAATGGGGGAGAAAATAAGTGGGTCTTTCTATACCTTCAGAGTGTCACGCACTTTTAACACAAATCCTCGTGGGTCCAGAAAGTGAAATTTGCAATGTGCCCTCTGAAAAGTTTACATACTATTATGCAAAATGTATGACAGTTATTACTGATTATGCACATTAAGAAATCATCACATATATTTGTCAGTCTTGAATTATATTCAGGATATAATACAAAAGAAGAATATTCTTCCAGGAAATTCTAAATCTCTGTGGTGTGGGATCACAATTATCCTTGGCATTATAACAAAAATCCTCACAGTCTTAATTGTCCAAGAACTGAGGATTTTTTTCCTGCTTCCTCACCTCCTTTTCTCTTTGTTTTTGCTTTATTTGTTAGTTGATGCTTCTTAACCTTGATCCATTTGAAAAAGAACTTAATAGTTTAGTATATTTATTCAGAGGATTCTTTTATAGATCCTTTTATAGATCTTTTATAGTCAGCAATTCTGTAAGACCTTACCAAGAAGAAAAGAGCAAAGAAATATAATTAGCAACATATAAAAGAAATTATAATGAGTGTACATAAGGTGAGAATGCAAATCTTCCCTATGTCTTTGTAGATAAAGGTGTTGGGAATCAGTAGTTAATCCACTGAGATTTTACTAATGAGCCAACAGGACCATAACAATTCAGCAGATATTTAATAAATACTTAAAATATGTTTATACATCTGTTGCTTTCTCTTTTGTGAGTTGTAATTAAGCCAGCAATTGTATCTCTCTTGGGTAGAATTGTTTTGAAGGCAACACATGCACTGAGAAGGATAGAAGAGGATGAATTGCTGGGTTTAGAAGATTTGCTCTCTAGGTAGATCTCACACTGGCTTTGCTGTAGTTTGGAGAGTTTTATTCTTTCTTGCCTCAGTTACTTTTGCATAATTATCTCAAACAACCTGCTGTCACATTTTTGTAATCCATTAGTCGTGGATTTTTTTTTAGCCATTTCATTTTCACTATTTTTTGAAAAGGTAAATCAAACAGTCTAGAAACATCCAAACAGGATGTTTCACCAGGAGTTAAATAGCTAGAGAAAAAGCAAAATGTGTTGGTGCCACATAATGAAAAACAGGTACTCCTTTAATACCTAAAGAATGGAAAACTGGAAAGTTAAATCATTGACTTTCTTCAAGACTTTTAATGCAGTGCTTATATTGTTGTTCTCCTAGTACTTTGAAAATAAGAACTTCACCAAAAGAATGTGTTTTACCAGAGGACCTTTTCATCAATGTTTACTTCTTACCACATTGTAGTTCTTTAAAGCACTGCTATATTCCATATATCAAGAAATGTCAATATAAAAATTGATATTTGGAACTGCATGAAGATTATCTCCTTAGCAAATTTGCAAGGAGATAATCTTGCAGGAGATTTGTCTCCGCAAATTTGACCTCAGTTTGATTCAGAACACACAATTTGAAATTATCATCCAAAAAAAGTGTCTCAAATATAACATCAGATGACAATTATATTTAAAACAGAAAACGCATTAGATCAGAAACCTCTCTTTTAGCATTTGCCAAGATAATAGTCATAAAAGTGCTTCTTTCTGAATATCTCTATCAAGAACTTCATGTGTTATTTCTTTCAAGAATACTCCAATTTAAAGTTAGCAACTTTAGCGATACTAAATTTCACCTAGAATTTTTGGTTTGGTTTGGTTTAATATCTAGCCTGTCATTCTGCATGGCTACCATTCTTTCAGGTAAATGTGAATTTGCTCTGCCACTGAGGAACAGAAACTTTTTTCAGTAGTGATACTGTCACAAAATCATCCAGACTCATTGCAACTTCTATTTTAATCCTTTACCTTATAAAAGTATCTGACCATCATAATTTTTACCTCAAGGTCTGAAGGAAGAAATAATTTAGAATATATTTCCCGTGGAAAGATTCCTTCTTTACCTTTTTCACATAATTGTGGGGCCTTTAGATTATTTTATTTTCACCCTTGAAGTATTTACATCTCCTAACTGGAAGCTAAGTTTGGTTTTCAATGATCTATTCCACCAAGAAATTGGTATTCAGAATTTAGCATTTATATGGGAATATATATTTCATAATATTATAATTATGAAATAGCTGAAGGGATTTTCTTCAAAGGGATTTTCTTCTAAGTTTCCAGAAACATTTGCTTTAGGAAGGAAACCAAGCATGAACAGAAATAAGCTTTAAGAAGTTTGTTTTATTAAGTCAAAAAAAAGTTTAATGAGGAAGGAGGTCTATTATATAGCAAATTTGAATTTAGATTTTATGGCTATTGAAAGCTGTCACTTTAAAAAGAAATGTAAATTTCATTCCCAGGAAAGAACTAACTTCTTCATTTAACCTTTATTTTTAATGAGAACCCATTTCCCATAAATAGGAACAATTATTCCTCAATAACTGTCTGCCACCTTGATTCTGAAAGCAACAGCAGATTTCATGTGCATACAATATGTATATATATTATTTAGGCATAATTCATGCTAAAATGTTTCAGTTCCAATAAATCTGAAATGTAGGTTAAAATATAGCTTTAATCTGATAAATGACTGCACAGACTGATGGCTAAATTGACTAATAGTAGAACAAAATGACAGAGGATTTATCATAATAAATGCCCATAAAGGATCCAAAATAAAGATAATGCAGCATAATGAGACAGAGAAAAAAGGATTATGATGGAGAAGGAAATAATAGGCAATATATTTAGTCTCAATTTGTCTGTTCTCCTCAGCCTCTCATGCAAGAAAAACTAAACTTACGCTGTAAGCCATCGAACTAACAACTTTTTTTTTCTTGTTTAAGAATTGGAAGCATTGACTGCATATAGATGCAACAAATCTGCATAAAGTCAGCCATCAACACATATGCTGTAATATAATGACTTTCCTTCATGTCTTTTCAAGACTTTTCCATTTACCAAGACAGTGAAACCGATAATATGTACCTGTCTATTTGTTGTTCATGCAATGAGGTAATGCTTTTTCCTGTGCAATGAAGTGTTCATTACTTCAGAAAGAAGCATTGAGAGCTTTCATGAGATCCCTACTGGAACCACTTGTTCCCTCTCCACATGTTATGAACAGCTGTCTAATTTGGAGTCTGGCTTTCAAAAAGTTCAAATCATGTGCAGTAATGAGGAAAATAATAGGAACTTTTACTATGCTGTGTGATGTTTGTAATGAATAATTTATTATTTTTTTTCACAGTTCTTAATTTTCAGTTTACTGTTGTTCACTGCTTGTTCTGCACTTTTCCAAACTTGTGCTGTATTCTGATCTTACAGTATTTTCACATGGATCCAGACTTTATTTACACTTGCAAACGAGTCCCTCTTCAGCTTTCTTGCAGTCTCCCTTTAGGTACTGAAAGTCTGCATGTAGGTCACCTCAAAGACTTCTTGTACATCATTTTTCATTACTCTTATGATCATTACTTTTTCCAGTTTTTCTGCTACATCTAGGAAAATGTTGTCATGCTTTTCTGTGCATGCTTTACACCCCAAAATTAATTTAAGTTTTCTGTATTTTTTTCTTTTGTCACATTTTAATTTTGTTTTATTGCTTAATCAGAATTATCTTCATTCTTTCCTATCTGATTTTTGCTCTCATATTTTACTTAAGGAATAAATTCATTTCATAAAATCATTAAGTTAGTTTTAAATGCATCTGTTTCTTTCATTATTTTTTAACCTGATTTTTTCTGGTTTTATTGTGGGTTTGTTTTAGGTGTTTTTTTGTTTGGTGTTTTTTGTTTGTTTGGTTAGTTGGTTTGGTTTGGGTTTTTGTTTGTTTGTTTTGTTTGTTTGGGGTTTTGTTTTTGTTTTTGTTTTGTTGATGGTTTTTTTTTTCCCGAGCTGTATTCAACAGAAGATCTAAAATATAAACTAGGCTCCTGTGTTATGTCAACTGAAGAAAAAGACAGAGTGCGTGTTCGTATCTTGTCTGATGTGTTGAAATTAGGATGTCTAGATGTAGATACTTACATATGGAAATCTTCCTATATTCTAAATGTATTGTCATAGCCCAAGCAAACAAACTTCATACATTAAATTATACATAAAAAACAATGCACTTATTCTCAAGTTAGATACCTAAAGTACAGGCAACAAGCTCAGTTGCTGTCCTTATCTTGAACTGAATCCTGTCTCTGAGAATCCACAGCTATAAGTGTTGAAGCAAAATGAAATTTCATTGCTGCTCAAAATCGAGTACAAGACAAAATCCATTCAGAAAGAAGATTGAATTAATTTTATGCTCCAGGAGTGCTGCTGATAGCTTCCTGACATGGGTGACCAAGGAGCAAAAAATACAAAATGCTCTGCTGGACCTGATACTTACAAACAAGGAAGAACTGGCCTTAGATGTGAAACCTGGGAGCAGTCTTGGCTGCAATGATTGTAAAATAGTGGATTTTAGGGATAAACCCAGGAAATTGAAGGATCACAGCCTTGAAATTAAGGGGAGCATAATTTGCCCCATTCAGGACTCTTCTTCTAATAATCCCATGGGAGATGACCCTGGAAAGCTGTCTGACTTTCAAGGATCACTTGCTCCAACTTATAGCATGACAGCTCTACCTCCTGCCCCAGAGGCACAAGGAGACAGGGAATGGGGGTTGTGCTCAGTTAATTGTCTGTGGTTTCTCCATGGCTCAGGGAGAGCAATCATTCCCCTACTGCACTGTGGGGTCCCTCCCACAGAAGACAGCTCTCTTTGAACTTCTCCAACATGAGAACAGCAGTTCCCTGCCACCTGCTGCAATGGGGGTCCATCCCATGGGCTACAGCACCCCTCAAACTTCTGCAGTGCGGACCGCTCTTCCACGGGGTGCATCCTTCAAGGACAGGCTGCCCCAGAGTGGGCTCCACTCTCCATGGGCCTTCTGTAGGGTCAGAGCCTCCTCTCAGACATCCATCTGCTCCAGCATGGTGCTCTCCACGGGCTGAGGGTGGATCCCTGCATCCCCATGAATGTCCCTGGGCTGCAGGGACAGAGCTGCTTCACCATGGTCTGCACCAGGTGCCTGGAGCACCTCTCCTTCTCCACTGACCTCGGTGTCTGCAGAGTTGTTCTTCTCACAAGTTCTCATTCTACTCCTCTCTGTCCACAATTACAACTGTAAAATATCTTTTTTTTTTCTTTCTTTCTTTCGTCTTAAATCTGTTATCACAGAGGCATTACCATTATCTCTAATTGGCCAAGCCTTGACCAGCGGCATGCCCATCCTTGGACCCGCCGGGAATTGTCTCTGCCAGACATGGAAGCTTCCAGCAGCTTCTCACAGCCACCCCTCTAGCCCCCCGCTACTACCAAAAACCAGACCCAACACTGATTTTATGAAGTAGCTAGCTCATCAGAGGAAGGAGCAGTGCTTCTCTATCCTGACTTCAGCAAGGCTTTCCACAATGCCACCTGTATTTTTCTTAGATTAATACATGAAATATGGACTAAATAAGTGATTGTTTGGAATGTACATTTCCTTTATTATGTCGTCAAATATTTGGGGAGAAAATGCTTTTTGCTGTTTATCTTCATGAAGTGCCAGTTTCTCCTCAGGGGGTCTCTAAATACCTCAGTTACGAATTTTTTTGTACATAACAAATACTCTAAATGACAGTTAACCCACATATATCTTCTGTCATCCAGACTCACTAATCTGATGTAGTGCCCTCCACAGAAATCAGGGGAAAAAAACCCAAATTATGCTCAAACTGAATATTGTTGCCATTCTCCTTCCATTCTCGTATATCCATGTCTCGATTTTTCTCTACCTGCATGATGATTTTCCCTGAGTTTTATTAGTTTAAATATTAATTCCATTGTGAACATTGTCATGTTACCTCCCACAGGCCTTTTAATAGTTTCTGTTACATGAAGGGAATGTTTTTTATTGCATTTAATGATTCTAAGTTCTAGACCTATTAAGCAAACTAATCCCATGCAAGGAGATGAGCCTATTTTGTTTTGGGCAAATGCCAAACCCTTTCAGTGAGAGACTGTTATATCAGACTTCTCAGCAAGAGAGAAGCAAAGAAATTAGTGTGTGTCTGAATCTGAGATGAAAATTAGCTATTTTGAAAAGCGAATCTCTGATAAATACAACAAGGATTTATGACTAAAATTGCAGCCAGCACAGATGGTATTTGATGACATTATCTCAAGGGGAAAAGTAATATTTTTTTATGTTAAAAAAATCAACTGTATAAGTTTGGGATTATTTGGCAGAGTGTAACACTCCACTATGTATGCAATCACTACATCTGAAAACTGACAGCTAGATCCTGTTGGCAATCTGCAAGATATTTCAAGCATGTACTGTCTTTTCAGAACAATTGAAGTCACTTTTCTTAAAAAAGCAAGTTAAAGAGTTGTGTGTAAATACTGAAAAGCAGCAGTTTCTGATCTCATCCAAGTTATTTAAACTGGGTCTGAAAGCTTCTGTGTCAATTTTCACGTATATATGAATATAAGGGGGGTGAGGACAGGAAAAGCCCAACAACCTTGATTTCACAAATTCTGGTTGCAGCAATATGATCTGCTTCATTCACTCTCTTTCCTCCTTACCCCTTGCTGTCTTTCAGAAAAAGTAAGAGTTTTTGCACAGCAAAACTTTCATTGAACAATTTTAAGGTATCCTGGTTACTCAGGATAATAAATCTCTGGTCAGGAAAATTGATTTTTTTATCTAAAGAACAATCTAAACAAAACAAAACAAAAAAAAGAGTCTTATATGGAGAGTACAGAAATTGAGATGGTTACTTCATGAAGAATCCTTGTTTTTCTAATTCAGAGTGTAGTTTCAAATATGAAATCAATAGAAACTCTTAGGTTCACATCTCTCTATGTAAATTAGAGCTGGAGTGTAGGTGGTATTCTAGATGTTTCTCACATTTCAGATAGGTACCAAAGAGCAAATGTAACATACAACTTCTTTCCTTGCATAGCACTTCCCTTGTTTGAGCATAGAACTGACATAAACTTAAATGATGTCCGTCATATTATTGTGCTTCAGTGAAAAAAAATGGATTGCATTTTTTCTGCATTTAGTTATGACTAAAATAGAGGGGGGTTTTGACTATGACTATGACTAAGGTTTTGACTATGACTAAGAGGGGGTTTTCTCTCTCACAGTTAAAAGTGTCTTCATTACACTCCTTGACTCATAACTGTTTTTGCTTGTATCATCTTATTTAGAACTAACAAAAGACCATTAAACATGAACATAATTCAATCTTTTTTTTTTTAAAAATATCAGTAATGTCCTCTTTTATATTGTCATTTTAGCTTCCAGTTATGTTTTGACCTGAGAAATTACATTTAGGGATCTTGTGTTCAAATCAGATCCACCTGCAATTTGATGTTCTATATTTTCTACTTTTTTTGAATGAAGTAGAAATCTTTGGGAAACTGATAGTTAGTAAAATGGAAAACATTATTATGACACTGCATAAATCCACCAGCCACCTTTATTTTAGGTTTTTTTAGATCTTGTTCTTGTCCTCAAAAAGATATTGGAAGTATGGAAAGGTGTCCAGATCAGAAAAAATTAAATTAACTGGAAATATGAAACCTAGAAAGGAGAATGCATCCTGCTTACCATCTATAACACGGATTGCACATATAGGTTGGAAGAGGGTTTCTCTGTCTTAAAAGAGGTCATGATGCATCAAATTAAACTTGTTGAGTAATGGTATTAGCCTTTAGAATTTTACCTATATCAAGTGGTAATTAAATTCTTGATTTCTAGTGATTTTCATGAGAGTTCATATATTTCATACATTTAGCTGTACTTTAATGCAATAAGACTCTGGTAAAGACACTGTAATATAAATTGTATGTTTTTTTCATACCGGGTATTACTAACTCCTACTAATTCCCTACTGAATGGGACTAATCATTTATGTGTCTATAAAAACAAACTCAAGTACTTTGCTACACCGAAATCCTCATTGATATGCTGAAATAAAGTAGTTCTGTTAGAACAAAATAAAATTGAAACAGAAGGCTACTAAAGTTATGTATTACTTATATTGCATATTATGTACTGATAGCAGATTAAGGAAATCAAAAAAGGATCATTG
This sequence comes from Phylloscopus whistleri, assembly GCA_017589585.1. Classification (NCBI taxonomy): domain Eukaryota; kingdom Metazoa; phylum Chordata; class Aves; order Passeriformes; family Phylloscopidae; genus Phylloscopus; species Phylloscopus whistleri. The sequence continues at coordinate 126,853 of JADMLD010000103.1, forward strand.
TTTTTCTATAATGCAGGTTTTGGTCCATTCTGTTTAAACATAATAAGATTTCTCATAATGCATCACTGAAGTTTGAGCTACAGTGAGTGGGAAATCAGATTTATAGGGATATTCTATGGCTAAACTTCTTTTGTCTTTTTTTGAGAGTTTCAAGTAAATCTATCAGGAATTTCCCAAAGTGTTACCATAAATTTGCTACCTAAAGGTTTCAAAAGTCCCTACAGAATTGGAATGAAAAGAATTCAAAATACTCTTTCTTTTTTTAAGAGGAGTTTTAAAACAACATATGTATGTGGTTTTGTCTGTCAGAAAGAGACTGAAATCTCAATATTTTTCATGTTCAGTCAATTTCAATCCAATTTCAGATAGAAATGGGGAAAATATAATTCAGTATTTGAAAACTCTTTTGTTTCTGCCTTGAATATCCTCATCTGTGTGCAATTTATAAATTTTGGGTCATTTTCACACAGTCAGTATGACTAGATAATAAATCTTAACCATAATAACCAGTCTGTGAAGAATATATATTTAAGACAGAAAAATAAAGTTATTTTTCTGATGAAGCTGCTGTCTAGGTGAGTTGCCATATTTCTTGTTGTGAAAGAGTTTAATAACTGCCTGAAAACTATTTACAAGTTAATAGGAGATGGTCCAGAATCAATGTGGAACCAAACCTTTTGTAAGGTAGGACTTATATTGAGTTCTCAATTAGAGATTTTTATTTATAAACAAACAAAAAGATGAAGGAGAGAAAGAAAGGCATGAAATCCTATTTCTTTCTTGGATTCAGATCTGGTTAGAGATTGGATAACTGATATTAAATGGTTTTGCTCATGACGACAAACTAAGAAGTGCTTGAAATCAAACACAAGGACTCATGGGATTTTCCACATCTGAACTGCAAAGATTTACATTATTTATCTCACAATTTCAATAGTACAGTCACTCTAAATTGTTCTATTAGTCTGGCTACTAGCCGTTTCATCACCTAGTTGTTCAGGATTGGTGGTTTTTTTTTTTTTAATTTATTTATTTGGTTGGTTTGGGGGTTGTTGGTTTGGTCTGGGGTTTGTTTGGTTTGGGTTTTGGGTTTTTTTGTTTGGTTATTTTTTGTTTGGGTTTTTTTTTGGTTTTTTTGGGGGGGAGGTTGTTGGGGGTTTTTTCGTTGTTGCTTTTTGGTGTTTTGTGGGGTTGTTTCGGTTTTGGTTTTGGTTTTGGTTCTGGTTTTAGTTGGGTTTTTTGTTGGTTGGTTGCTCAGTTTGGGTTTTTTAATGAAACATACTCTTTTGATTTGTAAATACAAAAGTTATTCCTGCATATTAAGATTGCAGCACAGAGCAAGACATCATTAATTATGAGCCAGATGATATTTAGGGTTTCTTCCAACCCAAACAATTCCATTTCTATGATTCTACAGTGTTGAAGTCTTCATGCTTTGCAATTTTTTTCTCATTCATAAAAATGTTTCAGCCTTTTGTCAAGCCACAAACTGTATTGCAAACTGTTTTGGCAATGCTGGGTTCTATAGTAATTTTGTTCCTGCAATCTTGGCTTTATAGACAGTTTTATTTTTATCCTTGTTCTTGTAAGAGTAACACACCAAGCAGTATGTGACTGTTGAAATTGATTGCTATCTGTCAATTATTACACCTCCAGGCTTCAATGTAGTGATGCTTCAGAAACAGAAATAGCAAATAATTAATTTGGAGATTGCATGCAGGCATATATATATTGCATGCAATTGACTTAAATTCAATTCCTTGATTTTCTGTTCATATATGTCTGAGGTATGAAAAAAAAGTGAAATATTACTAAGTGACTAGAAGTGAATTTGTATCAAAGCCTGCTATATTTTTTTCACTATTATTTACTAAGCCAAAACACACACATAAAAATTTCATAAGAAAAAACATTCCCCTTTTTTGCTTTCAGCTTCAAACTTCTCTGTAATTTGCTTTTTTATGAGGTAGAGATCTACATTTATTTCACTAGATAGAAGGAGCATTTTTTGAAAGAAAACTTAAAAGACTATTTTTCTGTTTGTTTTGAAGCTTTTGAAATTAACAGCAGGGCATTAAAAATATAAGGAACTTTCTTATTTGTAGTATTTACAAGTGATTTAAAATTTGAAATGGAAAATCCAGAGCCTGAAGACTGAGGAAAGGAAGTGCTCGAATGAATTTAGGAGGGGAAAAGTTCATTTTCAAAGGATATAATTAATTGGTTGCCTTGGGACTGAAACTAATTAGGAAAGGAATAAGAGCAGAAAGACTTTTATTTTTTAGTCTGAATGTAATATTTGGTCTGATGCTCATGTAGCTTTTATGTATATTTCTAGGACTGAGTGTTCAAAGAAATTACAGAGTATTTTGTATACTTTTGCTCTATTTTGACCCAGACACTGTTGTAAAACATCAGGTTTTTTACTGTATTGCTTGGGCAAAGCATCATAGCATAGTAAAACTAGCCAAACTAAAGAAATACACCTGGAAGTGACATCTCTGGCACCAATTCAAGGAACAGATATAGCTAGATCAAGAAACTATGCTTTCATCCCCGATTTAAAAACTAAATCAAGCTGAAATAGTTTTACAACAAAGGCATTTCAAAGATATTACATATAACCAATATAATGTCTTACTTCTACAATTCACATCAATGGGAAAAAAAAAACCAAAAAAACTCACCACATTTCCCTGCAATAATCACAGGTTCAATATGTATGGTTAACACAAAATGAAAATTATAAAAGTATCCTTCTTTAATTTACTTTGCGTCACATGCAATATGCACGGCACACCTGAGAATTATGTTTTGATTGTTTGAGAAAGTCATACAGAGAATAATCTCACCACTAAAGATGCAGTTAAAAAAAATCAAGCCTCTCTAAGATACTGTAGGGAATTAGTTTTCTCTGACTTAATGTTTTGACGATGCACTGTGTACAATAATATTTTGATTCAGCACAGTAAAATAAATCAGCATAATCATTGATTGTGTTTTGAAATTAGCATTAGTTTTGCATTAACAGGAGTGGGTACCTATATATATGTTTAGTAGGCAGTTTAAAAATATTTTTGGTTTCTTCTTATTTTTTCAATGCAGTGTATGTCTAGTGCATCACCTGTGTTATTTTGGTACTACTGACAGGATAAAGTTAAACATCAGCAAGTTAAAAGCAGTCAACTTATATCTTTCCATTAGTGTTTTTGTTTTTTCCTAATTTCAGAGAATTTTCTTAAGGAGGCTGGTTGGAACAACTGTTGTTCAAACCGGTATGTAAAATTAGAGGTCTTTCTTACCACAACTGTTAATTTTATGAGTATACCTTTAAAAAGTTGGGTTACTCTTCCATTAATATGGACTGTGGTGGAGAAAGATAGGGAATTTGGAATATTTTGATCATAACTGTTTTATGCCAGTTTCCCAGTTGCCACATTTATTGCACTGCAATTCGTATTTTTATGCTGAGAACATAATGGTTTCATTGAGTTTGAAATACAAAGAAATTTATGTTGAATTTTCTCTAAGCTCCAGCCAAAAGCATATTCTATTTCACATAAAACATTAAAAAGCTAACAACTTCAATTGTAAAAAATCGGTGAATCTCATTCTTTCAATAAAACAAAAAAGGGTTAGGGTGATTTATATTATGCAAAATAGTTTAGGATTTTATTCCAATATTGGTACTGTTTGAGGGAAGGCAAAATGAAGCTCCAAAACCCTGTCTTAATTTAGGTATAAAAATTAGAGAGGAATTGCTTAGTTTCTTTATCCATAACAGAAAAGTGAAGGCTAACAAAAAAGATTGTTAAATGCATTTTTATTTAAAATTATTTAAAAGGGTGTCTAAAACCCTGACAACAGGTGGTTGACTATATCCATTTTATTATAAAGGTGAAAATGTAGAAGGCAAAGGGGCCAAATTGAGCAAACTAGCGAAGAAGCCAATGAAAAACTGTGAATGATATGTCAGCCCAGTGACTGGTTTTGGAAATTTTTTGAGAAATAGTGGAACAGCTGTTCACAGCTGAAACTATTAAACACCTTGTAAAGGAGGTTTTTGTATGGCTGTCTGCAGGGAATTCAGAGTAATTGTTACACTAAAAAAGAGAAATTGGAATTTTATGGAATTTGAAGATGATCATTACTTTCTGTTTTCCTTACATTTCAAAAACCTTGAACACATTTTTGTCAAAAAATATTTTTAAAAAATTGCTAACATCTAAGTTGCAGATCACATATTTATTTGGACCTCTCCAAAATATATTTTTTTTACCTTTGGGTGAGTCATTCTTTGTGCACAGCTGATATGTCATTAACAACACAGTGTGTACCAATGAGGTACTGGTGAAAGGAGCTGATTTTGATATATTTTGGTGGTAGATGACTCTCACTTATCTCATATAATTTCTTCTGATTTTCTTGAGTTATCAGTTAAGTTAAACTGATTTCAGTCATGCCTAAAAATCCAAACTGAAGTCAGTACTGTCTTTGAGACTTCACCGTTTCATCAGTTTTGATTTGGTTGGGATGAGGATTATTACAATGAACCTCATCTACCTGTAAGTACTGTTTTAATCTTATAAAACTCAATCTTACCAAGTCCATTATATATATATATATCTCCTTATTCATAGAATTCTTTTCTTCTCAATTTCGTATAGAATCATAGAATGATTTGGGTTGGAAGGGACCTTAAAGATCCTCTAGTTCCAACCCCTCTGCATGAGCAGAGGCACTCTCTGCTAGATTGGGTTACTCAAGGCCCCATCCTTCCTGGCCAAGGATAGACCATGCACAGCCTATCTGGGCAACCTGTTCCAAGTCTCACTATCCTCACAGTAAAGAATTTATTCTGAATAACTGATTTAAATCTGACTTTGTTCTGATTGAAACCATTATCTCTCTTCCTACCACCATATGCCTTAACAAAAAGTCTGTCTTTCCCTTTCTTTTAGCCCCTTTAGGTACTGGAAGACTGCCAAAAGGTCTCCCCAGAGTCTTCTCTTCTCTACACTACACATGCACAACTCCCTGAGCCTCTTTATAGAAGTGCTTCTGTATATGGTGACACTGGTTTGTCAAATTCAAAAAAGGGGTTTTCATCTTTTGTGACATAAAAGATAAAGAGTCCTGAAGCAAAATTTTGAGCTGACAAAATTTCAATGATATAACAGTTAAGCCTGAACTATCAATATGCATATTGCATGCAGACATGAGGGGTTTGATGGGCAGGAGTACAGAGAACGAAGGAGCCTGCAGTCAATTTGGTAAGTTAACACTGAGTTTTGAAGAATATCTGGGTTTTCTCAGACACAGCAAAGACACAGATTTTATTCTTATATCACAGAATCGCAGGATGATTGAGGTTGGCAAGGACCTCTGGAGGTCATCTGGTCCAGCCCTACTTCTCAAGCAGGGCCACCTACAGCCTGTTACCTCTGCCCATGGCCAGAGAACTTCAGAATATCTCTGAGAAGGGAGATTCCACAACCATCCTGGGGAAACCTGTGTCAATTCTCAGCGACTCTCACAATAAAAAAAGTGTTTCAGACTGTTCCTTCTGTGTTTCAGTTTGTGACCATTGCCTCTGGTCCTGTCACTAGGCACTGTTGAAAAGAACTTTGTCTACAGCTTCTTTGCATTCTCCCTTGAAATACTTGTATGCATTGATGTAATAAGTCCTGAGCCTTCTCCAGGCTAAAGAGTCCTAGCTTTCTCAGCCTTTTTTCATATGAGAGATGTTCCAGCCCTTTCATAATCTTAGTGGCCTTTCTTTGAGTTCTCTCCAGTATTTCCATCTGTCTCTCATTGTGTGAAGCCTAGAGCTGGACACTGAGTTCCCCACATTTGGCCTTACCAGAACTGAATAGAGAAGAAGGATCACCTCCTTGACCTCTAACAGCATTCCTCTTCATGCAGCCCGGGGTTTGGGTTCTAATTAAATTTGGAACAACCGTTTCAGAGGAGCAAAGAATCAGATATTCCAAGTTACTTATATTTGATCATGAGACCGCTTGAGCTCTGGGCTTTAGTTTGGCACTCTTGTACCTAAAGAACAAAGCACAGGCACTGGGTTTGACTTAATTTCTTCCCATATGAATCAAATAAAGTGTGTTGTATTTCTCCATCAGTGTGTTCCAATGCAAAAGTAGGTTAGTTTAAATAACAGATAGTATGTGTTTTACTCTGAGTGAGAACTTGCAACAGTCTCACACATGAGATGGGCAAATGACATCTGTGGCTCTGATAGTAAAGTTACCTCCTGTCCTTAGTACTCTGCCCTACTCCTTTAGTGATACCTGAAGTAGACCTGAATCGGTGGATCAGGAGAATATTTTTTAATTATTATTTTTAAGACAAGCACTGATAATGACAAAATTGCCAGTTAACCGATGTGCTCTGAGGTCCACAGCTGGTACCTGGCTCAGGAACTGCATGGAAGTACCAGTGCCTCTCATCTGCCTATGCCATAAAAATTCTTGATTTCCACTGCCCTTTTCCAAGTTGTTCCTGCCCTAAAACAAAGAGTTTATGAACTGTGATGAGTCTCTGCTCAAATGTGTAGTTCCTAATACGAAGATACTACTTTATCTTCAGGGATTCCTTCCTGCATCCCTGAAGATTCTTCTTGAATCTTAGTTCTGAATGAATCCCTACATTCTTCTGTGATTCTGAGCAGTAAATTAGGGAAAAAACATGGATTTAAACATGCATCTACAGTTAAAAGTAGCTATAAGGTTACAGAAAGTAAACTGGAAAGCCTAGACTACAGTACATTCTCTGTAATGATGAAGAATTACTACACACAGGGAGCTCATATTCCTGTGGTATGAGTGACCTGCAGGCCTGTCCCAGGCCATATGTTACAGGGGTTGGAACTGCAGGGAAGTCAGAAGAAAGTGAGTTGGAGAAGGAGAAAACTGACTTATGTTCACTGTAAAGATTTCACTTTCAGGAGAAGCAGTCATCACCAATGAGTTTTACTTGCTGGGGTAAAAAATAAAAATCTTATATTTGGATTTTTGATCCAATGAAACAATGAGTGAAAGTTTCAGACTAATAACATGTGCTTTCACTTCTGGTTCTTTTTATGTTGGGGGAAGTATTGTCAAAGGTGTTCAAATACTTTTGTGGCCTGTGATCTTAGTACCTCAGCTATGGAAATAGAAATGAGAATAATAAAATTTAAGAATTGTTGTAGTTGGCTAGTTTTCAGTTTTGTTATTTTGATTTTTTGGGTTTGTCTTGGGGTTTGGGGTTGGTTTTTTTTCTTTAGACTTTCAATTTCAAAACCATTGTATTTAAATGCTTTGTACATTTACTTTGGGGAAGTACATAGATAATATAAATGATGAAAATGCAAGGACTGGCTACCTAATATCCATTTCCCAGTCCAGAGGTACTAACTGTGGCAGTCTGAAAAATCAAAGAAAAACACTTATGTAAGTGAAAGGATGTCTGATTGAACACTGAACTGTATTTATTGCTTCTGGGTGGAAAAGAGATACTAAATCCCTGTTTGGGAGAAGAGCCTGACCTAATGCATGCCATGGCAATTCTCTACAGTCCTTCACTTTGTTTATTCTTAGTGAGTGCATTACAAAGGTGCTCCTTTATACATTTTTACATAAAGCACTTTCTAAATTCAAGCTGTGCTAATGCGATTACCGGGAGTATGAGCACACAAAGGCTGGTTCTTATCCCCACATTTAAATTCTATATACTCTTTCTTCTGCTTCATTTATATTCTGGTAAGCATCTATGTAATTCTTCTTTTCTTTTATCAAATGTATGAGCAAACTATAGCAAAATCATATCCAACATACACAAATCTTCCTTAGCAAATCAAATCTGAAGTCAGAAATACAAATGATGAACTAGAAACAGAAAAACATATTATGTTTTTTTTCTCAAATAAAAAGTACTCTACCACCAACAACAAAAAAGACATTTTTCACAGTTAAAGCGTGTAGCAGAACCTTTTTTCTTCACATTAACAAGCAAAGAGAAATTGGAAAGAATATGTTCCCAGTCATTTGAAAGAAAAATTGGTTGACTATTGATTACTTTCTGGTACCCATATATCTTCATGAAATTATGGAATGTTTGAAAAAGAATTTCTCAATTTTTTTTCTTTCTCTTCCTCTGCCTTCTTCCCTCCCTCATACTATATGAAGGTTGTTTTGCTGTACTTACACAGACACGTGTCTATGAACTAATTTTATTCAGTTTTCACTTTTTGATGCGTAATCCAAATCTTTTTTATAACTGCACTTTCATTTGATCAGTTTGATTAATTACAGCAAAGTTATTTTTAAAAATTTAAATGTTGAGAACTCTTGAAGTATTACATACTGATAAAATGGCAATTTTCAAGAGTTGCCATCTGCAAGCAGTGTTTTCAAACAGTGTGACAAGCTGTTAGCCTTTGGTCTTCACAACCTAAGCATAACCTCAAAAATAATAATGACCCGATCTTTCACTACTGAAAACTGTTCTCATATGTAGCACAGAAATTCCGTTTCTTGGAAGAATTTGATAAACTGGGTCAAGCACATTGTTTGCTTGCAGACATGTCTTTGTGGGTGGGTGGGGGGAAGGATACAAATTTTGTCTCTAACCAACAAAGCAGATACTAATTTCATTCTGCTGAATGTTTTGAAAATTAGATATTTGTTTTTGCAGTGTTTACAGAGTAATCTGAACTATCTGAAAGGCAGCCTAACCAAATAACAAACAGCAAGCACGTGTGAAATTCTTATATACCTGTTTTAACACTCCAGCTGAGTCATCCTGGATTTTGTTGTAGTATCTGAATAGTCCGGGAGATATGACAGGTAAGCAACTGCTATTATCTAAAATGTTTGTTTTCAGTGCTTTAACATCTAAAGCCCATGAGCAGAAAAGTGCTGTCTTGCTTAGTGTAGGCTTCACTGTGGGAGAGGATGACAAGCTTGTGGGTGAGGAAAAGCTCACATGCTTGTCATCCAGCTCACAGCTCTGGAGTGCACCTTCTTAGGGACGTGTTGGGGGTTAGATTTGTTTCTTATTTACTTATAGAATCTTTTTTCCCGTAAATTGCTAGGAAACTGACTACTGGGTACTTATAGGTACTTAAGCAGAACAAAGGGGCCAAAGGAGAGGAGTTGTAGCACCTGGCTACACTTTGGGTCTCTGGGACTTTCTCTTGGAGGGGGGAGATAACCTGAGTTTTGGGGCAGGGAAAGGGCAGGGCTGGGGGCAGCTTGGCTCTCTTGCTCTCAGCATAGGAAAGAGGACAGCCAGGCTGTTGCTTGCTGTGGGAGGAGTTCACTGTCACCACCAAGTCCAGTCCTGGGAAATCTACCACCATCTGCTTGTGTGCCCAGGAATTCTGAGCTCCTCCTCCTGCCCTGCTGGAGCTGGGCCAGCCCTGTCCCACCACTGTCACTTCTCAGCCCTGCTTTTTTTGCTGCTCTGGGCCCCACACTGCCCTGCCCTGCCAGGACCAGCCATCCCTGCCCTTCCAGCTACCACTGTGGAGCTTCTGGTCTATCTCATCCACCAGCCTGGGATTCTCCACCGTTCCAGCTTGGTGCTCTCAGAGCCGTGCAGGGGCACCGAGATCAGACCGCCCCAGGCTTTGTGAAGCCAAAGCCCCTTGAGGTGCCTGGTTCTGTTTTGTTGTTAATGCTGTAGTTGTTGTTGTTTGTTTGCCTTGTTATACATTCCAGTAAAGAACTGTTATTCCTATCCCCATATCTTTGGCTGAGAACCCACTTAATTTTCAAAATTATAATAATTTGGAGGGAGGGAGTTTGAATTCTCCATGCTGAGGGAGGCCCTGCCCTCCGTAGCAGACACCTGTCTTTTCCAAACCAAGACAGGGCCCAGATGCCACAGCAACACAGACATGCAGATCTCTCTTCTAGAATGGAGTGGGACCAGTGAAGGAAAGAAGCTTCAATAGGCTGAAGAGCTAACAATAACTCAAGTGAGATCAAAGTCAGCATTTGACCCTTAATAATTCATTGACATTGGATCGTGACATTAAGTGGTTGATTTTTAAATACTTTAGGGTTACGCTTCGTCACACAAATCAGTGCAGCAATTGATTTACTGAAGAATGCATTGATCTACAACCACTGATCCATTGCAAAAGGCAACTTTTAAATTTTGTTCTGAGAAGCTGAGTTTGAGACACCTAAATTTTAATGTCCTAAAATAGAGTCTATAGGCCACTGGTGACCAATTGATTATAACAATTAAGATTAATTTTCTTTTTCCCCAATACTTTTGATTACTTATTTAAAAGTGATTGATTGCTCTAAAAGTAAACAAACAAACAAACAAACAAACCACAAAAAACCCCAAAACAAACAAAAAATGTTTTTTTATGAAAATCAGTTGCATATCATGAAAACTTAAAAACTTTAAAGATATTGGCATTTATCATCATAAACTCAGCCCCTTAGTAGGAAGCAAATATTGTGTATCATATGTCTCGTGGAAATAGTGACATTTTACATGTGCATATCCCCAAAGAACACCTCAGCTAAATGTTTGTAAGCATTAGGCAGGATGTATTCAAGTGTTCAAGATGTATTCATGTATTCAAGGTCAGGTGGGTGGGGAATCTGAGCAACCTGGTATAGTGGAAGGTGTTCCTACCTGTGGCAGTGGGGTTGAAATTACATGATCATAAATATCCCTTCCAACCCAAATGATTCTATGATTCTATGATGTATTCTATCTGATACAGAGTTTATGCTTTATCTGTTATTTGATAATCTTACTTTGTTTTTGCATGACTATTTCAATAATCTGTAAAAAAAATTGTAAGCATTTTATATATTTTTTGCTAAGACATCCTTAATTTTTTGCTTCTATAAACAATTCAAACTAAGCAGTCAAATAACATAAATATATATATTTTTAATATTACAACTTAAACATTACACTTGAGGTCTTACAAAATTGTTATCCTTATTCTTTTAATAAAAAATAAACGTTTTTACAATGCTTTATGCCTTTTTATACATTGTTTCTAAGAGGCTGAATATAAAAGACAATAATGGTAGAAAAGTGTATATTCTTTATTTACAGAAACATTTTACTAATGAAAATAAATAGCCTGTGTTTCAATAAGATGTAACTTCAACAGCACTTTCGATGTTAAGAATTTATTAATATGTCAAAACTTTAAATAAAGATTTTTTTTTCTTAACACTTAAAATATTTGGATTCAAAACCCTTTAGAATCTGAATCACCTACTTCACAGGTTTTTAGGTGTATAATTGGCAAGAGTTGTTTGCTATGATGCCTAAAGAAGTAAAGTACCTAATTCTCCATAACATCAGTAAGAATTTTGATGAGATGTTGAATTATTTGAAGCTGGAAAGGGGTTCCTTCTATTCTCACAGAGAAATATTTATTAAAATACATATCTCAATATTTCTCAGAAAATGTTATTATTACTTTAGAATTTATTTCCTAAAAGAATAAACAGTTTCAAATCAACCTGTTGGGAGCACTAGAAGGTAGTGCTTGAAGTTATTTTAGGCCTGTGGTTTCTAGACCTCTGAATTTGTCAGGAAGTCTTTGTGTAAGACTATATTAATTCATAAATCTATATTTTGCTTAATAAATATATTGGTCTATGTAAAATCAAGGAAGTGACTTATAATTGGGCTTAATGGTGCAAAATTAAGTCCTATATATTTATCAACAGTGAGGATTCTGTTTTTAATCTGTGCTGCAGAACTTTTGCCAATATCTTTTCAATAGTTAATTTCCAAGAATAAGTTGATGCTGGGTATAAAGTAAACTGTTATGTAACCAGTTACACAGAGTCATCTGTTAAGACAACTTTAAGCAAGTCACATGGGGTTGTAATTGCATAGATTAACTGGTAATAGATAAAACTCTCATGGCTTAAACTTGAGTGCAACAGTCTGAAAAATGTCTGTATAACATTAAGTAGAAACCAGGAATACCAACAAAGGACTAAATGAATGTAAAGGCTGGAATATTTCCAGCCTGGCAAAGTAGTGATTTGTGTTGTAATTCTTATTTATTATAACAAATAATGGTAGGGAGAATGTCAATAGTGAATAAGTACTACATATTTCCATTAAGAGATTGGTTTAGAGATCCTACAAGTGATTTGTGTAACAGTTTAATTGCATAAAAATTGCAGGCATTATTCAGAAACAAACTGAATCACTATAAAACAGTGTTGCAAGGACAAGGGTAGCTACATGACAGACCTAGAGGCTACTCCAAAGTGCCAATATGTCTGAGGAATTTGCCAAGGAGAGAGATGCTGCTGACAGAAAATAATGTTCCACTCCTTGACATTTGGGTATAACAATGGTCAAAGCTAAGACAAACATAAGCGAAACTGTTCTTCATTCCCATGCAATGGCATATCTGCTAAAGGTGAGAACAGCAGTGTTTTCCTGGTTCTCCTAAACAAATGAGAAATTGACTTGTGCACAAAGAATAAACTTTTCAAACTCTGCTATGAATCTAAAATTCTACCTGTACTGCAACACAACAGATACTTCTAAGGAATGGCAGCTTGAGAGAAAACAGTTTTAGCAGAATCATAGTGATCTTCACAACTCTCAAGTCAGCAGGGAAGAACTAATAATTTCATGTTTGTAGTTCTGATATTCTTTTTCCTTGCAGAATTCCAGAAAGAACTATCTTGAGTTACACTATGCAGACTCTACTGAAGTCTGGGAGATAACTTGAAGCAGAAAGTTCTATTTGCTCTACTACGTAATGCTTAAGTGATCCGACAGGTCAGGGGAAACCTGAGTTGGAAGCATGAATATAAAGTGTAAACCTGTCACCCGAAATTCCATTTTAGAGTGGACCATATAGCTGTTGATCAACAAGAGCACAGCTGATATCAATCTTCTGACTTTTTGAACTCAGGAAGGGCAAATGCTCAGAGTACGCCCTGAGAGATTGCTCTGTGGTGAACACACAGACAACATGTTCATTAGTGAGAGAAAATGGAGTACAGCTGACAGCAGGAAACCCACTACAGGTGTAGGACATAGACTACAAAGAATCTCAGAAGGAGCACTGTTGGAGAGATACAAAAGGTTTCCTTTAGGCTGACCTACTGAAGAGAATTTAAGAAGAATACAAAAACACAAGTCCTGTATAAATAGAAGTTGTTTGTCTGTATTTTTATTTGAACTTTGAGTTTAGTGAAGGATCCAGAGAAAAGGGAAAGGACAGTAAAATACCAAATAAAATGCAATATCTGTTGTTCACATAGGAAAATAAATTCTGGTTATCTAAAAATTGTGGTGGGTCCAAAGATCCTGGAATCAAGGCAGATTTATTTCTGAAATTGAATTGAATTAGCTAAGTGAACTTCATTGCTCAAATGGTTAAACTGGACATCACAAATTATTAAGAAACAAATAAAGAGTAAACCGAATATTTCATTATACCATTATTCCATTATGTGGAAACCCTTTATTCTTTCACTGCCTCTAATACTGTGTGCAGGTCCCATCCTTCTATCTCAAAACTTCTTTGAAATAGAATACAAATAGAAAGAAAGGAGAGCAAAAAAAAGATGTAAGTTAAAATGTTGCTATGCGAGGACTGATTAAAAGATTATAACTCTTCTTGGCAAAGAAGAAACTGAAAAACAATAAGATTTGGGTTTCTAAATTCACATATGGTATTTAAAAGAACTCCACAGGTTTATTGCCTAGCTTTTCTGGAGAACTGAAGTAGATTAGTAAAAGATTAAGCAGGAGGCTTAATTGGTATATTTTCATACAAGATATAAAAATCCTTGGTACTAATTAAAAACATAAAGCTCAAAAATCTTCAAAAAAATAATGGCAGAAAATGGCAGAGTCTCAGATAGGTCTTTGATAATTTCATACAGTCTTGACACACTGTTCTTTATGCTTTACCCATCACATGAGAAAATAAAAGGGGATATCAGGACTAATAATATAAAATTTAAGATATTTTGCATTTTTTTCATTATTTTTTCTTAGCTATTATTTAAAGATCTTGATGTCTTAGAAGTCACAACTATGACATGACTGGGTTAAATAAGAGAATGTTATGTTCAATGAAGTTGCTTATAGAATGAAACCACGGCACAGACATAGTCTAAAAAAATAGCTGGAATTGATGTAGCTATCTAAAATTACTTCTGGAGGAATTATGATAATTCAGCCTTACCCTCTCCCATCTTTCATACAGTTTTCATACATATGCTCTTCCTTTGCCTTGCCTTACCTTGATTTTCTTTGGTCATGGCTGTGCCAAATTGAGTCAAGTCTTTTGTCTTACTGCCTCAGTTATAGCTCCATGTGTAATTGTGTCTGCCATACCAGTTCCATAGGATGTTCAGAGTCTAACAAGGTTTCAATTCTTTCACCTGTTATGGCCCATGAAGTGATTGCTAACAGAAAGTCTTAAGGTGAGTCAAGAGTTACCATGGGAGCAATCTGTTCTAAGCAGGCTACTCTGCTAAATCCATTAGGGCTCTACACTGTCATTTGACTCTGGATCTGAACATTTAAATGAAGAGACAGCTGGCAATAGCTCAAAGCAGCTGTTCTCTTCCCTGTCTTCCTGCTGCCAGGACAGGTGGTATCTCAAAATTATCTTGTTTTTTGATAAACATACCATAAAACTACATCGCTTTGGTTGCATTTGGAAAAAAATAATTTTTCTGTCAATCTTCATTAAGCCCCTACCATTCATAATGTTACAATAACTGGAGACTAAATTGGCAGGTGCCTCATACAGTACTTCTGAAAAACAGATCAAATATATTGGACCAAGTCCTGCTAGTGGTCAAGTCTAGTTGATTCTCTGCACTCTTCAAGACACTGTTGAGAGTTTGGGTTTGGGTTAAGTTATCCTTTTCTGATTACTCTTTGCAGTGCCACTCAGGTGTTAATTTCCAAGACATTTTGTCCAAGACAGCTTGGAATTAGGAAAATACACCCATTACCAGACATTAAGCATTTCTTAGTCTCCTAGATTTTGTCTCCTAAAAATAAAATAAGTAACCTCTACTCACTCTTAACAAGCATTTGGTCAACTTTTCCTTAGAAATAAAATTAGTCAAAACATAGTCCTGTTATTTTTTTAAATAAATCCCACTGGAATATGCATTTCATTTCTTCAGCTTCCAAATTACTGTTAAATTGTTTAGCATGATTCTTCTAATAACCTCCCTCTGATAGCTCTTTTCTATATGCCTTTGGAAGTTAAATCTAATTAGAGTAGCTGTAGAACTGTTTGGCATATGTTTCATAAAATTCTTTACCCCCTGCCCTCCTCCATACTTAATACTTCCTAATTAACTCTGAAATTAAAATGAAAAAGAATTGACACACATACCAGTTTTCACCCAGAAACACACAGTAGAGGTCCCCACAGAGTATCTTTGAAAACCACACTTACAGAGAGTGAATAAATTAGTTTATAAATCACAGAAAATACTTTATATATATATATACACATATATATACATATATATATACATACATATGACTTGCGCCCAGGTCTTCACTTTCTAAAATATATCTTTTTTGTTCATTGATAACCCAAGTAAATCCCTTTAGATAAAAACCTCTTACTTTCCCATGAGGGTGAAGTTCATACTCCTAAATTGGTGTGCTTATAATATATAATATGGTGTGCTATAATCTGTATAGTAACAGATTAAAATTAGATTTAACAAAACACATCTTTCATGTGTTGTAGGAATAAAAAATAAGCAGTGAAAAAAGACCCAAAATGATTACTGCCTATAAAAATAACTATTAATATTGATGCTCTAAAGAAGATGAATATCTTAAACTTATATTTTAAATTTATATAGAATTAGACTCTGTTGCTCATGATCAGGAAATTGAGAATATACTCCCTGAAGTTCTAGTGTCCTTTTTAAAACTGATTTTCCTCTTTCAGATTTCAAACTTCTAGGGGCAGTGAATATATTTTATATGTGCAGTAGATTTTACAGTCTTAGTTTACAATTGAAATGGTCTTGTTGGGCCAGCAGTGGCTAACAGCCAGACTCCCACCCAGTCACTCACTCACTCCCCTCCATTCAGCAGAAAGGGAAAGAAAACAGGAAAAAAAACCAGTAATAAATAGGTTGAGATAAAGACAGGGATTGGACTCAGAAAGAAAAGATTGCCAATTTGAATAGATTTGGCTGGTGAGAAACAAAAAGACAAACATTAAAACAGGAACTTTAGTCATCCCTGTCATGGTTTAGGACTATGCAGCAATGAAATGAAACTGATCCAACATATCCAGTTAAATGCAAAAATAATAAAAACAATATCACTGAGCTCATGCACATAATTTTACATTTTTTTTTTCTTCAGGTTGGGTTTTTTTAATTGAATGGGTCATTCAAGGCATTTAGGCTTAGCTCTCCATCTCACCCTTGTGACTATAATGTTGGCTAGAGCTATTAATCACCATTGGTATAAAAATATTACCCTTATCATATTACCCTTATCAATCAGCTTTTTTTATGTCAACATTATGATAGCTGCTTTAGGTGAATTTATATCAGCATTTAAACTAGCTCAAAAGCAGAGCAAATAATCTGAAAATTAAATCATAAAAATCAACTGCCAGTAAAAGAGGATAAGCCTAGAACAGATTATTTTTCCAAATCAAATGTATTTGTCTGTCATATTAAACATATATCCCTTATGTTTATATCTGCAAGGTTTTTTTATATTTTATTTATCCACCTCTTAGTTCTGATCATTTTATAATATTAAATTAATAATAAATATAATACTAAAACCGTCATTTGATTACAAACACCTTAAAAACCTGAAAATAAAGATCAGTTTTGAAGAAGGTTAAAACAGATCTAAATTTTTAGCTTTTACATGAAGAGAAATGCAAGGGATATTGTGTATGTCTACACAGGCATTGATAATTCTTGCAGCAATTCAATACTTTTTTAACCATCCCAAATTTCTTAAATGGGCCCTTCTTTTACTATTACCCTGGAGTAATATTCATGTGGGAAGGAAGTGGTGTTGGCTAAGGCAGCATGAGGACAAACAGGGTGAAACCTGGGTCTTTGAATGACTAAACTCTTGTTCCATGTTATTGTGTTCCCTATAGACCTGACACAAGTGTTCCCTTGGTGCACCTTGTTATCCTGATTTAGACTCCCACAGCAGCTCATTAACGGTTTCAAGATAGACCTTATGAGAAAAAGATTTAAAAAACCCCAAAAATACACTATTGAACTACTACACCTGTACATCGCTGCTGACACTATTCCACATCTGTAAAGACAAAAGGATTCCGAGAGATCTCTTACCACAACACTAAAACAAATGAACAGTAGAATCTGAGCCTGAGGTCACCAGCACCATGGGTAGTCCAGATCAGAAAGATGTGGAAGGAGCAATGCTGATGTCCCCTTTGGAATGTTTGGCTCCCACCTCAGATTTGAGCAATCATTTGTTTTCAGGTCAAAATTAGTTCAGACAACCACAAAGGTCTAGGGACATTGGGACTAGATAAGGCATGCCAAGGGGATCACAGCACTGCACCAATATTGCTCCTTCCACACTTTTTAAACCTAGGCCACTCCTTGTCCTGATCTTCAGCCCCAAGCCATTATTAGGGTTAGGGTTTGGAAGCCTACACCTCCAGGCACAGTGGCGCTGCAAAAGGCTTGCTAGGAGGATAGTGGCACTGACCCACATTGCTCTTTCCACACATATTTAAACTGGACCAACCACTGTGGTGGGGACCTCATGCCCAGCACAACGCCGGTATTAGGGTTGAGGAGAGGATTCAGAGAACCACAAAACCCACAGCTCCAGGGACATAGGGGCTGAAAAAGAAATTGCAATGTATGCAGTGACCCTGATCCATATTGCTTTTCCAGATGCTCAAGCAGAACTTATTATATATGACATTTTTCTTTCAGAATTGTGCAGATTTTTAACCTAATCCATACTGTTTGTATTTTGATAGTTCTATAAAGTACTGGGCTCAAGGTATTCTTGTATTTTTCTTTTTTCTTTTTTTTTTCTCCTATTTGGGTCCTATTTTTAATCTCACAAGCATTCATCATGTTAAAGCATGGAATGGATAACCAAAGCACACAGCTTTAGAAGCTGTCTCACCAAAGACTGCTTTGGAAACAGAGCAAATCTTGTCACCTAAATCTAATATTTCACACTCACACCCCAGCTGGGAGCAGACAGTGTGGGGAGTGGCAAGCTCATATGAGCTTGTCAATGGGAAACAATTTTAGTTGAAAGAGACCAAATTCTGCCCTCACTGTAAAGCCCTGCTAAGGTTAGGGTGTTGCACCATTGAAATGGAGAGTAGAACTTTTGTTGGCCTGCATAGCTACGCAATTAATATTAATAGCAACATTTTAGATAAACTGTATCTTAGTTCTCATGAAAGTTGTTCACTGTCTTAAAGATTTCAAACCTTCTTCCTGCAGCAGATCAGATAGCTCAGGAGCAACACCAAGGAAAGCTGCTCACATTGATTCAGTCATTGCGCCTGAGTACTGGTGTGGTGGGACTGCTTCCAAAGAACCGGCTGTATTTCACTCAGTTGGGATTGGCTGAATTATTTATTGCAGTTACTGAATTATTTATTTCTGTTCACAAACAGGCTTTGATTTGTATAAATGTATTTGACAGGCATCATTGTTCAATCAGTGTAGCCAGAAAGAATCCAGCTTTTGGGTGCCTCAGTAAAGACTGAGTCTTGCAAGGCACTGAGACTTGTAATGGCATTTTTTTGTGACATGGCATTTTTGCTCTTTGAAAAATTGACTGAAGGCTTCAGGACAGCAGTGAATGACAAATAACAAACAAGACAGAGCAACTGGTTTGTTTTGTTAACAGATCTTCACACATCCATACAGATCATCCTTAAGGACTGCGCTCTCTGATATCTATTATCAGGCAAATAACACCCTCATTGTTTTTGTCAATATAAAAAAAAAAGGGTCAAAAATAAACACTGAACTAAATGGCTTTTAGAAATATGAACAACTACTCATGCAGCAGCACTTTATAAATCCCACATAAGTTTTAGATGAAGAAAAAAAAGTTGAAGAAGAGGAAAAAGAAAATATAAATTGTATTCAGTTTCTTCTACCTTGAAATTCAAAATCTAGGCAAAATGCTGCATAAGTCTGCAGTTTCACAGCAGGACGAAATAAAACAATTTCTCCCTAATTTGCTTTCTCTTTCCCCTTTCACTTGCTTTGGATTGTCTCTGGAACTCATAAAATCCTGTGATGAGCTGTGATTTGTCACACAAAGTTGCTAAAATATATGTTTATATACAACTATATCTCTGTGTTGCTTGCTATTTTATGTGTTAAAACCACTTACGGAAAGGCTTGATAAAGACTAGAAGTATCATAAGGTAGAAGGCAGAGGTAAAGAGGGAGATATCATATTAGCTAGAAACTGTTGGTTGATACAATGAATCTGAAGTTACATACCATCATGTTATGATCATCATTCTGTTTTGCTAACAAAAGGGCAGCACAAATTTCTCTCAAAACAGTGAAACAGCTACCAGTCATGTGACTGCACAAGGGTTTAAACAATAACCTATGAAATGGATGACCTACTACAGTAACAGATTTGAGTCTCTCATGTTTGTAAACCCCTTCTTTCTAATATAAATATTTTTATATTAAAAATAAATAATAAAATAAAAATATTAAAATAACATTTACCCTTACAAGTTCAAACTTAAAGAAAATAAGTAATAACTGCCTGACATTGCAGAGTGTGGAATGTAGTCATACTGATGGTGAAAGGCTGTGGAAATGCTAATACATGCCTTTCACACGAACAAAGATCTTGTTGCAAGGACAATCCACATCCTCTTTACCACTATGCTATACTTTCCTTATATGGCAAATACTGTAAATCACTGTTGAGGATTATTTTATACCTTCAGTAAACAAAAAGGAGAGAAGTATGTGCAAAATGTAGCATATCAAGCAATTTTTTAACCCTGAAACTTAGAGGCTAAATATACATGCATTATGTTATGTGATCGTAAAACATTTCATGTTAACCAGAGATTGGATTTGTTTCCAAGAACAGCAGGACACTCCATTTACCTATCACTAGAGAAAAGAACACAACTACATCATGAAAAAGAGATGGTTACAGGTTAGAACTGTACCGTGTGGAAAGATTGGCTTGAAACATGTAAGTAATATAAAATTAAGCACTTTGATCATTGTACCACACACATACAAGGGGATTGTTTCTGTGTTTATATAACCCAGTAAACATGAAGTTTGACATTTCTAGTAAAAGACCACAGTGTCCAAACCACTTATTCATGACAGGTATGAAGCAGTCCCAAGAAGACCCAAGTTTATACAAGACCCAACAAAACTGTTCCTATCCTTGGCTCTTAGTCAGTGTGTAGTGAGCATATATAATACTCCCCTACTGGGCTAATTTTGTGCAGTAAAAAGAGATTCCTGTATTCCAAAGGGCATTCAAAAGAGACTCTCTTTCATGTTTAGCACAATATTTATTTTAGACTTTCAGAATTCTTGCACAATACCATTCTTTGTAATTTTATAGGAACATAAGGATCCAAAGTATAATTCACCATACTTAAAAAATACATCATCTTCTTTAATAAGATACATTGATGTTCCATGAAATGTCTTGACAAACTTTGACTATGTATTTTTGAAACTTCTCATTTGTTGCAGTTTTGTTTCTAAAAACTTTTACAAGAATATAGGATCTTTGTTCCTTTGCAGCTGATCCACTGTTTCTATTTGTTTCCCACTTGAAAATCATAATGCTGAATTTGTGACATCACAGTTATCTATAGGGGAAATTATTATGATTCTTCAAACAGAGAATTCTATCATCAGATGGAGAATAAGGCATAAAGTCCTGAGGAAAAATAGAAAACTTGTTTTCTGTAAGAGATCTGACTGCACGGGGGAAAAGTAAAGGATTCATATATTTTCTTATGAAAATAAAAATTATTTTAATTATGTTTCCTTGACCGAGGTTTCTGTGAAAAATGATGAAGCTCCTCAAGTTTAAGAAATTGAATTTTGGCCAGTAACAGATCCTACTACTCCAATGCAATTCCTGCACTTTAGTGAGGCTACTTAACATGTATGAATCCATTCATTACAAGTAAAAGTATTAAAATTAGCATTGGAAAAATCACCCCATGTTTTACATGTTATATAAATGTTTTGACTCATCAATGACAAAAGTCATTGTCTATTTTCAAATGTTGGAAAGAAGTGAACAGTTGAAAAATATTCACAAGTATACTCTGAGGCTCTAATTTCTCTAAAGACAATGCCCTCTAGTATGCAATCACTCTGCAGCCTGTTTCTACTCAGAGAGATTCCTCTAGGAAGGGTTTCAGAACTAAGTTGCCCTGAAACACAACCTTGAACTCTCTATACAAGGAGATCCAGAGATTAAACTAAAGACAGAAATTATGAAAAACTCTGTAAAAACCAGGATTTAGACCACTCTCTTAAGCATCAAACACTTGAATTCCTTTTTCCCAGTATTGTTTTGTCTTATATTGTTGCATGAGTAATAGGATTAAATTACCAAAGATTATGAAACAAGATCCTCAAAAGTCCTGCTCCTATTTTTTGTAAAAATCAGAGCACACTTGACTCAAATATTTTTATGTTATATCTATTTGATTGAAACCTAACTATATGTGTTTCAAGCTCTGCATCTGCCTTTAATTGCCAGTTATAGGTAAGGTCAGAATAAAAATTAGGCTATTACTGAAAGGGTTATTGGAATATCATGTTTTAACATCAGCTGGCAACTAAGCACCACTCAGCCTCTTGCTCACTCCCTGCCTGTGGCATGGGGAGAGAGAATTGAAAGAGGGAAGGAATAAAGAGTACAGGTCAGAGTGAAAAATAAACTATCTTTGAAAATATTATATGCTACTTACCAGGAAAAGAAAAAAGTGGATGATTTTATTCTGGATAATAATAATGGACCTTTTATTCTGGTTCTGACACGACTGATATGATACAGAACCTCTTTAAAGCTGAGACCAGAGGTTCAGAATTTTTTAAAAATGGAGCTCCTTATAAATGCTGCTTGAAACAAAAGTTCTGAACCTATAAGTAGCCAGTAATAATTATGTTACTGGTATTTTAATGTTCCTAAATCTGTAGCTATTGCTCTAAGCAATATGAAAAAACCCAGCGATGAAAATTTATATGTTAACCTTACAGTTCACTGATTGTCCATGAAGGCATGAAGGTGCTGGAAGATCTCAGAACATCTGCATTTACTGGCAGCTCATTCTGATGCACTCAGTAAAGCAGAGAATGGGAACAAAATCTTCCACTCTGTAGCTAGGGTATGAGTTCTATTTATTCTATAGTCTACTCTGAGTGTAACTCAGTGGAGTCCGTTGGCACAGCAAGATCTCAATGAAAGAAGGTTTCATATTTAGAAAGTTTCATGTTTTTTTTCCTAATGTATGTACTGGTTAACTCGGTAAGGTTAAGCAAAAAGCAAGCGCTTGACATTTTAAGTTTCACAAACAAAAGGATCTCTCATATTACATGCACAAGGCATTACTTACAGGAGATTTACCATAAAGTTATGTGGAAGTATAATGACTTTTCAACATGAATACAGCATACATATGTGGCCACTAAATATCGATGTCAACATAATATATATTTGATTTAATAAAGGTAATAAAACATAAATGTTATACTATATAACACAGTATATATAGACTTAGATATTTTCTTAGCATACCAAAATAAATATTTTCTATGTCAGCATATGCATATACAGACTTCAGGCAGACCCTTTAGATGCAGTGTAATTTATTTTTTGTATTTTTTTCTTTTTAACAGAAGAAAAAGTCAGTTTAAGAACAGCCCATCTATCAGTTTCTATTGCTTCTGATGAGTAGTCTCGTTTTAATTGTTATTAAAATTGTTATTTTATCACAAAGAAAGTGTGAACTTTCTTTGTGATAAAATATGCATGAAATTAGAAGATACACTACAATTCAGAAATGTAGTTTTATGGATTAGAAATAAAGATTACTTAATAAACTACTAATCTCTCAGATTATTCAGACCTGAAGGCAATTTTGTTCATGTGATCAACAGAGAGTTATTCTGTTTCATGTACTTATAGAAGAATTTCATTCAATGTGCCCAGTTAGTTACACATAAGTTCAAAGATAAACTGCAAGTCCATAAGAAGTCACAAAATGTAGAAAACTTATATAAATGATTATAAAAATCTCTCTTAACACTTTGTATCCTCTTTGCACAGTTCTTTTCTTATAAGACATTTTGAAATAAGATACAGTTTGGGTTTGCTGGAGAAAGGAAGTTTATTCTTCCAGAATGTTTGCTTAAACTGTAGAGAGATAGAGTAACTGTTCTTAATATTATATTAACATACCATTTATAGTGTATTGTATGAATGCAAAAATACTTAGATTATTTATAAACTTTTTACATTCTATTGATTAAGATGTAGTCTAATGAAGGTCTAGCATAATGAAGTATTTTTTATCTTTTAAACTGAGAAGCTGTTTATGTCTTCAAGGCTTCCCTGTTGGATACAGCAGGGATGAAATAAAGGTAAAGAAAGAACTGAAGAAAAGTTTATGACTGTCTAAGTATATGAATAGAAAAAGAAGGAAGGAGACTTGGAGTGCAACTTCTTTCTGAGTCCAGCCTCTTATATATCTGACAAGAAAGAAGTATATAAATGACTTATCTCATAAGCTGTGGGTAATTTTTTGGATGAATTATGTTAATTTACATCTGGATGTCTGCATCTTACTTTATTGCCTTAGAGTCCCACCACAATCAGAAGATTCAGAGAATAAAGTTTCAAGAATGTCTCATTTTACCCTGAAGCAGATATTTACAGTTACTTAAATACTGCATTTTATGCTTTCCTTGCTAAAAAAAACCAAAAACATTCACTCTAAAAGAAACTCAATGTTTCTTTTCTCATTCATTTGTGTATTTATATAAAAGTTGAACGTCTAGTTCAGTAATTGAGCTGCCTACTAAGTGGTAAAGTCACTCAATTTGTAATACTTTGCAGGAGTCTGGGATCTGGCTTCATGTTTTGTGTTTGACTCGCATTTTAAATTAAGTTAAACTATTATTTTAAATGATGAAGAAGAGAAGATTTGCAGACCTAAGCAGTTGTTATCAACTACAACATATTTTGAAAGAGTGGCAATGCCATCAGCTGTCCCTTGTGCAAAGTATTTTATTAATTGCAGTTAATATTATTCATCGAGGCACTTTCAGGTTCCTCTATCATGAGTATATTCTTTGACCTAGGACATGACTCTTAAATCTGCAAGTCAGTATGAGGGAAGATGTGCACTTACAGCCTGGTTGAGATGTATGAGCATGGCTGCCTGTGCGTGACTCTGAAAGTTTAATCAGTTTCAGTAAACCTCTTGCATTCAATTATGGGTCACTGTGTGCTATTTCTATTGACCTCCTTACTGAAGAAAGCTGTTAAAGTAGGTAAGTTTGTGCACTTCATAGTACTGTCCCATGGGCAGTTACAGTGGCATTTGGGGGAAAATACAAAATAAATGGGCAAATAACTTGAATAATTCAAGACCTGAAAAATATAAATGTATAAAGTAACTGCAATTATACTGTAATGAAAAAAACCACTATATATGCTGTAATTGTTTAAATCAAATATTCTGTACTTAACTTCCCTGACTTTGAGAAGCACATCAGCTCCCTACAAGTAATGGAAAATATTTGTTACAATGATTTGAGGTTTTATTTCAGAAAATCTTGCTGGACCACCCGCTGGTTCTGGCTATCAACACAAAGGGTGGGTCCATAAAAGACACTCACTCTGGTAGAGTAGTAAATATAAGAAGAGCGGGGTGCAGTCTCTGTTTCCAAAGCTGTGTGGAGAAAGACCACCACAGTGTATGTTAGTGGGGAGCTGCCCAGGTGCAAGTTTCCACTCCTGTTTCCATCTTGGTTAATGGAAACATCCACAGGAAGAAGCAAAGGGATTATCTGGCATTACTGAAAAAATCTACATGTACTCAGGCCAGGTGTTGCAAAATTAAAATTCTGTGTGGGAAGAATAAATAACACATGACAAAATAGAAACAAATACAAATGTAGAGCTGCAGCTACTCTGCAGTGTAAAATAAATTTACTGACTAGAATAAAATCGGCTTGTGACTGCATTTGACACATGCAAAATGAGTTAAGAACAGTAAACAGGAATAAAACTGAGATCATAGACTAGACCCACTTACTTAGTTCTTTGAAAGGGATTAAAAGAATAATGTCACTATGGAGGATCAATTGTAAGCACATTTTGTCTCAAATATTCCGACTGTTATGAAAAGTATGATCAAAAGAGAGGGTCCTGTGAAGGTGGGACATTGTTCTGAGCCAACTTCCTGCTCCATCTTGTCTCCACTCGGGCTCAGCTCTCCCCCAGCTCACTTCCTGTGTGCATGCATGAGCAGAACAGCACAAGAGAATTTAGTTTACATAGGAGCCATACACCAGAGTAACTACAAATGGAAGCAAACCGGGCTCCCTCACCCTTTTGTCTTCTCTTTTGCTCTCATTGTTTACCCCAGCTCTGGACCATCCATGCAGCAGGACAAACATGAGATCTAAGGACAGAATGATATTCTTTGTTCTCTCTCTCCCTTTACTGTCTTTCTTTGTCTCCCTCCTTGCTTTGCCTGGACAAAGCATTGTTATCATATTCAACCCTGTACTCCATCCTGAACTTTGTTGTGGAAGTGGGGAGCTTATGAAAGTGTTTTGTGTCTTGGCAGCCAGCATCTTTGAGAAGATTCTTTTGAGGAGCTGAGAGCTTATTGAAGCTTACTGTACAAAAACAAGGGCTTGTTAACTTCCTCTTGTAAAAGTGTACCGTATGAATTAAAGGGTTTGTTAGCCAACATATTTTGAGTCTAAACAGTGGGCTGGTTGCCAGAGTTATGGCAACTGTACAATAAAATCACAAGTACAATCCCAAATACAATCCCTAGCACACAGTCTGGTGTCTTTGTTTAGCTTGACAAGAATTTGTAACAAACACTGTGGCCTCTAGGGATGGGTTGTGATAGTCACACAAAAGGAAGCACTGGTGAGCACAGCGGTAAAAAGGCAATGCAACAGTTCTGAGCTCTGCAACACTGAGCTGCACATATTCAGTCATGAAGAGCAATTGGATTCTTGCTTAGCACGTGGTTTGCTCAGGGTAACTTCCATTATGACTTCTTCAGACATACCATTACTTTCATTGTTATTATTATTAATAATTCATTTTAAACCTTTGTAAACATAATAATATCTTCTCAGGCACTTTAAAACCACAGATATTGAAAGTCATGCAAGCCCTTTGACTAATAAATATTATATTTACAAATATTAGTACAAACAGAAAACTGAGTAACATATGATTTCAATACAATCAATACTATTTCATAAAAATTATGAACTATAACTTCCTAATATGCCTTCAAAACCTTCAAAAATTTAGTTCACCTGTCCACCTTTAAATTAAAGGAGGTAGAGTATAATTTCCATGGTTCCAAAATGTTAATACTCAGTGCACAAAACAGTGCTTCTAAGACATAATGTCCACTTGTTATTTTTTCCAAATTATTTTATATTATTATTATAAGACTCTTTTCCAAATTGCCCATCTTATGTTTCTGTTTTAAATGTGGTTCTGATTGTCATACAAACATTAGAGTATGAAGCCTACAAAATCTAACCACTTTTTCCTGATTGAATATGAAGGCTACAGCAGATTATTTTTTTCTAAGCATCAAAACTGGTGCAGGCAAAATATACCATCTACATCATCCTGTTATTCAAATGGCATGCAGCTCCAATTTTAACTACACACCCTACACATAAACTACAGAATGAGTAATGTAATTGATTGCTGTGGAAATTACCTCTGTGAGAAAAATCATTATTATTTCAAAACTGTGGTAGAAATAATTCTCTTGTTGCATGCTGGAATTAGCATTTTAGACCCATTATGGGACTGTAGACCTAAGGAAGCTATCCTTTTTTTTGTGTGTTTTCTTTTCTTATTTTTCTTTCCCCCAGAGTTAATATATCTGCCTACAAATCAATTTGAATAGTCTAATAAATAATCCCATGATATTTCACTCATTAAAGGAGACTGAGCTGACAATATTGGTATGCTTCTAAAGAAGTGAGATTTCTGCATACACCAGAAGTGTGACAAAAACCCCAATTTTCAGAGTATTACAAACAAAAGAATCCATTGGAATACAGTCATGACATCTGTTTACTTAACAGTTCTTTTGAACTGCTATTAGTGTTAATTAGAGTCAGAAAATTTTTTGTAAGAAACAAAGCGTGTTCGTGTCTAGGTATTTCTTTCTCATTCAAACTGTGAGAGCCATGTAGTGAAAACTTCAGTTGTAGTAGTTGAATATGAATCCTTACCTAAACAAGCGGACACTGGTTGCATGAACAGAGACTTCTCTGTTTCAAAGGGTGTTAGTCTCAAAGGTGGAAGGGTGATGTTTGCATCTCATTCTCTTATATTCTGGTGGACTTTACTGCCCTTGATTAGCAGACACGAACCTCTTGCATTCCTCTTTTCAGAAACTACAATGAAACAGCAGATTCCTAAAAAAAGTTTGATTTAGTACTACTTCTTTGTTTTAAATTTATACTTTTCTAATGTTTATAGACTAACAGATAAGCCTGCTGTATAAACCTACTAAACTGGGAACTTAATTATCTGCAAACTCAAAATGTTTCTGTGAGACTGGATTTGCAAGTACAGGAACTATGACATTCCTCCTGGAAAACACAGGAGTTTTGTAGAATGATTGAGATGCTGCTAGCAAGGTGTGTGTGTACTCTGGACATCATCACCCTTGGAGTTCTGATAAATATCTTATTTTGAAAGGTAAGAACCTAGATGTCCTTTTCAATAACAGAATATCTGGTAATTAGTCCTGAGTGTTGTCAATTTTCTTTTGCCTCAGCTTCTATGAGACTAAGGCTAAACTAGAAATTACTCAGAAATTTAGCTGTTGATGATGTTTTAATTAAAGTTGTAGATTCTACAACAACATTGGTTCCCATAGATTAAAAGCTTTTTCTTTTATCTGGTATATTTTTTAAATCTGGAAGTGAAAAGCCCTGAAAGAAGGATTCTAAGAGTAAAGAAAGCTCTCCAGGAAAAAAAAATGAGGAAAAAAAAAAAAAGAGAGAGAGATTTGGAGTTGATTCTGAAGGATACATTTTTTAAAATTGCCTTCAGTGCAATATTGTCATCCTCAACATCCATTCTCAGATGAAGTCTAACTTTGGAAGCTCTCAAAATTCCTGAGACACCTGCAGTTTCTCAGTCTTACAGTCAGGTTAAATATGTGAAGATATTGAAGTTTAACAAACAGAAGCAGGGTTATTCAAAATTTATGTCTACTTATGGAAATATAAACTCCAAAATCACATGAAGACTTTTTGCTTGACAAAAGGAAAATGCACAATCATTTCAGTTCAACTTCTGATGCAGACATGTCACTCAAAATTACTTCACATTTCACTTCATCTGACAGTTTTTATTGGCAATTTGACACTTACCCTTAAAAGTGATCACTCCAGCTCATGGATCACACTTATCAGAAGGGAAATCTCTTCACAGCTGTGACTGAGCCCTATCTGAGCTCTGACTGTTCCAGGGACACCAGAGGAATTACATTTCAAGGTTATAAGTACAGGCACATATATTAAAAAATGTATAAAGAGAATTAGAGTGCAATTTAAATGTCATTATATCAAATAATATAAACAATGTACACCTTGAAATGAGCTCAGTTGCATTTTGCTGGTTAATAAAATTGTTCATGCATCATTATTTTGATTTGCCTCTACTTTCTGATGTTAGATAAATTGACTTCTTTATTCAGGTGCACAGTACCGTGACATATTAAACCTGGTTTTGACATTTCTAGAAAGAATAGTGAGAATTTGTGGATGGGAAATATGGTATCTTTCATGGTTATTTAGAGCAATGCAGCAATGTGCAAATTGTTGTTCTACTACATTCACCTTTCACTTCATGTGTTACAAATATTATGGGAGACAGATATTTTCACACATTAATTAGCAATTAAAAACCTTATAAATAAAATCAATTCATAGAAACTTGTCTTATTAATATGCAAACTATTATTCCAGATGACTTTTAAATAAGAAATGAACAGAAATGTTGAAGACTGACTACTAACCATGCAAGAACATCTTCAAAAACAATTTGTTGAATATTAATGAACTGAAAATGTCATTTCTGGTCCAATTACTACAAGTAATTAGTTTTTTTTTTAATTATGGAGGAAGTGGAATTTTAATAAGGTCAATTTTACAATTACAGTTTTGAAAAATTCTAATTGTATTGTCATCATCTTATATATCATCTTATATAAAAAATTGAATCAACTCAATAACATCTGTTGATCTTAATGTAAAGAGAGAAAAAATACTCTGCTAATTCCTTAGGAACTGATACTTCAATGAGTCATGGTTTGTTAATAAAGGTGTGAAATAAAATATTTTATCTATGTATTAGTTACAGTAGAAAAAACCCTGATGCCATTACATTCAAAAATATTTTTATACTAATGAATAAAAGTACAAACCTTTACTTTTTATTTGAAGTATTTATTATACAACTGATAAGTATACTGAAATCAAAACATTTGCTTCTTAGCTTGGAGAGATAGTACTTTTTACTCATATTTGTTCTAACTTCAGTTTTTATAGTAAAGTTCAGTTCTTTGCTATAAAAATATAATTCATCAAGATTCTATTATCTCTGATGATTTGAAAGATCAAGGGTCAATACATTTATGCACCTTGTTATTTAGTATTTATCTTTGAGAAAATACATCCTTATTGAGCTCTTTGATATAACTTTAAAAGTTGGTTGCAATTCAAATAATTTTTGCCCTTAACCCAGGATGCAAATTTTATTGAAGAGATTAAAATTTCAATCTTTCATTAAGCTAAACCAGACTCAGGTAGCATTGCCATTACAAGCTAATTTTTCTAACCATGTACTATGTCTGCTCTCATTAGTTATGGAATTCAGAGCACTTGTTACCCATACAAATAGAAATATAGGTCCACAATTTAGTGTTTTTTTAATGCAACCAATAATTTTGTGAAAGGAATAAGACCATAGTCAATATAACAGTAAAGATATAAACTGTTGGTTACACTTTGAATAGAGGTTTTTTAGTAATTGTTTGTCTCTTCCTATTGAACCATCTACACTGTATTGTAGTTATTTGCTTATGGAAATGTCTACTAAGAAAGTATCACAAATCGTATTGTTTTGCAAAATGTATTATAGCTGTCTCTTATGCTCTTCCATACAAAAAACAAGGGTGTTTTTTTTTTTGTTCTGTTGTTTTTGTTTCTGGGGTGTTGTTGTTGTTGTTGTTGTTGTTGTTGTTATTAATAATAATAATAATAATAATAATATTCCAGAGAAGGAAAAAAATCTGATGGAAATAATACTAGGTCACAAAGTAACAGATCAACATTTGTCTTTAACAAATACAGGAAACGGATTAAGAAACTAATCTAAGAATCAGTAGCACATAATCCCAGGATTATGTACAGCATTTGTCTTGCAAAGATAGCATTTTAATTAAAGATATGTAAACAGTATATTAACCATAATAATTTTCTAGTCTGCGTGTGTGTTCATTCATCTGATATCCACACTCAGTTTATCCAATCTGGTGACTTCCTCATTAAAACCAGGATGAGGTGTTTTCTCAATTACAGCTTTGATGTCCTCTAACTATAGATGTGAACAATGTAGCAGAAGCAGCATGCTACCACAGCTTGAAACTTGTTCTGCTTTAATAGTTCAGCTAGGTCGAAGTGACATTTCAATAGCATAAGTTTCTAGCTTTGCAGTTGAAGTCCATCTCTATTTGTATGTTTTAAAACTTTATACACATTTTTCATTTATCAGATATTATGGGATACCCTGCAGATAAATTGTCCTACAGAGCTGATGTTGTTTACCCTGTTAAGTTCAAATGTTTAATCAGATTTTTTATGCATTTATGGTGAGTGGTCTGTTATATTTGAAAATAAGACAACAAAAAGCAGATTTTTAAAAGAAAAACGTAGAAGACTTTTTTTTCCCTTTAGAAGAAAGGGGAATAAAAAACCCAAACAGATTTTTCCCTAGTGACTCCTCATGTGTCATGGAGACAACAGTCTACCTGAGATCCTGCCCAAATGACTGTGACTATGAATCTGGGGATTTTCCAATCAGGTTATTTGCTACCATATTAAACCAAGATACTAAGTTGTAGGTGCACAGAAATTTAAGATATATATATATATATATGAAAAAAGCAGAGATTTCAGGTAGGTTTTTGTGTCCTTGTAGTCCCAGAAAATAAGATGTTGGCATTGCTCATATCAGACACCATGTCCAGGTTTGGAAAGACAGGTATCTGCCAGGGAAACTGGGGTTTCCCTTAGAATGGAGAATGTAAACCCCTCACCCCCGCCAAATTATAATTTTGCAATTAAGGGCTCTCAGGCAAAGATTTGGGAATAGGAATAGCAGTTCTTTACTAGGAATATCAATAATACAAATGTGGTAGAAAAACAAAACCACCCCACCAAACCAGCACACAAACAACAACAATTTTGGAAAGCCCTGACAGAGTCAGAGCTACAACCTGACACCCTGTTGGTCAGGATGTTGGAAGCAGTGCAAAAGTGAGTCCTTCTGGAGTGGCAGATGTGGTTCTGTTGAAGTAGAGATGATCCTGTAGCCAAAAAGGGTCCAGGGGTGGTGAGAAGGGGTCTGGTGATGGTGAGATGAGGTCTGGTCTCCCTCCCAGGAATTGGGGTGAAGCAAGAGAGAGAGCTCCTGTTCCCCCAGTCTCAGTTTTTTCCAGGCAGGAATCCTTGACTCCCCCCACTGGGTGGGGCATCTCACAATAGGATTATGCTCTGGGGGCTCTGGGGAGGGTATAGTCCGGGGAGGTGTTAATGGCCCATTATCAGAAGGCACCCGACCCTCCCTCCCCAGTCCTCCTTCCAGAGTTACAAGAGATAAAGAAGAAAAGAAAAGAAAAAACAAACATCTCCCCAACTGGTTTCAGCAGATGAAATAGAATATACATTTTTTGATTCCATAACCCAAGACACACCAGAACCGTAAGATTATTCTGGATTTATGCTGCTTGGAGAATTTTGTAGTTTTTAATAGTGATCATCAATGGCCAACTGACTATTGTTTACTTTAGTATAATTTTTGCTTGGCTTGGTAAAATTGATACAGTATTGAAATATGCATATGTACTTATGTGATATGTGTGTGTTCCTGGGGGAATTTTGTGACATGGGATTACTCTGTCATTGGAAATCTGTTGGTTTTCCTTAAACTATGCAGTATAAACTAACTAATATTATTCAATACTTTTTAATTCTGTTGATAATTCTCCATTATTTCTTAGGGTCAAGATATATAAAGCACAGATAATATTTTTGTTAACAACATGGTTTCCGATTCCACTTGTAATTAAATTTAAAACAGTGCCTGAAAATGTTTACAGTTATTAAAATATTTTTCCTAGAGTTTCTGTTTATGAAGATTCTAAAAGGAAGCCTTCTTTTATTGAGATTTAATTATAGCGTCTATGCAATTCACACTATCTGTCTAAACATACTCATACAAAAAAATCTACTAGATGTACAATATCATCTTCTTTATCAGGGCACTCATTAACAACACAAGAGGAGCTACCAGCACAAACACAAAATAGAAGAGACAAGAAATGTATGGTTATAAGTTTATATCTCTCCTTTACACACAAAAATAATACATACAGCAACAGAAAATTAATTCTAGCACTAGAATTAATTTTAAATTTTTACATTTAGATTTACATTTTTAAGCATAATGCTGGCAGAAAAGAGGAAAGAAAGAGCTAATATATAACCTTGAGAAAGACTGAACTAATATACTGTGTTCCTTGATAAAATTTTAACATGTCAAATTAATGGATATATTCTTAAGTCTTATATCCTAAAGTGGATACATTTTCCTGGGACACAAGGTGTGTGGCTGGAAATGCGTAAGTACCCAGGAAGGACAATGCCCACATTGTGAACAGGGAAAAAAAACTTGTATTCATTTTCAAATAATTAAAATCATGTTCATTTCTGCATTTAGATATCTGATGGAATGATATATGTTGCAACCTTTGCTAATTCAGGATCTGTCATTCAGAATCCTCATCTAAGACTGAAATCTTCAATTCCTTGTTAGAAGGGGTGGTCAGAGTTCACATTCACATTTTTCCTTTAAAAAATCTAGATAAAGACAGACTACTCTTTTTTCTAGATAATCTAGATATTAATCTATTTAATCTATTATCTATTAGATATATTATTATATATCTATAGTCTATTAATCTATTTTACTGAGGTTAATCTAGATTTTTCTAGAAAATCTAGATAAAGACAGACTATTCTTTTTTAGAAGAAATCTAAATTTCTTCTGTCTCCCTATCTGTGATTAGCAAGAAGAGCAGCTTATTCAAAGGCATTTTATTCAAGAGAAGATGGTAGAGAGTCTACAGGAAATTTACTTATGAAATTATCAAAATCCTCAAAGACAGAAGGGAAAGAATAGATCAAATTAAGCACCTACCCCTTTTCTAATTCCACCTTCTCTAGCATTTTTTTAATCTTCAGGTAACAGTCAGGAGTATTTTATGAATCTGTTACACAAACTTCACAAATAAGAGGAAGCAACAAAAAGAGAGAAATAAACGAAAGAGAACATAGTATCCTTCCTTCCCCTTTTTCTCTAGAAGAAAGTGACAGCAAAATTAAACAAATAGCAGCAGGAATTACAAATTATTTTCTCAGCTACAAGGTAGATATTCTCTGTAAGCTGGAAGAATGGAAAGAAATGCCTAATCATGCACAAAAGCAGCCACTACTTTACTACAGTTAAGTATAATAGTAATGAATTTGAGTATTTTATGTTGTCTCATTACTTCAAATCTATGCTTCTAAATAAACATATTTGACTCCAAATAACACAAAAAGTAATTAATTCTTTCTCTTAAACAGTAAAAATCAAAAGAATATTAGAACACCATTACTTTTGAAGGAGCCTAATATATGCAAGTTTCCTCACTCAGATCAAAAAACTAAGCAAGATAAATCCTCCAAAATGCTATATATATAAACTTGCACAAAGTATTAAATCTTTTCTTCTCTCTCAAGAGTTTTTATTTTTCTTTCTACTTTGTATATAAAAAGATAGCTAAAAATCAAATATGTCACTTTAAATCACTTAATGGCTCTACTAGTAAAGAAGATACAAATCTAAACCAAAAGAGAACAGAAGAAATAAAAGGCTGAGAGCTTCTGTACTGAAAAGCAAAGGAAAACTGACTGTTGGGAAAAATAGAAAAATAAAGGAGATGTAAGCAGTGTAAATGTAAATTTAAAACTATTGTGATTTTATATTGCTTTTTCTATCCCTGTGGTTATAATCTCTTTTAATAAAATCTCACTTCCAGATGACAGAATATGGACCTTTAAATTTTTGTATTTCATTTTTTCGTCCATTTTCTTTACATAAGAGATATGCATAAATTTTCTGAAGTAAATTTCCCATGGGTATGCTAGTAAATAATAACTTTTCAGTACAAAATAAACTTTATAGACATGGTGTTGTTTTGTGTGTACTGCACTCATACACTGGTACATTAATAGCCTAACTAGACAGTAGTTAGGGTATGGGTAGTACTTTCAGTTGACATCTGAAAATCATGATGCTGAGCCACGTAAACTCTGGTCTATTTTTCAAAGAAACTTTAAAAACTTGGGCTTTTCATAATAGGGTGAGGGGAGAAAGGATCTTAATTGAACAAATATAAAATGTTATGTTCTTATAATTGTTACTGATCAATGTTACTGATCTGACACCTAAAAGCTGTCTTCATGTAGATGGATCCTGTTACAACACAGAACCACAGACAAAAAACTATGCCTGGTTCTGGCCTAGGTCCTAAATCCTAAATGACTCTCTATATACTTCTTCCTGAGGCTTCATTATCCTTAAAGCATAACTGATAAGGCTTTCCTTGATCAGAAATTTTACAAAGAGGACAATATATTGTTTTTTTTGTTTTTTCCACATTCCACATTATTCATTAAAGACAATGCTGAATTATGAGAATCAAATTAATAATTAATCACAACAGTAACTAAACTATTGCTGATAAAATTCAATTTTGCCTAATAATATTTGTTGTTTGATTAATCTCATTAGGATAGTCAGGCAAAATATCAACCAATTCCTCTTGCTACCTTATCTTCAGTACAGTACAAAAAGGTAATTCTTTTGAATGCTGACAGTTTCACAGGTACAGATAAGGTTAATGTAAAATCATAGACAGAAAATTAATTTCATAACGAATTATGCCATGAAAGAGAAACCAGTATAAAATATAACACATAATGGATGGCAACATTAACCTACTGAAGGGACTTGCAACATCCAAAGACTTGCTGAGTACCTAGGAGTAGCATCCTAGTTGTTAACTACCTCATTTAGTGCATGACCTTGTGTTACTCCAGTGATTAATTCTGAATAAACATTAACCTGTAAGTAAGTGTCTGGTGAATTGGATGTTATTCAGAATGATTTCTAATAGATGTATAAGCTGCACTAACTTCATTTTAAGGTTTACCACTGTCAGGGATAAGCCGATTTTAAAAACATTTAATTTAAAACCAATTTACTTATTTATGGAATTACTCACAAATTTGATGAACAGAAGGATTTTATTTGAACAGCAGGTGCATGCAAAAAGATTGTCACAGATCTGATAATTTTTCTCTCGGTAAATTTTAAACTGTCAAAGCCCTCCAAACTGCAAATGCTGTAGTGACTCCAGCAATCTCAGTAACAGTACTCTCAGCAGACTTGCTGGTGTCAGTTACCATGAAGGTTAGACAAACTCTTATAAATAATCACTTACATGGGAAAAAGGTTATACATCTTCAGCTCACTCAGACTGGAGAGGGTAAAGGAAATTCCTTTCGTGATCAACAATTTGCAGTATCGAGATTTGGTTGGTTGGTTGGTTGGTTGGTTGGCTTCTTGGCACTGTGCTAAAAGAGAATGAGATCTTACTTGGTAAGACATTCTTCTTTCTGTAATGCAAGTAATAGAATCTAGTAAATATTTGCTGCAAAGATTCCTTTAAAGAGTTTCTTACTTGAGAATTCTTTGCCCATATTAGCTCAGGAACAGCTCAAGCTTTGCAAGTGGAGAGAGAAAATTGGAGTTTCTCCTTTGAGTAAATTTTACTAAGAGAGGTGAGACTTCTGAAGTAAAAAGATTGATTCTTTTATGAGGAGGCTCAACATCTTGAACATATTTTTCTGGTTTGGGATTTTTTTTTTTTTCTTCTTGATTGGTTGGTTGTTTAGGGGGTTTGGTTTCTGTTGGGTTTTTTTTGTTTTTTTTTTTTTCTTCTTTGGTTGTTTTTGCGGTTTGGTATGTTTTGGGTTTGGGGTTTTTTGTTGTTTTGGGTACTTTGGTTTGTTTTGGGGGTTTTGTTTGTTTGTTTGGGGTTTTTGTTGTGGTTTGGGGTTTTTTTGTTTTTTGGTGGGTTTTTTTACATTTTTCAGAATGGGTGAACTTCATTGAGATCCATGTATATTTCACATGTGCTCATGTGATTGTTCTGACATATCGTAAAGACATCTGAATGTCAGTGTAAGGGGAAGTAGGGAAGCCACACTGAGAAGTATCTTTTTATAATATATGTATTGAAACAATAAGGATTACTTTGAATATGTACTATATTGACAGAGGCCTCTATATATACTCAAAAATAATGTCTGTTCATTACTTCTCATTCAGCATTCAAGGCTGCACAATTGTTCCCAGACTAGTAGTTTGGAATAAAATGGATACATTTCAAAGGTGAGTACATTTTAGGTTTGAATTACCTAAAATAATGGACTGAAGGAGGCTTATACATCAGTTCTGAAGCCATGTTTATCTTTTTGTGATCATTTATTCTCATAACAATCTTTTTGGCAACAATGTCTGAAACTCACTTTTTTGTTCTTATTCAAAAGATGATTTAGCTAATGAATCATAACAGATTCACATGAAATTCATACTATGTACTCTTCATCACCAAATCTGTTTCTTCTCAATTCTATTATGCATGAAAAATCATAGACAATTAAACTAGCCTAAATCCTCCCCAAATATTTTTTCTAAAAAAGAATTTTCATTGTGTAAGTAAAGCAATATACACTGCTGCAGTACATTGCATATAACCAATAGCCATACTGTTCTTTCCACCTAAATAGAGAAGACAACTGAATCCATTGAAGAATTGTGCAAGTAGACCAAAGAAAGTGAGATGCTAAAAAACCAAGTAAATTTTTAAAAATTCTGTTTGTGTTCAACTAAAAAATGTTTATAATTTACCTTTATTTACTTATGGCTATGTCATGCATTTCCTTTTCCTTGTTACCAAAGTGAACTGCTTTGTTCTGCAAGTTAAAAATTGACGTGTACCTCTCAATAATATAAATGTATGAATATTTTATTGCCGACCTAAATTAGACCTTTTATTCATACATAGAAGAGAGGTACAATTCATTCATTTATCACTAATAATATAATTAATAAGCTTCATATCTAGCAATAGCCATATAATTACATTTTTTAAGCCATTAAAAATGATAGATTTAGATATAATGGGCTGATACCACTGATGATAATGAGCTGGCATTTCCTCAGATGTTGCGCATACCACTTGAGCTAATAATCTGTGAGAAGTTACTAAAGAGGGAAAGAAAAACCTAGCTGAACATATTCATTTTATTTTGAAAAATATTCATTTGTAGAGGGCAGTTTCCCCGGGGAAGAAGAGAAGCTTGGAGAAATTCCTTGGGAAACCCCGTTCCCAGTGCCATAAGCAAAAGGCTTATTGACATGCTCTCTATGCAAATTGTTACTAGAAAGTTCTCAGTTCTCTGTGTTGTCATAGGTTGATTTTTGGTGCAAAAATTTTAATATTCTTAATTGTAGTCCCCCATTAGACCCTTCCCTCAGACCACACCTTAACTCCCCACCTACACTGGGGTGTAGAAGTACCTCTGTCTGACCTCTGACTCTGTCTAAGTACCAAGACCACCCCTTTGGTATCTTGCCTTTTGTCCCTTGTACTGCCTTGATCCAGTTTGGTCCAATACAGTGGAGCCCTTATTTTTTGTGGTTTTTTTGTATTATTAAAATTTACTTTTTGGACAACAGATCGAAACTGTCACTCTCCCATTTAAGTCACCATTGGGCCAGAGTCCCAAGGAAACTCAAAGGGGTCTGATAGTCTGGGCTCAGACTCCAGGAAGTTTCACTCATTGGTTATCTTTATCTCCAAGATTTATAGAGAAGATAAATATCTTCCAAAATTCTAAGATAATTTGGATAATTTCTCAGAGAAAAATTTGAAACCAGTTGATTCTTTAGTTATTAACTTGCACATAGTTACAGATAATCTGGAAAGGAAAGCATGAGTTTGTACTACTTCTACAACTTAAAAATCATGGCTAAGAGCTCTACTTGCTCAGAATCACAGATTAAAAAAAAAAAAAAAAAAAAAAAAAAAAGTTAGCCAGGAAGGAAGAATAAATCATAAAATAATTTTTTTTTAAATTATGAAAAACAATTGCTCAAATTATCTCCAGAATTTGTGCTTCTTCTATGTTAGACATGAGTGTAAGATTAGTATCTATAGATTGAAACCTGCCTTTTTTTTTTTTTTAATGGAGAGTTGTTTTGTTTGATTTCTTCTTTCCACAGAGACAAAAGAGCAATTACTGCCATGTGCCATTTAGTAGAAAACTGTTACTTGTCAAATACACGAGCTTTGGAAACTCTTTATCAGTGTATGCCTAATCCTTATGATTTTAAGCAATTCCCTACTTTTTAGGCTGTAGAAATCTACTACAGGGTAAATATGACAGCAAAGGGCTCTGAAAAAAGGTAGAATTTTGGCCAGCAATTTTTTCTTTTACATTTCTTAGTGGTTAATCTGTAGCAGAAAATATCTGGATGTTAGCACCTTCCCTACATGATTCTATACCTTCATGGTATATAAATTCTGTGTAGCTAACTTTGACTTGAGAATTTCACCAAGAAAGAGGAATTTCAGCCCAGGATCTAAAAACCAACCTGTAGAGACATCAACAAATGAAAAACAAAAACAAAAAACCAAAAAAACCAAAACCAAAACAAAACAAAAACAAAAATAAAACAAAACTAAACAAAACAAAAAAGTTAAGACCACCTAGGCTGCATCTTATTCAGTGTTCATGTCCTGAAAGAAGCTGTAAAAAGCAAATTACATTTCTTTCTTTTCTTTCTTTTTGGATGTGGAATATGCTTTCTGATGCTTGAGTTCCCTAATCCTAGGTGATTATGAATATGTTGTACTAGCTTTTGGAACAAGCCAACCTTTGTACCAATTAGTTCTACTAGAATAGAATTCTATTTATGGGTGCACTCAAACATGACAGCTATACTGCTTTGATTTTCTGTACCTTAAATGTAGCATAAACACTGTTAAAATCACATCAGAGCAATATTCTCTAAATTAGTTATAAACTCCCTCTTTCAGCTGTGTTAGTCTTTTCTAAAGATCATAAGGAGAAATGATACTTTTGAATGAGAGGAGACTTGCCAATGCATGTTAAAGTATAAGACCTTTAGCAGATGGTATTTCTTCAAAAGAACTGTGGGGTATTTTGATGAATCATTTCAGGAGGGAAAAAACAGAAACAGCATGGGTATTTTACTCTAAAATTTTTTCCACCTGTCTCACATTAAATTACTTCAAAGGTCTCTGCTGTACAGTCAATTAAATAGAATTTATTTATTCAATTAAATGTAAACAAAAGGGGCTTTCTAAATATTCTGCTAATTTAATTGACAACAAATATCTCTTTATTGATATACACCTAAATAATTACACTACAGGATATTTTTTTATACTAAGTGAAGAATTTTACTTGCCTTAGCCTAACCTTCATGAATTCTTCTAGAACAGAATCTAGAATTCAGTTAGACCCTGAGTCACAGGGGTTCAGGTTGGAACTTTTTTGCTTCCAAGAGCCTTGCACCCTTTTCTGAACACAGCAAGGCTTCCAGAAAGAGTCTTTCAATACAGATCCTTGCTTGAAACAGTCGCTTCATGTTTATGAGAATGTAAATTATTGCGGAGACTTCTACTTTTTATTTTCTAGTAGTTCAGGTAAGTAGAAACAAGGTACACTATTATATAGACTTTTCTAATATCTAATAGTTTTTAGGGGGTATGACCATCTTAAGTATTTTGCATGGTCTTTAAGTGTCTCTGGCATCAAGTTTTTGAGATAACTGATCTCAGGAAGAGCAGAGATTGAATAATTAAAGCACTTTCATTCAGAATTTTTGGACTTCGGCACCTCTACAGGAAATTCCAATAAAGACACCAAGACTTTTCCATCTACCTCCTACTGTCTATTTATTTACAGTGAATTTAACATTTTTCAGCTTGTAATGACTACCAGAAAAGAAAAAAAAAAAAAAAGTATGAAAACACTTTCCAAATAAGAAATTTCATTTTATTTTGGGGAGCTCTCCCTAAGGACAATATCTAAAATATCTATTATCAAAAATATTCAGGAGCTGGACTCAATGATCCTTGTGTGTCCTTTCAAATTCAGGATATTTTATGATTCTATTCATCTATCATTTATTGATCTATCTATTTATCTGTCATCAACTTACGTTTCAGTATCATGACATTATTTCATTGGAAGAGCACTACAGTGATTTTATTAAGGTCAGAAATACATAGAAAGGAATAAAATTACAGTTTCCTGTAATTCATGGTTTAACACTACTAGACCTTGTTTTAAAAATCAGAATATTCCAACATACTTGGTTAATCAGGAAAGAATTTCTGAGAGAAAGACAGAAAGACAGAAAGGAAGACAGGAAGGAAGGAAGAAAGACAGGAAGGAAGGAGGGAAGGAAGGAAGGAGGGAAGGAAGGAGGGAAGGAAGGAAGGAAGGAAGGAAGGAAGGAAGGAAGGAAGGAAGGAAGGAAGGAAGGAAGGAAGGAAGGAAGGAAGGAAGGAAGGAAGGAAGGAAGGAAGGAAGGAAGGAAGGAAGGAAGGAAGGAAGGAAGGAAGGAAGGAAGGAAGGAAGGAAGGAAGGAAGACATCTTTCATATATCCACGCTTGACTGCAATTCATATCTTCACTGAGATGTTCAAGTAGACCTGGTGTGAGCCCTAGTTTTGACTGTGTATTACAAAGGTGTTCAGATTTTCTTCAGAAGCTGAACTTATGGGTAGAAATGCCTATGAAATGCTCTGAACAGAAACATATTAACAAGTTATCATGAAAATCCAACAGTTTGAGTGACTCTCCAGCTACCTTAGTTGCATGACATTCTTTTGCCCAGATCAGGAACACTTTCCTACACAATCTGTAGCAAAATTTTACACCGAAAAATGTGTGGGGAAATGAAAAAAAAATACATCACTAACTTTGCTATAAAGGAAAGTACTCAAATTTAAAATTCTTAAGAAAAAATTGTTCATTTTTAATCTGTATGATTAATAGAAATTTTAAAGTAATTATCTTACTTTATACCTTCGTAAGGCATGACAGAATGAATATTAGTGAAATTGTGGTCATGGAAACAGATTGCACATTATTTCACAGCTCAAATATAAACATGCTTCAGGCAAGCAAGTACTGTTTTTTTTCTCTAAATTAGATTTTCACTTGCAAAATAAATGGGGGTGTTTGTTTGTGTGTTTGTCTGTTTGTTTTTAGGGAGTAAGTGAAAAATATTCAAGTAAAATTGCTAAGTAGTGAAAAGTGGATATTCATATAAAATAATTGAACATAATAGTGAAATCTAGGGTTTGGTGTTGTTAGTACAAACCAGTGGCATTTAACATCTTAAGTAATGAAAATATTAAACTATTTGATGAGAGTAAAACAGCAGTAATAACACAGTTGAAAATGAGACAGAAAAAAATATCTTTGTCAGACACAATAATTCAATGCAGTATTCTGCTACCAATGAACAAACCTCAGGGGTGTAACTATTTCCCTGCAGCCAGGGAATATTCAGTAATTATAAGTCCCAGTGTCTCTTTTAACATAAGTTACAAAATAAATAAACTGGGGGCAGAACAAAGGACATCCAAAACCAAACAAACAGAAACTCTACATGAATTTAATTAAGAGATTTAGCATTGCTTGCTTGCTCTCCAATAGAGGAAATTTGACTGAAAATTTATTTTGTTGAATCCTAAAGTATTGGCTGTTCTTATTAAAGCTATAAATAATGTGCAAATGTCATGTATTTTTTTATAAGCTATTTTGCTATAATTTTACAGAATTTCTCAGTAGTGTTATCACTCTACTTTCTGTAAGCAGCAAATCTGCTACTCCAACCCTCTGTAAGTTTTAGACTCACCAGAAAACAAAAAGAAAAAAATGGAAAGAAAGAATAAGGGAAGGGGGGAAAAAAAAATAAGTAGAGAGTTTATCTTTTCTGGAGATCCAAGGAAGTTTGGAAGTAGCCACACATTGAGATCTTTCCTAAATAAAATTCTCCACAGGAAACAAACATAGTACTATGTGAATAATACTTCCTCAATAAGGACTCAGGAAAGAAGGACTGCATTGATTTTAAGAAAAGAAAGAAATTTCCCTGGAGTAAAGCATTTACTATTACATCCTTACATGTTTACTGGGCAGCTGAGTAGAATCTTCCCCAGTGTCCAATAGATTCAATGCCAGCTGGCTCCAAGAGGGAATGCTGCTTGCCAGGACTGAACACATGAGTGAAGGTGGTAGTGCCTCCCGGATAATGTATCCAAAAAGGGGGAAATACTGCTGTACAACAGCAGCTGGGGACAAGAGTGAAAATATGTTTCTCTCAACAGTGCTGCAGACATCAGTGAAGAAGGAGGGGAGGACATGCTCCAGGCACCCGAGCAGAGATTCTCCTGCAGTCTAAAAATGAAAATTAAAAGTGTCTGCGTCCTGAGGCAAAGACTGCAGTATAGATTCTGTGGATATCAAGTTCAGAAAGCAGAGTAGGATGAGAGGATGTGACATGACTGGAAGTTCATGAGTTGAGTTCCCAAAAAAGGAACAAATGGTAATCATGGCACATGGGTAATTCTGAATATTTTAGTTTTTTAACTAAGCGATTATTTAACATGAAGTGTATAACTTTTTTAGAGATCAGAAAATACTTTCATAATTTTATACTAATGCTAAGTATTATGGGTGCAGAGATTTTCTTTGATCTGCTTTTAAACCAGCAAAAGGACATGGAAAGCACATGTATTTATGAGATCTCATTGTCTACTAGCATGCCCTTAAGATAAGGTAGCGAGAGCTATTAAACCAGGGCAGGCAGGCCTAGAGCCAAAGATTTACTTACATGTGCAGGTACATGAGCTCTGATATCACAATGCGTGTGATTCGGTTGTTTACAAAGAGATACCTAACATTATTTGAGATACAGTAGATCATCAGAGATATCATAGCATAGCAGTTGTTCCTAGTGTTGCACAACCTTCAGGAGATCTGTAGCCTGTTGGAAGGACAACTAGAGGGCAGATAAGACAACCAAGGGGATCTCAGGTGCCACTAGTTACTATATTTATATAACCGAATTAAGCCCCACATGTCAGCTCTATTTCAGAGAAATCAATATTCTGATAACTTCTCTCGATTTTAAACAATAGCTGTCAGATAGGACTCCTGAAGGTTTAGAAGGATGTCCCTACCTCTGTGAGTCAGAAAAGATTTTGTCAGGAAGTAGGTAGGGAAACTACAGGCCTATCAGAAGTCTAATCTAGGTAGCAGCAGGGCTGATCAGGGAAAGCCTATTGACCTTAGATATCTACATCAGGAACCACTATTTTTTAATTTATTATTCAGATAATATTTACACCAGTGCTTTCCATATAGAAAAATTTGCCTTTCCAGAGCTGGTAGGCTTGTGGTAAGAAATGTACTCTATGGGGGTTTAGCTATTTTTGTAGCTAAGCCATAGGACTGTTTGAAGTTTTGCCATAAAAGTTCTGCATAGGTACTGGAAAAAGAGAAAATGAGAGTTCATGCCATAGCTGTAAAACCAACCAACCAAAACTTATCAAATGAAATTTAAATTACTAGATACAATCTATTGAGAAACGCCCAGAAAAAGTGTCCTAAGCAGAGATAAAATTACACTGATAAAGGCACTAACTAATTGTACTTCAACTTTCAATTGAATTACATCCAGAAATGAAAAGTTACGTGTTACATACTATGTAGCTCTGTTCAGTAGATGTCTTTTAGTCTCTAAGGATGTGTTTTCTTAAGGTATATGCTGAAAAATTGATCTGTCTGGTAACAGCATTGCAGGAATTAATTCTTACCTTTGTTTAAAAATTGCAAGAAACATGGCCTAGCTTCATTTGAAGTCATTGAAATAATGTCATGACAGAA
This sequence comes from Phylloscopus whistleri, assembly GCA_017589585.1. Taxonomy (NCBI): domain Eukaryota; kingdom Metazoa; phylum Chordata; class Aves; order Passeriformes; family Phylloscopidae; genus Phylloscopus; species Phylloscopus whistleri. The sequence goes on from JADMLD010000103.1 coordinate 171,570, forward strand.
TGTGGCAGTGTTTCCAAGTGTATTTTGTGATTATTTTAACAATCATTAGATTTTTTTATTTTAAATATATTGTTCCAGATCCTAGGGGTTTTTTGTGTATTGTTTTTTTTTTTTCATAGCAACTTTTTTATCCTAAATACATAGTTTTCTATATAATCTTTTTCTATGCAAACATAATATATTTCAAAGAATGGGTAATTTTTCCTGGCTATATTTTGCAGTCTTGCAGGCCATCTGTAATATGTTAGATTTACAGTTAATATGCTCATTTTTCCACATGTAATTATATCCTGCCTGATTTCTGTTACAGCCTTTGCACGTACAATGACCAAATTTTAAAAATAACTTAAAATGTAGATTTTTTATCCCACTGAACTGAGGGTGATTCTTTATTATCATATACAATACATGGTGTACCTATGTCTCTTAGAGTTTTTAGAAAAGTAATTCCCCTGGCTGCTTTTCTCGCACGAGTATCTGCATGTGGGTGTGTATGTTGGGTGTGTGGGTGTACATGTTGGTTGTTTTTCCCTAACTGTACAATGTGATATGAGCTTTAAAGTGTCATCTCATTAGTGGTTAATAGTACTAAGTGTTGGCTCCAAACACCACTTAGTGATTATGATCCAAGCTGTATACTATATAAATAGCTAATTGTTTAACCTGACATTTCTCATCTACATGAAGGAAATGGATAAGAAATCTGACCTTTATTTGAATAACAATTTCATTAGAATTTCCCAGACTAATCATCATCATGTCATACTATTTTCTTCTGTTATGTACTTACATGTAGCAGCAACAATGTGAATAACAATATTTGTTATTTTCTAATTACGTTTCAGTCCACAAGATAAAAAACTAAAAATATCTAATAAAGCTTGTAAATCATCAGCTATTCTAAACCTAATGACACTTCTCTGCAGTTCATTCCAGGACTCAGTGGTCATTATCTATCCTCATCCTATGTTTACAACAATTGTTGTACATCCTATTGCTTACAACAATTAAGGCTTTTAAGCCAACAGACAGAGCAGTTTGTGGAGTAGTTCCTGGGATCTTCTAGATCCTCTGGGAACTTTTTCCAAGATCACTGTAAAACTTGTGGGAGGTGTCTGAGAAATATCAAAGTGCCTGCTGCTGACATGATTGCCATGGGGTGCCATGACTTCCAGCCTCTAGTAGCTTCTAACAGTCTCTGTGAGCTGTCCTGGGTGGACGAGGGGGCTGCTGGTGAGGAATGGTCAGGCATCCTTGCAGCAGGTGCAAGGGATGGAGCCGTATAAGAGCTGTTCTTGAGCATGGCTCATGGAAGCACATAACAGATGTAACCTTCTGTGTAGAGAGGGGTCAGGACCTCTGCTCAGGACAGCATATGTGTACTCAGGGGTGGGGGATCAGGCACTGCAGAGCAGCCACTGCAGCAGCTGTGCCTGTAACATCAGAGACTTTGGCCCAGAGACCAGATTTCTGGAGGAGGACACAGCTCAGCAGCACTAGAACTGTAGGGAGTGTCTGTGGCAAGGAGGAATATCTCTTGTCCACAGGAGATGGGTACACTGGTGGACTTCTTGTGTTGAGAATAAAGAAACTGGAGAGCAGTGGATTGTCTCATCTCTGATGCTACAGAGATTGACTGGACCTTCTCTAAAACACTTCAGCCTCAAAAGCCTTTTTCCTTCCTGAGAGGAAGGAAAAAGATAAATACCATGATCAGAGCTCTGGACTTTTGAGAGAAGACTTCAGCCTCTTCAGAGACCTGCTTGTAAGGGTTCAATAGCAGATGGTGCCAGAGTGAAGGGGGTGTCAAGAATGCCGGTTTGTTGTATGGATTTGGGGGGTTTGGTCTTGTGTACGTGTGTATAGATTCACCTTCAAGACCAAGGATGGTCCATTGTGATGACTCAGTTATCAAGCAAAGGGGGCAGGAGGCCTGCATGGATGAAAAATCATCCTCAATTAAAACAAAAGTTGAAACAAAAGATGTGGAAGCAGGAGGAATATAGTGACACTGTCTGGGCATGAGATTTAAGAGGCTAAATGATATTGACTCTGACAAAGGTTGTGAAGGGCAGAGGGAAGGGCTTCTACAGATAAATCAACAGCAAAAGGCATTTTGGAAAATGTGGGGCCCCAGCCGTATAGGGCAGAGCAGATGGTGCCAGAGGAATTGGAGTCATTGAATATCTTGGCCTGTTCCTTCACCTTGGCATTATTGTTAAAGTTTTCTTCCAGAAGTCCCAGGTCCCCAAGGCATATAGGTAGTCTAGAGCAAAGACAGACTTGCAGGAGAACTGGACTGGATAATCAGGGGCCCTTCTAACCTCAACTATTATGCAAGTCTGGTGTCAATTCATAAGACAGTTAATTCCATAAGGGAGACAGTTTCATTATCACAATTATTTTAATTATTTGCATAATTATGTTCAGGTAAAAGAAAACAGACAATTTTCGGATTGAAAGAATTTTTCTTCAAGAGGGGTCCAGAAAGAGGTGCTGAAATAAAAAATGGGAAATATTTTCTTAAAACAGTTGAATGCTTTTCAAGTCTTATGTTTTAGTATTCATACATGACTAGCTTCTTGATAGATATCTTTGCTAATAATTTATCTAATTTTATCCTTCACTTCATGACACCTTAGAAAACACCTGATGTAAAATGAAAACACATCTCATTTTTGAAAACTGTTGTTAATCTTTCCAAAAGAATTTCTATTTAAATTAATTGAATAAATGAATTAATCATGGGAAGTAATTTCCTTGTATGTATGAAAGAGGAAACTGTTTATTATGGGGAAATTTTCCTTGATACATATTTTTCATCATTAGAAATAATTAAAATTCAAAACAGCTCTGTCAAGTAATTTTTTCAAAAAATATACTGTCTTTAAAACATAAAAACTTACATTAAAAAACACTTAATAATCTTCTCACAAATATTTCATTAGTTCAATGTCAACAGTTTTTCTTGATGGGGCTATTTATTCTTTCTAAATAAATAATAACATTTTTATAAGTCAATGCTAAGGATTTTGACAGGCCAACGTTATGTTAATGTTATTTTGGCAATGACTGTGACTAGATACACAGAAAATAAAAATACTTACACAGTTGCAATGATCCTTGTGGAAAACTAGTAAAAAAAAAATCTTTCTACATTTAGGAAAAGAAAAAACTAATTTGTAAAATGTGCAGTCTAAATGTATTACCTTAACAGACAAACTATATATGTAGTAAGAGATTTTAAAGGGTATGAGAATTCAGGGGGAAAATACTATTGTCTTTAACGTAATTTTCCTAAGGCAAAAAAATATGTTTAAATACTATCAGAATATTTGTTTACTCATTAAGTTTCTTTTTTTGGTGTTGGTTTTGGATTTTTTAATTTCCTAATATTATTAATTTTATGGGGTTTTTTTGAGGGAGGTGTGGAATTAAAAAGTTCACATAATTAAATGTATATTAAAAGCAAGTGGAGAAAGTATTCTCTGGCCTTATAGAAAAAGACAGTTAAATGAAACAGATTTCTTTCCCACTTATTTTATTCTCATGTAGGATCTACCAATACATCTAAACTTTCTTTCTTGACACTAGCTTTTAATCACAACCTTAAGGGAAGATATATTGAGATTATATCCTTCAGGGATATAGGAGGATTTTGAAGTTTTGATGGGCACACATTGACATGTAGATTCAGATAATTTGATTTTTAAATTAAACTCTATTTAGTTAGGTATTTATAAAAATTAAAATTGGAAATTAAAAATTAATTTCATGATGATTAATTTTACTTTTAAAGAAAGGCTAGAAACACAAAGTTTTGGATATGAAAGCTCTACGCTGTCTGCAGTCCTGATTCTGTTTAAAAGCAGACTTTACGTGTGACACAAATCTTAAGATGGAATCCTAATACATATCTACCCTGAGAGAGCCTGAGTTGCATTATTTGGCAAGCACTGATGTTGCTGCCTTTGAACATTCTGTGAGGCATTAGTCTCCTACTGAAGGATGGTACAATTTGAGGTCTTGCTCTCATCACCCTCTGCATTGGCCTTATTTAATTTATTATAGCTAATCATCTACCTGGTGTTATCAACCATATATAAGAATGTGTAGACACTACCGTTTACATTTTTTATCTCAGAAGCATGAGAGAAAAGCACAAAACTCATTTTATTAAGCAAATCTAGTCATGTAAATAACTTTGAAAACAATTTATTCTTTCCAATGTCACTTGGAATTTGTACTCAAAAGGCTGTCTCCATATTTACCTTTGCAAACAGCAGGAGAAAAGAAGAGAAAGAACAAACCCAGTAAAATCCAGACTGGTCATTTTTGGCATCAGTTTTCACCACTTTTAAAAGGGATTTACCATTAAAATTAAGACTTTAGGGTAGAAAAGCATGTTTCCTTTAGCCTGACAGGATAACCAGCAATTGTTTAAGTGCAGTGGTCGCCATCAGAGACTCGCATGCTTAACTTGTTCCAAATGTCTGAATTATATAGTACAGAACTAAAGGCAGAATTATCCCCAAAGGATGCCACTTTAAGACTTTCTGCCTTTCAGTTGCAGCAAGTGTGATTCATAGTTTAAATTAAGAACCTCTGGAACCCGCAGGGTGAAGCTACCTCACTGGCTTCTGTGATTCTCAAAAGTAATTTTTCTTTCTCAGTCTGTACTATAAAATCTACCCAGAATTAAGCTTTCACAGAGGATTGGGGGAACAAAATCTAAGTTGGGACAGCTTTGAGAATTAAATCTGGGAGTAGGGGAGAAAAATGTTGCTAGACTTCCTTTTACAAACTATGCAGAAATATTTAGGATCATTTGCATCTTTTTCTCCCTGTTGATTGATTATGTATTCATTCCTACTACTTCTCTGCTTCCTATATTCTACCCAAAATTAAGATAATATGTTCACTTATCTTATTGGAAACACAGTGCACATGAAGACTGATGTGTTACATAAATACTCCAACAATACCAATGGAAAATATATCTTTCAGTCCTGTGCTTTGTTATAGTCTCCAAAAAAAGGAAGTGTGTTAATAAGAGCTGTTGAGCTGTATAGAAATTTTATAATGTTATTTGCAAAATTTGGACTAAGGCAGCATCATAAATGTACTCACAGTGAAGAAAAAAGTTGTGATACACCAGAAAAACCTCTTTCCACGTGCCCCTCCCAAATTTGTTTTTGTCCCTCTCTATTAATGTGTAGAGCTTTTTTTCTCAACTTCAGTTTACACAAATGATCATCATATGGTTTAATAGAAATGGAGTGAAGTTAAATGAAACCCTTTTTGGTTGATTTTGGTAAGCAAATCATCAGACATTTATTTCAGACAGATCTATTTCCAACCAACTACTCAAAAACAACTATTCAGAAAAAAAATGACTATAAAAAGACAATTCTAATTATTTTTGCCTTCATCATATGCTTTTGAAATTTTTGAATGGAATTGAAGTCTGCTTTTAAACATATCTGCATAAATTTCTTTCTCTTAGTTAAAGTTTTATTTTAAGAAAGGTAAATGGAGGTAAAGATGGTACTGCAGAAACTGAGACTTGGGGTGGAGGGGAAGGGAAGAAGGATGTAATCCTAACACATATTTCTCTGCACAACCTCTTCATAGTGAACTTGTATTTTGTTGTCTTTTCTGCATACTTCTCCTTCATTATTTCCTGACTCAATATTGTTTTTTCTATGGCATCTCATGCCATAGTTTTCTGCTACTTTTTGTAGACTTCCCATTTATTTCTGTCTTCTAACATGACATAATTTTTTACATATCTTTGTTTTCAAGTGCATGGTCCTCCTTTTCTTTCTCTTAATATCTTATGATCCTTTAATTTCACAAAAGGTCTCTCTTTTTCTCTTTCTCTTGTGCAAACAAATTCCAGGATCTTGCTTCATATAATACTATTGTGAAATACTACCACCATATCATACACTAAACTATTTTTAATTCTGTTTTATGAAAGAATCAGAGAACAGATTCAAAACAAAATTTCCTAATTACTTTCTTTCCACAGTGTGATTTCCATTACATTGCTACTTAGAAACATTTTGAGGCTAGACTAACACTAGACACTATGTTAAAAAGTCACACCAACCAAACTGGTATGAAATTATCTGCCTTCAGCAAAGTGGTGCTGGTATACTGAAACCTTACCATCTTACAATATAATGAAAATTATGTTAGTATTAAATAGGGTATTTTAAAAAGTTGCAAAACAAAACTGTAAAAACTGTGGTGTACCATAGAATGTTTGATGTTTAGCTATCTCACCAAAAGAAAGTAAACAATACCTTCCTTTCAAACTTATTCAAGACCAGGGTCATCACCAATAATGCTTTACTCCAAGATCTGACTCTTGGTTTGAGAACTTGAGCTGATCTTGCGATGACTTCAATTAATTTTTCTGTGTCTGTATAAAATAAGTGTCATTTATTATCTCTCAACAAAAATTCTTGAGACAAACAAAAAGAAATAGTAGTCAAATTCAAAATATTTTTTTCTTTCCCCAAATATATTTATAAACATATTGTCCAGTAGGATATCATGCAGTGTATATTTATGAAAAGCACACAAAGAGAAATAAGATAACTAAATTGCTTTACACTCTTTAGTATCTCCTTTGAAAATATGCATTTGTCCATAGGGGTTAATCTTCTCTACTGGTAAGACAAAAAGTCTTGCTTGGTAATAAACCAACTCCCTAAAGTGCATTTGGGAGACTGGAAAAGCCATAATCGTGAAAATTCTGAGAATAATTTCATCCTCACTAACAATTATGCAGGACTATTTGGGATAAGAATATTGCTGGGATGTTTCATAGAGGTTCAGACAACAGCTGTTAGCATATGACAATCTTTATACAATAAAATGGGGAGTTTAATGAAGAATTTAAGTAATAAAACAACAAAAATTTTAAATTATACTTGCTAAAACAGAAGTTCTTAAATGACGTAGAGTTTACTCAGGTGGATATCTGTCTTTTGAGTCTTGTCTTAACCTTTTAAAATGATCTTAAAACAGTTTTTAGTGCTCCTCATTCAGCAATTAAATATAAAATAGCATATTCTGGGTTGTTCTGTTGACTTATTCTTTTCAGACAACAGAGTCTTAATAGAGTCCTATGGTTTGGTAAAACATCAAGGAAGTGTGGCACATGATTATCACAGCACTTTTGGGAAGGAAGTCTTATTTACTGTGCACAGCCACTGGCACTGATACAGAAAAGTGAAAGCTGTGTGCCATAGGCTGCTTTGCCTTGCACCCATTTTCTATAATATTTTCACTGGTATCATGCATGGCTTTTTTATAGTGAGTGATTGGACAAGATGAAGTGCAACAGAAAGCTTCTCACAAACACAGACACGTACATATAACTCATGGAAAGAAGATAGACCCTCAACAGCACCAAAAAGCAGAACTCCTGACCACTGCCAAGGAAATAGAGACAAAAATAGCCAAGGACCAGGCAGAATTGTCAGGGAGTTTTCAGTACAGAGCTGTACCACAATAACTGTCCATGTCTGTGCTTTAACACCTTGTAGCAGAGGCAGCTTATTCCTTTTTCTTTAATTATATTTATAGATTGCAAGAGAATTTATATTCATTTCCCTAATTCCTTCCACCTGAGGATATTAAAGCTCCTCACAAAATTGTATAAAGTCTCACTGCTCTATTTATGGTAAATAAACATAATTATCCTCTTTATTCTGGTAGGGAATTTGGAACTTTGGGAAGACTGACTTGAACTGATGTAGTGGTGGTGAAATTCTAGACTATATCGTAATTTTCTAACTCATTAAAGGTCTATCCCTGTAATTTGTTGAATACTTGATGTTGAAATTTGAATCAGGAATACTGAATTTGATATAAAGATATACAGCTGATATAAATTCTAAGTATTTAAAATATCCAATAAGTAAATATAGAAAAACAATAAAGATTTACAAGAACAGTATTAGTTAATAACTATCTCCAGATAATAATTTATCAGAAAAAGACTGGAAATATATTGAGGGTGGTTTAGATTTCAAAAGTAAATAATCTGGCTGTCTTCAATTTGAAATAAGTAACTTGAGACATCTGAAAGAACTTTCTTTTTGAAAAGATATTGATTTCTTCAGTGTCCTTAGGGGTATGAGACACTCCAACACTGAACCAACCTTAATTCTTAGATTTTTGGGTATTTTTCTAATCTCTAACATTGTTAGAACAAATAATTACTGTTTCATATGATGTTTACATAGTGCTGACTTCTGTGGAACCACCGTAGTGTAATAAGTAATATCTCATTAAAATTTTGCCATTTTACAATATATCAGCTTCTTTAAAATAATATATTCTTTAAAACTATCTGGCACTTATTTTTGTACTAATAATCAAAAATAATGTTAAAATAATGAACAGAGCAATAATAAATATAATTAGAATGTTGTACCTTAAAATTGTCAGTATTAATACACAGTAACATTTTTAATTCCAAGTTATAATAATAATAATTATAATCAGAAACTTCTGACAAAAATAAATCATAACACTTTATTTCGGAGAGCATTTTTTTAATTGGCCTATATCATCTCCTTTTCAAGTAACTTTGTTATTTAAAATTCATATGATTTTTATATCAGGTTTAGCTCCACTAGAGCATGAACATTTTATAATTCATACATGAAATATTAGCCTGGAAGAAATGCCATATTAACAAAAGCCTTTGTACTGTGTGAAGACTAAATTATTGATGTAAAAATGAAGAAGGAGGAAATTACCATCATGAGACACAACAAAATATCATTTTGTTATGGCATTGTCTTTTTAGGCACAAAGCATCTTACTGCTTGTTATTTCTTGTGTTTCAAATAGTTTAAATTGTGTTTAAAAGGGAAAAGAGATTTACCTTTTTTCAACTTTTTTTCTCATTTATAGTTAGAAGTCTGAAACTGATAAATCTCCTTCATGAGACAACATTAAAATAGCATTCTTCCCCCTTGCAAGATCTGTATATTTAGAGATCAGGGCCATTTTATGTTCACCTGGAATCCAGCTATGAAATCATGCAAAACATTTGTTCTCTGGTGAAAGTCATAAACCAATGAGGGAGTGGATAAATATCAGACTGACATTGGGTTCAATAACAGAGAAAGGAGATGATGAATAAACATTTTTAGCATCATCCACATGCCATTTGTAGTTAAAAGTTGTATGGTTGTGAGTTGTGGATGAAGTTGTAATTTAATTGCAAGTATAATTTATGCCTGAGCATGGGCTGCTTAAGGATTTACTTTCCTTTTTTTTTAATACTTAAATACTTGACGTATTTGACTTCTTCATATTGTGAAGCCATTTGATTTCAAATACACTCTAAACTCTGAAATTTTTTGGTTCACAACTTCATGTGAAAGATCAGAATTCAACTTGAATAAGGCTGAGAGATGACCCATTTCAGTCTACAACTTCCTGAAGGTTGGCAGCACAGAGGGAGATGCTGATCTCTGTCTACAGTAGAACACGAGGAAATGGAGTGAAGCTGCATCAGGAGAAGTCCAGGTTGGACATGAGGAAAATGTTCTTCACTGAGAGGGTGATTGGATACCAGAACAGGTTCTCCAGAGAAGGATCATGGCACCAAGCCTGTCAGAATCCAAGGAGCATCTGAACAATGGTCATAGTCATAGGATTTATTTTTAGCAGTCCTGAGAGGAGCAGGGAGATAAACTTGATAATTCTTATGGGTCCCTTTCAGCTTGAGATATTCTATGACTCTCTGTCCAGGAGCTACTTTATTTCTTAGGCTGTCAGTCAAGAATAGCCAGAATAAAAATCAGAAGGCATTTATCCATTATCTGTTATTTACACAAAAATGTAAAACATATCAATGAAGAGTATTGAAAAGTATTTTTTTTTTAACTAACGAAAGGGTAGTTAGGAAAGAAAGAATCCCAGTGCATTTCTAGATATCATTTTTAAAAGAGGACAAATTTCTCACCATCAGATAGTAACACTGCTTTATAATCAAAATAAATGGTTTATAGTGAAGATGGTTGAGGAAAAACATTTACACAAACAGAAAACCTCCATCCCAGAAACAGAGCATTTATTTGTGTCAAAAAAAAAGAGAAACATTTGACAAAAATTTAGCTTTTGAGAACTTAGCTTAGTCCTGAGATGAGCAGCACAAAATCTTTATTTTTAGGAATGGGCCTAGTATTTTTGCATTCAAAAACACTCCAATAGTTTCTGCAAACAAAAGAGAAGTTTGATAAACTTTGGGTGATAACAAAGGATATGAAAATGTTCAGGGGAGGATTAACATGTTAATCAAGTTTTCCTCTACAGTTTTGACAATGAAAACAACTATTCCTATGGCTTGTAGTAACTTTTGCAATTACAGATTTTAGCTGTAGACCACAATTATCTGGTAGTTTGTGAAGTGCCTAGTAAATATAGACAAAGCTGAGAAGTACATGTTGTCCAGTGTAAATGTGCTTGCAAGCTCAGGTGAAAGTTCATTGTGGAAAGAGGTTGTAAGAATACAAAAGCAAGGAAGATGAAGTAAAGCTGTATGTTAAACCAGGGTAACTCCACAAGACATAAGACACACCTTTTCTTCTGTTGAAGTCCATCTAGAGCATGGGGGTTTGAAATCCAGAAACAAGAATTAAAAACTGGAATTTAAAAAAGAATTAGGAGTGAAATGGATTAGGCCATGGTCTTCAGTCCTGACTTGTACATGCCTTGCAATGAGAATGTCCCCTCAGTGTGGAGGATGTAAGCATGAGGCTCACCAGATTCACAAACAGTGATACAAATGGAAATCAGGAATGAAAGTGATCATGAAGTCACTTTCTTCAGTGAGTTTCAGGCCTGTTTAGAAAACAATAATGTAACCACATTTTTATGTCCTGTAGTGGAAGGATGAAACACCAAATCTTAATATTAGTAAATCTCTAAAATTCCTTCCTAGTAAAACTTATTTAAAAATTCACTTCATGTGAGCCAAATTAATGTTGAGAATGTTTTATTTCTCCTTGAAGAAATATCCAACATAAATAGATATTAATGTATCTGAAAGACAGATGAAGATCCTTTATGTATTTTCTTTACAAAAATATTGTGATCAGTGATATTTTGCTAAAAGGTCACAAAAGAAAGAAAGAAAGGAAAGAAAGGAAAGAAAGGAAGGAAGGAAGGAAGGAAGGAAGGAAGGAAGGAAGGAAGGAAGGAAGGAAGGAAGGAAGGAAGGAAGGAAGGAAGGAAGGAAGGAAAGGAAGGAAGGAAGGAAGGAAGGAAGGAAGGTGGTGAAGACAAAAGTAATTTTCCAATTGACAACAGCAAAGTTGTATTTGTTCCATCCGCAGGCTATCAAAACACATTGACAAGGATTTCAAGACTGAAGAACTTGCATGATCTACACAATTTCATATACTGGACTCATTTAATCAACCCCATTATCTGCACACATATAAGTTATCCATAAATATATTTTAACTCTCACATCACACTGTGCAATCCTGTAGAACCTGAGCATAATGTATTGTCCTTGAGATGACATTCCTTGTGAAATCTCTTCTATAGCTATAGTAATTTGCAGAAAGTTACAATCAGTTATTTCTTTTGCAACACAGTAATATTGCTTTAAAATGAAGACGATAGTTTATTTCAATTGTAAACTGGTCCTGTATAACAAGAAATAATAATTTTCATTTTCCAGAGAAGGAGGCTGAACCTGCTGAGGCACTTCTACTAGTTCAGACTGCCTTTGCCATACAAATGCAGATCAGTTATATTGGAGCTGCAGATTATTAAAGTACCACAGCAGGTAAAATGCCAATGCTGACTTTACATGGACTTGTTAAGAGCAGTTCTTAAAGAAATTCTAATAAGTCTCATACATTGCTATTTAAGAGTATTTTTTAGAAAACTTCACTTCCACACAGAGCATCAAATGTTCTTACTTATATTTTGCGTATATGTTTGCACTGGAAAGGAGATCGACTAAAGGCATAGTCTGGAATCTTCTGTATCTGCAATAAAAATGTAGGATTTAAAAAAAAAGAAAAAAAAAGATCATCAATAATTCAGTACCTTGTGACCAGCCTGTATATTCACATTTAAAGTGGAAAAGACCTGCACATGTTTTGAGATCCATGTATTATTTAGCAGCACTCTTAAGTGTCAAGCACCCATAAAATAAGAAAAAAAAAGAACAATTTTCCTTTACAAATCAAGTATTTCAAATGACTTCTCAGTTCATGGAAATGGATGGCTGCAAATGCAGCAGTTTTTGAAACCCGATACAATCCTTTAACCTCATCAGGAACACTCAATATCTCCCTCACTCTCTAAGAACTAAATTTTAAGCCTTTGAATACAACATCTCTCACTTAAAATGGTGTTAAAATTTCTATAACACATAACAACTATTAGATTGGCTTTCAATTCTGCGAGTGAACATCTTTCTCAAACAGGACTTTTCCTTTAATGTTGTTATTTTTATTAGCAGAATTCAGGTTTTGCTGATACAATAGTGTTCAGTGGTTTTAAAATTGTTTGCCATCTTCACGAGCATAGCAGAAAATCAGTTTTTGTTTAGGGCATGAAGATCACTGTGCATAATTATGCAAGCGTTCAGTAGGAAATAGGAGTCATATTTACTTGCAAAGGGTTTTGTGGGAACTGACAGCAGTCAGAAAATAGATTTTTAGGCTCCAGGCAGTGGCTTGAAGCCTGTGAGAAAGCTAAGCACATAACACTCTGGCCTGAGAAATTGTAAGGAGGAACCCAAAACAATCCCTGTAGATAGCTTCTTCCTGACACCTGGTGTTTTCCAGCTTGTTTACTGGTAAAGATGTCTACAAGAAGGTGTTGTTTTAAATGACCAGTCCTATTCACTATACTGTAACACTATATAAAAGTATTTCTTTCAATAAAGCTTTTGCTATAATGCCCTCTGAAGAAATCAGAGTTCTACATACCATTATTTGAGCCATCCCAAATTATAACTATAGGGTTTATTTACCACAGGAAGTTTGTTCCTCAGTGGCTCTCTGGATTGAATCTACGTTTAGTGCACTGCAAACCTCCAAAGGATTTTACCTAAATAGATTTATGTCTGTATAGAGACTGTTGGGCCAGTTTCCGGGACTGGTTTGACAGAATGAGGATAATCTCCTAAGACAATAAAAATATTTAGAATACACATTGTATATTTGTGCATACACTCTGTGTTTGGGATTGCCATATCCATAGAACAACATTCTCTCAGCCACTTCATATAGCTGCTGACCAAACTGTGTGATAACCATACCTTCAATTCTTATAATATTGGTTACACCAGTATTTTGTGCTGGTATTTACCAAGAACATTTTTGTTTCTTGTAGAGTTTTTGAGATTTTTTCTTTCTTTTTTTTTTTTTCTTTCTTGCCCTGTATTTTGAGGTTTTGGGGTGGTGATTTTTTTTTTCTTTTTTTAGCCAGATATTCATTAAGTGAGATCTGAATGTTGTTTGAACTGTTCATGCTTTATCCTTTTTTAGGAACCATGTTTCCATATTTTAGTTACAGCTTTCTCCTGGAGAATGTGTACTCCTGGCTGAGTGGTTGAGCCTAGAGAATGGTGGTGAATGGAATTACATCCAGCTGGCAGCTGGTCATAAGTGGTTATGAGAGACTGGCAAATTATTACTGGGTCAACACAACTGAAATGGAAGCTCAAATATGGAAAAAAAAATCGTTTTCTATGAGCTCATTTCAAATTACCTTAGCTATCAAGCTTCTAAGATGGTATGAAATAACTTCCTTCTAGGCAGCAAATGGTGTTTGGTTGACTCAATTGTATATATGTCAGCAAATTTTATCACATTTAGCAGGAAAAATAGCTTTACATACAATATATAGAAGTATTTTATGCAGTGAACGAGCTATATTCTTTTAGCATCTCATCATGGAAGCATGTAACTCTCAACATTCTGCTACAAGGCAATGTAGACTCAGCACACACTTGGATGACTCAGGTCTTTCTTTCTTATGACTGGTCACTCTGCAGTTTTCAAATACCCAGACCCAAGCATTAAAAATGAAGTTATGGACTCATCATTTCTTTGCAGTGTAGCAGAATCATCTGATCACTCCTTTTGTGTAAACAAGTGAGAAGAGTAAGTTGTGTTCTAAAACATTAAAAATACTGCAGGTGAAAAACTGCAGTAATCACACCAGCCACCAAGGTCAATGAATTTAAACAGATCATTCCTTTTTTATTTACATAGATCATTTGAGTGTGTCTCTTTCATATTTTCAGCAAAAACAACGACAACAAAAAAATCCTCAATATGATATCTACAGAATGCTTATAAAAGTTCCCAGGATAAAATGATGACAAGGTCTAAGAAGGCTGCAAAGCCATACAGCTCCATCCCACCAACAAGAAATTAATGTTAAAATTTTCTTAGCTACTTCCTTTGCAAAGCTGACTCTTAGTTCAGAAACCTGCTTCACAGGCCATGACCCTTTCTCTGATGCAATCTCATCAGGTTTAGTGTAGGCCTATGCAGAAAACTGCTCCATAATATGGGGGGTCTTGAGAAAATGTCTGTAACAAAAGTGAAGAGCACAATCTCATAGCTTGCACATACATACTCTCTCACAAAAGTTAAGTTCTAAATTTCACAATTTGTGTAAGAAGAAACTTCCAAAATAGGCTTACCAGTCTTCATAATTTATGAATCTCTATTTACTGTTACTTTAGTTTACATCATTTTTATAACTATTTGTAGGACAAAAAATAAGTGGTTCTGGGATTTTTTTTTATTGTTCCTGTGAATGTTATTCACATTATGTGAGGCACTCTAATATATGTAACTGCATTTACAAGTGGAGGGAGCAGGAGATACACCACATTTGAATACAAAACCAACAGCTGAAATGTGATCTAAAAATAGAATAGGGACAGATGGGGGCTCCTAAGAAAGAAATCCTGGTAAAATGTTATAGATTTTCATAGATATTTTTGTCAGAGATTAAATAACTCTTTGCTTTTTAACTTTCAGTGAGTTTATATTACATCTTCATGCTACCAGTATAATATGCACAGTCAACAGATGATTTGCATGTCTACTTGTGCTGCACAGCAAATTTTTAGTATCCAGCAAAAAAACACAGATGCTGCAGACTTGTATGAAGATAGGAGTCTCTGAAGAGTTTTTATAATTGCAATCTACATATGAAGAGATAAAAATATGTAACAAAATTAGTTCAGATAATTAAAAATAATGGCAAATTCCTATGCTGAATAAAGTCAGAAGTTATCAGGTTAAAATAAAATAGTAATAACTTGTTTCTCACAGTAATTAAAAGCCAGCCAAATATTTAAAACATAAATAACTAAAATTTAGCCCCAGAAATTAAAATCTTAGCAATGACATACTCTCCAAAAAAAAAAAAACCCAGAAAAACAAAAAAACCAGACATGATAGGAAAAATAAAAAGAAATCCCAAACAGAATGTCAAAAAGAAACATCAGTTTTACAAAATAATTGAAGTCTTTCCATTACGCAAATATTTAAGTGTTCCTAATATTACATATTTGCAGTCCTCTAAATAAATTAATTTTTACTTGAAAACCTAAATGACCCTTGCTCAAGCAGTACAATTGATTAAAGAAAGATTACTATCAATCTGCATCAAACTAATTTCTTTGTAGAATGATACTATTAGAAACCAGGAGTAATTATCTCAGCAATTCTTAGAGTTTTGGACTTCAGTTAAACTTTCAGAATACGTGAAAGCAAATCATTATTCTGATTCTGTTTCTGAGTAATTTTTACAGGGTTGTTTTGTGCAGAGGCTAAATGGGAGCTGTTAATTGAAGACTGATACTGCTTTCTAAATATTCATTTTTATATTTATATTTAATATAAACACATGACTTGTATTTCTGCGTGTAAAAATATCAAATAACAAAGAAACATCAAATAACATCATAATATCAAAGAAACATCAAATAACAAAGAAAACTTCTGGACTGAAACTAAAATGTCAGTTTCTGAGGAAAAGTGAAAACAAAGGACAATGTGAAAGAAAACTTGAATTGAGAATCACTTATAGTATCAAAAATATGTCTATTAAAAAAAAATCCACAAAAGCAATAGCAACAAAAATAACCAAACAAAACCAGGAAAAAAAAATCTTTTCTTGTCAAAGGTGGTCAAAATATTTACTTTTGTAGTTACTTTTGTTATTTCCCAGTACCTAAAAGTCCCAAATGAGAACTTTGCATCATAGCAGACAGTAGCATTTTAACATCACTACTAGTGAATATTTATGCTAATTTTGGGAAGATAGTAAGGGATCCACAGCACTGTAGCTATAGTGTCAAAACAAGAGACCTCTGGCCCAGTCAGCACCTTTGTCATTTTTAGTCTTATACTCCCATGCATAATAAATAATATTCTAAAAAAATGTGTTCTGTGGTTGACCTTAGTATCTTAGTTTCCACTGCTAAGTAAATTTCTTGCCACCAAGTTGTAAACTCTTGAAATACAGGGTTTGTAACATAGGTGCTGCTACAACCTTGAATATAACCGAGTGTGATGGTTTCATCACATTCTATATTTCATTTGACTGGGAGAATATAAAAGCGAAACAGGCTCATCTTTAAATTACAAAGATAGTTTATTTACACACACTGAAAGGATGAAAATAGGAAGGAAAAAAAACAAATGGAACTTTCAAAACATCTTTTCTTCCCTCTCCAAGTTTTCACTTTTCTACACTCAACATAAAAAGACATAACTTGCAACCTTAGCCAGTTTACTATTTTAAGATAATCTTTCATCAATTCTTCAGGAAAGGAGTCTCTCCGTTTCAATAGAGACTTTGTCCACAAGGACTTTAAAGAACTCAATCCTACCCACTTACAGTATTCTCAATACTGAACACGTGGGCCCTGTACTCAAATACACTGCAACATTGGGGTGTCGCCTTTTAAAGGTGTCTCATCCAAGGCAAAGGGTTTTTCTTCATTAAATCAATTTTACTCAGTCCATCACACAATACCTTTGCTCAAAAATCTACACATAAAACAATCACTTCCCCAAATTACACATCTTTCCATGGTTTAAAGGAACAACCCAGTTCAGTCCTTATGTTCTAGAGAAGTCTA
Organism: Phylloscopus whistleri; assembly: GCA_017589585.1. Lineage (NCBI taxonomy): Eukaryota > Metazoa > Chordata > Aves > Passeriformes > Phylloscopidae > Phylloscopus > Phylloscopus whistleri. Next base: position 188,743 of record JADMLD010000103.1, read on the forward strand.
GCTAGAATTTTTAGCCACTCCTCCTCCTCTATCTTAAAATCTTTTTCACTCTCTTTCCACTGACTTCAGCTCCATGCTGTGTCTCTTTATGGTCTAATCACTGTATCTGTCCTTCGTTCAGGGAAAGGCCGGAGCTCAGAAGAAATCCATTTGCTAGCAGAGAAAGAGTTAAACTTGTCAGACTTGTCGGGCTGCTCACGTGATCTTGTTGCAGCGGGAACTAAAAAAGTCTGAAGGCCGCGCTGTTCTTTTCGGCCTGAGGTGGGGGGGGGTGGGAAGAAGCATTCTGCAGCTGCCAGGGCTTCTCTTCCCCTTCCCTGCTGCTGCTGCTGTTCCCGGGGGCCATGCCTGGGTGGGGGTGGGGGGGGGGGGGGACGGTAGAACATTCCTCGGTCCCGGCCGGTGACAGAAGCGGCTGCCGCCGGGGCTTCTCTTCCCCTCCCCCGCTGCTGCTGTTCCCAGGCTCAGACACAGCCAAGCTGCGCTCTCAGGGGGCTCAGGCCGGGCCCGGCCAGGCTCTGTGCTGCTCGATGTTACCTGTGATCCAGCCAGAAAAAAAGAGGGAGCTCCTCCCCACACTCTCGGCTTATATAAGTATTACCCAAAAGTCGTAACCTACTTTTGAATGGTCAAACTATCTGCTAATTAAATAAAAATAATTTTTGATTAGACCATTCTTAACCCATGACACCGAGAAAATGACACAACTATAATTGTACTCTGTGAGAAACATAATAATGTATTCTGAACTCATAATTTGGTCATTTATTTTCTATAATTGCATTTTTACTTTCTCTTTAACTGAACATTTATAATTTTATAAACAGCATAGTCGTTGCTCTGAAACTTAGATTGGCTTCTCCTTTGTTAGCCCTGAATTTCTTAGCCGTGTTATAAATGCATATTCTAAAGTTAGCTTTTCGCAAATATTAAGGTGAATAACTTTGCTGTAAGGATGTGGTCATTATTTCTGCTATCAGCAAAACTTGGACATGATAGTGGGATAGCCAATATATGGTTCTGCTTGTAACTGGATGGCCTGTTTGGTTGGGGCAATGATGCCTTATGTTCTGGGTTTTTCTGTCTTGATCTGGTGGGTAGTTTTTGCTTTTGTATTAAGTGGTGCTGGGACTTGATCACAGGGTGATGAGGGGCAGGGCAGTTTTGGTTCTAGCAGGGGACTCGCGTCTTCAAGGAGACTCTCTCCGAGCTCCAGGCCCCGAGGATAAACAATATAGAAGAGAGGAGGCAAGCAGGAAGGATGGAACACCGAGATTTGGAGTTGTTGACTGGACAATGGATGGGGGGTATGCAAATGGACTGAAACTTGTAAAAGGGGGGGAATCTCATGACTCTTCCTCCTTTTTGCTTTCATCTCGGAGCCATCCGGGCCAAGACACTGTTGTGGCTCTGGTGCTGCCGGGTGTGGCCTTAAAGGCCTTTAAAAAATGTTCACCTTAGTCTTATAACTCTGTCTGGCCTCTGTCGCAGCCTTTAAGGCAACAGTAGCACCCAGTGAACATACGATGGGGACCCTGCTGCTGACATGCCAACTATCAACACCGACCGTCTGTGAAAAGTATGGACCAAGGCCAAAGCTGGAGGTGATAAGGAAGACACAGCCAAGGAACATGAATGCTCTAAAAAGGTGGACCCAAGGAGGGACCATGCTAAACAGTTCTGGGAATATGGAAACTAGCTTATGGGAAAGTTTGACTATGCATGATGATTTATGCATATGCAACAGAATGATGCAATAGAAAGAGTATTTAAAGAATGTCTCTGAAATAGCAGATGTGGACTTGGCAGAATGCCAAGTCACCCGGCCTGGTCTGGCTGCACTTTGCTTTTTTTCTGTCTTCTAGCTGTCTTATTTTTTTATTAAACCTATTTCTTAAAATTTACCAAGTAAGTGAACCTCGTTTTTCACAGCCATGTACACCCTCCTTCATTCCGTCTACTATCTTAACAGTGACTTGAGAATGTTTGATACAGAAGTCTAAGGACCAGACCAAGTATAGATTGCAACTCCTTTAAAGCAAACCTGTACTTTCCCCCACACCTGACCTAAGTGTTCAATGTATTTCTAAAATTAAAATAAAAAAAAAAAAAAGAAAGAAAAAGAAAAAGTTGAAGTCAAAACCTAATTTTAAGAAAAATACAGAGAAGTCCAAACTAGGGGGTGGGTTTTTCTTCATTTAACTTCAGCCAACTGAAAGCAAAGCCTAAAGGAAAGCTAGTAGTCAATTCTTTCTCTGAATCATCTTGTGATTAATGTGATTTCAGGCAACAATTATTTCTCTTTGCTGGAACCTGAAAAATAAGAAACTATATCAGAGAACTCTTAAGGAAACTTCTCAGTCTGACCATTCTCGAGCCTCTCTGGCAGAGGTTCCAAGACCAGAGACTTTCACTGCTGGGGCCGGAGCCCCTTGGCAGCAGCAGCTCCAGTGACCCGAGGGGAGCCCCCCTGACCCCCTGCACACCCCACTCACAGCCACACACACCAGGTTTCCTCACCGCTTCCACCCCAGGCTGCCCACTGCAGAGTCTCAGATGTCTTGTTCCGTGAAGCCATTTGTTCACAGTGCAGTGACACAGAAACTGCTCCAGCTGCTGCTCCTGAGGAGGGAGCCCCAGTGAAGGAACCCGATGGCTTTTATATCCTTACAATCTGTCTGCAGGTATCACTCTTGCTCCTGGGGCCTCACTCCTGCCCCTCTCCATGTCCACCCGTTACTGTCATCCCTTTTCATCTCCTTTGTTATCAAAAAGATTGGTCCATTCACCTGCCTGGCACCACCAATCATCCTTCCCTTTGTTATCCCAAAGTCTGACAGTTCACAGCCCCTTGTCTCAGACTCCTACCCAAGCCCAGTCTGCATCTCCATCTGCAGATTTCAATCCCAGCTACCTGGACTAGATGTACTCCTCAACAGCAGTTAGATAACACTGGGAAGATTACAGACTTCAGGATGCTGCTTCTCCTAATGGAGAAACTTTTAGTTAAAAATCTAAGCTCTCTCATTAGTCTCATTTGTCTTTCTTCACTTTTGTATTTTGGCTTCTCAGGTGCAATAATGGTAACAGAATTTGTGGTAACAGAAATAATTAAATAATTTCTGAACCTTCTGTATAACTCAGATCACTAAATATCTCTCTGTTACTTTTTATTTTAATGACTGTGGCAATTTGTGCTATTCAGTTATTATAAACAAAGAATTTTTAAGAGAAAAAAAAAACAACCAAACTTCAAAATCCTTCTATTTTATATAATAGTCCTGATTCCAAACCTGACAAGGCAGCAAATATTCACAGTACTCCTCAATTAACTCAGAAGAAATAAAGTAAATAAAAAGTAAAAACAAACAAAACAGAAAAGGTAATTTATTTGAGCTGGTTTATTTACATCTATCAGTATTCAAAACCCCTTTCTTTTCCCCAGAATGAAGCAACACCAAATCAAGACTTAGTCATGCTTCATTTGGTCCCCAAAAGATGCTCAACTCATGCTACACACAATCCTTTTCCTTTAACAATAACTTTGAGTTTAGGTATTTCCCAGTTCATACTTTGAACTGTGAAACACACCTTTGTGCCACTACTACTGTTTGTAAAACTGTTACATATCTGATTAACAAAACAACTCGGGATAAAAGGACTTGTGAATAACAGTCCTGCACAAGGAAATAGGTGCTACTTTTCTGAGAAAAAGTTTATTACTGACTTAGAGGAGTTGAAACAGTGACAGAACAAAATATATGTGTAAGTCTCAATTTTCTTAATACTTGAAATCTATAGAAACTTCTTAGAAATGTATTTGCAAATTTCCTCAATTTATGCAGGTGCTCTTGTACACATTCCAAACAATTACACCAAAAGAGATGGTATATTACTCAACAGATTGACAGATTGATCTGAAAAGGTCTAAATTACAGTTTTCGCTTTTCATCATGCTTTTAAAGAAATGCGTTCCCTATTCCGTCAAAGTAATTTTTAAAATTACTAGTAGACTAAGAATGCCAGTCTCATTTAAATACACTCCCAAATTCAACAGGAATACAGACTGAATGTTTTTAAGCATTTAAAACTGTAATCCAATGAATCAAAATAAATGTAATCTGAAATTTGTCTTCAAATGTTTTCTCTTCCATTGCCATCTAATAGAATAATTATAATGCAGTCTCAGAATTTATTTTCTGACCTCAAGTTATTTTCATTCTAAACATGAGCAATCTACATGAGAAATAAAAACAATAAACCACATACACACACAGACAACACACAAACCCCAATTAAGCAATAAAATGAGAAACCCCTGAACCCTTTTCAAACATCCCACAAAATCCTTGCAAGGCTGACTGAAAGAGATATAGAAAAAATGTCAACGAATTTCTGATAGGTGGGAGTAAAGGAGATAGACCCAGATTCTTCCTAGTCACACCCAGTGACAACACAAGAGTTAATGTGCATAAATTCAAGAAAATTCTAGTCAACCATAACAAAAATACTGTTATAGTGGTTAAGTATTGAAAAGTTGCTGAGAGAGGTTGCATCATCTCCATCCTTGGAGGTAATCAAAACCCAGCTGAATATGATCCTGCATTGAGTAGGAAGCCTTCAGAAATGTGCTGAAATACTTGTATGATAATAATTATCTTGAGAGGCCATTCATCATTTAATTAATTTCAGTTCAATAACCAGTGACCTTGCTTATCGCCCTACCCTTTACTCCCTCTGAGGTTAGAATGAAATACCTGAGAATGAGTCTATCAAGTACGCTTAAGTCTCTCTGAAAAAACAACATGACATTAGTGGACTCGAAGGGGTGATGGGAAGATCAATTTTTGCTGAGGTTGTCCAATCAGTCATATACAACTGCATTAACATTGCTCCAGTGTTCTCTTTGTCTTTACAGTCACCCTATGCACTGACTGTGAATGTGGGAAAAGACTGACCCAGAGGCAGGAGGAGATCAGGAACTGTGCAGTGCTTCATCTGGAAGAAGGAGAAGAGGCAGCAGTGGCTGTTTATTCTGATGCAGAGACATGTAGTTTATATTGATTAAGTCAGGGAAGCCAAGATTATGTGACCTTTTAAGGCTGAACAGCAGGTATCTTTCACAGTGAAAATGACAGCAGGAACATTGTAAACACATTCTTTAATGTAGTACACTCAAGTTCCCCCAAAAAACTTGCTTAGTATTAGTTAAAGATGAATGTGGATTTCTATTACTTACAAACATAATCAATCTTCTTATTATCTAATATTTGATGAAGTGAAAACAAATAAATAAAAATATTCTTTATTCTTACCAAAATCTGAAGTCACACAACATGGCACCATTACCTGTGTCTTATGGTCACTTCTAATCAAAAAGCTAGAAATCTGAAGTAAAAGTCAGCTTGTTAGCAGCTTTAAAATCAAACAATTCGTATTTAACTGGGCCGTACCTCAGTTTCTCCTGTATATATTTCTGAAAGAAAACCAAAGAAATTTGTGAAAGAGCACTAACCAAATGGACCCATGCACTTTAAAGTTCAATAATTGCTGTAAGTAATCGACAAAGCTAGGAAGCAGTTTTTCCTGTGTCTACCTGATATCAATCAGCATGGTGTCTTATGAGCTATAAAACTTTTCTAAGTGGTAATTATGGTGAGAAAGAGAGGAAAACAGAGAAGCAAATAATATTATTTAGCTACAAGCACTTTAAAATAAACTTTTTTTAAAAGCTCAGGGCATTATTTAGACTCCCAGTCTTTTGTAAGTTTTTACTGTTTTGACTTGTGCGGAAAAGAAAAAGAAATCTGCAATTACATAAAAGTATAGACTCACTGCTCTGCTAAGCTTCAGCTTTCTTCTTTGACAGTATTGCAGGTTACTAATTACAGTTTGTCTGACAAAATAAACTTATCAGGTTAGCAACTGCCTTTTTAAAGGGAGTGGAAAGAACAGAATTTATGTTGAGGTAAAAGAGATTCTTGTGAAATTTCTAAACAGTCTCTCAACTGCTATGGTAAATGCCTTGTAAATTGCCTAAATTCCCACTGTGTAGTATGAAGGTTCAAAATTAAAGTGGTGTTTGTTTGAAAAAAACATTGAAATGGAAAATGCTGAAGGTGTTGGAGAGTTAATTTGTGCTTCCCTGGAGATGATTAGGCACTGAATAAGAGTCCATGATTAAGTAAAAAGTAGAAAAAATAAAGGGTTGGGTTTTGTTTGTTTTTTAGTTTGTTTGTTTGTTTTTTGACTACATTATTGTCTTAAAAAATTACTATTTTAAAAGTTGCCAAGTTCAGAGGTATGAACATAAAACATTTCCATAACTGTATCTATATGTGACCTCTATATTACGCAACGATATATTTCTTCATAATTATGCAAATAGGTTTCATAAATACATAGATGTTGGTAAGACAAGTGAAAATAATATTTTGAAATTTACATGTACATATGGCATAATCTAAAGTATGTGTCATTGGAAACATTTCCTTATTTAATGATCCCTCCTTGGAAATTATGCCCTTGAGCAGTAAGGACATATTTATCCCCTTTTTAAAATTGAAGTTAATCTGCCTCATCAACTCCCTTAAAGTAAAAGACTAAGTATTGGAAACAATAAACTATTATCAGGCTTATCACAGTGATGTCAACTTTTGAGTGATGGTCTTAACATTGAAAATGGCATGTGTACCTTAAGATGTATAAAAAGTGTATATTTTCAAGGTTACAGGCTTTACATTTCAATTCTGATGTACAAGATAATAAATGATGATAGAACATGTTTTGTTCCATCACCATATTTTTCAGAGCGGCATATTTCAGATTAGTATTTGCTGTGATTTACTTATCCCAATATCTGTAAAAATTGGGGAAATATAATCTGTAGATTTTTTTTTCTTTAAAGGTCATTAAAATCAGAATTCTTTTTGTGTGTTGCTACATAATTAGTCTTCACCTTAAAACTTCTCAATATAACCATTTTTAAAATTATATCAATGATACAGACAACTATTAAAGATCCAGTTGCTGATTTCTGTCTGCAGATACTGGTTGTTTGAAAATTTTATTAGCTAACACAGAGTAACTCACAGCTTGTGCCTCAGATGCAATAAGCGTTCAGCAAGAACTAATGACTAATATGAGGTAGTAATGTGCAAATGGTCTCACAGTTTCCAAAAATGAGAAGAGAGCAGGAAGGGAATCATCCTGTCATCCTGAGTTATCAGGGGTGCCACATTGTCCCTCAGTATGGCACATCTTCAGAATTTAAACAGTCAATAAATCCACATGGGATCATGTGCTAATGTAGCATGCCAAAGCAATACAAATCTGTAAGCTCAGCAATAGGCAGTGTTATTGAAATTAACCCAAAAGGTGAAGTAGAAGGATCTTCACAATTACTTTTTAAACCCTGGCCACTTAGTTTCTGACATGGAACAAGCAAAGCATGGGACCTGATGTAAATCCGATGGTGTTGGGTAGCAATTACGTTCTGGAGTTGGAAAAAAATAAGGAGATAAAACATCGTGCTTGAAGTTATTTTCTACCTCAGCTATTTATATCTCCTCATGGGTTTAATATATTGTGTTTGCAAAACCTCTATTTTGTGAAATCTCCCCCTTCCCTTTGTATGTATCTATACATAGATATAAATGCACGCACAAATACACATACACTCTGGTAAATCTTATTTATTAATCATATCAGAGTTTGCTTTTTTGGTTTTTTTTAGGCCACTGCTTGTTCTATATATGGGTATTCTGGCACTAATTATAGAACAGATTGTGTTGGGATTTCTACAGGACCGCACTATGGCAATACAGATTAAGCAATTAACCTTGATGTCACTGTAATTATTAAGATACTTTAGCAAAATGAACTAATTTCCCCACAGGATGTTCTGCTGAAATCAACTTCCACTCTTTTTAAGATGCCAAAATAGAAAATGTTAATGGAAAACTAAGTTTGCAATTTTTGTCAAGTGCTGGGCCTTTTCAGTGGTCATCTTTTACTGTTTCACACAACAGCTCACCCCAAACTCACAAATATATATTTTCATAGTAGATAAATAAAAATACATGCAATAATATTCTATGAAGGTCATTGAACAAATAGGGAAAAAAAAGGAACAGACAACACCTCTTCACTTGGTGCCTTTACCCCACAACTTCTAACCTTAAAATTTTAAAATATACAGCCAAGAGAAACTGGCTTGTATTTAAATTCTGTACACTGTTCAGGTAATAAAACTGCTTGCATCCAAAATAAAAACATTATATGCTAAAATCTATCATATTAGAAACACAATAATGTGAAATATTTTGTCTTCATATTTACACATATATACTTAAATTTTAAGTTATTCATAGTTACCTTAGTGCTTCAATTTATTAAAATTAAATTTATCCCAAATGCCACTTATTTTTACCTAGCTCAAATATGAATTAAATATCAATCTAAAAAAATATTTTTTTAAAAAAAATCTCATTATTGTGGTCTTTTATATGTATAGAGCAATATTTGACCTGCAGAAACTTTTTGCAAAAAAATAAAATCACATTTCCTTGAGTCAATAATTACATTTTGATCATTACATGTAACAATATTAAGACTAATTGCAAAAGCAAGATAAAAGGAAAAAAAAAAGCACTCAAAGGAAAAAAAATTGGGCAAGGAGCAGACATTATTTTACAATATTATTTAAATTGTTTTTTAGAAAATTTTCTGAGTTTAATACTTTTTTGAGAATAAATTTGAATGTATTTCAATTAATATTTAAAATTCTGAATAACTGCTCGGTAAACTAATGAAATACACATTCAGAACAATTATTGTCATAAAGTTAATTGTATCTATATTACAATAAAGTGTAGACATTTCTGTTAATAAGAGATTTCATTTACCTTCCTGTGTAGAAATAAAGCCACAGAAGAAAAATGGTGAATATGAAGACAGAAAAATCTGTCTTCAGATACTTTTTTAGATTAGATAAAACCCCATAGTTTGCCTTTTTTATAATTCTTCTAGTGCAGCACCTTTGCACAGTACTGAAGGCTCGTCATGCAGCTACTTCAATTATAAATGGAACTGAAGCTATTATCAGCTACATTGGTAATTCTTCAAGTAATGTCTTTTTTAAAAGAAGGAACAGTCTTTGAAATTTTGCATCCTCTATTTCATAGTAGAATTATTTTCTTATTTTTTCTTTAGATCTTGATGAAGTTGAAGGGAAAAATATTTAGAAAATATCTAGGCTTTATCAGGCTCCTATTTCCTGTTATACCTATTTAGAACTCAGATTTTTTTAAATTGCTTGGTTTTAATGGAGAAACAAGACTTGTAGGTTTCCTGAGATTTGTTTTTGTTTTAAGAACCATGGAATATTTACAGACACTTGAGTAGACAGAGAAATAGCTGCACTGGAGCCATTTATGAAAGGATATGTAATGAAATGAATTGGAAAAATTAAGAAAATCTTAACTAACCCATTTAGGATACTGAAGAATTAACAGTGCTCTAAAAAGAAAGGGAAATTTAATCTGCAAAAGTCTCTTTCTACAATAATCACTGCTTTGATTGAAAACAATAGGACTGCCCTAACTACCATATGTCAAGAAGGGCCTGTACCTGATGGCTCCCAGCAAAGGGCAAGCTCATTTCTCTCTTGCTCTGTCCTACACGAGTAATTGCTAAAAGCAGCAGTTTCAGTAACATATTCCCAAGAGATGCCAGCACAACATGGCAATCCACTGCTGCCTATTTGTGGCCATTTGTGTTTATGATTTGCTCTAAATTATTTTCTTCAGCAACACGTTTTTTCACTTGACCATATTTCACTCCTTTCCTCTGATTTGCAGATATTTGTATTACTGGAAAACCTTGCCTATCTTTAATATGTTAGAAGTTTCAGTGTATTTTAATGTGCTTTTAATATCCCAAAGAAAATATTCTATAAAGCATTTAATTGTGAAAAATTTTGGTTAGTAGTTCTGTTAATGAGCTGGATATTACTCACTTGGAATACTTAAGTAAGTGCTTTGAAGGTGTTCCAACTATGAAGTGACAGATGCCTTCCAGACAAGTACAACAAATACACAAATTATATGGGAAACAGGAAAATTACAAAGAAGTTAAATGATTCACTGGGATCCTTGCAAGATCTGAATGCAGGAAAATAAGGGAAGAAAAAAAAAAGGGCAATGTGCAGAACTGCTCTGAGGAGAGTTACAGTGTATTAAATAAACATTGTTATTAAACATTTAATTTGTTTAGACTCTTTGTTGTTTGTGATTTTTTGGTCAGGTTTTTAATAAGTATAATAGATACATTTACAAACAAAGGTAATTTTTCTTCTCATTGACTGCCATAAGGAATAATATTATGATATTATACATTACTCATTACATTTACCTACTGGAAATATTTCTAGGAGCGTGCATTTCCTTTTCTGTAATGTGTGGCTACGTGATTCTGCAATATGCAGAAGAGGGAGACCAAGAACTTTATGTCTTCTCATCGCAGGGTACAAAACACAAGCCTTAAGTCTCTTTCCTCTTTTTCTGAGATGTTTTTCCTCATTCCTTCTTTTCTCTTTCTTGTACCTGTCAAAGATCCTCGTTCTGCTGGCTCTTGCCAGCCATTCAGGTGAGCAAGGGGTGGTCACAGGGCGCTTTGCAGGCCATTGAAACGTCCCTGGGGAGCACCAGCAAGGGCAGCAGGTGAGCAGGGTGCGGTTTGCGCGGGCAGGGTGCGCCTCCGCCCCCGCTCCTGACGGGGCTGTGTGTTCGGTGGGTGCGGTGTTTCCGCGGGGACTTTTTTGTTCGGCTTTGTTGGTTCCTTCCCCCAACTTGACTAGGCGCAGGAAGGATTTAGAATGCGTCAAAAGGCATTGCTGCTGCTGCCAGCAGGAGTGTGCTGTCCCCGAAGAACCGCTAGGCACGCCGCCGCTGGGGTCGCTGGCTGCGGGAGGGTCTGAGCCTGCTGGGAGCGCCGCGGGAAAGCCACCGCGTACGGTGTGAGCAGCTGAGATCTGCCCTGCCCAGCCGCACAGCTTGAGGGAGGAGTGGAAAGGCTAAGGAGAATTAGGGAGCGTGAAAGCGTGAAACGGGCTGGTGGAGTTACACCTTTCCAATCCTGAGAGAAGCTCAGCGGGAGTCAGAAGAGCTCTGCCTGTCTTAGTAGTATGCATTCTACATAGTAGAAGGGGGTTGTTCAGCCCAGAGGGGAAAAAAGGCTCAAGGGAGACCTTATCACTCTCAACAGCTACCTGAAAGGAGGCTGTAACCCGGGTGAGAGCCGGTCTCTACTTCCAGGCAGCTCTCAATAGGACAAGGGCACACAAGCTGTGCCAGGGGAGGTTTAGGTTGGACATTAGGAGGAATTTCTTCACAGGCAGGGTGGTTAGCATTGGGATATGCTGCCAAGGGAGGTGGTGAAGTCCTAGTTCCTGGAGGTATTTAAGAAAGGACTGGATGTGGCACTCAGGTCTAGTTGATGAGGTGGTGTTCAGCCATAGGTTGGGCTCTGCGATCTCAAAGGTCTTTTCCAACCTAGCTAATTCTGTGGTTTTTTTTCTGTTCCTTTGTCAAAGGTCCTTGATTTTTCTTTCCCTTATGTACTGACATTACGATACAGTTTTTCTTTTAAATAATCAATTACCTATTTCACAAATGGCTGCCCAACAGTGGATGGGCAATTTGTTTCACTGGTTTCTGTTGCTCAGGGCTGAAAATGCTATATCACCTTGGTTTCTTTATCATGCAATTTGAATTTCTATTTAGATTCAGTAAAGTCATAACAGAGCTTCACAAATAAGGATATTCGATATAGCTTTTTCCTAAGTGTTTCCATAGCCAATACATTTCTGACATTTATGCAATATTCTTTTATTTTTTTATGGGCAGTGTAAGCAATGGATTACAATTTCTCCAAAATTCTCTGAATGGGAAATGTTGAAGAATCAGGTTTTTGGGAAGTAAATATTCATAAAGCAAAATTAGACATATAAAAATGTAAAGGAAGATGGTATCATATTGTCTGTGTCAGGAAAATAAAGACCCTATTAATTTCTTTTAAGCTAAAAATTACCTATTTATTCAATTCATACCTAATAGTAATAGAAGAAAAATTCATAAATCTGCACTTTGCAATTTTACATATTCATTTAATGACTATTGGTACTTTCTTAAGAAACCTACAAGTCAGATGTACAGACTCTCTTAAAAATGTATTATTTTTGTGATTTGTAGCAGTGTTTCTATGAATACCATTGCACTGACTTCCTCATAAATTAAACTTTGATTAAAAAATTTTGAATAAACAAGTAATGCAAGAAAGAAAATAGATATTAAATGCAAATAAATTATCTCTGGTTCATGAGTATGTAAAATGCAGACGTGGATGCTAATCAAATATTTTGAAAAAGTTAGTCACAGGCAATATAAGAAATAAATTATATCAATTTATCTGTTTGCATATGTTTATGCTTTCTGAAACCTTTTTGAATATATAGGCCTGCCAAGAAAATACCACCTACAGTCTGATGTAAATTAAATCCTTTAGCCTGACATTAAGACTTACTTAAACAACCATAAAACTGGCAGGTTTAAATAAAAAACATCAATTTGTTTTTCATTACTTTCATAATTCTCTAATTTATCTTTTTTTCTTAAGAAGTAAGGCAGGTTCAAAACTGCTATTCTAAACCAAATGCAATTGAATAGAATCTCCAGAATGCTTATTTGTGAAGCCTTTCATGAAAACAAGCAGCAAGATAAAGGAAAGAAACAAAAACAAAAAAAAAAATCCAAAAAATTTAAGATAGAAGGTTCAAGTAAAATAAGAATTATCTATTATTTTTTTTAAAAAAGGGCTGCAGGACGTTCTCAGTCATACCACTACATTAGGGGAAAGAGGAGAAACTGTATGGAACTAAACTGTTTGAAAAAGGTATTAGGAAAAAAATCATAATATTTTCTTTTTCAAGGATGTCCTTTTATATAAAATGCTAAACAAAAGAGAAATTACCCTGATAGATCTAATTTTAATCCATAATTCTTTTAAGCATACATACAATTGAAACAGGAAGAAATGCTGTTGTAAAACTATCACCTCCACAAATTGTCAATATTCTTCTCTCAACTTTGATGTTATCTTCATAAATTTTAAGATGTCTTATCTCTCAGCTTTGCTGGATGAGATCAGCTTCTTAGATCAGAGAAAAAGAGTTTTTGAGATGTTATAGAAGCTACTAAAATCTGTGTAGAAATGTGAGTCGTCTAAGAGTAACTATCAGCACTGCAGCAATGCTTGTACTTTTCTGTCATTCATAATGTTGCATGAGAATAAAACCTCACAAAGTATATTTTGAGATCTTGGGGACATATATATGATCTGTACATATAAGTCTTGTTTTATGCAATCATCATTACAACCCAACCTTTTCTAGGATATTGACAGTTTGGGGTTGTTGGTTTGGGCGTGGTGTTTTTTGGTGGGTTTATTTCGGTTTTGAGCATAGAAAGTCATAGAAGAAAGCTGGTTCCCTTTGTTTAGCTTTCACATCCATGTAATTTCCCTGTAATAAGGGAAACAGCTAAGAGGGAGCAGCCTTTATGAGAAGCAATTCCACTCTATAGATTAATAAGGACTACACCAGCATTTTTAGAAAACCAAAAGCTTGAAAATTTATTTTTTTCACATTGTTCAATTACAAGGGTATCTACCACATTTAACTGCCAAGAATATGTCACCTACAGTATGATGTAAAAGAAAATATTGATTTTTAATGCGAACACACAGTACTGTAGTGGCATTAACAAGTTCCTCATTTTGTTTATGTATTTCTGGCAAGTGTAGAGAATGCTGTTTAGCCTAGACATGAGTTGATGTAACCTTTTCTTACTGAGGAACCATCACTAATAAGACTGTCTGACATGTTATAACAACACGTTCACTAGACTAATGTGAACATATTGATGACATGGCTTTCCTCAGCCTACTATATATCACTAGTTTTCTCCAAGTCAATTGAAATCAGACTGGTGGTCATAAAGAACTTCAAACTTGTGTCATGAGAATTTGCTTTTGATAGGTTTCCTGTGAAGATGTATTTTCTGGTTCAAATCCCTCAGCCTACTCATTACCTCTTCCCTCTCTCATTAGCAGATAGCTGCAGAAGAACTATGCTTTTCAGTCATTTCTCAATTAATTTGCATGATACCACAGGGTTTTCTGAACTTTTCATTTAATATCTGACCTTATCAGTAGTATTACTAGTAATTTTTGAAGATCCTTTTCTCTCTTATGATATCTCACCAACATTATTTCAACATCATGAAAAAGTATAAAATTAGAAATTGTCACCTCAGATCCCATTTGATACCTGCAGAGACCCTGTAGTGGAAAACTGAAAGGGATCCTTAACGTGAGGCAGAACACTAAAACTTAATTATACCCTACAGTGTTAGTACTTTAAAATAAGATTCATTGACTTCATACTCTCCTCTTCTTTTCTTATTCCTTCCTCTATCCATTCCATTTATTTTTTTCTTTTGGAATCCTGACTTTTTGGTTCCATTTCATATCAACTATTGATAAAATTATCTATAAACTGGAAAAGCACTCAGAAAAGATGACAAAGGTCTGATACCTCTTTCAGGGTCACTATAGATATAAATTTTATATTTGAAACTTCCACAAGAAATTCTTATCCAAAGAGATAAGGAAAATTTGAAAAAGTATTAAAAAGTCTTTTCCTAATATTTTTACGTTTACCCTTCAACAGTTATAAAAACAATTGTTTTGTTGGGTGTTGAGCAGGCAACCTTCTTGAGGCTATTTTCTATTTATTTTCTATTCTAGTTAGAAATCATGGAACTGCAGATTCCAGAATTCAAAGTGAGCTGAAAAGATCATCTGTAGTCCAAAGATGGCTTTCTTGGAAACAAGAAATTTTTATGCTAATTGCTGTATCCTTCTACCAGTATTCATTTTATTGGGACAAAAAAACCCCATGAGCCAGGAATATTTTTATATGTTTAGTATTCATTTGAGTGATAAATTGCTGTGATGTCCTGCTCCTTAGGAAAAATGGATGAAAAATTGTGGCTTCCAAGAAGATTTAAATCTTCATTTTGAGTCTGGCATGGAAAGTTTTCCAGTAACAGGAAAAGTCTGTCTGCTACAACGAAAGGCAGAGATGAGACATTACAGGATTTTGAATAAAGTTTACTTTCAAGTTATTGATCTTCAGCAAATTCCTCAAATTCAGAAGAAATACTGTTAAATATACAACATAAGTGTATATTAATTTCCTGTCAATAACATCTGGTGTCTTGAAAACAAAGTAGTTATTAATATTGCAAATGTGTCAAAGCAGAATAGAGGAGAATAATGCACTTTTTTCCTTTTAGAATAGTGCCATATAGGGTTATGAAATCAATGAAAAACTCATTTCTCATATGGAATTTTTAATCTTATTTTGGAGACATATCAAAACATTTTCTAACAGGATGATTTATAGAGTAGTACATTAGAGCAATTTACGATGACTTTAATAAAAATGTATTGAAACCATAATTTTTAATTTTTTTTACAACTCAAGAAGATAACATTGGATGCATCTTATTTGTGAGAGAAATTGAAATTAATCTTTTAAAAAATTGTAATTGTGAAAAGTTATATGACATCCATAAAGAGTGGAGATACACATATATCAAAATGAACAGCTTCAAACCCAATATTTTGTTTTTACAACACTGATAATTTTGCTTTTATAACACTGTTTTTGTGATATGATATCACAAAAACAATTAATTTTTTATTACTTTAAAAGGTATTATCACAAATTAAAAGTGGTGCTGTGTGAGAGCAGCAGTGTGAATTCTGCAATGGTAGACACACAGGTAATGTAATCTCTTACAATTTGACATATCAAGGGTGCTTACAACCCCACCAGTTCTTAGGTATAGCCTACGTAACTGTCTTTTCTGGAAATCAAAGCCCAGTGAGCTCAGTACAAAACCACAGGTAGGCTTCTCCCTATAGCAGATCCCTAAATTTATCATATTCTCATGGAGAGAAGTCTATGGAAAAGAACATGATTTCTTCAGGGCAAGAAGTACTGCTACCAAGTCTCGCCAAAAAAAGAAGAGGTAGCAAAACAGAAAACTTTTTTTTCATTATTATTTTTTTAACTTCCTATTAGGGTACTTTAGAAAATTCTGTTCCTGCTTTCACTATCTTAAGTTGAAAATTCACTATAGACAATGAGCAATATCATCTATTCTTTACATCCACTGGATTTTAACTTCTCTGCCAAAATATGCTAAACCACAGGCCATCATTTATTTCATCTGCAATTTCCTTTTCTTTACATGAACTTTTATTGGCTTGTCCACTTGTCCTAGAGCTCTTAGTGTGATACTCTGTTGTTATAAAGTGTAGATGTAGCAAGACCCTGGCACTACATAATAAATTATGAGTTAGAACTCATATAAACTATTAATTAATAGTGTTTTCTGTGTATCTTTTTTTATTCTTAAACGTAGACATTTTAAAAATCACATTTGGGGAAAATAAAAAGCATCAAGAGCGTTTACATAGATATCCTCATCTGGGAATTTTTCCATAATTCTCATGCAATTTTCTTTGCTTCATTTAGGACTATATTTTATCTCTAATTAGATTCTAAAATGCAAAAAGCATTTCATTGACTTTTTTAAGTGTACTTAAATATTTTACCTCTAGTACACATTAAATGTATAGAGACAGTTAATGATGCAGATACGAACCTAGGGAGATTTAAAAGGATTTTACCTAGCTTCAATGAAGAAATTTTTTCTGGGAATACTTAGTTTCAGACTCATACATGTCTACAAACTTTCAGGTATCTAATTTTCTGTGCTTTTCTGTGTATAAAAATTATCATTATAGTACTTTTAAGAAAAGAAAACACTAAATATGCTGATCACTAAATATGAGAAGCATGGATATTTTTGGGAACAAGCCTTCAAAACCTTTCAGCAAACTCTTGTTATGCTGATGCAAGTTATGGTACAATCTCATGCTCCCTAATTAAAACTAAAGACTAATGCTTGCTCCTGATTTTTTTTTTTTCCTAACATTTTAAAATATGGGTAACTACTACTCCGTAAAGGCACATATATGATCATGTGCCAATTCTGTACAAGGCTCACACCATGTTGTGGGAGCTCACAATGCTCACAAACCTGCTTCTGTGGTGTTTAACCCCTGGAGCAGCAATGCACTGTCCCTGTGTGCACCTGTCATACTGTTTAGTGAGATAGTTGAAATACCACATTTATACATCTTATTTTACTCTGAGGGATCTTATTCCTCTCCATAGAGAAATTAGATTATATCTCAAACGTGAATCACAGTTCAGTCCTTAGTAGATAGTCAATGCCCAGTGTTTTTATAAAATAAGTAAAAAGTAATGAGTTTAGGACAAATATTGATCAAATCAACCTCCCATTCAAACCCTTTTCTGCTGCATAATCCATCAAGAAAATAAATGATGCATAATCCAAGCAATAGGACAAAAGACAACCAGCAGAAACTGATGCACAGGAACTGTCACCTGAATATGAGGAAGAATTTTTTTACTGTGCTGATGGCTGTGCACTGGAAGAGGTTGCACAGAGAGCTTGTGGAGTCTCCCTCACTGGAGATATTAGAGAACTGTCTGGACACACCCTGTGCAATTGTTTTAGAATGACCCTGCTTGAGTAGGGAGGTTGGCCTAGATAATCCACTGTGGTACCTTCCAACCTTGTCCATTCTGTGGTTCTGCGATAATCTTCTTACACCAACTAACAGTTAAAAAATATTCTTCTAAAAAAGAAAAAAAAAAAGAAAAAAAAAAAAAAAAAAAAAAAAAAAAAAAAAAAAAACCACAACCAACTTTTGGCAAGATTCCCATCAGGAAAAAACAGTGTTTGACTTTTATGTTGCATATGGAAAATTTCACAGGCACAGTCTCTGAGGAAATGGAATATGAGCTAAACAGTTTCTTTCTGAGTGGTGTTTTTTAGAACCAAGTGTGAAAATATCATACTAGAAACAAAGTATGCAAGACTTAAAACCAAACACTCAAAGCTCTTTATGTTACAGAAGAAATACAATTACTGTTCTCATAACAATGAGGATACTGATCTTACCTATACATTTTCAACTAATGCAAATATTCCTATTTACTTGAAAGTGTCTTGAAATAAGATTTTTTTCTCACAGCAACAAATTTATCATTAGGGACTAGTATAATTGGAGTAGTTTCCATTTATTTAATTACAAAAGATTTCACCTGTTAGAAAGAAACAATTGCTGCTGACATCAAAACAGGGATGCTACTTATTACTGTAACTCTAGATTTTAAAATAACAGTTCTAAAAAGATTTTCTAAGTTCTGGCAGAAAAAAGTCTTTAGGCAGAAAATAAAACATTAAATTTTTTGCTCCAGGATGCTCATCAAACAATTTATGCATAGGTAGCTACTGTTAATTACTGCAAGGAATGATTTTATCTATTTTAATATTCCTCTTTGCACTTGGGTCTGATTTTCCAGATGCTGTCAGGCATCGTTAATAAGGAAGTTGGTACTTGTGAACTCGGAACTGGATCTTTTCCTAGTTGGCCTAGGGAATCAGATGAAGCAAAGCAGCAGCGCTGGAAGTTACTAGGAGAGAATCTCTATTCTGTCCCATTCCATGCTGAGCAACACCATGCTATGCCAGCTACACTATGCTATGCTATTCTACTCTGCTAGCCCATCCTTTCTTACTCTGTTTGAGATACTGGTTTTGGGACATTAGATGAAACGGTGATGCTTATGCTACATGACATGATGCCACCTGAAAACTGGAGTGGCTGCTAGAGGCTAGATATTAATTTTTAATTGTTAATTAATTCTCATTAATGTTTGTTCATTAGACATCTTAATCTCAGTCCCTCCCTAGAACTGTGAAAATCCATAAAAGAACTGAAACTCATATCCTGATACTGTATACAATCCTGAAAGGAGAAATATAGAAAACAATTTTTGCTTGTATTTAATCTCTGTACACACTCTTTATTGTCTATGAGCTGAAGGCAGTGCAAACATTGCAGGGGCAACTGGCAAGAGAGGCTAGACGACAACTGCTGAAAATTCTGATTTATTTGTGAGCAGTGTTTTAGTGCTCTCTTCAAACAGAATAAAAATGAGTTGTCATAAGTTTTTATTGCTTGCAGTATATATTTTATTAAGTTACTATCCTTTATTCATGCTTCTGAAACATGCATGAATATGAAAGTTCTTAGAAGCACGAGTGTATTTCTGTAGTAAAACTCAGAATCACCCTCATATGTAAAAGTAAATATCCTAAAAGACTTTTCTGGATTTAACTCCTCGGTATCATACAGGTTGTTTTTCAGTGATAGCCCTCACCTTCCACAGTAAGTTAGTGAACTGTCATCTTTACAACAACAGAGAAGCAAAGAACTAAAAATACTTTAAAAGAAGAATAAAATCTCTATGGAAACTTGTGACAGAGATATTTTTTCCAGCTATTATATACCAGCAAAAGTAATATCAAAGACATTAACATGATTCCTGAGAAACTATATGAAAATCAGACTTTATTTACTAAATAAGACAGAAAGGAAACACATCTTTCTTCAGCCAACAGACTCAGATCAAAGACTCACCAATTTTTAAATATGGCAACACAAGAGTTAATACCAGGTGACTCAAAAATAATTCAGAAACTCAGGATACTTTTGGTTCAGAGAAAAACTAGCTTTTAATTGTAGTACATAAAAGTATTTTCAAGGCAACTACCATCTTAAATTTATTTGGATTTATCAACTATTTTTATTTTAAGGTTCATCTTGGTTGCATATAAAACTAGAGCCATGTATGGGATTTAATACAGCAGTCATTTTAGGACATCAGAAATCTGCCTATATGTTTCTTGAAGTCGCTTTTCTTGGATAAATCATGTTTAAACAATCTGACTGGCTTCCTATGGAAGCCAGTGAAGTAACTGGCTCAGGATGAGAGGATAGCTGTAGAAGTCACTTGATTTTAGCAAGAGGAAGTTTCAATAACATCCTTCTTGACAATCTGTTGAGGCATGGACTGTCTAGATAAAGTTGGTGAAAACTTAAGTAGCTACCAGGTTCAAAGGGTAGATAATGACTCAAAGTGGTCATTGGTTAATAATTGAGCTCCTCTGACATATTTTCTTGGAAAAACTTTGTTTTCATTTTTCACTCAGTCGTATGACTTCTGATGAAAGTGAAGCAGTATTTTATTCAGAAGCAATGGGCAATGGTATGTGTACATACAGTTTTGTTTATCCTGAGACAACTGTTTGCTTTTCTCATTGTTTTGAAGGATGTGATATAAAACTGTATTTTACCTATTCCAGGAATGTAGAAAAACACTGTTTCCTGTAAAGTTAAGGCTTTGGCATGTAGAGAAGACATGCTTGTGGTTTGACTTTGGTTCTTTGCTCTCTCAATGAAGAACTGCAGTGTCCTCAGGAAGTCTTAAAGCCAAGAGGCAGTATGCAAACCTGTATGGTTTGCATACTATACTAATCATCTATTTACTGTTACTCTCATGGAGTTTCTTACTGCTTCTCCTCACTTCATCACTGAAAACATCTAGTATTGCTTAGATTTCTGTAGCATCTGTCAGAGCTCTGTAGCCACAGTTGCAGGCAGAAGGGGAAAGCTCAGACCAATGGAATCACATCTCTCTGTATGAACCTCAGGTCAAAATTTGGCTAATTATTCTAGTCACTTTTATGTTCATATATACGCTATCCTTTTCTCAACAAAACCAAATGGAACTATCAGCTGTGACTATTATGTAAAGCCTATTTGATAGAATGTTTCTACTGAAAAACCTGAATGAAAACAAATCTAAAAATCTTTGAATCATAGAATCATTAGAGTTACAAAGACCTCCAAGGTCATCAACTCCATTTGGCTTGATATTCTGCACCAACCACCTTATTTTGTTTGTCCTATGTCTAGTATCAATCATATCTTGTAATGATTGTTTTATCAAAGCTTTTATTCAGTGTATCAGTTTACCTATAGTTGTCTAGTGTCACAAAAAGCAATGGTTCTTATTAGGATTTCACTCAGATACTTTTTTCAGGCTGTATAGATTTATCCATATTTTAGCATTTCTCAGCATTTAAGACATTTTGTTATTCATCTGAATTTTATCTCTACCTTGTAACACAATGATTTTCAACTAAAAAGACAGACTGAAACTCTATATTTTTGTATGTTAAAAAGGATTTTGAAACAATATTGTCTGAAACGCTTCATCCCAAAATCCTTCTCTGAAGCTTGCATAAAAGAGCATGTAAAAATCCAGTCTGAGCTGATCTATAAGAATAAATTGTGACCTGAATAGTAAGGATTTCAGGGGGGTTACATTTGTCTTTGCTACCTACACAGATTTGGTGGTGAGAGCCAGCAGAACACTTTATTTCACAGAACTATTGACTATGTTGGTTATAAATAGTCCTAATAAAATCTTGTTCTTAATCATGATATTCAAATCCCAAATGATTATAAAAAATGAGGGTAACAAATAGAATGGATTTACTGGATCTACAAGGGTATTTGTAGTACAAATTCAACTGGTCATGCTTTAGAGAAAGAGATTTTTGATGCTGACGTCCCCTGTCAGGAGAGCACAAGCTTTACATTAGGAGAAGATGACAGGACTGAATAAATGGAACATCAAGGGACTAGAAATACACAGCAAATAGGCACAGCTAGGAGGTCATTTGGAAAGAGAACCAGCTGGATGCAGTTGGTGTGAGGGCACAGTGGCAAATCTATCATCTGTCCACCAGCAGAGAAAAGACACAGGAGGCTGGACTGACTTCAAAGACTGCCTGTACTAGTAAACAGTTTGAAAAGGGATAGCTGAACTGGAAACTGGTACTCTATCTTTATTTTATTTCTCAGCCCTTCATTCCACCCTTGATTCCCAAACCCATCCTCTCGTCCTTTCTTACTCCTTACTTTTTCACTGCTCAGTTTCAGATACTATCTGATAGGTGCTTCAGGGTAAGAAATGTAGTTATTACTCAACAAGTTGCATAAATTACTTTTGTGATTACAGTTGCATATGCTGTGATTACTTTGTTCTGAATGACTGATGAGAATTCTAGTGATATCTTCCTTTCTTGAAGTTACAAGGACAGCCCAATACCAACTAAATAAATAGCTTCTTTTCAAATGGGAAACCTGTCACAAGGTGGTCCCCCAAGGATCAATACTGGTTTCAACACTGTCTAATATCTTCATAAGTGACTTGGATGACAGCATTAGGTGCGCTCCAAGGAACTTTGCCAAACACACCCAAGTGGTGAAGTGGGTACTTTGGGAGATTCACCTTGAAAACCTAGACAGGCTGGAAGAGTGGGCTAACCTTATGAAGTTCAAGAAGGACAAGTGTAAAGTTCTGCACCTGGGAAAACATAATCCAGGAGTGAAACACAGGCTGGGATCTACCCATCTAGAAAGCAGCTCTGTGGAAAGGGTTCTGAGGGTCCTGGTAGACAATAAGTTCTGTATGAGTGACCAGTCCCTCTCTGCAGCAGAGAGCCAACAGGATTCTGTTGCATCAAAAAGAGTATCACTAGCAGAGATAAAGTATCCAAATCTACTCAGCACTGATCAGGTACCACATGAAAAGATGTGTACAATTTTTTTTCCTGCTATACAAAACATATGGACAGGCTTAAAGGATCCAAAGAAGATCCACAAAGATAATGAAACTCTTATGAAGCCCATCATATGAACTGGGTTTCTTCAGCCTTTAGCAAAGAGGGCTTAGGGGAGATCTTATAACCATATTAAAGTATTTAAAGGATGGCTACAAAGAAGATGAGGACTCTGTTTAAAAGGAATCACAAGTCAAAAACAGGGCAATGTGTGTAAGTTACTCCCAGTAGATTCCAATTGGACACAAGAGAAAAAGAATTTTCACAATGACAGCAATCAGTGACTGGATCAATCTCCCCAAGAGAATTCCCTGACATTGGACACTTTTAAGATTCAGCTGGACAGGAAGCTGGAGCACTTTACCTAGACAGGGCTTTTGACAAGAAAGGTTGAACCAGGTGATCACTGAGGTCCCCTTCCAACCTTGTATTCTATGATTATCTGAAATTCTATCTTCCATGATTACCATGTCTGTTGACCTGTCCCAGGTTAATGAGACCTGATGACCTGTTCATTTTAATGAATTTTCAGTGAACTCTACTGACATTCTGTTTCTGAATAACTCAACCCTGTCCATATGATAAGTACTGTTTCATGGGTAGCACTAAAGAGCATGTGACTTTATGAGAGATTTAAGTATTTTTCACTATTCATTTCTGGTATAAAACAACACCATCAGCTCTGGGTCCTTTCATTCAAAGTTGATCTGTGATGTTTTCCTGACAGTTTCTGGAGGGAAAATCTATCTCTGTTGTGCACATTTTCACTGTGTATTTACCTTGAAATTTTCATTTGATTGTCTCTTGGATATAAACCTGACTGGTTGGCAACCCACAAAGTTTATATTCTATTTGTTTTCAGAACCTGTAGAGGGTTCTACAACCTCTGCTGCCTAAACAAGTTAGCAAAATGCTTTGTTAAAAAACCACCAAAGGGACTTAGGGATGTGAACCTCTGTAGATCTGAAAGCCATATCTAATAAAATACAAGACACCAAGTAATTCCATTGAAATTACATTACTAACTGCATTTTGGATTTTGCTCTAATCTAGAAATAATGCATGTATGGTCAGAGGAAATTTCTGCTTATTACTGCACAAGGAGGACATTTTAGTAGTGTAAACAGTGATCTACTAGAATTTAAAGAAAATTTTCTTATTGTCAGGTTTCACACCATTTAACCATCACTTAATGATTTTTCTAGCATTAGAATTTTTCTATAGCAATGAAAAAAAGGCAGATTTATATTCAGCTATTTGGAATCAATTTGAAAATTTTCTTTCCTAAAATATAATTTTGTGTTTCTTAAAACATCATATAGTAAATGAATATTTGTCATGATAATTCTTCATCAGTTGTGTGGTGCAGGCACTGAAAGCATCTTAGGTGATACACTTTATCATTAACAGCATTTGTTACTTGCTTATGGGAATTGTCTTTATTTATGCTACCAGGCATCTGTTAGCATGACAGGAATGGTGGACAGCAAGTTAAGCAACATCATATAACCAACACCTACAAATATAACTCATTTATCATGGCTGTGTCAAATTTGTCAGAAACACAACCTTTCTGGGAGAAAGAAGGAGCCACAAGAAAGGTTAACAGATTTGGAATGCTACTGAAGTCTTAAACATATGCAACAGAGAACTTATTTAATATTTGCCATTCTTTGTTGTCTCTTCTGGTACAGAGTAATTGAATAATCTATTTGCTATTTACTATAGCTGCATGACATCCTACAGTGCAACCATTTTCAATATGAATAAATGTTCTTGATAAATGTTGAATGGAAAAATGCTCTGGTGTGGAACCAATGAATTGAAAAGCTCATTTAGGACCTGATCCTGTGAAACACAAAATGAGCCCTGTAAGTGGCTATTCTCTCAGTTTGTGTTTCTCTGAGGGTTAAGAGGCTGATTATCACCAAATATATTCAGTATCCTGCAGGATCAGATATTAATCATCAGTGATTCTGGCAAATGAGAATGTTTGATATGAAAATGTCATTAAAACTAGTTTTGTTCATCCTTCCCAAAATGTTTTTTTCTGTGAAACTCAGTTTGAAAACATGAGAAAAATAACTTATGGTCTTCTGAAGCCAACTCTTATCTGTCAAAACTCTACTGTTTATTTTCACTGTCACTGTAGATATATATTCAAGATGTTACTATCATTTGTTGCTTCTTTGCTGACTGTTTTATTGTTTGTATTTTAATTAATGATATGAATGAAAAGTAACTGTAATACAGCATAATACAAAGACAGGCTGTTAGATGCATCAATCAAGCATATTTTACTTCACTAGTATAACCAATTTTCTAATTAGCAAATTTAGATTTGCATACAGAGGATCATATTGAAGAAGAATAATTGTGATGGGAAACATAATTTTGAAAGTTCATGTCATCAATAAATGAAGACTAGGAATCAGATGCACAGCATTCTCAGTCATTGTATTATTGAAAACTAAAAATATTGAAAAATAATGCATGTTACACCACTTTTATGAGATCTGTGAGATTGCATGTATGGTACTATTCACTTAATTCGTACATCCTTATATAAAAAGAAACACAGTAATTAATGGAACAATGCATTTATCAAGACCTCATTGAACAGCATTTTGATAATTTCTCTTACATTTTATGTTATTCAGGTTTTATTCAACAAATGGCTCACTAGATGGGTATATGCAAAAAGAATGTCTGTATTTCACAGGAAATGGAAGTACCATATAAATATGTAAGGTAAATATATAAATAAGTGAGTGTTCATGTAACTGTTTCATTTTGTTTAGAAATAAAATAACTTTGAATCTACTTTTAAATAATATTGTCAGGCAAGTGTTATGCATTTGGTGCTCCTAAAGTAAAATATTTTCAAAAATTTAGTTTAATTTTGTCCATATGGAAGTTAAAAGAGAGGTAAAGAAAGTATAAACATGGGGGAAAAATAGGAATTTCAGCTGACTATTTAGTATAGTGAAAATAAACTAGATTTTATCAACATTTCAGACACATAAGGCAAATTCAAAGGCAAAAAACACTTTGTTGAAATTGTAGTATATCATGGGCAGTTGAGAATTTTTGTTTAAAATAATATCATCAAACTGGAATTATTTTTGACTTATTACATATTAAAAATATTCTAAATATATATATTGGGTCTCTCTCCTCATCTCGTCTTCTGAAATTTCTGTAGATTTTTCTTTTGTTAATTAATCTATATCTCCATTGAAGTTAGGCTTTCCTTCTTTGCTTCTGTGTTGTGGTTTAACCTCAGCCTGCAACAAAGCCCCACACAGTCTCTTGCTCAGTCTCTGGTGGGATGGGGGAAAGAACCAGAAGAGTAGAAGTGAGAAAACTTTTGTGTTGAGATAAAGACATTTTAATAGGTAAAAGAAAAAAACCAAAAACCTGTGCAAACCAGCAAAGCAAAACGAGGAATTAATTTACCAACTCTCACAGGCAAGTGGGTGTTCAGCCTCCTGAGAAAACAGGGCTCCATCATGCATGATAGTCACTTTGGAAGATAAAATGCCATAACTCCAAAAGTGTCCTCCCTCCACCTTGCCTTTTTGCTATTTCCCTTCAGCTTTTACTGCTGGTCATAATGTCATACGGTGTGGGAGACCTCTCTGGTCAGTTGGGATCAGCTGTCCTGGTTGTCCCCCATCTCAGCTGCAGGTGCACACCCATCCTCCTTGCTGCTGGGGTGAGGTGAGAGGTAGAAAAAATCACTGACCCTGTGCAAACACCACTCATGGATAGTAAAAACATCCCTGTGTTATCAACACTGTTTCCAGCACAGATGCAAAATATTGTCCCATGCTAGCAACAAGGAGAAAAATTAGCCCAGCCAAATACAGTTCATTCTGCATTGTTTATTTCCTCCAAAATATCTTTATTTTTTAGTTTGTTTCTCATTTATTATTTGTGTGTCTTGGAGTATGTTGCTCTTTCATTGGAGAACTGCAAAATGTTCATGAAAGAGAACATGCTCTTTCATTGGAGAACTGCAAACTGTTCATGATTGGTTCTGTCAGTTGAAGTCTGTTTTTCCTTGAGTCAGTGCTTGTTTCGCTGTTTGTTTTCTTATTCATTTGGAGCTGTTTCTACAGAAGCACTCCACAGACTCTGTTGCTTGAAAGATAATCAAGGACCAGAATCTTTGAAAAGACTTCCAGCCCAACAAATGGGTGCACTATTTCACTGACGACTTCCCTCTGATGGCTTTTTAGTTGACAGTTTTACTCTTCTTTGAGACAGCAGTTATTCACTGACTTGATGTCTGAGACCTTGCCAGCATCCTTTCCTGTTCTGCTTCAGGGAAAATCAGCAGTCTGAAATATAAACAAAAAAGTGTTCTACTTTACCCTTTTCATCCCAGGGCCCAAAGGAGAGAGCTCTCAGTGGGCCTGGGAGAGCTGCCTCAGAGTGACACCCTTCTTTGGGGGCCTGTAGAGCCAGAAAAGGAAATACTAGTGAGAAAAAATGGTTCCTGTGGATCTCCTGCTCCACAAATCCCTCCAAGAGACGGCAAGAGAAGCAGCAGACTTTGCATAAGGTTGTTACAGATCCCTAAAAAGTATTTGTAGCAGAAAGTGTAAGGCAAGATGCAGAAGAGAGCAGGTGGTGCTCTGCAGGAAAGGCGATGGTCTCTATATTCAGACAAGCATGATAGAGATAACTTTTCAGAAGTCACCACAGTGACTATTGTTGAAAAGAGCTCACCACAGCATTTAATTCCAAATTTTTAGATTTAGAGGTGATAGCAGAGCACCTACTATTGAATTTTACCTCCACAGTAAGGTAGTAAAGTAATGATTCAAATTTCTTCTGCTTACTCATTTCATGGCCATGTATGTAACAATTCCCTACATTCATATAATGCAGTGTCACCTCCTGGGACCACACACAATACCCCTTTCCTTCATTGTAGGTCTTGGTCTTACAAAGTATTTAGTATGGTAGGGTTACAGGGAAATTTTCCATTTTCTTGTTTCCTACAGGGAAGCATCATGCTTTTATCTTCCTCAGTATCTCACTTCCCAAAAGTCATTTAAGCTTTTGGGTGCTTGTCTCTTTTCTGGTTCAAAAGAGCTTTTTGCTACCTATAGCTAATCTTATGTGTTTTCAAAATGTACAGCTAGAATGAATTACAAGTATTTTTCAATAATTCTTAGAAAAATAGAAACAGGAAAAATGTTTCTCTGATTCTGAGAACTACTGAAAAATGGAGTAATATTTAAAAAAATATTTTCCTGGGTAAGGGGAAGCCAAGGTGGTTCTGGTTTCTAGCAATAGTTTCTGATAACTTTCTTTTATATTATTTGATCTTTTTATGGTTTTGTCTTCACTGTAAACTTCTGCATAAAGGAGCATTTGGAAAAGAGAAGGGAAAGAACCTAAAGGTATTAAAAATTATGTAAAATTTGGCTGGTCAGTGTAATGCACCAGTCTTGGGCTGATAATCAGAGATTCACTTCACTGCTGTGAATAGAATTGTCTAAGCTAACACCAAGGAGAGATAAATGAGAATGGTTGGAACAGTCATGAAAATATGAAAACACAATAATAATGAAATATCTCGTGTTTCCTCTCAGGTATCTTTCCCATGATTGTAAGCCTGATTTAGTTAACAAATATTCATTGAAAAGAAAGACAAAACAAACAAGGAGTAAAAAGAATATCACTGCAGGCAACAACTTAAGTTTCTTGATGACAAAATTTACCTTGTAAAAAGAGCAAATGTACTAATGCAAGTTTCCTGGGCAGTTTGATCTATATTTTTAGGTAAGGGAAATAGTGTGTGTGTGTTAATAAAGAGCATTTTTACATAGGAAACAATGCAATTTAATAAAAGTTTTATAGCTGCTGCTATTATTAAAGTCTTCAGGTCTTTTTAATACAGCTAGGCTAAGTGACAATTTTCATGTTATCAGCTTTTATTTTTTAAGCCTATTGTTTTTGTCATCTTTCCTGACATCACTATGTAATCTGCAGCTGTGCCAATGCTGGTGTGACAATTCCAAATAAAAGTAGTGTAAACAGAAGAAATTGGTTCCCTAACAATAGGATCTGTGTGAATTCTTTCTGAAGAGCTTCATTCCCCAGTCAAGTTTCCTTCAAAGTAGCAAACCATCTGTGAGAGAGAAAATAAAATTTAAGAGATTCAAACAAAAGTGAAAAGGACTAATGAATGGATTAGATGGAATGCAGCAGGGAGTTCAAGTGTTTATATTCATATTACTTCCAGGTACTGAACTCCAGAGTGGTGAATTTACAAGGCTTCTTGTAAATAGCAGACATATTAATATTTTAATTAAGGATATCAAAAATGGTCAACTATAAAACAAAAGAGAAGATAAAAATGAGAGAAAAAAAATAATTTTCTGATTTAACCTACAATTTCAAATATCCTTCCCCTTTACCTGATCACATGAACTATTTAGACTCATTCAAATCCATCCTTTCATGCATATATCCACGTATCTGTGCCCATACATGTAAAAATATAAAATGTGTCTTTTTTACTATTTCACTATTTATGTTTTATGTAAGATTTACGTCCACATTATTTACCAAGCTTTTTAAATATTTTGTCGTCTCTTAAATGAAGGAAGACTTAGAGATTATTTTTTTATTTTGTGGATTTTGGTCAACCAGAAATAGATTGCAGTAAGTTCTCTGAGCATCCATTAGTAATAAATTAAAAACTATTCAAAACAAGCTTGCTTGGAAAAGAAAATAAAAAAAGGAATAAGGAACACAAAGGCCTCTTTTATTCCTAGTTTTTCTGTTTTGAACATGTAATGATTTTCTTTTAAAATACGATAGTAAAGGTAACAGTTCAAAGAAGTAATTCC
Organism: Phylloscopus whistleri; assembly: GCA_017589585.1. Taxonomy (NCBI): domain Eukaryota; kingdom Metazoa; phylum Chordata; class Aves; order Passeriformes; family Phylloscopidae; genus Phylloscopus; species Phylloscopus whistleri. The sequence continues at coordinate 218,378 of JADMLD010000103.1, forward strand.
TAGTGTTTCATATTTATAAAAATGTAAAATGAATATTAGACTTCAAGTCAAATGTTTAGATGCAAATTTACATGAGTGTTTGGTATCATTAAGCATTTGCTTAATGAAAAGATTATACATGGTTATCTCACTCTCAAGCCCAGTTTGACTGCAGAATCAAGTGATTAAAATACCAAAAGAAATCATGACACCAGCACATTTTCTGTTATAGTTTGGCTTAGTTACCCTAAAATGTGGCAGTGTCGAACTCCACATGTGGCTCAGGTAGGGCTGCTCAGCTGCTCTAGCCCTGTGAGACAATGATCTGACCCAGAACAGTCACACCATCTGCTTCAGTGTGTGACCACACAGACACTCACAAATTGAGGCTATGCATACAGTGGGAAAAGCTGGCAATGTCATTTGTGGGCTGACAGAAAGCATGCTCTAGAACTCAGATGTCTTTTGCTTAAATTGCTATGCAAGAACCATAGGCAGATGCTAGACAAATCTTGATAAATTAAATATTTTAGGGTTGTTATTGTAAAAAAAAAAATTATAATTCTTGCCAACTGGATTCAGCTACTGGTGCAGATGCTTTCTAATAATTTCTTCAATAAAGTCAACATTCCCCATAAATTGATATGATCATAAAGGGAATAGTATTAGTATTTGTGAAAGTCCTCTGAGCAGGTGTTGCATCTATACACAGCAACAGTACCAAAAAGTAAGATTGACACAAAGACTAATATATTTCAAGTTCTGTCTGAAGCATTATTGAGGACCAGCAGATCCCTTTCTCTAAATACTTAGTTCTCCTTATCTTTCCATTGAAGGCTGCCAGTGAAATCTTAGTACATTTTTCTACAACAGGGAATTCTGTCTAGAAGCAACTAAAATAGACCACTTTTTTTCGTTTCTCATAGGCTAAAAAACACTCATCAGACAGTATTGACTATGAGGCATTGCTGAATTTGATTTGATTAAGACTGGCAAATTAAAGATGAAAGGCTTTGCACCACAGATGAATTGTTTTTAGTCTTCTTTCATAAGGTTATTATGAAAGTTTTAAAATCATTGTCAGCGTTATTTTCTGAATATGTGTTTTTCTCCTGGGATTAAAGCAGAGTGAATGACAGAGGCCGGGACTGATCTTGATTCATAATGTAGACATGAAGTGAAAGGTTGGAAAATAAAAACCGTAAGAAACCTGAAAGTTGGCATACATGCTTCTCTGAATATGGCCTTGGTTTCTGAAAGTCGTTACAGAGATAAGACATGTCCAGAAATTTTGTCAAGATGAGGGGGATCATTTGAGGACATTATATTGTCTAAATAAAATTTGGGATCTTAAAAGATCAACATGTCTTCCATATTAAAACAGACTGTTTCTACGTGGAGTTTAACTGTGCAATAAATAAAATATCAGCAAGTTGCAGAGTATTTTTAGAAACATTATAGAAGAGTAAATTTGTGTGATTAAACGATTCTTGCCAACTGTTATCTATATTTTTGGTAATATTTATCATTACTAATATCCCATTAACGAAAAGTAATGCTGAAAGCCATGAAGGATACTGTTCTTGAAAAGGTAAATGCTGTGTAACTGAGTTTTCCATTATATACAACACACTTAGATCTGTTATAGTAAGACATACTTCACTTATATTGGTTGAGAAGATCTCTTGAAATGGACTTACAATTGAATACTTGGTTCTTCAATAAATAGGTATTTTTCTTTAAAAATTACATATTTCAATTTTGGATGTATTTTTTGTTGTCATAGAGAAATGGGAAAACGAGTCTAGGAGAAATGTCATATTACAACGTTTTTAATTCTATTTTTAATTGAATGAGAAGTTCAAAGCTTAGAGGTACTTCCAATTTGACATATTTTATACTGATCCATATTATATGTCATGCAGTCACAAAGTTTCATAGCAAAATCAAAGGGTCTTAAAAATTATTTAGTGAAACATATTGTTTCCATCTTGATTCATGAGTTTTAAATTATACCACGGGTGTAATTAGGATTCAAGGTGAAATTTTTCAACCTATAAAGAACTTTCTTTCTGTCTGCAGTTGCATGTATACACAAAAATAGCTTGTGGAATGGTATTATTCTAAATTATCTTTAATCTATTAAAGTTAATTAATTAATCATAATCATAATTATTGCAATTATTATAATATTGCCATAATAATCCAAATAGTTGGAAGTAGTTATTAGTCATGTGTTACATTTTGAATGTTGCAATTCAACTTTGTTCTAATTATACAAAAACATTAGCAAAATGTGGAAACTTCACATTAATATGAGTACCACAATACTGCAGTAATCTATTTAAATTTTTTAGCTAATATGTCATTGTATTAGGTGGATATATCACAGAATTTTTTATGTTTATATATAAGTATATTTTCATATGCTTATAGTTGTACTTTTTCTTTCTTCATAAAGAACTTTGTTTTGCAATTTTGTTTTGCAATTTTGTTTTAATTTAATAGGAGAACTAAAAAAAATCTATTAAAAAGTTTTGTTTATTTTACCTCTGGGTAATTTGCAATTATATATATGCATCATATTTAGGTATTTAGATATTTCATCATCTAAATGTTTTTATTAGTGTATTTTAATGTTGAAATTGAGGGAAAAAAAATGAAAATCATTATGTTTTGTTGATGGGAGGTTCCTAGAAAGTTGCCAACAATGAAGCATTGTGAAGAGAGTCTACCCTTGCCAGCAACATATGACCTTGATTGTTTGTATTTTGGCAATAATAATTAAACTACCTCCAAAAGAGAACACAAGTTAATGATATTGCAGGATGTACCGGTATATAATTTTCATAAGCCTGCCCAATCATACATCTTAAAAAGGAAGGTGTTTTGTACTATGGTCTTCAGTATTAAAGAGAAAAAAGGAAGCAAAAGTTAAATTTTTAATTTAAAAAGTCTTACCTACCTTTTAGAGACAAGAAATTGTTTTCCAGGGCCAAACTATCCTGTTCTCAAAATTACCTGTAACAGATGCCTTGGGATAAGCAAAAAATAAACATATTGAGATTTAATTTTACGTTTTAAATTTATTACCTCCAAGTTCATCTCAAATTGGAAGATTTAACTCAAAAAAAAAAAAAAAAAAACCCAGGAAAGAAAATTTACTTTTCCATTTCAATTATCACTTACTGTCTCTAAGTTGAATTTGTCATTTCTTTCTGTTTTTCAGGTTGATGAATCTTATACTACTCAATTTATTTAGATATAAGCTACTTCAGATTCAAGTAAAGGATGACAGCTCATGCCCTGGAAAAAAGACAGTAGGACAACATATGACCAGTGGGAATCATTGTCAATAATTGCAGGCTACAACTAAAGGAAGAATTAAAGTAATTCAAAGGGGTGTATTCTAGAATATCTGTAATCACTTAACCTAAGGATGATTTTTGATTGTTAAATAATAACATCTTCTCAGTGAAAGTTAGGGTAAAAAATGTAAATACAAATTTAAAAATTAAAATAAACTATTTTCATATCAGAATACTATCCAGATTACTACTGAGAAGATTTAAAAGTGATGGTGCAGCATCACTTTGCTGAGAGGAGTTTATAAAAACTGAACACAATTCTCAAAGCTGAAGATGTGTGACAGAAGAACTGTGGCATTCTATTTACAAAGATAATAAGGGTTTAATCAATATTGGTAAAAATGTAATGAAGATTCAAAACGAGATTTTTAGGGTTTTTACCTCATCCATGAAAAAAGGGAAGACGAAGGTAAATCATAGAGACAAAATGCTTAGAAGGACAGTAAAAAAAATTCTGCCTCTAACTAATAAGGTTGAAGATATTGCTATATTCAGGAAATGTGAATTGCCTGTCTCTGGACATGTCTCCCTGCAGACATGTCTTGACAGACTTAAGACAACAAATAACTTTCTTGTTTTTCAACTGCTGCTCAAAAATGTCCCAGTATAGATATTTTGACAGAACATTGCTCATTTTCTAGTTTTGAATATGAAGTTATTTTTCTGTTGAGATATGGTGATTTTTATGTTGCTGAAAACAAAATCCTTTCCAAATCAAGGCAGAAAGATACCCTTTAGGTATGATGAACATCATGAAGAAGAAATATAAGCTAAGAAATCTGAGATGGTTAGATTATAAAATTTTATATATATATATATACACATATATATATATGTATGCATCTTCCGGACATTACAGATAGAAAAATGAACATCAGTTAAAATAAATTACATCAATTTTTTTCCCTGAAAATAACAGAGATGTAGATGATAAAGTCTAAATTCTCATAAAACAAAACAAAAATAGTGTTTGGTGGTTTATATTTTTCAGATAAAACCATTACACAACTGATTTACCTAAAACTCTTTAAAAGTGACAGATCAAAAAACTGAAGAAACTAAGGGAGAAATTCTTGCTCTAGAGGAATTGCCAAGACATATCTTTTTCAGAGTAGTCATGAATCTTTATGGTTAATTCTGCAGGGATTTTTCAGACAGCAGTTAGCAAACAGGTTGCTTTCTTTGTGATATTGATGGTGTCAGTTCACAGTTTTCAGGCCTGTGTGACCTTTGGTTCTCCAGAGCTGTAAACGTCAAGGAAGTGGTCATTGCTTATAAGTGTGGTGCAGACAAGTTGAAAAATCTTGAGCTGACTTACATCCTACTGATTTTAGATGGATCATTTGCTTTGAATATTAAATCAGTGCACTGTTGGCTCAAAGTACCATTTCTGCTAGAGGGAAAAGTAATATATTTTCATGCTTATATGATTGGCAAGTATTTAATGGATAGTAAGGTGGTGGAAAGGAATACATCTTACACTCAGAATTTAAGTGTAATGGCTCCAGTTAAACCACTCAAACTAGAGTTTCAAAATATCAAACTGTGATAGTAGAAGTGTTGTATGAACACTGGTGAGATCACATCACAGCTAAGGCTCCACATTTGTCTATTGGCATGGCCCACTGAATAAACAGTCATGAAGAAAAGCACTTTGGAAACGTGCTCCAAGAGAGTGGGGCTTCTGCTGCCCTCCTGTTCCACTTTGATCCTTTCACTTCTGGGTGTTTCACTTGGTTGCTCCTTGTAGTTCCCTTTGGTTTGAACTTTGATCTTGCAAATGAACTACAGCTTCTACATCTGCAAATAGTGTTAACCTCTGCATCTGAATTGTCACCAAAAACACAGTTTGTTACTCAACTTTGCCCCAAGGTGGGCTGCAGGTGGTGGTGTTTCTGTGTTCATTCCTGCTGCCATGCATCTGCTGGTGAATACTCAGGTCTACGTGAAGAGAGGAGGGAGAGCAGAGAAGAAGCATTTCCAGATATTGGTGAGTTCCCTTGGCTCTCTCTGCAGGCAAAAAGAAGATTGTTGTTCCACCAGCAATGTAATTCAGACCACATAAAGCTCAGTTGCTGCTTTGTCTTGCCTTGAAGGAACATATATCTCTCTAGTGAATAAAAGAAGTCCAGGAAGAGTTTAGTTTAGGTTAAAGTTAATGATAATGACTGCCAAATATGATAATAATTTTAAAATTGAATTCACAAAATCTACAAAGACTTCATTCCTGGAAGTCGTCCTTTTGTCTGTGTAGAGCAGACCTACCAGGAGATCTGACTATTTTCTTGCTGTCATAGAATGATTTGGTTTGGAAGGGATGTTAAATCATATAGTTACAGCCTAGCTGCCACAGGAAGGGATGCCATCCCCTAGATCAGGTTGATGAGAGAAATGTTATGTTTAAATATTTCTTTGAAATTGCTGATGCATTTGTTCAAAACAAGGATTCAGAATTCACCCCAGTTTTAATTTTGTTTTTGTAAAAATATTTTTTCCTGTATGTTATACTATTAAAAATGCATTTTAAGCATGTAGGATCAATATGACAATTGTAATCATGTTTTCCTTTAAACAAACAAATAAAATTTTACTTGGATTTGTGATTTTACTTGGATTTGTGATTTTACTTAGATTTTGTGATTTGTGATTCATTAATGATCTGAGAGTCCACAGCCTTGAATTCCTAGAGGTCATTCTGTTTAACAAAATGCTAAGCCTGGTGGAAAGTCAGGTCATTACAAGTGAATTCATTGATCTGGCATGGCAAGTTACAGAACAGCTTAGGAAAGGTTTGTAGTTTGAACTCCCGGGTTCCATCCTCTGATCACAGATTTTTCTGCACTCTGTCTTCCAACCAGCTGTCACACAGCCAGTAGTGTATCGCACCAGCTTTTAGACTGTGATAACTTCTGTGCATGGCCACAGATGGGTGATGAATGTTTGCTGGCACAAACTCCAGATGATTATGTATTAAAAAAGATAATGATAATTATCAAAGCATTTGGGAGCTCTTCTTTCTCCTTCACTTGCCAGAGAATTGAAGATAGTTCCTGATCACTATTACTTTGAGGTGCCAGGTGGAGAATTCTCTCTTCTGTAATTTGAAATTGTTTCTTAGGGGTTTTCTTCATAAAGTCTAATTTAAAATATTATTTCAAAGTACTCTATATCCTAAAATCCATGCTTCCTCTCTCATGTCTGGAATGACATTACTTACCCCAGGGATCTCTTGAGGCAGTTTAAAACTTAGAATCAGATGAGTGTTTTCTCAGTTATCCATATTGCATCGTAACATTTTCCTGTAGAAAGCAAAGAATCACTGGCCGAACTACAAGGAAGCCTGAACAGCATATCTTCATCAAGATTAACAGCTCTAAAGTCCTTGGGTTGTATTGCTCAACAGTCTCAGATATTCAGTTCTGAAATAATTGTGAAATGGTTTTATTGACACAAAACATGACTGTCTTTTGTACATGTTCTATGGATATTTCAGTTATGACAGCTACAAATGTATTCCTGTTGAAACTATATTTCTGTTTCATAAAAGTATCCAAAATCTAAAAATGTTTGTAAAACATTCATTTTAACAAGGATGTAGATGTCAGATTCTAAATCTGTTTCTTAGATGAAACTTCACCTTATTGAGAATATGAAGAGTAGGATTTGTATAATTTTTATGTGGAAGTGAGATATCAATTTGCCTTGGCCATCGATCTTGTTTCCCCAGATGGCAACACAGGAAATCTTCAACAAGGCAATTCATGTCTATTTCAATGTGAGATAAATCGACCCATATATTAATTAATTGTACAGTTAGATCCTATTCCCTATTTCCAGTCTTAGTAGGAAAGACACTTATCCCAGCAAGTGAGATATTTGAGAAAGATATACCCTGTGAAAGTTTTACTAGTGAATTCAGGGTCAGTGAGTTCAGGTAGATTCAAGGGTTTGGATTCTTCTTTTGCCTATCAAGCTCCTTTCTTCAGTGTTTCAGAAGTGAAAATGAGGGTCTCAAAAATATCTTGCCTGGGTTGTCATAGCAAATTTTATCTCTAATTTTAAAGACAGTGTGACCCAAAAGCTGCATGTACGTCTGATTTCCTTCTTTAATGAATACTAGTACTAAAGACTCACAATGAGCTATATAATGATGTTTTGACACAGGAATCTATGTCCTTTTGAGCACATTAAAACAATGGATTAAAGACAAAAGTTCCTTTGGATAACAGTGGAACTGAGCGACTGTGTCACAAACCTGTCAAACACTGCCAGGCATTTTACTAAAAATATTGAATTAATTAGAATCCAGACATCACATTTATATTTTTCTTTTATTCTCAGGTAAAGCAGTGGGAATTTTGCCTTCTCCATTGGGAGCAGGAACTAACAATATAGTATTGACCTTATTTTCATGCATTTTTCTAAATATTTTGTTCAAGTTAATTTAAATGAAAAGTCATTGTCAGATCTAATTTTATCAATTTTATCACCTCCACTCTTCTTACTCATAACTCCCTAACAGATTTTTCACTTACTGATTAAAAAACAAACAAAACCCTGAAAACAAACTAGCAAAAAACAATTAACCAACCAAAAAAACCCCAAAGAAAATCCCACCCCCCAAAAAAACAGAGATAAAAGGAGAAAAATTTAGCTAATTTGTTTAGATAATGTTATATTCCAAATAAATCTGACACTCCTGTTTACAAGTAAATGTATCTAGGGGATATTGTTTTTTTCAATGAACTCCCTATTAGCATGGAATACCTTTTCATAACATAAGGAATTTAAAAAAATATAAAATTATTTACATTTAGATCTAAACTAGTTAAATATTGTTACTAGATAAGGTATTTGAGCTTTACATTGGCTAGCAGTTTAAATGATGTTTCCCACATTGCTTTTCACCAAAGACCATGCTGAGGTATCCATTTTTTACTGAAAGATTTATTACAATAGAAAAAATTCAAATGTATCAAGAGCTTAATCTTTTGACTACAAATCTATGTTTTGATTGATTATAGCTGTTGGAGAAACGTGTAAAAATTTATTTTTGACTTGCTGTAAGACAGCAAGTTATTTTTCAATGTGTCATGTACACAAATAGAAGAAGTGACAGCGACTTTAAACTCATATGTGCCTTTTTAGTTCAGTTTTTTATCTCAGTTGTAGGTGGTCTTGAAAACAGAAAACTGTGAATTTTGTCTGCAGTGTTTTTAAATAATTACTCCAACAATACTTTAAACAAACTGTTAACTCTGTAGGAACAGACTAATTTTGAAAACATCCAAAAAATGTAGTCTGCCCAGTAATTCTCATTAGTTAGACATTGTATTGCACATTCTGAAATTCACCTGATGCGACTTTTACTATACATTGTAATGAAAAATGTCTTTTCAGTGAATTGTTGTGGGAGAACTGTAACAAAACGTTATTCATCGGCATTTAGAGGTGTGATTGAGGACTCTAGAACAAAGTTAGGCCCTGAATATATTTGTCTGTTGTCATACCTCTACACAGACTTCTTCAAGCTCCAATTTCAGTTTTATTTACCGTGTTCTTAGACAACGTTTGAAAGCATCAACATTTGACTGAATGCCAGCACAATCTTTCAGATAGGAGTCAGTTCACATACTTTTCTTATACTTTGAGTATTCCTTTGTGAGTCCATCATCATCACTACGATCAGGTTTCATGTTTGACATATGTTATGACACTCTAATATACATTATAAACATGTTGCACATTAACCTTAATGGAACTGGGTCTACTGTGCTAACTGATGACATTAGGCAGATGAAGTGCCAAGATAACATCATTGAAAAAACAACAGGATAACATCTTATTTTAATAGCATTTTAATTGATGCTTCATTATGTAATAGTATTGTGCGTAGTGCCCAGTGGAAGTTTAATGTTCCCTCTAACAAAAGCTATTCAAATTTGCTATTGCAGAGTATGTGTTAAACTGCATTTTCAGCCTCCTGCTGCTGCCATTGTTAGAAAAGTGGTATTATGGAGAAGAATCCCAGGTATAATGTCACTTAGTGAGCATTATCTGCTCTGTCTGAAGAGTTGAAAGCTAAAGTCAAAACTGGCCCAGACTTCAGCATGCCAATATTGAACCTCCATAATTGTTTTTCTGGAATACTTCATTTTATACAATGTGACACTTTAAGCTGTCATAAAATGAGTATGACTTCATGTACACCAAATATTAGTGAATTATACATTTTTCTGCAACTTGTTAAAAGAAAATAAACAGAAAACCTCCAAACCATGAGCAGCTGCATAAAAATCTGTAAAAAAAAGCCGTAAAAATCATGTAATTTAACAACTCCTCCACTTTTTCTAAGTAAAAGGCAAATATTTGTTCACAAAGGGAAAAAAAATATTATTTTGAGAATAAATTCGTTTTACAGTGTTACATGTACTGTATGACTTCTATCAATGTCAGTTGGATTTTTTACTGTGCAGAAAAGAATGGATAAGCATAAAATGATGAATAGAAAGTCTATTAAAGTAATCTAATATAGTATAAACTATGATGAAATGTAAATGTATCAGTATCATAACCAATGCTTATTGGATATTATTAAGTAGTGAAGTCTGGCAAAGTATTTGGCGTCATGTGTCCGGCAACTTCAATGGGCTTCAACATTAATAGATTCCATGTCCACAAAAGACCAGAAATTCCTTTATTCTGATCTGTTTGTTACAGACCATGTTACAAGTACATTCCCTGCATTGTGGTCATACTGAATTCCCAAAATTTTTAAGTCTTCCAGACTGGCAATTATCTTTCCATTAAAGAAAGTGGATGATAGATCATCCAATCTCCTAGACTAATTGCCCCATAACTGTTAAAAGTCAGCATTTGCTTTTAATCTAAAATTGTTTGCCTTTAGACTCTTGCCACAATTTCTGGCTGTGGTTTCACCTGTTACATCATGATGGGGTGCCTCACCAAACAGATGTAAACCAATTACTATGTAATTTGTTGAATCTGCGTTATAATTTTTTGTCAGTATGAAAAATCAATAGTTGAACTTATATTGTTAAATACAGTCTATAAAATTTGGTCTTAAACAATTTCCAGCTCCTGGCATAATAATACAAAAGCATTATCTATTTCCCTACCATGGTAGAGAAAATGGTTTTATTTGTATGTTAAACTCTTTGTGACCTTTGCCATGTCTGTTGCATAAGTCATATACTGCTACTAACCATTTGTTATTAAAATATTGATGTGAATAGTGCAAACCATCTTAATCCCATTTTTCAAGTGCAGGTAATGGGGTGATAGAGTTGAGCTAGAGTAGTATTGGTATCTATTTCTCCTAAAAAGATTAGGTCAAACAGGCAAACCCAATGAGCTACATAGGTGCCATACTCTTTTCTAGTACACTATCATTCTTTCTACTATGGAATTTCAACACATTTAATTTCTAAATAAAAGCTTGTTACTGCATTAAATTAATGAAAAACAAATCGATATAATACTGCTTATAATGACTGCTTTTTTTTTGTAAATCAACAAATCTTCTATTAATTAACCAGTGATTAAAGTCAGCTTGTGAAAATTAATCACAGCCTGGAAAAGTCGTTTGTCCTTGTGTGCTTCATTAAGATAGTGTTTGCCCTTCAGGCAAGAAAGCAGCAAGTAAATGCCAAAGAATGAGCTGATTAAACTAGAGCTGCAGTGAGCTGTTTGCCAGAGACTTGAGTGCCTACAAACATGCCCACATCTAACTAAGAATTTTCCTGTGATTTGCCTGTTGGATTGGGCATAAAATACTAAATGAAAATTCCTCTAGATCCCCACAAAGTTTCAATACAATCTATAGAATAAACAGTTTGCACTGCACAAGACAAAACAGTCAAGTATGACTCAAAATGTTGTGAAACTGGAAAATTGTGAAGCATTCCAAAGGTGTGCAGACCATCTGTCAAAGTAAAATTTAACATAAAAGTGAGCATCTTTTTTCATTTTAATCTTATATCATAATGCAAAACCTTGATTAAAGTATAAGACGTTGATTTTTGGTTCATACTTGCAATAGGCTACCCCAGAATGTATATATTATTGAATATATTTGATTGAGGGAGGTAATCTGAGGGTTATTACATTCAATAGACAGTAGGATACCTAAGGCCCTAAGATCATGAATTGCTGCTTTCTGGACAGAGAGCAGACCACACGAACTCTTTCATTAAAAAAAAAAAAAAAAAAGGAGTACGAGGAGTTACTAGAAATAACAAAAGAACCTATACTATTTGAAATAGAAAATGTCTTTACTGGAGGCAATTCTATTTCTTTACCTATTGAGAAACATAAAAATGTGCTTAATAGTGAATAAGGGTATCGTTTGAGCATCTTGAAAATTAATCAGGAAAATAAAATTGCCCTTCTAGAACACTATCAGAGACTCTTCCCTGTCCACCAGTTACTCCCAACTCCTTTTCTCCTAATAAGAAATGATATCAACTATACAGTCATAGGTCACATTAATGAATCCTAATTCAGCCTATATAGAATTGTATTCTTTCTCCGTACAGTGACTCTACTCCTAAAAATGCCCAGGGGTTGTGTTAGGTATCTTAGAGTGGTCATTTCAACAATCTGTGATTCCCTTTATCTCCTATGCCCCAGTGTAGTGGTTTTGGTTCACCAATTTTTCGTTTCTCAGCCAATGCACCAAATACTGTGGTGGGTTGAGCACCCAATAGAATTATTTACTCTTTTTCTGTTATGAGATAGGATTAGGAGAAGAGCAAAGCAGGCCCAAAACTTAAAGTGTATAAAGAAAACTTTATTAACATATCTACAAGAAGAGGGGAAAAAATTTAATAGGAATCAGAAAAAAAACCTTCAAAACACTTCCCCTCTCCCCACAACCTTCTTTCCCTTCTCACTGACAATGTATAGAGATAAAACTTGAAATTTAGGTTAATTTACCACTCCTAAAATAGTCTTTCATCAATTCCTTTACGGAGTGGAGTGTCTTTTGCTATGTTATGGAGATTTCTCCACAAGAAAACAGTTCTCTCATGGCTTCAATTTTCAGGAATACCAGACTCCCAGGAATCTGCATTCGTTAAGTCCCTCCCATTTCACACAGCCTTTCCCATAGCTGTGTTTATGGGCCATGTCAAATTTATGGGGTACCATTTGAAGGATGAGCTGTTCAAAAGCAAAGGTTCTCTTCATCTATCTCTGAGATCATTTTTATCTAAAAGAACAGAGGTCTTCTTCTCTCCCTGGAGGTAGGTCTTCATCTTCATCTCATCTCTCTCTCTCTCTCTCTCTCTCTTCAAGTTCAAGCTTCTCATGAGATCACAGCTACTTCAACGTTTACTTAATTTAACACAAATGCTTTTGCTCATGTTGGCAATTTTGAACACTTCATCTCTTTACATATTGTTTCCACGAATTAAAGGGATACTTAGATATATCACAGTCCATAACCATGGCCTTACAAAAGAGTTTCAGCCTAAGACTAAGGCATCTTCTCATGCTCCTCCCATCTAGGACTTGATTTCTCCTTCACTCACCTTAATGTCTTCATGTTGGTTCTCTACGTGTCTTCACTCTGTCCTTTTCTCTCACTCAGACAGGAATTAATGTTTTGTGAGTTTCATCTGTGCAATGGGAGAGTTAATATCTCACCTGTGGTCTGCAGAGGTCATGATGGTGGAAGCAATCACAGTGGTAGATTCAGGCCACGCTGGGGCTGTGCCAGGATCTCAGGGGCTGTGCTGGCTGCATTCAATTCCAGCTGATGGACCACTCTCTACATGGCTGCAGAGCTGGCCCTGGTCTCAGCCCCCTGGCAGGATGACTCAGTAGTGGCGGCTGGAGCTGTTTATGGTAAAAGACTCATCGGAGGCTGCGTCGACAGGGAGAACTGGCCCGGCTGCAGGATGTTAGCAGCTGCTGTGCCTGGCCCTGGCCACACCGGGACTGGGCCTAGCGGACTCCCCGGGAAGGGGCCTGGCCCCTCAGCAGGGCCTGTTACCTGTTCCCAGGCCAGAAGGAAAAGGGCTTTCCTGGGGTTTGTTCAATTTTTAACATGTGTGTTCACAGAGGCGTGTCCAGCTTTCTAATGGTTTAACAAGGTGTCAGTATTCAAAACTAGTCACTGATTGGTTTTGTCAGGCATGGAGGAAACTGCTAGCCACTTCTCTTAGAAATTCACTTCTGTGACTGGCTTCTTCCCTCCTCACTAAATGTCAATCAATGCAAAACCAGCACACCTTCACAGTGTGCCATGTCATTCTCATGTCCTCCTTCAACCTAAAAGGTGTTTATTTTTCTCTCCCTGGACTACAGCTGCTCCTGTTCACTCTCATAGTGTGTTTCCAGTCCCTCTTCCATGTTCTGAGATTCACATGTGAGGCTTCACACAGGTCTGACCTGTCCTAACTGCTGACTGTGGTCTGGATTTATTTGCAATGATTAATTGACATAAATAGAACAAAACAAGGCCTTTTGAGCTCTTTGATTTTCTCTCAAGAGGAATACTAGCAGAATGTGTCCCCTAGGCATATTGTCAACTCTCAGTAAAATTGTAAATATTTAGGATTTTTTGATATTTCTGTCCTTCATTCAAATTCAGTATTAATCTGCTTGGAAGATTAAAAAGTTACTACTAACAATACAAATATATATTTCTGCATAAGCTTCATTTCCACAGGGAGTAAGCTAAAACAACTAGGGCACAAGTCTTATGAGGAGGGGCTGAGAAAGCTCAGGTTGTTTTGCCTGGACGAAAGGAACCTCAGACATTATTGTTCTCTGCAATACCTGAAAGGAGGTTGTAGCAAGGTGGGGATTAGTCCCTTCTCCCAGGTAAACAAGTGACTGGACAAGGAAAATCCCCACAAGTTGCACCAGGAGAGATTTAGATTGGATATGAAGTAACATTTCCCCACTGAAAAGGTGTTCAGGCATTGTAAGAGGCTGCAAGAAGTGGTCAATGAGCACCAGGCCACCAGGTAAATGAAAATTACCTACCCATCATAAAACATGTAGATGTGGTACTTAAAGATCAAGTGGTGAACATGGTGATCAGTTAATGGCTGGATTCAATCTTATAAGTCTGTCCCACCTAAGCAATTCTATGACTCCATTCTAAAAACAGAAGAAAGGAATAATGTTACCTAACTTTATTGTTAGAACTGGGATGAACAGTGGAGACTTTAGGAAACCAGGGAAGTTAGGGCAGGCCCTGTGTATAAGAGTAGAGTTAGGACATGTGACTCACTAAGCAAGTACAGTATCATGTCTAATAAATTCAATCTGCATGGGATCTTGATATGGGTGCATTTCTCTGCTGAGAATAATGTTGCAACTATTCAAAGGTTTTAATTGGCTTATGAGAATTAATTCCTATATTATATGAAAGCAAGTCCGGGTGTCAAAGTCTCAAACAAATAATATTAATCATAATTTGAGAAATAGCCCTAGAAGCAGGTTTGAAAAAGTATATGTACTGAAAGTCTGGTCAACACATTCCATGTTTCCCAAACACACTGAAATTAAGGAACAGAGGCAGTCTTCTAATTCTCAACTCCAAGTGCTCAGAGTCCAAGTATCTAACTTGCTCTTACAGCTTTATCTTCTTTGCTGAACACTTGATCAGCTCTTTGCTATGTATTTTAAATTCCAATATAGAGAACTTGTTTAAATATTAATTTCTCTGTGTATGCATATGAGTCAAACTGACCCAAAGGCTATGGAGTGCTGTCAGACTCCATAAATTAGGAACAATAAACTCGATTGAGTATGGTATGATTTGAGGCTGAGAGCAAGAGTACTGGATGATTAAACACATAATTGTATCATTGAATTGTTGTGGTAAATAGTAAATAACTTTTCTCCAGTCCATATTCTTGAATAATAGATATAATGGAAATATGGGGAATAGTGATGGCATAATCCTGTGGCTTCTTTCCCAATTTTTAGTGTTTTCTATAAATCTGCATATTATCCTTCAGTATAGAAATTATGACTGAAGTTTTCAATTGCTTCTTTAATCCCAAATTAAAGTTGCAAAGAAATTATTTTTCTACCCCAAAAGGAGGACAGGGGACTTCCATGGCATTGGAACAATATAACTTTAAATAATCTCGGCATTTAAAAAGTAGCAACAAAAAATAGGCAATATGATGAATTTTGTATAAATCATATACACCAAAGATACCTGAATGTTCACTTTTAAAAAGATAAAGAAAAGGAAATGAAAGAAGGGAAGGGAAAATAAATAACAAAAACCTAGGTTGAAGATTTTTCATTGTAAGGATGGCTGACATATTAAACATTCCTTTAAGCATTTTAAAAGTTTATCAAAATTATCAGAAACAGAGAATGTTATTTAATTCTTGAAAATAAGTTGTATCCTTTATTCCCATTTTGTAAAATAACCAAGCTGTAAATTTTCTATTTAATTTTTGAAGGTAAAAAATAAAGCTTGTTGTAGTTGAATAATTAATTGTTTAATGAATTTCAGCTTTAAACAGTGACTTCTTCTCTTTTCCCATGCACCTGCTCAGAGAAAGCAAGAGAACAAAGAGGAGTGAATAATAATTTCTTGTTATGAAATTGTATTATTTATTATGTTTTCCAATTAATTTTATACAATTTAGATTCTTTAATATTTAAGTTAATTATTACTTCTGCATTTTGATTTTAATTTATTAGATTTAATAAAATCTCACTCCAAGTTTTCAAGTTTGCAACAGTGCTACCACAGATTCCAAATCCCACTGAAACTTAAAGGACTGTTCCAAGGAGTAGGTGTTACCCTGCACAGACACATTGAATGATTAGGATTGGGACATTATCTGAGATTTAAATTGCAAGAAAAGATTGTTTGCTTGATGCTAGATATACCAATCAATTCAGAAAAAGTTTAAATCACAAAGGAACAAAATGATACCATGAGAAGGACAGAGACAATATGTCCCTATCCTCCCTTTGCCTGGAAATAAAAGCATGTGAGACAACAGAAAAGAGGCCTAATAAAAAAAAAGGCTGGGAGAGATAACTTCTCCTCTTCCCTCTTACACTGTTACCATGTTTTTTTCTGATTGATGGATTCAGTCTCTGGTGGGTTAGTAGGGTCCAGCACTGTCCTTGTAGCTGTCTTTCCTATCTGTCACCTTTTACAAGCACACTGCTATACTAAGTTTTTGTGCCTATAGGACTGCTTTGGCTTCAGTAAAGCAGTGCTTATTTAATAATAGATCATGGACTGTAGATAATTTAATAATGGAAATGGTCTAAAGATGCACAGACATAACTATGGGACCAGTGGTGTACTTATAAAGGAAAATGATTTCAATTGGATAAAAGGATGGGGATAGCCAGGAATCCTTTAAATCATGATGCAGTGAATGGAACAACCACTTAAAACCTTGGGGGATGTTGAAGAACACTTGACAGATCAAAAGAACTTCTGAATGCTGGAGTTTTTAATGTTTATTTTTCGTTGTTCGTGACCTTGAGTTTTTCACTTTTGTTTATGTGTTTGTTGAAGTATAATGAAGCTATTTTATATTGGAGGGGAATAAAAGAAAGCTGTTTTCAGCTATATCAGGGAAAAACAATCAAAAATAACTCAGTCATCCAATGCCTAATGCATCAAGCCACTGATGGTAATAGAGATCCTGCAAGAGATATGACATATGACACACTATGCTATTCATAGTTTGATTTTAACCTATAAACTGAAAACTCTGAAATTATAATGATTTGCCAAATGATGTCTCAAATAAACCACTTCATTCAAAGAGAAAGGACCATGGAGAATAATAAAGCTGTAAGTTCAGGTGATACAGTAGACTTTTGGATTGCAGACCAACAATGGCTTCTAAAGCAAACAAACACATAAATAACCCTAGACAACAGCTGGTCAAAGGCAAGAAAGAAGAGAGCAGGAGAGTGTCCTGGAGTTTGTGGAAACTTCATGCATTTATCCTGACATACCATGATTTCCACCCTCTTTACAACTTTCTACACTAACAAAGCTTTTGTTCAGTAAGGACGCTGTCTAAAATATTGAAAAAATTACCTCCCAAATATTTATTTTTTTCCAGGAATTAATCACAGTTTTAGTTATAATCCTGATATTACTAAAAAACTTTACCAAAACTTCAGAGAACCTATAAAGAAAACAAAACAACTGTCAGTGTACCAGGAAAAAAATTGTATGAAATTTCAAATGCTCTTACTGTTTAGCCAAGATTTATTGTAATAAGTAAAAATAGATATGACAGAGCATAACAGATTATTAAATGAAGTTGAGAAGGTAAAAGGTAACTATCTATCCATCTTCTTCTTCTCCTTATTTTCTGCATTTAAAGATCTGCAATTTCAGAATATTTTAAGTGTCCTTATAACAGGTCAGAAGGAGAAAACCAGGTGTGAGAAATCATCAGAATCAGCAGAACCTACAACACACGTGTGCACCATGAGAAAGTGGTGAACGCAGATGTGGGTTCCCCCCTGTACCAATGTGGGTTCTGAGGGGACCCATCTGTCAACCTGACTTACTACCCTGGGTATTTTTTTCTTGCTAAGGGCTCAGACCTGAGATGTCCCCTTTCATAAACTTAAAAATCACAGAATGCCCTGGATTAGAAGGGAACTTGAAGATCATCTAGTTCCAACTCTCCTGCCATGGGCAGGGACACCTTTCAATAGACCAGGTTTCTCAAAACCCCATCCAGTCTGGTCTTGAATACTTCTTGGATGGGACATCCACAACGTCTCTGGGGAATCCGTTCCAGTGCCTCAGTAACCTTGCAGTGAAGAGTTTCTTCCTGTTATCTAATCTAAACCTAGTCTCTTTCATTTTGAAGACATTTCCCTTTGTCCTGTAACTCCATACTCCTGTAAATAGTCTCTCTCCATCTTTATTGTAGGTTCCCTTCAGGTACTGGAAGACCACAATGACATATCCCTGGAGCTTTCTCTTCTGCAAGATGAGCAGCTTCAACTCAGCCTGTGTTCATGAGAGAGATGCTTCAGCCCTTTGACCATCTTCCTAGCTCTTCTCTGGATTTACTCAAACAGGTCCATATCCTTCTTATGTTGGGGACTTCAGATCTGGATGCAGCACTCCAGGTGGGGTCTCATGAGAGTAGGGGGGAGAATCACCTACCTCACCCTACTGGCCTTGCTTCTTTTGACACAGCCCTGGATACATTCGGCTTTTTGGCTGCAAAGTGCACCTTGCTGCCTTTACTTTTCAGACTAAAGTGTAAGGAAAAAGGATAGTGAAAATAAAGGCAATTTTCTGATCATGTCAATAGTTATTTCATTGCGGTATAAAGTATGTGTTTACTGTAGAGTTACCTGAAAATTGCACTTTATTTTTTATCAAATCTTACAGCTTATTCAGGACTTGTACTTGTTACGGCATGGCATAAATCCTGTCATGCAGTCTTATATGTCAAAGACAGCAAGAACTAATCAAAGAGAATGAGTTTGACACCTGTAAAGGAGCTGTGAAAGTGGAAGAAAAGCTTTAACATGCAGGGGGATGAGATTGCAAGTACAGCCTGCATCTTGGATAAGCTGACATCTTCCTATGGGCAAGAATTGACCCTCAATGTATGAGATTATCAGGAATCATTTCTAACCAAAGGACAGAAATTATTTCAAAGAATGGAATACGGATTTCTTTCCCATGAAAAAGTGATATCTCTGACAGTAACTGCTGTCTAAATCATTAGATAATTGAAATGTTAAAGTGCTGTGATGGATTGAACCTGTCTGGGTGCCAGATGCCCACCAAAACTGCTCTATCCCTCCCCATTTTCAAATTAACAGAGGAGAGAAAATATAGTGAAAGGGTCATGGGGCAAGAAATGTACAGGAAAACATCACTCACCAATTACTGTCGTGGGCAAAACAGACTTGACTTGGGGAAAATTAATTGCATTTATTACTACTCAGAGTAGAATATTGAGAAATAAACAAATCTTAAAAATACCTGTCCCTCAACCCTCCCTTATCCTCACGCTTAACACTATCCCCAAATTCTCTACATGACTACAGCCAGCATGGCAGGGGGGACAGGAAATGAGGATTGTTGTAAGGTCATCACATTGTCTCTGCCACTTCTCTTCCTCAAGGAGAAGACTACTTGTACTGTTCCACTGCTCCTGCATGGGGTCTATTCCACAGGAGACTGTCCATGAACTCGTCCAGTGTGAGTCCTTCCTAAGGGCTGCAGTTCTTCACAAACTTCTCCCATGGGGGCCCTTTCCATGTGGTGCAGTCCTTCAGGAATAGCCTGCTCCAGGGTAGGACCCCCATGGGGTCACAAGTCCTAGCAGCAAACCCGTTCCAACGTGGGTTCATCCCTCCACTGCTCCATAGTTCATGCCAGGAGCCAAGCCGTGGACTTTCTATGGTATTATTCTATGGACTTTCTATGGTATTCTTCGGTGCCTGGAGCATCTCCTCCTCCTCCTTTTCCACTGACCTGGGTGTTGCAGAGTTATTCCTCTCACAGGTTCTTACTCCTATCCTGTCAAGTTTTTTCCCTTTCTTAACTATGTTATCCCACAGATACTAACATTGTCACTGATGGGCTTGGCTCTGGCCAGTGGACCAGACCCTGGTTGGTATTGACTCGACTGGACTTAGAGGAAGCTTCTAGCAGGTTCTTACATAAACCCCCACTGTAGCCCTCTCCCACCAAAACCTTGACATGAAAACCCAATAGAAGTACACTCTTTTTGAAAAGCCTCATATGTTGAATGTGGTGGAAAGGAGACAAAAATCCAGCAGAGATTGCTGAGAGTTGTTCAACTGGCTGTGAATGCCCTTAAAAGCACTGACATGAAAGCCTTTGTGCTGAGAAGCAGCCTCTGATCCAGTCCTAGCTGCTTGGATTTTTGCCTGGCTGGCTGGCTCCTTTCCTCTTATCTGTTTTATCTCCTCACCAATTCAACAGTTCAGCAAGGGAGTAGAGAGAAGAGAATACTGAAGCTCAACAGAATAAAGGGAAGGGATTTAGAGGAAAACAGACAAGTAAAACATACACCATGGGTAAAAATTCAAAGAAAATAGTACCTATACCAGGACAATGGAGTGGGAAGTAAGCGATGAAAAAAAATTAAATAGAAATATATATAAAATCCTTTATTAAAAATAAAATATTATAAGGCTGAATGCCAGAAGAACAAAATTTGAGATTATCAAAAATCTGAACTAATTCTATATGTACAAATACAAATGCAATCCACATCTTCATATACCAATTTTTAAGTACAATTTCTGCTTACATTCTTGGTGTTTCAATTTTCAGCTTTTTTCCCACCCTGTAGCACTTATCATGGTGGGGGAGATTTAAAAAGGCAAAATTTGTTGGTCTTCCGTAATGTCTATACAGAATAAGAAAGAAAATATCTGTATTAGGCCCATATTAATTATTTTGCACTGGATCTTCATGCTATTTGATGCTTCTTCTGGAAACCCACATCACCTCTCAGTCTCTGAATTTGCTCCTTATCCTGCAAAAGAGGACAGGCAATTTTTCACCTGTCCTCCTTACAGCCTGTAGGCCAATCATCAATTTAGAAGAGATTTTTCCTATTCTCAGTCCTTGTTTCTGACACTCAAGCTCCCCTAGCTGCTGTAAAAAGAATCTGCAGACAGACCAGTCTAGTTTCTTCAGTTGGATTCTTTGTAAGAGGAGGGTGTGTGCATGCTGGCTATAATAAACCCACTAGGGTCTGGAGCATCCCAAGTACAGATGGATTCTGAATAATTAATACTCCAAATCTCAACATGAGTCATTTGAAATTTTCATAGGCTGTAATCTTGCCTAAGTTTTGGTTGAGCTTTACAGCAAGAACAAAAAAATGTTATTCAAATAATCTTTTAGCACAATTTCACAAATTCTGTTATCATAGAAGCAAAGATGATATGAGGTCTCAGGCCATTTGTTCTACTTAATATTTGCTTCCTTTCTAGCATGTTCTTGTTTCTAAATCTACCTTGCTATTACACTGGGTACCTCACATTATGTCCTATGCTTGAAAAAGGAAAGACATTATATTGCTGTGAGTAAAAGTGTAAAAGCATTTATTTTATTGAAATGTGAATTTAAATAAATTAGGTTTTATATTCAGGAAGAGGTATCAATGAAATAGTTATGTACCTTTTTCATCTATGTGTTGCTGCTGCTTGGCATCAAATTTATTCAGTATTTTCAAATCCAGACAGTTTCTATGAAGATTTACTGGAATAGAAAACTAATCTAAAGGATGTGTCTACATTAGTTTCAACAATAGCTCTTATCAGGGGGTGGTTTTCAGGCAAATTCCCTACTTTATTACCACACCTCCTTTTGCACCACTGCCTCACAACACAACTGAAGCAGAAGATGCACTCCAGAAATGCACTCCACCACTGCATTCAGTGAGCGTTGAGGAACTGATCTAAAAAATGAATGAACTTTCAAAACTATCTGTAATAAAATTAATCTTTCTCTGTATTAAATAGTTGAATAAATTAGGACACTTCTGGGTCAGAATAGGAGAAGCTTCATACAAAGCTACAAAGAAATTAATGCTAAAATATTGGTGCTAAAATTCAAGGTTTTTCTAACCTTAGAGTTACATTTTTTTTTAAATTGATACATATATAGGCAACCTGAAATACATTCCAGTTTGTTTATGTAAGTGAACAAGACTACTAGTGGGATGCACACAATTAGTTTCTTCATAAATATTTCTGTAATGTCAGGGAATTATTTCTATTCTTATGATTAAGTTTAATTCAATTGATTTGAAAAATATTTTATTGAGTCTAAAATGAGTCCCTTTAAATGGAAAACTGCCAGAGAAAGTAATTATGTACATACTAGAAGTCAGAAGATATTTCCTATTAATAGAACATGGCCTGATAAAAGGTGTAAAAACTCAGTGAAGTCTTGCCACTTAAAAGAATTACTCCAAAGACAAGCAAGAAGAGAAAGATATTCTGAACTTTTCTTGGAATCTGGTCGTTTTCATTTTCAGAAAATGTAACAGCCATATCTATAGGCAGTGAGAGGATCACAAGGTATAACATTAGCAATTCTGTGGCAAACTTCTCTACTACTTCGCTGTTACTTCTAATTTTCACATTTGGTCATCAGAAACTCTAGCTAGTGGTTATGTTCTTAGGTATTTGCATACCTGCTGCAGAAAAAAGGAAAAAAAAAAGCATTATCTTGGTCAATGTATAAAAGCCCAGTTTCCCAAGGAATTAAAAAAATGTTCAGGCCTTCTCTTCTACATTAGCAAAAAGTAACACAAATTATAAAATAAAATTATATAGGGGTATAATATACCCCTATTGATAGAAAAGTTCAGTAATTTTTTTGGGGGGGAAAAAATCTAGTTTTGTTTCTGAAAGCTTTTGGGAACTCCTCCTGTCTCACAGTCGACAATGAGAAGGGCCTGGAAGCAGGAAAAGGTCTCTCAGAAACAGGAATGCTCTTTATTTCATCCAAGGGAATTAGAACAGACTTTTTATTAGAATAGATTCATATTCTAAAAAGAGGGAGATAAAGTCTGAGAAGCTTAATCAGAAGTCAGACTTTCAAACTGTGTGCATGGACCTGAAAATACACTAAAGGTTGTTTTCAGCCTGACATCACTGGGACAAAGACTTATTTTTATTAGTTTCTGGGTAGGTAAATTAGTGGCATGAGATCAGGTTTCCTAAATTAAATGTCTGGATTATCTTTAAATATACAGGCAAAGAAACATTCTTGTGAAATATTTTGCCAGACTTGTATATTATAAGAGAACAAAAATTTTCTGTTTGTTATCTTTCTATCAGATATCACAACTCTTACTGTCTTCCAAGTGTACTGTTCAATTAGTCTGAATAAAATTCACTTGTGGAATTCATCTGCCTGCATTGCAGCTGCTGCTCTGCCAACTGTTCAAAGCCCATATGTGCTGGCTTTGCCTAATATTAAAGGTACTAAAATCACTTTGCCTTTTGCTGTTTACCTTGGAAACATCCCTGATCATATATAAAAAAAAAAAAAAAAAAAAAAACAACAAAAAACAGCAAAAAAACCCCACAACCCCAAAGCACCACCTTAATCCCAAATATCATGTGTGTATATATATATCTATTTCAAGTGCTTATATCAAGGTAAGCATCTATCCTAAGATCCACTTTATTTCTGGCTTTGATGGAACCATCCACCTTTACATAGGTGAAGCAAAATCAGTGAAGATAAAGAGAAAAAAATATCAGTTTTCTATTTCTGTGGAAAAATAATTGCTTAGTTTTCTTAAAAAAAGTATGTACACATATGTACAAATACATGTGTATGTGTGCATGTCTATGTCTATGCATATGCAGGGCTATTCCCTTTGTCCTCAAGAGAAGAACTGTCAGCCTGGATGCCAAATGATGGGAGATTTTCATTGCCAAGTATTTTCTACAAAGTTAGTGGAGACAGACACCTAACTTCTGTGATTTGGCTTGCAATGTCAGCAAATGTATCTCCCTTGCTTTTATTTCCTAGGCATCAGATTTTGACAACAAATATTAATATCTCCTTGAGCTTGTTGGTTAGTTTGTTTTGGTTCTTTGTTTTTCTTGGTTTGGTTTGATTTGATTTGTTTGTTTTAATTAAATGAATAAATCTATTCTCTTTCCAATAAAAAATATGTAACTTTTGAGATAAAAAGTTTGTTTCAGAGATCAGTATTTATAGTAAGTTGGAAAAGATTCCTTCAAAATTGCCTCCCTTTATTCTTTAATCTTTTCCTTCAACATTTTCATAGGGTTTGTACCTCAAATACCACTTGCAAATGCTTCAAACACTCTTGTAAGTCATGTGGTGTAACAGAACATTGTAAAATAACCTGTAAGGTGCAAAATATCAATTTAATATCAGCATATTAGTCCATCCACTTGCATCTTGAAACAAAAACAGGAAATAAAACATACATACAGAAATTCCATAGAGGGCTCAGATGAATCCTGGACCTAACAGTACTACAACCTGATATCTCTATTTCTTTCTCTAGAGGATGTATTGGAGTATGTGTTATGACCCAAAACTGTGGGCAAGTACAGGAAGGAGATTTCTCAACAGTAAACTCAAACTAGTAAACCCAAGAAATTTATCAAATATGGCTTTAAATGAAAAGAAATAAGTGATTGAAGAACAAGGAAGATGTTATTTTAAACATGGTGGTTGGGATTTAAATTGCTTTGTGGACCTGCCTAGGGATCTTTTTTCATCCACCAACAACAGAGAATGAGTCATCTAACTCAGTCTTTCCTTCAATTATTAAGGATCCTCAGTTTTGTCCCTATCAGCCTTTCTACCAATAAAGAGTTTCCCCATATTTCAGTCTTATGAATGAGTCATTAAATAGCAGAAAAATATTCATTTTATTTGCCCTCAAAGAGTGAGTATTTGCTTCTTCCTCATCCATAAAAATTCCAGAGCTTGTTCCATTTCAAAGGAGCCTTCCCCCTCTATATTATTATTTTTAATTAATAAGATTATTTATATATTACTTACCTTGTGTCTCAAGTATGTATCATCTTCTAAGAGTTGTCATTGCCGTTATTATCAATAACGTAATATATGAAAAAGTAAATTAGCCCTACCAAACAACTAGAGAAATAAGAAATGAGACAAAGCCAGCTTTAGCATTATGCAAGAAAAACAAAGCAAATTCCTTTGTCTGGATTGTCATTAATTTCCTGTTTTGATAGTTGCAAACTCCCATTTTGGAATTTACTTTAGTATATTTGTCAAAGTGCAATAAAAGGAACATGATACAGAGAGTGTCACTTTTCTCACAGAATAGACAGAATGCCTTTGATTTAGCAGTAGTTCAATAACTGAAACCAAATCCATAAACTTTTTAATAACTGGACCCCCCATAAGACCCTCTAAAAAGACACTAAAGAGACAGAGATATACATTCCTATATAAAAGTATATTTCATTTCTCATGTTGAACTGGAGTCCTGTTTTTACGTACTGTGCAAAAAATCAGAGAAAATACAAGGGTACAAAAATAAAGCCAGAAAAGATCTCACATCAAAAATAAATTCCTCATGATGCAGTAAGCACTAATAATGATAGATATGCTTTTTTTTTTCCTGATCATGAGTGCACTGCAAATATGAAAAGAGTGCATGAATATGAGAACAGGCTTTTTTAGCAAAGGAATAAAGAAAATTATTTGAAAATAATCAGAACTGGATCAAAACTGTTCATTTATTAAGTGACAGGAATCTAAAATTAAGAGAATTTTCAATGCTTTCATGCAAAAAAATACTAATCTTTGTAGGATTTTGAGTAAGATTTTTCTTCTTCATAAAATTTAGTTTAAGAATCCATAAAGAAAAACCTGAAGAACTCTACCAATTCCTTAATAGCTAGTCAAAAGCTGTCTGGATATTGTCCTTGGGAACCCTGATATAGTCCTTGGGTGACATTGCTAGAGCAGGGGGATTGTAACAGAATACTTTGAAATGTCCCTTCTAGCCTGATTAATTCTGTGATTCTGTGAACCTTTCTGATACTGCATGTACATGCAAACATGCAAACACACATGAAAAAAATATTTTAAAATGCATAATTTAAAAAAAAAATTAGATTACTAATAAATGAAAAATCAGAGAAACTGGAGAGGATGGAGAAATGGTGAAAACTTAAAATATCTATATGTGCAAAGTTAAAATACTATTAGATGAGAAAAATTTGCTGTAAAGATAAGTTTATTCTAAAAAGATACTTTCACAAAAATACTTAGCAATGTCAGATTAATGGTTCAATAAAAAACAAAGATAAAATTTATGGGCTATACTTTATTTACATTTTAAAATTCAGAAAGCTTTTCTTATCCTATGTATAAAAGTTTCATCAAAATGTACAATACACATCCTGGTCTCCTGGGATCTATATAATGGCATTGGAACTTGGGTTTTTATTTGGAGGTATTTAGCTAGTGAGAAAAAGGAGAGGATGACTAGAAAAACTGCATAAGATTAACCTCAGTCCCCCATCATTTGCATGAGGAAATGGAGAACTGAAGGTAGAACTGAAAAATGTAAGTCCACCACTATAAGAAAATTTTCATAATTTTTAGTGTCTATCCTCCTAAAGGCCATTTATTAAAGAATAAGTTTCCTTAATAGCTGATACACTTTGCTGGATGTTTTGTGCTTTCTGATAGGTTCTCATAGGCAGCAATTTCATCATTTTATAATGTTGAGAAATAATCTGGAAAGGCTGTACTGGAAAGAAGTAAAATGCACTGAGGTATTTTAAAGCTGGCTCTCCATACAGCATTGACCAGAATAGTAGGAAAAATAGTAAACAAAATGAGTGCTAGGAGTTTTTTTCTCTCTTATCTTAAAGTAATTTTTAAAGATAATAATTTTGTGAGGAGGAAGCCTATGAAGCTATCAGAATAATTTCATAATCTACACTTTATTAGATTCAACACAGGGTAATCTAGTATAGAAAAATTCTCTCACATATGTTCATAAACTTGTCATTTCTGTATGTTCACCATTGATTGTGATGTTATTGCTTTACACTTCTTCAGTACCAATCATCTTTGGATCTCAAAAAACTTTGTGAACATTAATGAAAGAATACAATAATGAAATGTAAGTTGTTTCAAATTACTTTGTCTTTCATGTTACCATCTGTACCTGCTCAAAGCAAGTATATCCCCACAGTGTGGTTTTCTAGAACAGATTTTTGGTAAAAGTACATCTAATACTATGTCAAATATTGTTTTAATTTTGCTTAGTCCTTGTGTGATAAGACGGAAAAATTTAGAAAATTTAGATTATGTGTTTCTCAGGAAAGTGGCGTGCTTATTTCAGAGCTTAAAGAGGCGGTCTCTCTTGTTTTGGGCTCATACAAAATTTAGATTCTTCCCAGTTTCAACCAAGAGTCTTCCATCAGAGAGAAGATAAATATACACAAACACAAACAAACACAAATGCACATACAGATAACCATATGAAGAGAAAATTACTTCAGAACCTTTTACAGCCACTCATTTTCAGTACAAGTCCCACCAAGGAAAAATGATATAAAGAATTAATAGCTCTTAATCTGATGAAACTTGGACTCATGCCTTTCATATATCAATAAAATTATATAAACAACTTTTTAAAATAAAATTGTCCTTAAGATTTTATCTTCTTCTATTTTATTGAGGCACATCTCTACTTAAGCATTAATTTGAGCAGCAAAAAGGGATTTCCCACATGAAAGGTGCTCTGATGGCTAATGTGTTAGGCTGAATGTTAAAGGAAATAAAAAACACTGCTGTCATGTCAACAGAAAAAAAGAAATCATTATTTCTATTATACTTGTGTCATAAAATACTTTGGCTCATGTTTAGAAAGCACAGGCCAAAGTTTCAGTGTATTCACTGAAAATATTGCAAACACACTGAGCTCAGTCAGGTGGCATAGTCTTGCTGTAAGCCACATTAGGTCTTGTGGCTACTGTGCCCCACAAAATATAAATTTGTAATTCATAACACAGTTCAATTGTACTTGGTTTACAATGCCTAATTTACAAGAATTAAGATCTTTAAAACACCAAAGACCTTTCAGTGCAAAGTGAATTGATATAGAGCAACCAGTTCTTATATTGGTTTTCATGTAACTGTTTTCATTCTGTGATACCTTCTTTGCTAGCATATTTAATTAGCCTATTCAGAATAAAAGAGATGTGGGCACACCTATCTGACTTCTGACTTCTATTAATATGCTTTTTCAGGACAGTAGCAACTGAAAATGTAGTTAACAGCCTATCAGTAAATACAGTGATTATTTTGATGACTCCTGCTTAACAAAAAAACATTGCAAGGTTGAAAAGTCAAATCTGGACACAATATTAAGATGTTAATGGAAGATTTCTACTGGTTATCTGGCGGGTATTTTGTTAGTACACCTCATCCGAAAACCGAAATTTTTACATAATCATAGAATCATACAATATCCTGAGTTGAAAAGGACACACAGAGATCATTAAGTCCAGTTCCTGACCCTGTACAGGACAGCCTCAAGAATCACACCATGTACCTTAAAGCATTGTTCAAGTGCTTCTTGAACTCCATCAGGCTTGGTCTTATGATCACTTTCCACTGTTTAAGTGCCAAAACACCCTCTGGTTGGAGAACCTTTTCCTAATATTGAACCTAAACCTCCCCTGATATAGTCCCATAATGCAAAATACAACTCCAAATACCCAATATTAACCAAGTCATAAAAATTAATAGTGGCAGCTTTGAGTTACATTAGCTGCAAACTGTTAATTTACAAAGATTCATCAAGCGAATTAGATATTTGCTTTAATAATTAATAAGTTCTGCCTCACACTCTCTGTAATGCATTTGATTTCATTAAATGCCCTTGTATAAATTTTAGCTTAGAAACTATTGCATCCTATTTTATCTTCTGCTAAAATCATTATTTCCTTCTTTTCCCTCTGCCTTTTTGTTCCTTATTGATTTTCTGTTACATTTAAACCATTTTTTTTTTTGCATTAAACCTCTAAAACAAACCGAGTTGGGACATTTGCATTGGTTTTCCATTTGAAAATAACACAGGTGTGAATAATACAATTCATACTTAGGAAATTTTGAAGTAAATGCCTAGTTCCAGGAATTAAATGTGTCCTCTTTAAATTAGGTAGAACTAACTTCACAGAATCACAGAATGATTCAGCTTGGCAGAGACCAGGGATGGTCATCAAAACCCCCTGCCCAAGAATGTTCACCTAGAGCAGGTTGTCTATAGCCATGTTCAAACAGCTTTTGAGGGGAAATTTCAGAAGCTCCAGCAGCAACCCGAGCCCTTGCTCAGTCACGCTCACAGTGAAAAAGTGTTTCCTGATGTTCAAGCAGAACCTCCTGTGTTTGTGCCTATTGCCTCTGATCCTGTCACTGGATATCACTGATAAGATCTTGGCTCTGTCCTCTTTGCACAATATACACTAAAGGAGAAGGAGAAGGAGAAGGAGAAGGAGAAGGAGAAGGAGAAGGAGAAGGAGAAGGAGAAGGAGAAGAAGGAGAAGGAGAAGGAAAAGGAGAAGGAGAAGGAAAAGGAAAAGGAGAAGGAGAAGGAGAAGGAGAAGGAGAAGGAGAAGGAGAAGGAAAAGGAAAAGGAAAAGGAAAAGGAAAAGGAAAAGGAGAAGGAGAAGGAGAAGGAGAAGGAGAAGGAGAAGGAAAAGGAAAAGGAAAAGGAAAAGGAAAAGGAAAAGGAAAAGGAAAAGGAAAAGGAAAAGGAAAAGGAAAAGGAAAAGGAAAAGGAAAAATTTTTGCTTTTAATTATTTAATTATGTTTATTTGTGGAAAAGGAAGAGAAAAGCTAAAAAGGAAAAGAACCATATGAAATTGTGCATACATAACACTATTTTTCTCCTTTTTCTATATCAAGACATTGAAGAAGACATTGAAATTATTGCCATCTTACATGACCAATTCAAGTTAGAAGTTAGTACTTCCAGGATTTTATGCTCCAAAACCTTACATTTTGAAGGATCAAATTATCTGTTTAGTGTAAATGTTTAAGCATGGGAGATTTCCAGTGCTAGTGCACCTGCAGCAGTCCATTGTGCTTAAGCACATGACAATTTTCAAAAGGGGATATTCTGATCTGATATTAGGTGAAAAAATATCCATAGTGGGTGTAGTCAGACTTTGAAAGGATTTTCCAGAAAGGCTGTAGAATCTCTGCTCTTAGAGGTGTTTGAACAAAGGCCAGAGGGTCCTCTGAACAGCCAGTTGAATGAGGTGACATGGTCATCTGGAAGTCATTCCCAGGTTACATTATTTCAAGATTCTATGCGTAGCTAGCAACTATATCAGCATCTGTGGACTTTTCAGCACCTAAATTTAAGTACAATACTTGCCCTAAACCTAACCCTGATAGTTTCACTATTACACACTAAATTCTTTTAAAAGGTGGACCAGTTTTAAAGAGTGTGTCAGCTTTATAATGGCTAAATAATTGCAGTGTAAAAATTATTACAGCGGTTTTGGTACTTCCCCTAATTATCATTTCTGGAATATATTCATAAAAAATTACTCTCATATATTATTAATTTAACTCCTCTAATTACATTCATACATAAGTAATTATAAATGTTAACTTTATTCATTAAATTGAAAAGATTGAGAGAAGTGCTGACATTCAAAGAAGTTTCACAAGATTATTTCAGCAGCAGCTTAGGTAAAAAAAATATATAAAAATCTACAAAAATAACTATTATTTAATTGTTATGTTTATTTCCTGAGATACCTTCAGAATAAAATATGTATAAAGCTCTCTGTGTTTATTAGGAAATCTTCTCTTAGAAAACTCCCTACTGCATTCCTGGAATAGTTGATAGGTTTTCCTTTTATGGTATGACAATTTTTTTTTTTTTTTGGCAATACTTTTTGACAAGATTTTTCCTACT
Source organism: Phylloscopus whistleri (assembly GCA_017589585.1). Taxonomy (NCBI): domain Eukaryota; kingdom Metazoa; phylum Chordata; class Aves; order Passeriformes; family Phylloscopidae; genus Phylloscopus; species Phylloscopus whistleri. Next base: position 249,211 of record JADMLD010000103.1, read on the forward strand.
GATTAATTAAATACAATCTTAGAAATCACAGCCACAAAATCAGAGGCTAACAATGAAGAGAAATGAAAGAAATATAGTCAAGGACAAAGATTAATACAGCATAGGACCAGTGCACTTCTCTAGATACTTCCATAAAGTCAAGGCAAGTAATCTCAGCTAGATCTGTGATATTTAACGTAGAATATCCTTGGTTTTGGTTAAAAGGTGTAAACAAGAAAAAGAAGTCTTCATCATTTGTCAGTTGCATAGGAGGTGGTGATATAACAACATTCCTTGTTGTTCCTCACATCTCTGACTACAGCATCAAGAACAGTCAAAAATCCATTGCTTTTGACAGTCTCTACCTGTTTTTCCTGTAGCTGGTCCCTGCCATGAGACTTCTGTTTCAGTTTCCCAGGAGAGGGTAGAAATGGGATTTGGATTACAGAATAGAGCCCTGGGATAAAAAGTTTAAAGCTAAGAAGGGGAAAAGAATAAGGCCTACTCCAAGAGAAAGTCTGATTTCAGCTTCCTAGAATATATACTGGCATATGATCCAAGTCTCATTTCTAGCACAGCCTTTCCTTTTCTAACATGCTCAGTGGAAGCTCTAATATTTCCAATTCACAGACAAAGAAATTTGATCTGATAATGCCAAGAAAAAAGTTTTGCTGCCTCTGTTGGAAGGGAAGAGTTAAAAGTTGAAGAATGGCAAGGAGGATGGTAGATTCACTCAACTCACCCTGCAGCTGGCAATGTCAAGGCCTGGAGAATAGATGTGGGAACCCCCTATATTATGCCTACTGCTCTTTATCCTCTCTTTTGAAAACTAGAATCTCCTTGTAGAGATAACATGTGATTGTGGAGACACTCTCATGGACATGCTTGAGCTCCGTGTCTTGGGGATCATAAAAAGCTCAGGGGAGATCAGAGCATGGTGGTAAATTACGTGTGCAGGCCTTCAATAAATGCATGCAAACAGCAGTCTTGCCAACTTCCAGGATGGGATCATCCTGACTATGCTGGCATTCCCACTCGTTTGTCTCCTACCGAGTGCCGCTTTGGAATCCTCCAGTCAGTGAGGTAATGAAATAAATTTACTTTTTGCATCTCAGTCGTATTTTTATGGTTTTCCTGGCTGCCTGCCTGTGTCAACTCATGCCCTCCAATTATTCTGATTCTTGGTTATTTCTACTGATCATAGACCTAATTCAGCAAAGGACCTTCTTTTCAGTGTACTCTTTAGCACATGTTTAAATTTAAGTACTAAATACTTACCTAGCAATTAGCTCAAAGTGGTGCTTTAACTAAATATCTGCTAACTTCTTTAGCTTAACTTCTGCCTGAGACTGATGTTTTGCCTGGGAAAATATTCCCTGAAATTCGGGAGAGTTTCACTCTGTTGTAAATGAAGTTAGTATTTGACTTTGATGAAAGACTGCAAAGAAGTTGGAGAAATAAATGAAATGTCTGACTCCAAAGAAGTCAGAGAAATAAGTATATATAATGGATGAAATTCTGGTTTCATTGAAGTCAAAGATAAAATTGCTGTAGAATGCAATAGAGTAAGGATTTCATGTCACATCTTTAGACTCACTGTCCTGGACAGAGCACCAGGCATCTGACTCCTTTCTTCTCCCTTGTGTTGAATAGTACTTTATAAATAGACCAGATGTAGTCAATAGCACCATTTGAAGAAAGGCATCACTCAGCATGAATAAAGGTAATCGAAAACAGCTATTTTTACTAATGAACATGTTTTTAACTGCCAGATACCGACTTAGCAAAATTACAGTAAATAGGGGATATTTTTGCAGATGGAAGTTATCATTTTTTAAAATCCATTTTTGCTGAGGATAACTAAAAATATACAAACCTGCATTTTTTTCGCCCTGCAAAACTATAAATAGTAAGATGAAATATTTTGCTCCACTTCACAAAAAGCTATTATAAAAACCCTATTGCATAAAGCTATTATAATTATTATATAAATTATACATATACATATAATTATAATAAGTGACTAGACATATGGAATAAGATATATGATGTACGGTATATATTTATATATATCAATAATATGATATGAAAATATTACATAAACTCTTCAGAAAAGAAACTCAAACCTATCATATAAAATACAAATGCAAGTGCCAGGTCCTGCACTCAGGAAGGAATAATGCCAAGTACCAGTACAAGTTGAGGGCTGAGCTGCTTGAGGGCAACTGCTGAGAGGAACCTGGGAGTGCCTGCAAGGGCACACTGTCAGCTCATTGTCAATTTGTCATCCACCATCACTGGGCCATCAAATTGACAGTGAGCTGACAGTGTGCCCTTGCAGCCCATATTTCAGGAATGTTAGATGTACTTAGAAAATACTTATATATATAATATCTCTAAATATAGAAGAAGTGTTCCATGAGTACAAGGGTCCATGCTGTCAACACTGGAGCTACTGGGCTCTTAGCATGTTCCACGGCATCCAACATTTTGTGCAATGGTTTATACATATCACTCTAACTGAACAATTGAGCCACATTCATAATATTGCTGTTGGCTTGAAATGGGACTCTGACATCATTATCTGAATGATGGAGCAGAGTCTGATTACTGAGTGTGCTGGGGATGCAAAACTGAGACTGGCTGATTTGCCAGAGGGTTGTGCTGCCATCCAGGAGATCACAACAAGCTGGAGAAATGGGACAACAGGTTTCTCAACAAAAAAGTTCAACAAGGAAGTGTGCAAAGTTCTGCATCTGGGAAGGAACATGTCATGAGCCAGCACAAACTGGCAAAACATCTTTGCAGAGAAGGCCCAGAGGGTTCTGCTGTATGCCTAGTTGAACATGAGCCAGCAAAATACCCTTGTGACAAAGAAGACAAATGATGCCTGAGCTGCAGTAGTAAGAGTGCTTCCAGCAATGTTCAAAAACTGACTGGACACTGTCCTGGACAGCTTGTTGTTGTGGCCTTACTTGAGCAGGTACCTTTGATCAGATGACCTCCTGAGGCCCCTTCCCAACTCAATCATTCAGAGATTCCGTGATTCTATGATAACACTTCTGAAAATATTTTTTTAAAAAAGAAAAAAGTATATCCATTACACAGTACCTATTGCATTGTTTATTATACAGCATATATTACACTGTATATTCTAGAACATACATTATGTATATTATTTTAAATATGTACCACTAAAATGACTTTACATTATTATCGTTTTGCAGAAATGAAAATCCACACCAGTTCTTTGCTGGTTTTGTTTCTGTTCTGGAAAGTCTGTATCACATTTTCTGCAACAAATAAATGTATGTATGCCAAAGCTACTTTTTATTTTTCCTAAATTCACACAGCAACAAAGAAGCAAAGTGGTTTCTTTGGCTCTGAGGTCTAAAAACAGGAAAAGCTTTAAAGGAAGATGAATAGGAGTCAAATAGAATCATGAAGGCAATAGAAACAAAGACAGTGCTTTGCTATCATCTCTAATGGTACTAAAATTGAAAGTGAATTGAGAGAAGTAGGAGCACTATTCTCTTCATAGTAATACATTAAAGTCTTATGAGTTACTTTCTGTCCTGATATAATAATCAAGCATTTTAGTTAGCACTGTGAAAAGTAAAAGAGATGTTTTCTTAATGAGAAACCTCTGTAGCATTATATAAAGAAGAATATTAACAGAATATGAAAATATCAAGTGATGGGAAAAAGACAAAATAGAAAACTTTATAATTTTAATTTTCAGTAGAAACTGCAGTGACCTTTAAACATTGCAGAGCATTAAAAATCTACTCTGGCTGCATGAGTGCATACAGACATAACAACTGATATGCAATATTGTGCTAGAAGCCCCAGCAGAAAAGTGGTTAAGGTTTAACTCATCTCACTGCAATAGTCAACAGTATAGAAATCCCAGGTGTGATATACTATCTGATTTACTTATTTATTGTAATTATCAATTAAAATATTTTCATAGGGTGTGGTAGGGTGACTTTATGCTGCTTGTATCCCCAATCGTCTGTTCTGTTTGTGCTGTATATTGTGTTCTGTACCTTTAAACCTTGTTCTGGGAGTGAAGGGGGAGAAAGAACAGCGCGCAGTTTGTTTTGAGGAAACTGCCTGACTCCCCCACATTGCTGCTCTCCGGTGTTCGTCTGAGGCACGGACAGCGGTGGGACAGAGATCTCCTGTGCTTTTAGTTAGTTTTAGCTAGCTAGCTAGGCAGAGAAGACTCCCTGGACTGTTTTTTTTTTTTTTCCTTTTTCTTGGGACTGTTTAAATCTGCTCGGGACTGAAAAACTCAGAGGAGCAGCGAGGGCTGGCACCTGCGGCCCGCCGGGCCTGGACCTTCGGAGAGACTGAGTGAGCTGAGCTACACCCACAGCAAGGACTGTCTCTGTTTGCCATCTCTCTTTGGAGCGGGCAGAAGTTTTATTGTTTCATATTATTAATTCTTTGCATTTGTGGGCATTTTGTTTGTTAAATAAATAGTTTTTTCCACTTTTCTCCGAGGAAGTTCTTTTCCCGGACCGGCTGGGGGGAGGGGCTGTTTGGGTTTACTCTTCCAGAGGAACCCCTTCGGAGGTTTTCTCCCAAATTTGCCCTAAACCAGGACATATATTTATTTTGGCGCCCAACGTGGGGCCTGAGAGAGTGGAAAAAACTTACATTGATTGCATTTTTGGTTGTACTTTGTGTGGGAAGAGAGTACTCAGTAGTCATGTTGCTTATTGAATTCCTAATGTCTCTTGGGATGGAGTCCTTTCTGTGTTTCTGTTCCCTAGGCTTTTTTGAGGTTTTAATACCTCTCTGGTCCTTAGGTTTGTTTTCTTATTCAGAGATAGCTCCGATGTTGTCTCTAACACATAGCTTTTACACTAGAGGTGCACGAATTAGGATTGTTATTGTCCTGGGCTTAATGTTCATGATTTATAGGAAGTTTATACAGGTACTGGAGTTTGTGCCTGGTATGTTTGGTTTATGGCTTCTTCATCCTACCCTGCATCCTAGTTCCAGTAGCATGTTTTGGGGATTTATTAATAATTGCACCCAGTTCGTTAGAGGGGATGAAGCTTTTCAGTCTTTTCTTTATTCCTTCTCTTTTGAATCGGTTACATCACTTTTAGAGAATGTTCAATGTCCCCTGACTGTTAAAGAAACCACTTTTCTGGTATTTAATCTGGTAGGCTTCCTCTATATATTCTACAGCTTGTCTAGAATGAGGTCTGAGTTCTCCAGAGGGGCTGATGAGACTGCTAACCTGGAAGTAGACCCAGGTGTGAAAAATCCTGAATGGTGTGGAAAATGGGAGAGAATGGGCCAAACCTTGAAGGAATTTTCTGATCCCCCAGCTTGGGAATTTTCACATGAACAAATTCAGAACCCAGACGAGGTGGGGAAATATCTGGAGGAGAACTGCCATAATGATTCTAAGGAGAAAAAGCTCATTGCAATAAGCTGGGCCCTGGCATATGCTTATCGTACTCTGCTAGATACTGTAGGACAGCAGGTAGAGGCAGGGGGGCAGGGAGATAAATCAGCAGCTACCCCAGTCACTCGGGCTGCAGCCAATACCGTAGCTACTCAGACAGCAGCTAAACCAGAAAGTGAGCCTAAGACACTGGCAGTCGCCCCAGCAAAGAAGCGCACACACAAAACTGATCGACCAGTGGATGATGATCCAGGTGAAGGACCCTCAGTGCCTCCCAACACCCAACCAAGTGACGCCCAATCAGACGCTGAACCAACTGATACACAATCAGAAACCGAACAGACGGACACAAAATCAGAAGCCAAACCAACTAGCATAAAATCAGAAGCCCAACCAACTGGCAGCAGATCACAAGCCCAACCAACTGGCAGAAGACCAGAAGCTACTACTGAGTCCTTTTCCCTGAAGGACCTTCGAGGCCTAAGAAAGGACTACACTCGACGACCTGATGAATCTATAATTAGTTGGTTAGTCCGTCTTTGGGATGCTGCAGGCGAGGCCACAATTCTGGACGGCACCGAAGCAAGGCATCTGGGATCCCTGTCACAAGATCCAGTTATTGACCAAGGAATGATGAGAGAGGCTAATCCACGCAGTCTCTGGGAACGGGTCCTGGGAAGCGTGGAACAAAGATACCTGTGTGCAGACGATCTCTATATGCAGCAAACTCAGTGGAAGACCATAGAACAAGGGATTCAACGCTTAAGAGAAATGGCAGTGGCAGAGATCGTCTTCTCAGATGACCTAAACACTAGGAACCCAGACCTGGTACCGTGTACATCCGTGATGTGGCGAAAACTTGTACGACTTGGGCCACAAGAATACTCATCTGCTTTAGCAATAATGAAACGGGACGACACGGGAGAGACCGTGCTGGATATGGCGAAGAAGCTCCGAGCATATGCAGATGCTGTGCACGGTCCAACACATGCCAGAATTGCAGCTCTGGAAACACGTATGCAGACATTAGAAAACAAGATGGAGAACCACAAACAACTCAGAGAGGACTTTCTCCAAATCTCCGCAGTACAGGTCAGAGGTTCTGGTACCAAACGCAGACGTTCCCCAGATAGGGAAAGAAGTGGTATCTCACGAGCTAAGCTGTGGTCCATTCTGCGTGATTCTGGGGAAGACATGAAGAAATGGGATGGAAAATCTACTGACGATTTGGCACAGCGGCTGCGTGAATTGTTGGAAGGCAAGACTCAGAGAGGAAGTTCCACCAAGAGGGAAGTAGCTCCAGTTACCCAGGGAAAAACGGATAACCAGGCTTAGAGGGGCCCTGCCTCTAGCCAGGTAGAGGCTAGGGAAAACCGTGTTTTTTGGACTGTGTGGATTCGTTGGCCTGGCACATCTGAACCACAAGAATATGAGGCCTTGGTTGACACTGGTGCGCAGTGCACAATAATCCCATCAAGACATGTGGGGGAAGAATCTGTCTCTATTGCTGGTGTGACAGGGGGATCACAGGATTTTACTTTGGTGGAAGCTGATGTGAGCCTGACTAGAAACGAGTGGAAGAAACACCCTATTGTGACAGGCCCAGAGGCCCCATGCATTTTGGGCATAGACTTCCTCCGAAATGGGTATTTCAAAGACCCAAAGGGACTCAGGTGGGCATTCGGGATAGCAGCTGTAGAGACAGAAGGTGTTAAGCAGTTGAACACTTTGCCTGGGTTATCAGAGAACCCATCTGCAGTAGGACTTCTGAAGGGGGAAGATCAACAGGTACCAATTGCCACTTCGGTAGTGCACCGCCGGCAGTATAGAACGACTCGAGATGCCGTGATTCCCATCCACAAGTTGATCCGTGAGCTGGAGAGCCAAGGGGTGGTCAGCAAAACCCACTCACCCTTCAACAGCCCCATTTGGCCTGTGCGCAAGTCTGACGGAGATTGGAGATTGACTGTGGACTATCGTGCATTGAATGAAGTGACACCACCACTGAGCGCTGCCGTTCCGGACATGCTGGAACTCCAGTACGAGCTGGAGTCCAAGGCAGCGAGGTGGTATGCCACTATTGACATTGCCAATGCGTTTTTCTCCATCCCTCTGGCTGCAGAATGCAGGGCACAGTTTGCCTTCACATGGAGAGGGGTGCAGTACACCTGGAACCGATTGCCTCAGGGGTGGAAGCACAGTCCCACCATCTGCCATGGACTCATTCAGACTGCACTAGAAAAGGGTGAGGCTCCAGAACATCTGCAGTACATTGATGACATCATTGTATGGGGAAACACTGCAGCTGAAGTGTTTGAGAAAGGAGAGAAGATCATCCAGATTCTCCTGAAAGCCGGGCTTGCTATAAAGAAAAGCAAAGTTAAGGGACCTGCTCGAGAAATCCAGTTCTTGGGAATAAAGTGGGAAGATGGGCGGCGCCAGATTCCCACCGATGTCATTAACAAGATCACAGCAATGTCTCCACCGACCAACAAGAAGGAGACACAAGCTTTCCTAGGCGCCATAGGCTTTTGGAGGATGCACATCCCTGAGTACAGCCAGATTGTGAGCCCTCTCTACCTGGTTACTCGGAAGAAGAGCAATTTCCACTGGGGCCCAGAACAACAACACGCCTTTGCCCAGATCAAGCAGGAGATTGCTCATGCAGTAGCCCTCGGCCCAGTCAGGACAGAACCAGATGTGAAGAATGTGCTCTACTCTGCAGCTGGGAGCCATGGTCTGTCCTGGAGCCTTTGGCAGAAGGTGCCTGGTGAGACGCGTGGCCGACCACTGGGATTCTGGAGCCGAAGCTACCGAGGGTCTGAAGCCAATTACACTCCAACAGAAAAGGAAATTTTAGCAGCCTATGAAGGAATTCAAGCTGCCTCAGAAGTGATTGGTACTGAAGCGCAACTCCTCTTGGCACCCCGACTACCGGTGCTGGGGTGGATGTTCAAAGCAGAGGTTCCTGCTACCCACCATGCCACCAATGCCACATGGAGTAAGTGGATTGCTCTTATCACACAACGCGCCCGTATTGGAAAACTGAATCGTCCTGGGATTTTGGAGATAATTACAAACTGGCCTGAAGGTGAACACTTTAGTCTCATTGATGAAGAGGAACAAGAGCAAGTAACCCGGGCTGAAGAAGCTCCACCATATAACCAACTGCCAGCAGAAGAAGCACGCTACGCTCTTTTCACCGATGGTTCCTGCCGCATCGTAGGGATGAACCGAAAGTGGAAAGCAGCCGTATGGAGCCCCACAAGACAGGTTGCACAAGCCACTGAAGGAGAAGGTGGGTCAAGCCAGCTTGCCGAACTCAAAGCTGTTCAATTGGCCCTTGCCATCGCTGAAAGAGAGAAGTGGCCAAAGCTCTACCTCTACACTGATTCGTGGATGGTAGCTAATGCTCTGTGGGGCTGGCTGGAAAGGTGGAAAAAAGCCAACTGGCAGCGTAGGGGAAAACCAATCTGGGCTGCTGATGAGTGGAAAGACATTGCCACCAGAGTAGAGAAACTATCTGTAAAAGTTCGTCATGTAGACGCTCATGTTCCCAAGAGTCGGGCTAATGAAGAACACCGAAACAACGAGCAGGTAGATCAGGCTGCAAAAATAGAAGTGTCAAAGATAGACTTAGATTGGCAACACAAGGGAGAGTTGTTCCTAGCTCGGTGGGCCCATGATGCCTCAGGTCATCAGGGCAGAGATGCCACCTATAAGTGGGCACGGGACCGAGGGGTGGATTTAACCATGGACAGTATTTCTCAGGTTATCCATGACTGTGAGACGTGTGCTGCCATCAAGCAGGCCAAGCGGGTGAAGCCCCTCTGGTACGGTGGACGGTGGTCCAAATATAAGTATGGGGAGGCCTGGCAGATTGACTACATCACCCTGCCCCAAACCCGCCAAGGCAAGCGCTATGTGCTGACCATGGTGGAAGCCACCACTGGGTGGCTGGAGACCTATCCTGTGCCTCATGCCACCGCCCGGAATACCATCCTGGGCCTGGAAAAGCAAGTTCTTTGGAGGCATGGTACCCCTGAGAGGATTGAGTCAGACAATGGGACTCATTTTAAGAATAGCCTTATCAACACCTGGGCTAGGGAACATGGCATTGAGTGGGTCTACCATATCCCCTACCATGCACCAGCTGCAGGCAAAGTGGAGAGATGCAACGGACTGTTAAAAACCACCTTGAAAGCATTAGGTGGAGGATCTTTCAAAAATTGGGAGCAACACTTAGCAAAGGCCACCTGGTTAGTTAACACCCGAGGTTCCACCAACAGAGCAGGCCCTGCCCAGTCTGAGCTCCTATCTACAGTAGATGGAGATAAAGTTCCAGTGGTACATGTGAGAGGTTTGTTAGGGAAGACAGTTTGGATTAAATCTGCCTCAAGTACAGACAAACCCATCCGTGGGATTGTTTTTGCTCAGGGACCAGGATGCACATGGTGGATAATGCAGAAAGATGGAACAACACGATGTGTACCTCAGGGAGATCTGATTGTTGGGTGAAAACTATGAGTAAATATCATTTACTGAATGTTACTACCATTTTCTGTATATAGCTGTATACTGTATATATATGCATGTATAAGGTATGTGTGTGTAGAGTTAGAATTTTAGTTTTGGTAGTAAGTTGACGATATGGAGATACAGGGGTGGAATGTGGTAGGGTGACTTTATGCTGCTTGTATCCCCAATCGTCTGTTCTGTTTGTGCTGTATATTGTGTTCTGTACCTTTAAACCTTGTTCTGGGAGTGAAGGGGGAGAAAGAACAGCGCGCAGTTTGTTTTGAGGAAACTGCCTGACTCCCCCACATTGCTGCTCTCCGGTGTTCGTCCGAGGCACGGACAGCGGTGGGACAGAGATCTCCTGTGCTTTTAGTTAGTTTTAGCTAGCTAGCTAGGCAGAGAAGACTCCCTGGACTGTTTTTGTTTTTTTTCCTTTTTCTTGGGACTGTTTAAATCTGCTCGGGACTGAAAAACTCAGAGGAGCAGCGAGGGCTGGCACCTGCGGCCCGCCGGGCCTGGACCTTCGGAGAGACTGAGTGAGCTGAGCTACACCCACAGCAAGGACTGTCTCTGTTTGCCATCTCTCTTTGGAGCGGGCAGAAGTTTTATTGTTTCATATTATTAATTCTTTGCATTTGTGGGCATTTTGTTTGTTAAATAAATAGTTTTTTCCACTTTTCTCCGAGGAAGTTCTTTTCCCGGACCGGCTGGGGGGAGGGGCTGTTTGGGTTTACTCTTCCAGAGGAACCCCTTCGGAGGTTTTCTCCCAAATTTGCCCTAAACCAGGACATAGGGTTATTCATTGCACCTATATTTTCAACTATACCTTATGAGATGAATCAGTATAATTTTGAAGGTACTTTCTAGAGCTACCTGTCACTAAACCCAGTGCTGGTTATATTAAATATTAGGCAGAGACTATAGCAGAAAAAAATAAACGGCGTTTCCTTTCAATCTTTAGTACTGTTTTATGCCTCAACCCTCATTCTCTCAACCTTTTTTTTTACCTTTGCAGCCCAACCCTTTTGCCTCCTAACTTATTGGACCTTGGTGAAGTTTAACTTTCCATAGCCTGAATATGTTTCTGAGGAAGATATAAAGAGTTAAAGACAAAGCAGTTGATATTATTATAAGAACTGATATATATTCACCAACTTGTTTGGAAAACAAAGCCATGTTTCAAATCTATTTCCAGTGTTAGAAATTATGGTGGTACTAGACTGAACAAGAAATAATTCTCAGAGAATATAGTGAGCAAGATTCTAGTTATTTGTTGCTCGTTTGTTTGTTTTTGACAAAGAAGCTTTGCAAGCACATCTTCTTAGCACTTTCAGAAAAATGCTGCATTCTGCCTCTGAGGATATGCCTTGAATCAGTAAAATGTGGTGAGAAAAATATCCCTCTGCCTTCAAGTGATACGGTCCACAGATCTGTTACAATGAATACTTCAACTTGCTCACAGACCTTGGGCAGAACTAGACCTGCCAATCACCTGTCATGAAATACTTCCTAAAGCATAGAATAATTCATATCTACTTTTCTAAATTACAGAGATTGTTTTAGTATATGCTACAGAAAATACGCAATAACAGCTTCTTCTCTAAAGCATGGTAACTTTCACTAAATAAATTCATAAATCTAAATATTTCAATAATAATTTCCAGCTTTATGTTGCATTCATTATTTATATGGAGAATACAGTGTATCTGTAGTTACTTAAAGAGAAAATAAAAGCTTAGGTAAGCATATTTATATTATCCTGTACTTTATTATAAAATCCACAGACACATTGTAGTAGATTTTTTGTGGGAATGATGTCATATCTTTATGCGGACTCCTAACCTTTAAAATATAGGCATGTGAATTCCTTACGTAACATAAATCTCTCTTCTACTTTCTCATGAGCACTAATGTTCATGGAAGAATTCTGTTAAAGGACAATAAACAGAATAGGTTAAGATCAGAAGATCAATACATACATACTGCTGAATTAATAGGTATTTGCTAGCTCTCAGAAGAGGCCACATAATTACTCTGCTTTAAAGAATGACTTTAGAGCTCAACTGAAGGAGAAACTGAATCTGCTTATGTAATCAATGCTATAATACTTGTGAAGGACTGCTTGTCTAAATTAAAAGTACAAGATCAGTGCATATCTCAATTTAAATAAATAGACACAAGTTTCATTTGTAATGGTGCACAGATTGAGCACTATTCTCCATTCACGTGCCAGATGAAGCCATCTGGCACAGTATGACTCATGGTCCTGCAGACAAATTCTCTTACCTCGCTGAGAAAGGCCTAAATAGCACACTCAATTTACCTAGTAGGGTTGATGTCTAATCTGCATTAAATTCAAACACTTCCTGTTTTTTAAGACACAACTAGTTGGTCAAGGTCAAAATAATAACAGAGAGCAAGCTAAGAATTAAAAAATGTGAAAAATCCACACCAACACTACATCCTGTTTAGCTTACAGTTAAAGGTATAAATGTTCACATGCAATTCTATTAGGATGCTTGTCATAGATAAGTGTACGAACATATTTAGAGATTTCATAATGTGCAGAATGACTGCCCAAGGACATACTGCTTAAGCTTAGAGTTTTGGAAAGTACATGCTCCCAAGATACATATGTTTGTAAGGATTGTGTATAACTTTGTTTCTTTACTAGGCTTAAAACATTATCTCTGAAAAACAGGATTTTTTGCTTTGATACTTCTGTGTAATCACAATGATATCCTTCTGGAGAAACTTGAGTTCATCTCTTTACTAATTTAACAAGGTTCTGCTTCAGCCAGTGGGATGTGCTCTTTTTATTGATTTACCTTTTGGGATCATCAAAGGCAACAATTACCACATACACTCATAAAGACACAGTATAACCTTTCTGTGGTGCTTGGGCATATAAAGCTGTAGAGTTAAGCGAATAAACCTTGAAAACAAAATCATTTAGTGTTAGAAAGACAGACAGTAACTGACTTTCTATTCCAATCTTTCATATTGTCCAGCTGCTCTTGTACAGTCAGATCCTACCCTGAAGGATAAACAAATCTTTTATAGACAGTCTTAATGAAATTGGGAGGTGAGACGTTGTACCTTCACAGCCTGGGTCGAGGCTTACATCTCTTGCATTTGTGCTTGACCTAACTGGGAAGGCTATGCAGAGTAGATATCATCTGGACATCTCTCTAAGCACTGGAATCTCAGAGAGGCAAACTGAGGCTTTTTAAAGAAGTGCACACTAAACCTGTCTGAAACAGAACAGAGAATCCTAACAGCAAAATTCTGTAAAAAATGAAGAATGTGGTCCAAAAAGGAAAATTTCTTGATAAAGAAGAAATCTACAAAGTACTTTTCTATATCACTATTGTTTTTGTTCAGTTTATTGTTTAGTCTGAAATCATAATTCTCATGTATGAATTCTATATATTCAAACCCAACTTACAATATCATCACAAAATCAGAAAAAATTATGTGTATATTTAGTTGACACCACCAACACATCTACAGGAATGAGGGTGTGCAGGAACTATCTATCTGAGAGTGTTTTCATTAACCATGACCCCTAGGCAAACTTCTTTGTTGGGGTACCATTCTCTGACCCTACCAATCTGGGAGACATTGGTAGGCATACACTCCTAGGTAGCTCATTTTCTACAGCTGATTTACAGCAAGATTTCTGCATTAACTCACTGTCTAGTTTAGATATCCTTCTGGATACCCTTTAAGTGTCACCAAAAAGACATAAACTACACATGTGTGGATGCCTTCTCAAATCTACAGGAAAACCTGATTTACCTTTGTCCTTAATGTACTGTTGTAACTTGAATTCTGTAACTCATGTCATCCTACAGTGGCTGATTGCAGTCTTCTCTGCCTCTCTTTATAAATGAACTTTAAATGTACACACATTCCTTAGAGTCCTTTTTAATCATTCTTGGCACTACAGCTGTTTACAGGACTAGTTGTTGTGATGTTTCCTTGTCATGTTTGTCTGTGTGCTGTAGGAATGTTATGTAAGCTCCAGACTCATCCTTCTTGCCTTATTTCTGTATATGATTTTGATCTAATAGTGTACAATACTTTACAACCCTGTCAAAAAAACACCAAGAGACATTATTAAAAAAACTAAAAAATAAAAAAATTGTAAGTATATTTTCAATTACATGAATTCATAAAATTTCCTGAAGTTTTACCTTCTTAAAAGTTAGGAATTAAAACTATCTAATTCTAGGCCTTTGAAGAATTATTTTGGCTTTAGTTCTTATCAGAAATCCAACCACCTCTTAAAAGAAACTAATATTTTATTGTATTTTGGGAGTATTGATAGAACCTTAACATTAGCACTGTGACTGTGGACTGTAATTATTGTAATTGCTACTGCTTATGTGTAAAATTGGCTGTTCATATGACACAGCAAAATCTGCAGAAATATGTTTAATATGTATTGGGTCATTGAGGCTTTTGATCACTAAGAGAAGGGTAAGCCCCACTCCCCCCCCAAAATAATTAAGTACAATTTAACACTAAGTAATGGTAATTTCTTGCCAGATTCTGGAGTTCATCTGCAACAGTGGTTTGTTTTGTTTTGTTTTGTTTGTTTTGTTTTGTTTTGTTTTGTTTTGTTTTTTAAGTAGGCTGCATATCAAGACTATCTTTAAAATGTGTCAGAAAGTATGTATCTATTAAATTAATATAAGTATTACACCTTCTTTCCACAGTGTTTCCTGACATCTCAGCTCTCACTGGTACTTCTCCAGCATGGCAAAGTTAGTCAGCTCTGAAGTCGGTGTAAATGAAAAAAGGAAGTTCATCCCACTGCTGAGAAAAACATTGATCTGACTGAAAACCTATTCCACCATCCCTTCTTGAAAGGAAGATCAGATAACTAAAGCTAATATAAAGAGTTGGTTAATATCATCTGGTGGAGAATATTACTATTTCTCAAAGACAGGAGAACAAGGAAAGAGCTCTTTGAATCTCTTCCCCTTCCCCTCCCCCTCCCATTTATCTTTTCCTTTTTTTTTTTCTTTTCTTCTTGATCCTCATTCTTTTGCTTCTTTCAAGCCAGGGTAGGACTTTGTATTTCTCCCTCCTCTGTTGCCACCTAGAGGGGAGCAGAGCGAAGAGCTGGTGCCAGAACACAGGAGGATAAACCACGGCCCAAAAGGGCAGGAACTGACAGGAGTTGGGTGGACAAACTCAATAAGGGATGTGGGAACACAAGCGCTGGTGGATGCACAGATGGGAAACAGTCCCCACAGGAGAGGCTTTTAGTGCATAAATTCTCTAAAAAAGTCCAGACAGGAAGCGCTCAAATATTTGTTCCTCATCTGTTCATTAATAATAGTATAGTTCCTGAGAAAGCTCTAATCTACATGCTTACAACCAAGGGATTGACATGCATTTATATACATTATAGTTTTAATCTATGATATAGACTTACATGCTGATATGTCTGAGGATTTCAAAGAAGATGTGCAACAAAAACTTCTGCTGCTAGCAGCCTGTGCTATAGGTTAATACTGTAAGTAAAGAGGATAGATTAATTTCTAATGAAAAGGATCAAGAAAATCCAAGCAAGCTAGGAATAAACAATCCTACCTGATTTTTTTTTACAGCAACTGGAAAAGAAATCTTAATTACTCCATTTCTACCACAAGAAAAGAGAGTTTGAAATACCTCACAATTTGGAAGTATCCACAAAAGAATGCATTCAGCTTCTGTCCAGATTTCAAAGACAGAAAAATCAATGAATGCAGATACCAGTAAAATACCTTCACAATATCAAAAATGTTAGAAACAACAACAAAAACCCCCAAATGTTGAACAGCTGAGGAAATGCTGTTTTCTACCCCACAGATATCAGAAATACCTCATATAATCAATGTATAAAGCTGTGCTCATTAAGAAAAAGAAAAAAAACTAATAAAAAACCAACAAAGCTAATATGTTGCATTCACTGATTTGAATATTGAAAAGTAAAATTCTGCTTGATTTCAGATCTCAACACTTTCCAATTTTGTAGTGGTAGTTAAAGTCTTGGTGTATCTGCTGTTAGTGTTATTGTGACTGATGATGTGATATTAATTATTGTGATTTAGTGGGATCCAATTTTAAACTGTAAGCTTTAAAATTCAAACATTTTGTACTTCCAAAAGTGTTTTTAAAAATACATTTGCTATTTTCAAGTCCAATTTGTTCTCATCACTTAATATTTCATTCAAAACAAAATAAAAATTAGTCACAGGCTTAAGTAAATTTAACAACCTTTAAAAATCTTGGATATGCCTTTCAGATTAAAAGAGAACATTCAAAAACCCTATACAAACCAATCTATATTTAATAAAAGTGTGCTGTGCTTTGGGGGATGTCAAACACTTTAAATTCAAATGTCTGACAGGAGTGTTAATGGGTTGAATGTCATCAGATTTGCAGTTTATGGTAGAGAAGCAAGTTTGACTTCTTTTTTAAAACAAATTGATATTTAACCTTTACAGCTATTCAAGGCCTCCTATTGCTGACAGTTGCACTTGTTCCACGTTGGCTGAATTTTAAGCAAGTCAGTAATGCTTCAGGTTTTATCGCAGCTATTTACCGGAGTGCAAACAGTGACCTCCACATGACAGCAGCAGAAAAACGCCTTTTTGAGACATTGATGCTGTATTGCACACACTATGCTCAGCTCCTTAGAAGTACAATAACTAACCTTTTTTTTTTTTTAAGTGGAATTATTAGATTCAGATCAGAAGCTCAAGTTCCTTATGAGATTTGTATGTTTAATACAAGATTTGTAAACAACTGATTGTCTATGTATAATATCAAAGACAAATAAAAAACAACAACAAAAAATAGGCTTAGTTTATGGAACTATCAAGTTGAATGGTGCTTAAACTTACAGCAGTTTTGACTTTGTTCCAATACCTCAGAAAACTCTAAGCAAGCTGCAGTTTTTGCACAGCATGATGGAATACAGACTTGATACCTCAGTCCTGCTTTTGTGAAAAAATGGCTTTGGGCTTATTAGACCTTTCTCAGATTTAGTTTCTTTCTGAAATAGTCTTCTAAAAAGCCAAATAGAGTAAATAATGTATTAGAATGGAGGTTAAGAAATGTATGAAGGAATTTTGAGCAATTGTGTCTGATAATGAGAAGGGACACTATTTAATGGTCTAAGATCTACTTTCCTTTTGAGGATATCTGGCCTGGGACAGCGAATGCTCATATCACTTTGCTAGTCCAGATTAAGTCATTACTAGGGGGTTTTTGAGATGTCTTAAATGAGTCTACAAATGCTTAAGAATTAGGACCTACTGGCATGATAGAGGAACAAGAATCCTGTTCCTATTTGAGCTTTAACTGAACGGAAGTTCTGGTGTGTGCTTTGCCTAAATACACTACTTGAATCCTACCCGGTGACTGGAGTAAAACAGAAGAACAAGTATATAATTTATGATAGCTTGTTTCATAAGAGTATTTGATAATCTGATTCTGCAAATAATCTCTCTTAAACAAATGCCCAATGTCTGTATCTCAAAGACAAAAAGAAAAACAACCCCAAACCATTGCAGTGTCTGGAGATACATTTTTCAGGGGATCAAACATCAAGTCCTCTGTTGAGTTACTCCAAAGAGTTAATTGTGGCTTCTACATGCTGAAAAAGAGATTATCCATGGCTAATACAACAAACATGGTGGAAAAGTGTATTTCCAGTTATGCTTAAGGCTTAGGAGTATTTTTTATTGTTTCAGTTTTGAGTAACTTTACAAGATGAAGGAAAAGACAGCTATCCTAATAATTAGCCTCTGTGTTTAAGCTTATGAACTTGCCTTAGACATTTTTATTACTGTTTCCTATCCAAGGATGATCTGGACTCTTCTCCCAAAGTAAAGGACTTAAAAAACACAGTTCACTTTTTTATCCATCACTACTGTGCAGAACTATTCCTCTTTTGAATAGTTAGAACACTTGCCCAGGAAATAGGAGATGTGTTCAATTTCCTTTTCAACTTCATCTCCTACTTCACAAGGTCGTGCTCACTCTGGTGGATTATAGAACAAGACAGACTGAAAAGGAAAAGAGAAAATGGAACGCTCCTCTTGCGTTAGCTCACTGTGCAGGCAGAAATGCAGGATTTATGAAGATAAGAGAAGATCAAATAAATGTAAGCCTAAACATTTGGTGGTTATAATTCTGAAACCCCTTAGGCTGAACCTAGTTCTCTCTTCTCTCACTTAGGAAGTGAGTGTTTTAATAACCACGCTGAGACATAAAAGTGTGCGTGACCCTTGCTCTACATTAATTGTTTTATTAATATGGGTAGACTTCTACAACTTGGGATGTAACTACAATTAGACCTAAGTGGCTCTCGAAGTTTTAGATCATGATGGAAATTACTTTTGAATGCTTGCAAGCGAGTCTGTCTGTAGAGCAAGTGAGCCTGCCTGTAGAGCAATCCGTATAAAATATATTTATACTTTTTTTTTTTTTTTTTTGCAAACACCTCAGTTAATTCACTGACCCATTAGTAAAGCAACATCTCCACATGGGAGGTAGCCCCAGTTCTTAAGGAAGGATAGGTGGTTGCTGAAATGCATGCACTTTGGAACTTTGCCTGTTGCTTTCAATTCTGTATTCAAAGGGCAGCAGCATTTTGAATGCCAAAGCAGATTGATGTCATCACTAACAGGATAAGCATTTTGAGTGGCACTCAGTGAATGACTGACATTGGGTACACAGCAAGTTCTTATTCTGTCAGAATTTGGCATGTTTCTAGGTGTCACAGTTAATCCACTGCCAGTTATTTGACAGGGTTGTACTTAGTGCCGGATGCCAATCTCCAAAATGTTCATGATTAAGGCTGCATACAAATGCTACTTACTCAATTGAATAAACAATAGCTCCACTTGTACAAGAAAAGGTGGACTCTCCATACAAATATATTATTTCCACACAAAGTAGGTAATCATAGGATAACATGGGATACCAAGGTGTTTGTGCTGAGTATGTGGCAATCACCAACTCTTCAGGGTTGACACCTGCCTTTGTGGGGTGCAATGTCACCAGAAGAGCTCTTCACACATGGCAAGGAATCAGTAACTACCCTGTTTTCACAAAAGGAAAAACATGTTGAGTTCTGAATATCTTGGCCAGCACAGAGAGTGTTAGAACCCTAGAATTTCTCTTTTGAATTTTTGGTGCTCCCACGAGTTCAACAGCTGAAATCTGATCTTTCAACTAGCTCTTGAGCACCTGCAATGTGAGAAGTCTTCTGAGGTGATGCACAAGAGGGAAAGATAGGGATGGCATCCAACCTTCCCTCCCCATGGTTCAGGTTGCCTGGACCTATGCATTGTGCTGCACAAATATTTATTCCATGCTTCTACAGCTGCCATAACTAAAACAAGCCTGTGTAAACACAGCAGAGATGTGAGTCAAAAGAAGTATGAAATACTTAAAACCTGCTTTCTGTATAGATACAAACAGCTTTTTTAAGATAACAGTAGAAACTTTGGTCAATGATTTCCAAGACAGCAAAGCAGAGAAGTCAAACTAAACAGGCACAAGGAGACAAGCTGAAAAAATGGGAACACAAAAGGATGAGAGGCATATTGAGGCATAAATGGTCATCAGAGAGTAGAAAATGGATAGGAGAAGTTGAAAAAAGAAGACAGTGATGACACAAATGGACGCTTCTGATGGTGAAGATGAAACTCTCTAGATGGATGTTTTTTACCTTACAAACAGATTTTTTTTTCATGTTACCTCAATCTGTGGAAAAATAAACATTACATTACTCTTTGATTTCTTTCTTCCTAGTAAAGCATGCAGTCTCATTTGCCACTGGTTGTAGTACTTCCTAATCTTAGTACCAGAAATGAGGTAAAATTGTAAGAGTGAAGATACGGGTTTGTTTATTGACAATCTCTGGTGGCAGCTCTACTTTCACCCTAAAGCAAGCTACACTTGATCTTCTTAGACACTACACAGAGCAATTTTTAGTGCATTCTGGTCAGAAACAGCAAAGTGTTGAAAAACCACATCCAGAATATGTCCATTAATTATCACTGTTAGCTTTTTTCCTTTCTCTTTTTTGTTCCTCATCTGGGTGATTTTTCACTTGTATATTACATCTTAAAAATGTACCATAATTTCCCAAAGGAAAAACACAAGTTGTAGGGTCAGGTTAGTCAAATGTTTGATATACATATCAGCGAGCCAACTATGGTGCTAAATGGAAGTCTTTTTGGTACATGTATATCTAATGTACTAACCCAGGAAAAGGAACAGACATATACATATATGCAGCCAAAAAAAAAAAATCGTTAATCTAATGTCGTAACAGCCTAACAATAAAAATTAACATAGAAAATTCTTACCAAAATACAGACATAATTGTTATACATAAACTTCCTGGTACTTGTGCATTGTAATCAGTGTTGCTTCTACCCTTGTAAAGCCCCTCCAGGTCCTAAGATTTATGGTCTCTCTCTTCCTGAAGAGAGAGAAGTGACAGTCACCATGAACCATCAACATCCTGAGGACTTCAGTGTAAGGAGTTTAATATTCAGAATTGAAACTACTTCCTCTTAGTCTTAAGAAGTTTGAGTGTATTTTTAATATTTGTTACTACTGATTGATTCCCTCTGGCTACTCACAGCTGAGTCCAAGAGTGGGCCCACAGCCTTCACAGGCTCGGCCACCCCAGAGGCTCTTTTAGACAGCAACTAGAGAAAAATGGTTTCTGAACTTTCCCACAGAGGCATTGGCAGAGCTCATGCTCAGGCAGGGGAGGCAACAGGTCCTAAAAGAGAAGCTGAAACCAGGTCAGCTCAGCCCAGCTGCAGTCAAGGTAAGCCCCTCAGCACGGCGCAGTCTTTTTTCAGTTGTCAGAGACAGCTTAAATTGGTGGGTTTCATGACACTGATGGATTTGTCCTTTGCCCTGCCTGCCAAGTGTGGCTGCAACAGGTCAATGTGGGGCTGTGCACTGGCTGGAAATACACGTGTGCATACCAACATGCACACTTAAGACATACAGACAAGCCACATAGATCAATACAGAGTATTGTCTTTTCAAGTTCCCACATAATTGCATAAGCACTCACAGAGGTATGAAGAAAACTTTATCTGTTAAAAGTCTTATGTTTCCATTTAATATAATTCTTAACTTCCTTTGCAAATGACTCCTTTTATATTGCAATGCATTCTGAAGAGGCTTCCTTTAGTTGCCTCAGCTTGGTGTGAAACATCAAAAGCAGTCATTTCAGGTATGCTTCGTTTTCACTGATAAGATAACCAGAGTTTTGTCACCTGTTGTACTATTTCTGATATTTGGTGCTCACTGTATTTACTGCAATTATATTTTAATCGGGTAATCTAACACTAACAATGTCAAAATCATGTTTATTGAGCTACTGCAGAAGAAAGACCCACAAACTCAAATATGTGATTTAGATGTAAGAAGAAAAAGGAGGAAAATAGTGTTAGAATGGTTGCCCAGGAAGATTGTGGAGTCTCTCACCTTTGAAATACTCAAAATCTGACTGGTCATTGCCCTGAGGAACTTGCTGTAGTGGACACCACTTTGAGCAGAGAAGTTGGACTACATGAGCTCTGCAGGTCTCCTCTGACCTCAACCACTGTGTGAAAATGCAGAACTGCCACAAAGAAGATAAAATTTGAAATCTCTGTGCCCATTTTTTTCACTTGAAGGAAGACATTGATATCACCATTGAATCTTCTGCTTCCAGGAAGTTAGTTTTGAAACCTAAATTAAGAATACCTTGTTTCCTTCATCTTTTTTTTCTGCAAGACTGTATACCTTTGTATTTTCTGATTCTCCTATAGCTCATGATGAGCATACAGCTCTTTTATGACATCACATTTAACATTCTTTACTTTTTTACACAATCAGGGGATCCATTTATCAGCTACTACTTTAGCACTGAAGTTTGTGGCTCTCAGACATTTGAGTGCTCATTCTAGCTTGCAGAGACAGTCTTCTGTACTTAAAAAAAAGAACTGTATTCAGCACATTCATTAAATGCAACACAGAAACAATCCCTATTCTGGGAGCTCAATGCTTAGCTGGACAGCTGAGCGATATTGACAACATGCCTAACAGGTTTGTTAGAAATAGTTGCATAAAGTTGCAAGTTCTGTGGTTTTGCTAAACATGCCCAAACTTGACTAAAAACAATTGTAATGACTGGGAGAAAGTTTTTCTTTGAGGAAATGTGCTTTAGAGGTCATGTAAATTCTTTAATTTAGAAGTCATTATTTAGAAGATGTTAAGCTGGGGTAATTTGACTTGTCCTAATTCTTAGAACACTCATATTCAAAATGCAGGTTTGTTGGTGTGTGGCTTTTTTGTAATAGAGTGACCATAACATGATAGTTTGGGTGCATGCCAGACTGACCATAAGTGAGAAATTCTTTACAGTGACATTTTAGATCATACTGAAGAAAAAGATTCTGTTATCATCATTAAATTAATAGAAAACTCTGACTCAAAGGGAGTTCTGGTAAAATTGGATTTTACAGGAAATTAAATCACTTAAGAGGACACTAAAATGTGCTTTTGTAGACTTCTACACTAATTAAGTGTTTACTCAGCTAAGTACATCATTCTCATTTAGAAATGAATTGTCTTTGGTACAATCATATATGTAAGCAATATGATTATCATAACTAAGTGACTGATGAGAAGGAGGAACTGGGTTTTTTCATATGTAAAGATGAATGGGTGACATATCTGAACCTGTAAAGTTCACATCAAAGTTTAGATCTAAGAGATGTAGATAATGGAGTGGGAATTAAATAAATCCTTAAAGGCTGCCAGTTCACATGAAACCAATATTATCTAGTTTTTGAATCCACTTGGAATCAAAAGTGACAAATGTTTTAAGAAAGTCTTGTCTGCTCCCTTTCAGATTTGCTGAAATTCAAGAAAAGAATATTTCATGCAAAAATCTCCCAATCATCACATTGAATGCTCTCTTTGAGGTATCTCTTCTAAGTGTCAGCTAAAGCATTTAGCATTATAACACTTTGATAAAGATTAATTCACCTTATTCTTTAAGCATCATGGGATTTTGATCAAGTTGCCTCTTTAACAGCTAACATCCCTTTTTTATTTTGTAGTGGTTTTAATTTAACTTTCAGTTTAAATTCACTTAAAAAAAGAATTAATGTTATCAAAACCTGTAAACATAATTTTTTGCTTATGCTTACTACTATATTAATAGATATTTAAACTTCTAACTGCAACTCTTTCATGCTAGTAAAGAGCAGAACTGCTTGGATCTTGTTCTGTTTGGGATTTTTTTATGTTGTTTGTCTGAATATTTGAAAAGGTGCTGATGAAATCTGCAGGCCAAGTTATTTGCATGGCTAATAAGTTTAAATTTGATGCCATAGCATTGACGGATGATCATTTTCAAATATCTATCATGTTTGTAATGGTAAATGTCAAGCAGCACTTATTAAAAAAAGATCTTTCTCCTGAGAATTATGATGATTTTGAGAAGAAGAAAACCAAAATAAAGTATAGCAGACATGTCACCAATGAAAAATTACTCTTTCTGAAGATACATGTTAAAAAGGCCCACATTTTCCATTTTATGACTATATTCTCTAGGAGAGACATTTAAATTTCTTCCAGTGGCTATGTGAATTTATTGACAGTCACATTTTATATATAAAATGGAACTTCATATAGTTTCTAAATAATTAATATGTGAATAAAACATCAATAATAAACATTAATTCAGTTAATATTTTTATAGTCTGACAAGAAAATATGTGTTCATTATATGTTTTATAATAATGCAGCTTCGACATTAATGGTAAACCTATGCTACTTTTGCAATACCTTTTTAATTTTTATTAAAAAATACCATACAAAAGAATATAATGCCTAATTATTTGTACTATAGATTAATTTCAATGTTTTCAAGATTAATATGTGAGGTATTGCACAAATCCAAGCAGACATCTTCTCCTGGAGCATTGGTATTTTTCCACACCAATTTTAATATCCATTTATTGTTCCTGAGAACTCAGATAATGAAATCCAATGTTTATTAAATCCATTATATCCATTAAACGTCAGAAGCACTATTTGTTTATAAAGCCTTGCATAAACCTTTGCAAGAAAGTTGTAGAAAATGAGACTTGACAGAATCACAAGGTAGGTGTTGATATGGTTGGAAGAGTGTGACCACAGAATAGATACTGGTATTCCCCAACTGTTTTATTATGCTCATTACTGTTCAGATTCTGGTGGTATAAATATGGTATTTATATTGTTATATTGGATTTTCGTGGCAAGGTTCTGATAGTGGGTCAGCTATAGAGGTTTTTTTTCTGTAAGAATCTACTAGAAGCTTCCAACGTGTCTGATGGAGCCAATGTCAAGTCACCTCCAAGATGGATCTGCTGCTGGCCAAGGCTGAGACAGACAGCGATGGTGGCAGCACCTCTGGGGTAGCACAGCTAAGACAGGGAGGGGATAGAGGGTTCATCCAGGGAGACAAGCAAGAGTGTGTCAGAGAAACAACCCTGCAGGCACCCACAGCAGTGCAGGAGGCAGAGGTGGTGCTCCAGGCACTGGAGCTGAGATTCCCTGCAGCCTGAAGTGGAGGCCATGGTGAGGCAACTGTGACCCTGCAAGCCCATGGAGGAGCACAGGGAAGCAGAGATCTGCTGCAGCTCCAGCACCAGAGCAGTTGGATAAATCCAAAGGAGGCTGTGACTCTTCACTGAAGCAGGTTCTTGACAGGACCTGTGGATCAATGGAAAGAGGAGCCCATGTTAGAGCAGGTTTGTTGGTAGGACTTGTGAGCCCATGGGGGTCTTGAGCTGGAGCAGTCTGTACCTGAAGGACAGCACCCCATGAAAGTCACACACCAGATCAGTTTGTGAAAACCTGCAGCCTGTGAGAAAGACCAAATGACCAGTATTGGAAAAGTTTGTGGAGAATTTTCTCCCATGGAGGGGAGCCCCATGCTAGAGCAGGGGAAGAATGTGAAAAGTCCATGAGGAGGAAGGAGTAGCCAAAAACGTGTGTTATAAGTTGACTGCAGTTTCCATTTCCCATGCCTCTCTGGGGAGGAGGTAGAGAAAACCAGGAGTGAAGTTGAGCCTTGGAAGAAAGGAGTAGGGAGAAAGGTGTTTCTAAGGTTTGGTTTTATTTCTCATTATATTACTCTGATTGCATTGGTACTAAATTAAACTAATTTTGTCATGTCACATCAGTCTGTCCACGATGGTAATCTTAATCTTAATCTCAAACCACATGCCTTTAATTGTATTTTCTCTCCCTGGCAATCTGAAGTAGATGAGTTATATAATATTTTTAGTGGATGCCTGGCATCCAGACAGGATCAACCTAGTGCCCATTAGCTAAGTCAGATGGATTCTATGTCCCATATAAATATTTGTACAAATAAATCCCCTTAAGAGATATTAAATGTACTGCAGTGGATGCTGAGTTTATTTTAAAATTCTTAATATTATTTAAATATAAAGACCTGGTGAAGGAAATGAGAAAAATCACATCTGAGCTGATAGTACTTGATCACACTAACTTCAGAAGAAAACAATAAGAAAAAGGTTTAACGCCTTTTATCAAAGATGAAAAAACCTCCAGAATTTAGCTAATTTCCAACTGTCAGGAGTTTACAATTAAGCAGCAGTGGATGTTAGTCATTAGTGTAATTGTGGTGTTAAAATGAGATTTTATTGTAACAGGATGGGTACAACCATCCATGGACAGTTCCTCAGACATGGGACAAGTCCTAAACTAATGCAACTATACTTCAAATGAAATGGAGAAAATTCTTGAAACTTATTTTGCAAACACAAATTTCTGTTTTAGCATTGTGGCAATTGGAAAGGAAAAGGATGAGCATTTGCAACACATTAAAAGATATGTCAAGGCTGACCCTTTATAGCTGGTAGGTTGCCTGCATCTCAAGACAATCTTAGGAACCAAATGGCATTTATTCCTCATGAGGTGTTGCTCCCTCCCCAGCTGAAACTCCCTGGTTCCCTTAATAAAGACATTCCCTCATGATGACACCTGGACTATGAGAAAGACCCAAGGAGAAGGCTGAGCCCTTTGAATCTCTTAGTCAGATAAGGATTTGATAAACAGCAGGGAAAAAGGCGAGCTTGTAAAACAGTTTGATTTTAGTTTATATTGGCTCAGAGACAAGAGGGTTGGAAACAAAATACCAGAGCAATTACATGTTCTTTTGAAAGAGAAATTGAGATGCATAAAATTGCCATAATTATCTTCACTGACTCAACTTATTTTGAATTCATTATTTTTTGTAGTTTATCATATGAGTTCAAATGTGAAATGACATTAGCATTAACTGAACATTATTGAGGTTAGATGATAGAAATTTATTCTTTTCTTTAATCTCACTTTTTTGATCAGTTAATAAAGGTACTTCTCAAAGGGTGTATAAATTATTTGCAAAGTGCTTGTCAACAAAACCCAGAGAAAAACAAAAGAACAATTTAAAAATAGAATTATCTTCATCAGTTTCTTAATTCAAACATCAATAGATATAAGCATACAGTACACATGCACACTTGATTAATACTGAACCGAATTCTGTACTTTCTGTAAAATCTCTTTTTCTGTGCTTGAAAAAAAAGCATCATCACAATGATGCAAAGAGACATCAGACTACAGTCATTTGAAATACACAGGAGTTGTTATACCTCATAACTCATATAAAATATCCTTTAAAGATATTTTCATTTCATTCTTCATTTTATTCTTCAAAATACGTTATCCCTCCTTTCCTTGCTGCTTCATCTCATCAATTATTTTTGTGTGCAAGAGACAGGTAGAGAAATGAGAGTGATCATGAAAGGTGAGGAAGGGAGAAATCTACTGCCATATAAAAGCAAGATTTTAACTTTTTTCCTTACATAAACATAAGGACAATAAATCTGCCAAATCCCCAATATATAAGCAAACAACCCCTCCTCCCTCCCAAAAACCCCAAGCCCAAACAGACCCAAAACAGTTAATCTTAGCAGTTACTCTTACGGTAACTCTTTATCATCTTTTTGTGGCACTCACTTTACCGAAGTGCACTTTTTTATTCCTTTTTAAATTTATAATGAAAACCTGTGAAAATGCTAGTTGTGGAACATTAGCTGCCATTTTGAACCTGGGAAATGCATGACTTAATCTTTTGCATTTGTTTAAATAAGGTATCCACATACCATTGCTTTCCCAGTGGTAAACATGTTTTTCCTGCCGGTTTTGAGGTTGCATATGCCTTTGTTACTATGATCTGGCAGTAATGAGAAGTTGTTATTTATAACGGCAATTAGAAATGACCAAGAGACCTATTCAGTTGCAGTGTTGTAAAATTACTCAACATGAGTAGTTGGCCTAACAGGAACACAAGACTGTAAGAAATATCTGCAAATTATGTTTTTATTTCTTGATGCCATGAAAGAAAAGGAAAAAGAAACATTAATATTTTTCTGTCTATAAACACTAGATGGAGAATTTGAGTGTCACTCAACTCAGATAAAGTACTGTCTGAACTGGTAAATAAGTGGTGTCAAAAAGCACATGTATTTCTCTGTCTTTGAATTAGATTGAAAATAATATCTGCATGAACACTCTAACCAAACTCATGATAACTAGACATCAAGTGGCTGTGATTTCTGTCTTGGAAAGGTCACTTCTTTAAAAATGGAAATTCTGAAGCCTGGACACTGCATTATCTTCCAAGTTCCATGGCTTCTGCTGAGGTCAGAATTGTAAAAAGGCATGGCTCTAGTATTCACAACATGCTATACTTAGCTGAAAGATTGAAAATTAATTTTAAATCTGATAACATTTAATGAATTACTCAACAATGACGAGGTCATGTACTGATATGCTCTAGCCCTGGTTTTGAGCTAAAATATGATAGGAAGCCAAGGGAAGTGATACTCTGCTCAGTGCTGGTGATACACAGCTGGGCCACCATCTCCAGTGCTGTGCTCCCTGCTATGGCAGAGATCAGTAACACAGATTTCTAAATTCTAGATGAAACATTAAACTTGTATCAAGGATAAAATAGTATTTTAGAGAAATAGTTTTTAGTTTTTGTATATGCAGTAGCAATTTGTTTAAACACTACCATATCATATTTAATTTTAATTTTTTATAGAAATAAGGAGCAGAAGAATTAAATGAAGTCAGTAAATTAGTATACAAAAGGAAGCTTATTTTCAAAAGGAAGTATATTTAAGTAACATATAATCTTAAATTATCAGAATTTGTTACACATATTGCCAAACACACAATTTGTCTTTTGTTTGACATAGACCAGGCTATTATTTGCACAACATAAAAAGAAACCTGAACTGGCATTTCACCAAACTGAACTGAAACATGTTATGTGATATATGGCATAGCTTTCTCCAAGTGTCATCTAATTTTCTCTTCTGATACTCTTCCCTGAACCACAGAATACATTCCCATGCCATAAGAATACATTTGAATTTACTTTCTAGTTTTGTTTTTTAGGACACTATAGATAACAGCTTAATGAACCTCATTTTTAGGAGTAGATGGGAGTTTCTAGTCTGACTGCTTAGAGGTTTTTGCTTTTTACTGAACTAATTTTAGAACTGTGAAGAAAAGGAAAATCAAGAGATTCAAAGGATAGGAGTAGAGTTAAGGCAATCATGAACCTTCCAAGGAAGAAAGCAAGAAGGATTTTATAATAAAGAGCAGGGAAAATTATTCAAAACCTGGAAGCATGTTCCAACATATTTTCCAGCTTGGGTTGAAGATTAATTTCTGTATAATACAGCCAGAGTATTATACACATTTTGTACCAACTACTGCTTTTTGTAGTGATGTGTTTAATTTTTACGTTAAATATGTTTGTATTACATGTTGGTTTGTTCCATGTACCCCCTGTTTAATTCCCGTTTGGTTCATACCCGAGTTGTCAGTTAAATGTCAATCCTCTGCTCCCTACTCCCGAGGACCTGTCCATCTCCTCGAGGCCTCTCCCTAATTCTGGAAAGTTCCAAGAAGGGCGTTGAGTGATGGGCTAGGATCTGAGGAAGTCCATCCTTCTCCACAGGGATTGGCCCCTGGAGGAGTCTCTCATCCTGGTAGCCACTCCCTAGCCTTTCCTCATTGGTTCCTTCCCTGATACCTCCCCTTCCCTTTACTCCTCCTCCTGTTAAAAGTAGCTGATACAGGGCAGTCTGCGCTCTGCTGAGGCAGATTCTCTGGAGTGAGGCTTCTCCCTTGTGACCCTCAATAAACTTCAGCGGCAACCACTCAACAGAGTCCTCCTTCTATCCTCGCCATAGTCACGATCCACATCAAGTGGCTGGGCTGAAAAGAGCCCACCGGATCGGCTTGGTTGGCCAGCCTACTGGGCCGTACCAATCGCCTGGAACCGTCGCCAGGGCTAGCCGGGGACAGGTGAAGATGCTGACCACGAGGCAGGGCGGATATAGCCAGGCGCGGTTATAGCTTTTGAAAAATATGTATAAGTAAAAAATAATGAATTTGGAGTCTGTCATTTCTGCAGGTGACTACAACTCTGAAAGCAGAATGAAAAAAATTACATTAGTAGATTATTCTATGACAAGATAAATGAGTTACTTCATATGCCTTTCTTGAAAATTCATCTTTAGTACTCAAAAAAGAATTTCCATTTGGAGAAATAACTATGCAATTAAAAAGTAGTTAAATTAATTTATTAATTTGCCAAATGCCACATCATTGCCTTGGTTGTCCCAAAGACCAAGTTCTACATAAAACAGCAAAGTGAAGCATCAGAGATACTGAAGATGCAACAGGGCATCTAAAGGATCTCCTCATGATCCATTAATTATTAAATTCTCTTCTTACTCTGCAGAGTAAGAGGAAAAAGTAATTAATTCCTTCTCCCAGTAAAAAATAGCGAAATAAATGGTAACCAATTTCTGGGTTTAGTTTTGGTTCTGTTTCTTTGTTGATTTTTTTTTGTGTGTGTTCTTGTTTGGTTTTTTTTTTGTTTTGGAGGTTTTATTAGAAGGCAAAACAAAGATTCTCAAAGTATATATCCCAGCAAATCCAATAGAAAATTCAATAAATATGTTTATACTTATGAAAGATTTGGACCTCCTACTGGTATCCATGAGTGGCTTTAATGGTGGAAGATTAGCATATGTAATTATGACACTATTGAAATAAATTAAAATACTCCCGTGAGTGCCAGGGGCTAAAGATTTCCCATTTAAATTATTTACATTCCTTCAACTTACCCTGTTAATACCTGATTATAATGATAATTCTTTCTTTTTAAATTTTAATTGTGTTTCATTTTCCTTGATTTATATACTGTCAAAAACTTTGAAGTTTTAAACATCTAAGTAAAATTAATTTTTATTCCATACTGTTACCAAATATTCATGTTCTGAGATAGATTCTTAGAGAAAAATTCTGTTGAACTACAGAGGGCTTCTCCTACATAGTATGTTAATATGTTATAGAAATGTTTCTGAAATTGAATATTTTCCATTCTCAAATATGGTTATAAAGCTTTTTTGTGTCTCAAATATTCAGAAAGAGGAAATGAAGTATAAAGCCATGATTTTTACAAATTTATAGTGGTACTACTATTACTGCTACTGCAGTTATGACTGGTGGTAGTAGCAGTAGTAGTAATAGTGGTAATACTTTCATTCATGATTAAAAAATCCAAAACTATGGAATAGTAAAACAATACCACTAGTTCCAATGGAAATCACAATTAATTTTATAGAAGTGTGAAATAATTCACTTGATGACACATATTGTCCTTAGTCTTCTGCTCTAGCAGTAAACACAGCTTTGAAATTTTTCCTTTGTGCAGTAATATTTTATTTCTACATCCTCCACAGTCTTTCTGTGAATAATTCATAATCTGTAGCCCTTAAGTAATATTATTCTGTAGGATAACATTCGCTAACAAATTTTTGTACAATGTAGCATGTTTGAGCTGGAAAACCAATTGTAAACATAGTCTCTCTGAGTAGCTACAACTTTTTGTCTCACAAACAACAACACTAAAATGCTATATATTATTAGAAAGAAATATCAAAATTATGAATAACTGCTAAGATCATAATAACAAGAGGATGGAAAAAAAGAAAATATCTTTGGCATGGGAAAAAGTTATATCTTTAGGTATCATTTTCCATCTAGTTTAGCCTTCACACACAGCCAACCATTTAATGTAAAAGCTGAATGTACTGTATAAATAAAAGACCAAAAATCAAAGAATAGACGAACTAATGAATTTTAAACCAATTTTGTGCCGGAAATGTGGTGGAACAGCACCATCTGCAGGTGCGTCACTATAAATCTGATGTTTGAGTAGTTAAACTGCTTTAATGTCATCTGTCCTTTTTCGGTACACACTTAGTCTTTGCTTTAGGGGAAAATCCAACAGCCAGTGAAGACGTGGATTATTTTGCAGACAAAATGCTAGCCATAATAGAATGTTAACATAATACAGAAGTACAAAACCAAAACTTTTTTTTTTTTTAGCAAGTATTTAATTTGAAAGAGCGCTCTCATGTGAGGCCTTTTGTTCTTAAGACTGGAACAGATCTATCTGTTTAGACACATGTTTTGTATAGTTATGTCTTATATGCTGTTACTTGATCTAAACCATTTCTATGTGTGTTGCAAATACTTATTTTTATCTTTGTAAAATATGGATCTGAATCAGATCAGAAAAGAAAAGGTCAATATGATGCTGTATAACATGCTTGGGATTTACATTAAACTGCTTTATACTGTATCAATTAAAAGTATCACTGTTATTTCAAAGAAAATAATTTCATGTTACTTCCACTAGTAAGCTGGATGTGCTTAAAGACCATATTTTTGCTTCACTTTCTTCTACCTTCATGCTCTCCAACCCACTGTAGGTGTTTGGAGTTGAAGTATTATTTATTTCAAAAAATAGCCAAATGGTTATGTGAAAAATTTTGGAAAGGAAGGGTTTGGATAATGTTCCATCCATTTGTGTGAGGATTTATTTTTCTCTGTATTTTTAAGGAACTCTGAGAACTCTTATTTTGTCTTACATTTAGCAGTAATAAACCTTGACTACTAATTATAAGTATTGAAAGGATGTGAATAATTAATTCTTTAATTGCTGTTATGCAGACCTTTCCATGAAAGTTCCAAGACATTCAGAAAAAAATACAGTGATATCCTTAGATCCTAGGTCTGTATACGCAGATTTAAAGCCGCAATTATTTAATTTATATTTTATATTTACATCAGAGAATATTCTTCTGACTATTCTTTACTGAATGTATGTTTTAAAATAAAGAACAAGCCTCTTACCTAGTTACTCTAGATTGTGTATCATGGTATTTGGAAATTCAGAATTGTTTTCCGACATATTTGTCTAAGACTTCCAGGAAGTGAAAAAACACTTCTATGAACAGATGTAAGAAAACATGCAGCTGGGGTATTTTTCAGGGAAGTTGAGTTTCTTTGCTGAAAAATATTAACCCATTAAAATGGAAACCATGGCTATAAATACATAGGGTGGGAGACAATTCAACTGGGGCAGGTCATTACTGATGTCATCTCTAATATATATTGCTGTAGTTCTGAAGCATAAAATGTCTCTTTCTTTCTCTATCAGCATTCTACTTCTCCATCTGTCTCCTCTCCATTTCTTCCCCTTAATCACTTTGTTGGCAGGATTTCCTATCATCTACTTTTGTACCCACTACAGTGCCTGTTTTAATATTTACAATAAAACCCTCACACCAAAATATCTCGTTTCAAAAACAGAAGCAGGCAAGCAGACAGAAAAAAAGGAAATAGAATAATACTCTGGTAGTTTGGGCATTCTGTAATTACTCAAAAAGAAAGGGTTCCAGCAAGTGAGAGAAAGAGGAAATTCAGGTTCTTTCTGTTCAAGAAATTCAAGCCTCTTCCAGGACTATTTCAGGAAAGGAATGTGAACATTATTTGTCCATATCTTGTGTGTGCATAGAGCTGATTTCATCTTAAGTGTCCGTGTGCAATGTGCAACATTTGAAATCAGGAAAAGATTCATGGGAAGAGCAAAACCTCTTTCCTCCCAGCTCTGCTAGGAAAAAAATATTAAATTTTTATTTTATTGTTTTGTTTCCGGTAAAACTGCTAAAACATGGTCAATACATTGAGGTTTCAAGATTCAAACAAACATTAAACTTGAGAGTCATTTTCATTTTTTAGTTATTACATTAAAGTAATTTTTCTGATTTTTACCTTTTCTCCAATTGAAGTAATTTGTCTGAAGATATAAATCCAAAGTTGTTATTGTATGGTGTTTTCAACATCCCCTGATAGAGACTTTAAAAATATTTCTTTTATTAAGCTGTTTATTAAGACAAGAAGTAATTTAAATAAAGAGGTTCTTTTCCAGAAGTATTTTCTTGCAGCATGCTCTTTATTTCTTAATTTCAAAATGAGAATAAATCCTTACAATCTTGAGCTATATTTTATTAGGAACCAAAGTGAGGTGCTGCAAGTAACCCAGACTTGAAGAGAGAAAATGATAATCAGTGTTTGAATATTTATGTTCATTTATCTTTTTTATAAATACAAATTTAAAGAATATTAAATTTTTTGATAGTTTTCAGTTCTTAATCTAATTATTTTTCTAATTTTATTTTTATACTTCTAATTTTGAAACTGTCCTTTATGAACTGGCTTTGTTTATCATTTATTTTATCTCTTATAACTTCTTTTTAATAAACGCTTGGATTTCAAAGCAGGAAAATCTTTTGCGTTAGAATGCATCACGCTTAATATCAGAACATTCACTGCATGCAGAATTACTTTCATATGTGGCTCAGGATTGACAGACTGTCTGATAGTCTGGAGGTATTGAATTTTCTATGTGTTTTGAAGTCAGAGGCAAAGTACAGGTAGCCAAAAAATCTGTGTTGGGCCTGGAAAATCTGTGTTTCACCAGACTAATTTAATATTGAATGTCACACAGTATTTTTTTCCACAGTTTCAAATTAGAAATGCAGGACCTGAAACTATTCATTTTCCAGTGCATATAATGCAGTCACAATGCTTTGCCTTTGCAGATGCTCTGTTGGTGGGGAAAAGGATAATGAATTTGTGTGGCTCACCACTATTTGTCAAAAATCTGATAAACCCTTATGTTCCACCAGTCCTTAGACCTGTTTTCTGTCTCACTGAACACACTGTGCAAAATCCCACAGAAAAGAGAAGGTAGAAGGATGAAGCACAAGGTTTAAGTCATGAGAGTTAATGGCTGTCAAAGTGCATGTAAATCATTATTCTCTGTAGGGAGGGAGTATTTGATTTCTATGTTTGTTTTTAATTAATATATTACAACAGACAGAGTAGCCAAGAATGAGATGGTAAAGGAGATAAGGTAATGCTACCAATGAAGAAATTAAAACCAGGAAATGGAAGAGATACTGAGAGAAACAAAGGACGATGGAGAAAAAAGGGACATTTTATTGTTTGGAACTATAGCAGTGTATCGGAAATTGTATCAGTAATGAGTTTATACCACCTTGCTGAAACAACTAAATGTTGTAGGTTAAAATATGAATTAGAAATTATTTTGTAGACATCTTTATCACATCATGAATCCCCAGCAAACTTTATGAGGTCTTCCCCTACAATGATGTCTAATGAAATTATTTGTATTGATCCTCATACAGCATTGCACCAGTGTCTTCACAAATTTGCATGTTCACTGCTTAACTAGTTTAACACCTTAACATCATTCTCTGTTTTAGGTGACAGAGCTTTGATAATTTTATAGCTGTAATTAAATCAGAACAATTTTGCTGTAAGCCTGACAAGAGAAAATGCCAACAGTTTAGTTAAAATTACTGGAATAAGGGCTTGAGAGAATTACTTGCTAGTTTGAAGGTTAAAACAAAAAAAGTATATTGGGGAAGAATTAAAAGATAGTGAGGAAATCGTACATGAAGAATATCATACATGTATCTGTGTGCATAGATAAACAAATAGAAAACATCTGCAAAAATACATGTGATAAGGCATGCTCACACACACATATTTATATATACATATTGGTGGCTGCTTTCATGCCTTGCTCTTGGCAAAAGTCCTCTCAAAGAACATTCTTCCACAGAAGAATATGGATGTAGACACTGAATGAATCAGATACACCAGGCTCTCTCGAAGGGCATCTGCCCCTAAATTGGTCATGTTACAGACAAGGACAGCCATCAACTGCATTAAGCAGTCATAGGTAGTATGCCAAGAAACTCCAAAACAACAAAGTAGTCACCTTGAAAATCAAGATAAGAGAAACAGAAAGATCCATTGTAGGGGAAAGACCTGAGAGGGGAAGAGGATGGTCAAGGCAGATGAGTGCTTCCTCTCAGTGCAGGCTGTGCAATGCTGCCTTCCCTGGGCCACCCTGAGGTGCGGCCCCGAGGACAAGGAGGTGGGCACAGGTAGCCCTAGAGCCCTAGAGTGTCCCACATCTGCCACATGGGATGCAAAGCGACGCTCACATGGCTTGGAGGGGATGGGGAGACTGCTGCCTATGTGTCCAGTAAGAGCAAGTCGAAGCTATATTTCAACTTATAAGTCACTGATTGGCCATTTCAGAGATGTCATTAAGAAATCAAGAAACTGCTTTCGTCCTAACTTGGTTTAAACTACATGAAATGAACAATTGTCTTGGTTTGGAAAGACAGGTATCTGCCAGGGAAAGCTGGAGTTTCCCTTGGAAGGGAGAATGTAAACCCCTCACCCTCTCCAAATTATAATTTTGCAATTAAGGGCTTGCAGGCAAAGATTTGGGAATAGGAATAACAGCTCTTTACTAGGAATATTAACAATACAAATGTAGTACAGAACAAAACCAACCAACCAAACAAGCAAACAAACAACAGTTCTAGAAACCCTGACAGAGTCAGAGTTACAACCTGACAACCAAGGTGTTGGAAGCAATCCAAAAATAAGTCCTCCTGGAGATGTGGTTCTGTTGGAGCAGAGATGATCCTGTAGAAAAGGGTCCAGTGATGGTGAAAAGGGTCCAGTCTTCCTCTGGGTCTCCAGTAGAACCAGATACATGTGTTCCTACGTCTCAGTTTTTATCTAGGTAGGAATAGTTGGCTCCCCCCCACTGGGTGGAGCATCTCACAATGGGATGATGGAATATGTCATGCCCTTAGTGAGCCTTAATGGCCCATCAGCAGAAAATGTCCCCCTGGAGGGAGGATGGGCAGTGAAAGAGATAAGAAACACTGCCCCACCTGGTTTTAACAGTTGGCCCATTATCAGAAGGCATCCACCCCCCTCCTGCAGAGTTACAAGAGATAAAGAAAAAACATGTCCCCAACTGCTTTCAACAGATGAAATAGAATACACATTTTTGGTTCCATAACCCAAGACAACAATGCAGCACTATTTGGTTTGGCAAGCCTTCAAAAAAACCCAAAAACCTTAAACCAAAGAATCCATTTTAACCGTAAGTTTTATCTCTGTGACACTCTCTTAGGAGAGATACTAAACCTGTAAAATCATTGCACACAATAGAAAAGTCAAAACCACTCAGGTAATATGACTGTCACAAAGCTGTTTGCTTGTGACAGAAACTTGGGCTTTAGTTCTAAATCTCAGGTTGCTTCCTTTTTGACTACATCATATTCTACAGGTAATCCTGCAAGCAACATACACAACTTGTGCACCTGGATGTGCCATGAAAAGGAATGTGCTTCCAGGGATACTAACAGAATGATACTCCTACATTAACATCGAGGACAAGATTATAAACAGTCTCAGTTTAATGAGTACTCTTGAGACTTGGATATTGCAACTCCAGTCTCTCTGACCCTTGTAATTTACATAAAGAATCAGTTTTAAAATAGGACGATGTGCCAAGCCCTGAAAAATATGCAATATCCAGAATTTCTTTCTTTAGGGGAACACACTCAAGTGAACATTTCTCAACCTATTTATGTATGTACAAGGGAAAAATTAAAACTTTCACAAATAAGTAAACTGCATAAAATATGGATAAAACCACTTTGACATTGGCACCCAGCCATTTTAATTTTCCATAGAGATCTTTATTCATTTGCAGCATCAAATTTATAATTAAACACTATTTTCAATAAATTGTAAGTATACTTAAATATTTTCACTATGTTTCAACTGGGAAAGTAATGTTGTAATATATCTGACTATAAGCAAAACTAGAACAGATGATAACCTTACATTTTCATAAGGTAACAAATGGATTTCCAGTGCTCTCAAATAATCAGATTTGGAAGCAGGCCGATGAAGATAAAACCATATTCTGTACACTGGATGGGCAAATAGAATTAAGTAATTTTTCATAAATATTCATAATAGTAGATTTTTATAATTGCAATAATTTCTACTCTCTCATTTGAAGTTTGAGATTTTATCTACGCAGATATTTTGGTGGGTTTTTTTTTTGTTTTTGTTTTTGTTTTTTTTTTAATATTAGAAAAATTCCTTCTCTGCCTGATCCCAACTAAATCCATGGAAAATACAGAGGATAAAAAACCCAGATGAACATTCATAAACCAGAATGTAAGTCAGTCACTTCACTGTGTCTAGTTACTTGCAAATGCTTCCTCTAACATCAGATAATTTTCATTAGGACTGTAAATTTGTTTTGTAGTTTTTAGTTCTTCCTGTGTTTTTCTGAAAATAAACCTGTATTTCTGAGGGTGTTTGATATGATATTATGAAACACACTACTTTTGCTGTATACTTTAGGTCATTTTCAGGGCACCTGAAGAGGCTGTTTCAAGCTTCTTTATTTTCTATTTAAATATTTATGTATGTGTGTGAGGCTGTTTATAGGTTTGTGTGATTTCATTAAAAGCTGCTTACAATAGTGACAATTATATTTGGTGTTATTGGAAGTTAATTACTACTGAATTCAATTGCAGTCAATAACTTTTAAAATAATATTCCCTATTCCCTACTTAACTATCTATCCATTATGTTTTAGTGGGTATTTAATACTTACCTAAGCTATTATATTTCTTCTGCTACCTTGTTTTAATTCACTGTAAGGTTTTATGACTCCCTTTTTAGATGAACGTAATTTTTTGCCTTACAATACTAAAGGCAATGAGAACATTTACATTGACTTGATGTATGTATAACTGATTTTCAGAATCATAGAATCACAGAATCACAGAATGGTTTGGGTTGGAAGAGACCTTAAGGATCATGTAGATCCAAATTATTACTATGGACAGGGGCAACTTCCACTAGATCAGTTTGCTTAAAGTCCCATTTAACCTGGCCTTGAATAGTTCCAGGAATGAGACAGCCACAACTTCTCTGGGAAATCTTTTTCCAGTGCCTCACCACCCTCACAGTAAAGAATTTCTCCCTAATATTTTATCAAAATATACTCTTATTC
The DNA here is from genome assembly GCA_017589585.1 of Phylloscopus whistleri. NCBI lineage: Eukaryota > Metazoa > Chordata > Aves > Passeriformes > Phylloscopidae > Phylloscopus > Phylloscopus whistleri. The sequence continues at coordinate 287,604 of JADMLD010000103.1, forward strand.
AGTTTGAGCCCATTCCACCTCATTCTGTCACTACATATCCTTGTAAAAATTTCCTCTCCATCCTTCTTGTATGTATCCTTCTTTTATACACTGAAAGGCTGCTCTAAGGTCTCCCCCAAGCCTTCTCTTCTCCAGGCTGAACAATCACAACTCCCTCAGCCTCTCCTCATAGCGTTCAGCCTCTGATCATCTTCGTGGCCCTCCTCTGGATTCGCTCTGCTTTACTGAACTGGAACAAAAAGATGTTAGACATTATGCTTTGATGGCAGTAAACGTTTTTAAGAATAATCGCATTGAAAGTGTACTTTTCTATTCCAAGAAGACACATTGTATAAAGAAGCCTGTTGGAAAACATTACTACCTCATGTAGTAATAAGATAATTACTGGGTTTTTTCTGGTTAGGATGTTTTGGTTTGAATTTGTGTGTGTTTTGATTTGGTTTCATTTTTCACATTTTGCAGTGGTGAATGTGAAGCAGGAAAGCATCCTTCATCAAATCAATTTCTTCGTTCTGCTTTGCTCTGGACTTGAATGCTTTATTCCCTTTCAAAGGTACCTCTTTCCTATGTTTCAATTGATTTTGCTACAAGACAGCTTTTCAAATCTTTCTCCAAAGATCTTTGCATTTAGGTCTCTGCATTTTGTTTCTGTCAGAGTAGCATTGTTGTTTCATAGAAGAATTTAATTTTCCCCTTGTGGCTCCCTTTTTCTTCTTTCTCATGTCTTCTCTTTTTCCTGAGTTTATTTTTGAGTGCATCAAATAGATATAAAAAAGGAAATACTTAGATATACATTTCTGTAGATTAATTAAAATGCTTCTAATGCATTTTGTTCCTGAAAAGGCCTGTTTTTCCTTTGAATAGGTTATGACAAGTGGCTGGAGAGAAACATGCTACTGTAGCTGGCTGGAGAGAACCAGTTAATAGCTAATAAGAGAGCTGTGTATAGATACTTTAAATTTGGAGAGCAAGATTGTGTTTTTACCTGGCCTGATAGAATGCTACAGAAGGTTGCTTTGTAGCAGTCTCTACAAGTAGGACAACACTATGAAGTTCTAAGCAAGTGCTGGTACTTTTCTTCGGCACTGTACTCTTCTGTCAGAAGGGAAGGACAAACTTTAGGTTGATGCTCTTACAAAGGTGGGGAAGTAAAAACAACTGTGTTTTTCAAAAATTGTCTTCAGATAACCATAGTAACAACATTTTGTTGCATCTTTAGAACTGAAAATTGAAAAAGGAGGAACACTGAGAAATGGAAGAGCCTCATTGCCAGGAAGCCTGCAGTCATGTCATTGGAATACTAGAGGGACTGATGAGAGACAAAGCAGTGGCTCCTTATAGTGCACCAGATTTCAGACACTGAAGCATTTTACTTCAGATTTACAAGAAAAGCAAGTGAAGAGTGTCAAGAAAAGAGAAAACCTTAACTGCTGTCTTATTTTCTCTCCTGTGCTTCAGTACAGCCTTCTCCAAAGAACAAAATTAGCATATGGGTTATTTTATGGAAGCTTATATACACAGCTGTGCATAACTCACACAAAAGTGTGGCAGATTGTATTTGCTATCAAACCAGCCAGCAATCAAATTTTCAGAGGGATTGCCTAAAATTGTTCAGGCAGAGAGACTGAATATTTTAGCACATCCCATCCATTGGGAGTATATTTTTAATATGCCTTTCCTAGGGGTTTATAGGTATACTTCCAAGAAAGATTTTTTATTTATCTCGATTCTTTTGAAATGTTTGTATTATACATAAGCATTTCTTCCACAAAAAGTGCCATCAGCAGTACTGACAGTGTGTTGAGTGTATGCTGAAAGAAAAGCAAAATAGAACAAAACCTTGAAGTGCCATTACAGTTGAAAACACCAGATTGCAAGGTAGCCCAAAAATTCTTCTAGACTTCTACACACCTCTTATTAAGGAGTCACAGCTTTAGCAGTATATCTCTTCATAGCAAAGTGTTTCCACAATTTGGTTTAATTGGAAAAGCCTGTTGATTTACTTGAAGCTACTTGAACAGAGACTAATAGTCTGATTTCAGTTAAGTACTAATACATTTCTTTTTCCATTTTTTTTTTATCAAAGTCAGAGACAGTTTTAACCCATTATTCAACATGCACTATACCTGAAATTATGGTCAAAATACACTAAGAGCTTAAAACTTCCTGTTAGTAGAGCAAAATACAAGGACCACATATCCCACCTTTGAGATGATAAAGTAAAATTTTGCTTATAACTATAAGCAAATAACCTACGCTCATTCAGTCAGATTTATCAGCCCTTCATGCAGACAAGTCTGCTGGATCAGAAATATAGAACAGGGAATCATGAGTGGCCTAACTTGGTCTTCATTGTTTAATAAGCTAATATTTATACAATCAGATTTTTTTTTATTTACACAGTGCTTATTAATTTTCACTTGAATTTGTAGAGGATTTCACTGCACCATGCAGGCCAAGTACTGAGCATCTCCAAGCTCCATCTAGCTCATCATCTTTGAGGGCAAGGTGCAAGAGAAGGAGGGTCTTGGGGACTCATATCACGGCACCTGTCTCATTTACTGTTCCTGTAAGAACTGTTGTACAGTTTTTTTAAAAGTTGTAAAGCCTCTTAAAAGAGACACTTAAGATTTTAATCTCTGGTTCAGTTATTTTAGGCCAAGAATTTAACTGCATAATTAGACTTCTGAATTGTCCTCGAAGTTATCAGAGTGTAGTGAGCAGAAAACAGACCAAAAATATCTTTCTGGAAGACTATGTCATGTATTTGTGACTTACAGCATCAACTGGAAAGTCTGATTAAGAGTCTAGTTTCAGGCTGAAAGCCAAGAAGCATGAGGTGCTGCAAGTAAATCTTTTATTGGTGCTGGGAGGCAGCTCTACCCTTGCTTTGGGGTAAGTCTTGTAGTCATCATCTATGCACAGCTTCAAATCCAATGTTTTCACTGAATAATTTTCAAAGATGGTCAAGGCTTCAATAACTCTTGTACTTAAGTAATCACAAAATGTCTCTCCACACCACACCCTTAGTCATTAAATTTAAGGATATTTTTTCTCCACTTCAGAAAATTTGACAATAACTTGTGACAGGGTGAGATTCACTGATTCAGCCGAGTCCAGAATTCTAACTGTATTTTGCTTAACGATACATCATCTACAGGCTTTAGTTTCCTCTTGTGATTAGTTTTACTGCAGCAATATTTATTCTCTGGCATACAGACTGCCTTAGAGGATTCTTGCCATCTGTTGGCTTATTCACATGTGGAACTCTGCTTTGAATTGTATTTCATAATATTATAATACCCAAATGTGTATATTCTAAGCATATAACCAAAATTGGATACATATATGAAAAAAATTGATTTAATTTATGTGTGTATATATATGCACACACATTTCAATCATATATATGGGTGTATACAATGCATATGTTTGTATATATAACAAGTATACATGCATAAATGAAATTGATTTTACATATAAATGTATTTATTAGGAGTTTAAGTGATTTTTTACCTATTAAAAATTACTTAATCCAGAGAGTAGTTGTCATTTAATGGGAGAATTAAGGCTGATCCTGAATGTCTTCTGATGAGGGCTTCCATTTATGCTATAATTGGCTATGAATATATTTTATAAAAGATAATTAGTCATCACTACATTGAAAATTGTATAGTAAGTGTAGGTATGAATACATTCCTTTGGTGTTAATTCACTCTGCTTCCCAATAAATACAAATCTTAGTGTGAGTTTCTGGCTTTACCTACAAACTCTGTACTCACATTATTCCTTTTGATTTGTGGAAACCCTGACAATCTGGGGTTTCCAGTTTTCTGGGGTGCAACATGTCTGTAAGCATTTGCAAGAGTTTATCACTGACATGATGTTTCTCCACTGTAACATTAATGGGCAAAGTCAATGTTTTTGTGGGGTTTTTTCCCTAATTATTAGGCTAAAAGCATCCTTCACATCTCTGGACTTTGATCAATACAGGTTTTTCCTCATTTCCTCAACTGGAGCTTTGCAAGAGACGTGTTCACTAGGTGGGACCTGCTTTTCTCTGTGCAGTGTCACAAAACAGGACACAAGCTGTGCATCTCTACCCTCTAAAAAAACAAAATCCAGACCACAGTTTTTAGCTAAATTTAAAACTCATCCCATGTTTTATTCAGGTAAATGTCTATATTTAGAATCAGATTCACTTAATGCAACTTTGTACTGAAAAGAAAACATCTTTCATAAGTGTGCAGACAGGAAAATAGAAACCAAAAAAGTCTTCAGGAACAGCAAAAAAATAGGTATTCTTGCTGTCCTGTCTCAAACATCCTGTTAATTCTAAAAACAAACCAAAATTCAGGTGGAAATCTTTATTACCATTTAGCATTATATCTGGTAGAATTTATGAAAGAAACTGTTGCTAGAAAGGAATTTTTGAAGTTATTCCTCTTTGAACTTAGATGAACTATATGTAGAAAAAACCTGTCTGCTACATAAACCACTAAATTAAAACAGTCTCTAGCCCCAAGAAAAAATGAGACTCAAAGAATAAGATCATCATATTTGAAACAGAAATCAAATTAAATTCACAAAAGTTCAAAGGGGGAGGGGGAGCAAAAAACACATTTGGTCTCTGTCAAACAAATACTTATGCAAGTATAACTGAGCTCAAAGTCCACCACTTATTGTGCAATACAGAGAACTCCAAGAGATTTAATTATACATAGGCAATTAAAAATTAAAAAAAATCATAGTGGTCATGAATTGCCCCTTGCAAACAGCTTTTAATCAGTGTAAGAACAAATGTAATAATTCTAGCTAAAGTCTTGCATATCCATGAAGAAAAGAAATATTAATGACATGATTACTTTCAAGTGCATGCAATTTGAAGTAGGTGATATCTGAACAGGGAAGGTGTTTTGGGGGAAAGAATAGCTAAGCAACTTACCCTACTGGTCTCTTTTGGTTTACTGTTCTCCTTTTATCACAATTCTTTCTAATGATTTGATTCTCTTAAATAGCATGAGGTAATTTTTGTAATGAATAAAGAAAAAGGTAGTATGTGAGAGAGTATTGCATATTATATGTGCCAAAAAATGCTTGTTAAAATTATTTTTAATCTTGAACATCATATACATTCTCTTGTTGAATATAATAATACAGGTTTTCCTCCATAAGTGAAGGGGGTTGGGAGGCAGCAGCATTAAAATTGTCTTGGTTATCACCTAAAGTTTTTGAAGCTTTGTATGCTCCATTCAGTCTTTGTCTTGGGTACTGAGATATGTGCTGCAGTGCTGCTGAAAGTCTTAAAGACAGTGAGATTTGAACAGAGAAGTGGTGTTGTAACACAGCGTCCTATCTCTCACAAGAGGAATACTATAAGAAGTAGGTAAAGATAAAGCAATAGTTTCCCCAGCATGCTCTCCCAACCTCTGAAAATTAATAGCTTTGAGATTTCCAGATTAAAAAATGGCCATTGATATTTCTCCTGGAAAATAATGTAGCACCATCCTCCCTAGGGCCTGGACCTTAAAACATCTCACTCCCAGGGTTTTTGACTGAATGGTTTTCCTTCAGACAACTATAGGTTGATATTCTGGAGCCAGTTTACTCAATAAACTATACCATAGAGTCCTTATAGACAAAACTGCAGCATTTTCTCCTTCCTCACGTCCTCAGCCTGTACTCTCAACATTGCTTTATCATTTCTGATCCTTGAACCCCAAAGGCTGGGAAAGGATAGAAAAAAGTCTGAAAATTAATAGTTATCTTGGAGCCTATGGAGTACTGACTGAATGCTTGGATAAGCCCATTCCAAATGGGTTTCTAAGTCCACTTGAGTGATTTCTAATCCTGAGCTGTGTGAATGTGTGTTACTCTGCATTACTCGTTTGGAGGATCACAGCTCATTTCCTGAACAGGCTTCCTTTATCTCTATAGGTATAGCTTCCAGATTTAATAGTCCCTGAAGGTTTTCTTCTACAAATTAACCTAGTGCATCTGGTAAATGCCAGCTGGAGATGTAAGGAAAAGATAGTAAAAAAAAAAAAAAACAAAAAAAACCAAAAAAACAACACAAACAAACAAAAAAAAAAACTTATTAAAACTGTGGTTAGATAGGCTAAGAGTATGAGCTAAAAAATGAAAAGTAAATTGCTGAGTAGAAAGCCGGATAGAAATCCATACAAGCCATGCATTACCTTCTGTTAACATCAGAAACTTTAAAATTACTCTCTGAGAGTTTTATACTTATCAAGATTTAAAAAAAAAAAAAAAAAAAAATCTGGATTTTTTGTTTCAGATTTGTTTATTGTTAGGATAACTGTTTTTCTTCCTATTTCTCTTTGAGTTGGAGAAGTAGAATTCAGTAAAACAACCTGTTCTCAAACCAGCCCCTCAGTGGAGCACTGCATAGTAAAATTGAACAATTTAAATTCTCAATTCAATTTAAAAATTATCCCAGAGATATTTTAACGGTAATTATTTTTATTCTTCACTGTAATTTATTATAGATCAACTTTGCATATATGAAAGATTTTTTTTAACAAAAAAAGGAGGATATTATATGAACAGACATTATTACAAAATGATACAGCAAAATATTTCACATAAGCTCAGAAAGCTGCTACAATTGAAAGAAAGTTAATTCTGCACCATGCTACAAATCCTTTACAACTGAGTGGGCAGCTGCAAAATCATGTATTTTTTTGGCTAATTCATCAATACTATCTTTTGAGAAAACTGCATCTTTTCAATCTGGACAATTTTACATTATGTGTAAGTGGGTTTTGCAGCAGCTGAGGGAGGAGCAGGATTGCCACGACTTTTCTCTTTGCACAATGTACACGATGAATAATTGGTGACATCACTGCTTCACTGACTGGCAAATTTCAGCACTGACATTTTGGTCACTAGGGAGTGCACTGAGACAGGTCATTTAGGCTGCATAGGAGAACCACAGATTTAAAAGATCAAGAAGAATAGTTAATCTAGGCATTCAGTTTAGAAAGTTTGTACATTCTGAGGAAATGAGTTTGTACATTCAGAGATTGTAACACACATAATCATCCATGATATTTTTAAAAAAGAGAAAACGTAACAGTAACTGACAAACATATTACATCTCTTAGAATGTGTTTGTACTCCTATATTTATCTTTAAACAATACTCAGTGTGTGCCTTATGTTTTATTCTTTCATGTTTCATCTTGCCATGATGAGGACCAACTTTACATTTCAAGAAGATGAGAATACAGATTTTCCCTTTAAGGGCAAAAGAAAGTAGTTTGCAATCATCACATTACCTGTGAGAACTTAAAGCATTCTGTGACAAAAGAGTTGCCATCACTGTTGAGATTATTCAGTCAGCAAAATATAAGGCTATTCCCCACCTCAAATGAAGACTTATTACGAATTTCTGCCAAACAGAAACTGCAATATGAAGAACACTTTTTTTCCTTGATATGTAGCATTGGATATTGAAATAGGCAGAAAAATGTCTTTTCAGAGGAGAATTAAAGATCTAATAGAGTCATTCCCAAGTCAGAAGGCACCTTACATATAAACCAGTTTTCAGAGCACAGGGCACTGAAGGAGGAAAATATGCTACAACCAGTAAAAAAATGAAGAAAAAGAATCTTTGTTTTTCTGTTAGCTAAAAAATCTCCACTTTAGTAATGTAAATTTAAAAAATGATGATCCGTATTATCATTTTCCTTCCACCCTGGAAAAAAAAAAAAAAAGCCACAAACCAACACAAACAAACAAACAAAAATACAACAAAAATTATCTGTAAGAAATTTTATCAAATGAAATTAGAATCCACTGTTTCATACTGAGAGGGAATTCCATACTTCTCTGAGTTTTAATGTGAATTGTACACTCATTACTTAATTTTTTCAGTTCCGAATAATCCTAAAGTATGTTGCAGTTGCAACAAAAAAAACAGGAAGATGGTTTCAGAAACTTTAGTTTTGTGGTGAAATGTAGCACATATTCTTTGATGTTGACGTCATTAAAACCAAAATATTTTACTTGTTTTTTTCTTTGTATACCCTGAAAAATTAATTTAAATTCTCTTATTTCCATGGGATATTTAGATTTTTGAGAAATACATCCACTTCAGAAAACACACCAAACCACAAAATTATATGGGAAATTATTATTCACATCTGATGGGCAATTAGGTTCAAAAATATCTTGCAACAGAATAGAGCACCAAATGCAAATTTTGTTTATTAACTTATGCTATTCCCATTTTAAAAGTCAAGAAAGTTGCAGGGAACTATTGTTGTTCAGGCTTTCATCAGTCTCTAGGAAGATTATAGAGCAAGTTATCCTAGAAGCTACTCCCCAAACCAGGAAGGATATGGGAACTGACTGGCTCTGTGGATGACCATATTTTTATCTTGACTCTAGCAACATTTTTGTAAAGGCTCTGCAATAGCACTACGGAAATCAAACTTTGGAGACAAGAATAGGCTGAGTGGATTACAAGGCAGATAAGAAATTCTTTATCCATTAGGTTTAATAGGCTAATGGAAAACATTTTGAAATCTAACTGGTGTCTAATTTCACTTGACATTCCACTTCAGATCATCATCATCAACAAAAGCACAACACCATAACGGAGAGTGGTTCTTAGTGGAAGGGAGGGTTTCCATTCCATTCAGAGGGATTCCAAAACACTGAAGAAACAAGTCACTGGAAACCAAGTAATTTTAACAGAAACTTATGTTTAGCCTTGTGCTCAGAAAGGAAGGGTCCTACACATCAGTGTTGACTGGGAACTGCCCAGCTGTTTCACAGCCTTGCAGGCAGCTGCCTCCTTTGTGCGGGAGATTGTTGACTTCCACAGAAACTTTCCACCAGGTTAGGTTGGTCATCTATGAGCAGTACAGGTAAAGGTGAGGAGAAGGCCTAGGTATTGAAGAAGAGCAGAGGAAGCATAACTTATGGCAAATGGATTGTCTGGGTATTTAGTTTCTGAAGTAGGTGGAAAGAACCAGTTATACAAGTACCACTCAGAGTGAGTGAGAATGTGTGGTCTGGATGGATTTCACCTTGCCTGTTGTGAGGTGTCTGGAATGTGATTTCCGTACAAGTCACTTGTCTCAGCTAACATTGTGATCAATGGAGATTTAGTCAATACAGCTGGGGGGGATCATGAAAACTGATTCTACAGGAAATGGGGAAATCCTTTGCAGACTGTGACATTTTACAGTTTCTGTGTAATTATTATGTAATTGATCTCTCTTGCCTTTTCCACACTTTTCTTTGATCATGCAGTGCTTCTTACCAGTTATAGCAAAACTGTTTCTGTGAGTGTTAAAAGTAAAGAAATTAATTCTCCTTAAAAATAGAAATATATTTTTATAATAAATATATCCTTAAAAAGAATTTCCACTGACACTTCTTTAATAACACAGTAAATCAGGATTATTCCCCTGACTTATGTAGCGAGGATATGAATTGTCTGTAGTTTAGCTATAAGAGAATGAGCCATCTTTAAGTATTTGCAATGCTGGCACTTCTCTTTTCCAGAGATCAGATGCATAACTCTCCATATATGCATAAAGGCCCCATTGGGCAATGTTTATAGACTAGCATGGCAAATGCTGATACTCAGAAAGTCATGATTTCATGCTAAATTTCATAACTACTAAAGAGCAAGATACTTATCTTCTTGTGGAGGACTGAGAGATTTGTCTCATTGTTCCTGGAAAACCCTGCACTCTTACATCTAAGAATATGAAGAAATTATGAAATAATTAGACTGGAGATAAATAGTCTCATAAATAGGAATAATTACTTGATAAAGATGGGGAACAGTATAATCTGTAACAGATTATGTGACATATATAGCTCAGAATATTAGTTTTAATTAAAATGCAGACATTACTTAAACACAGGGGTTTTGTGATCTGTGCACATAATTTTTCAAAAATAATTCTTTGCTTCTGACAGTTACAGAAACTGTGGTAAATCTCATAGTCATTATTGTCTTATTGTCTTGATGTAGAAATTACTGAATTAAACTCTATAACCTCCCTTACAAAGGTAATTTTTCAAGCTGACTTTCTGGCTGTATATACCAGATAAAAAGGTCAACATACCAAGTGAAATATCTTTAATTTTTTCTCCCTCTGCCAATTAACGTTCTCTGCACATATTTTCCTAGTCAGTTATTACTACAGACTCAACCAACAAAGGTAAACTGATCTCTTAGAACTTCTTTCTTGACAGAGACTTTTTAAATGAAAGGTCCTGTCTTGGTTTGGAAAGACAGGTATCTGCCAGGGAAAGCTGGAGTTTCTCTTATGTTCTGGGTTGACAGTGCCTCTATCCCACATCAGTGGACTGTTTTTGTTATGTCTAGCAGCGCTGTTTTGCTCACGGGGCTTTTGCTGCCCGAGCAGAGCTGCTTCTGGCTGCCGCTGCTTCAGCTGGTGCTGCTGCTTGGCTTTGGCTGCTTCAGCTCTTCTGCTGCTTGGCTTCTACTGCCTCGGCCGCTCCTGCTGCTGCTGCCACTCCTGCTGCTGCTGCTGCTCCTGCTGCCTGCTCTCCGTTTTTTTCTTTCCCCCTCTTTTTCCCTTCCCTCCCACCCCGCCCAAGACTGGACCAGCTCTGGAACTGATCTGACCCGAGACGTCTGAGAAGACCCGGAGCCCGCCAAAGAAGCTTGGAGCCCTCCCCCTGAGTAAACCTATGCCTTTCATTCCACTCGGGGTGGGGAGAATTTTGTTCATTTGTCAATAAAACCGGTTTTTTCCACTTTTTTCTCCTCCAAAGAATTTCCTTCCCAACCCCAGGCTGGGGGGGAGGGGTGGTGGAGGTTTGTTTGAGGGGACTCCCTTTTAGAGATTCTCCCTTTAATTTATCCTAAACCAACACATCTTAGAATGGAAAATGTAAGCTTCTCACCCTCTCCAAATTATAATTTTGCAATTAAGGGCTTTCAGGCAAAGATTTGGGAATAAGAATAACAGTTCTTTACTAGGAATATTAACAATACAAATGTAGTCGAAAACAAAACTACCCAACTAAACAAGCAAACAAACAAACAACAATCCTGGAAAACCCTGACAGAGTCAGAGATACAACCTGACACCCTGTTGGTCAGGGTGTTGGAAGCAGTTCAGAAGTCCTCCTGGAGTGGCAGATGTGGTTCTGTTGAAGTAGAGATGATCCTGTAGGTAGGGTCCAGTGATGGTGAGAAGGGGTCCAGTCTTCCTCCGGGAATTGGGTGAGAAGCCAGATACTTGTGCTCCTATGTCTCAGTTTTTATCCAGGTAGGAATGGTTGGCTCCCCCCACTGGGTGGACCCTCTCACAATAGGATGATGGAACGTGGATGTATACCTTGGGGGTGACTGCTTTGGGGAGGGTATAGTTTGGGGATGTGTTAATGGCCTATTAGCAGAAGGCATCCGCCTCCCCTCCTCCCAGAGTTACAAGAGTTAAAGAAAAAAAAACATCTCCTCAACTGCTTTCAACAGATGAAATAGAATACACATTTTTGGTTTCCATAACCCAAGACAGGTCCATAACTCAGTTCATATCAACCAAAATGAGTTAGGAGTGGACGTTAGAGGACTGATAACCTCAGTTATGATGTCATGAGGAGGTGAAGTCAAAATGGTAGCAGTGATATGCTCCTTAGCCTATGGAAAAGGACACATGAAAATAGAATAACACAAGTATACATGTTCAGCTGCTAATACAATTTACTAAGGGTAAATTGTGTGAAAAGGGATACTGAGGCACAACACAAAGTATATTCTCTGCCAATTTAATCTCCAAATTTGAGTCATAGAGAGGTAGGAAGTTTACTGGGGTCCCAAGCTGGCTTATTTACAGCTTTGTGACAAGCCTGTAACATCGTCTATCTTTCTGCAGTTGAAGATCTGATGTACAAGGTTCTTCACATATTGTATTTATAACAGACATGTTATTGTTTGAAGCAAGAGTTATGGTCAATGTAGTCTTGCTTCACTTACATAACAAATTTGTTCTAAGGTTGTTGTATGCAAGCTGTTTTTAACAATGAACTGAATTATACAATACTTATGGGGACTGAAGGAGAAAGTAATTTCCTTTTAAACTCCTGTTCATTTCCTGTGCAAGTAACAACACAAAATTAAAGCCTGACAGTGTGTACTGCAGAAATAAAGGAGGACATGAAGATTTGAAGTTCTGACTGATCACATTAGAATTTGATTAGTTATTCATAAACTAGGTATTCTTTTTTTTTTGCTTTTAGTTTTCACCACATCAGCAATTGCATCATCAGCATATTCATTGAATGTATCACAGACAGGAGTTAAAACAGCAGAAGTTTGCCTGCTTTACTATTTTACACAGTTATTGTTGATTTAAACTTTTAATAGTTAATTTTTGAGCTCTGGATCATGAGATTTTAAATGAAAATTATAAGGATTGTAATTAAGAATTAGCAGAAGCAAAGAAAATAAAAAACATGAATGTTTTCTCCTACTAAAGACATGCTTGAAATATTATAGAGACAGCTGGAAAATTTATCTGTCTTTTTGATGTACTGATGATAAAAGCACTAATATACAATACAAAGTCAATTACTTGCTTATACAATGCTGAATATCCAAAACCATAACCAGAATCACAGTTAGTCAGTTAGCACCTTCTCTCATATCCAATATTTTTAGATTTGACTTGAGTGATCACTGAACAAACAAATGCACATTTTTGCATCTGTTCCTAAATTAACTGTTCTGATGTGAAAATGCTAGCTCAAAACGAAAGCTATGTCTAAAGCCAATAGACAGTAAAGTGAGAAGTAGAATTTTGCATGTCTAACTGAAAATTTATGGTTCTGTTGACTTCAGTGTATTGCTTCTTAATAGTTAAACACTAGATTCCCTGAACATTACAACCCTTCAAGAATAATATTCAAGTTCTTGAATATTCTTCTTTGATTCATCAGAAGTTTCTCAATTCTTATTGGAGGGTGTATTTGCCTATCTCTAGTTTAGCACAATGTATTGGATGCCAGATGCACCAAAGCTGCTCTCTCACTTGCCTGTGCAGCTGGAAAGGGAAAGAAAATGCAAGGAAGAATTCATGGATTGCAACAAGGAAAGAAAGAGATCACCCACCAAATATCATCACAGGCAAAACCAGACCAAAATTAGAGATATTCATTGAATTTATAAGTAACAAAATCAGAGCAGGATAATGAGAAATAAAATAAGACCTTAAAAACAACTTCTCCTCCACCTCTCCCTCCCAGCTCTACCTCCTCCTCCACCCACAGAGCAGGAAGATGGAGAATGGGGGTTATGGTCAGTTCATCACATGTTGTTTGTGCTGCTGCTCAGGGAGAAGAGAGCTTCTTCTGCTCCACTGTGGGCACCTGGAACAAGCAGCATGTGTGGAAGCTGACAAAACAGCTGTATTAACAAAAAAGGATTTTTAACATAGCACAGCGATCTGAAATATTTTCAGAATATTTCAACAGAATAACTAGAATGTTTGGAACCTTTTTATCCTGGAGCTCACTACTCTGAGATAAATATTAGAAGTGAATTAAAGCATTTGTTCTGAAAACCTGACAAAGTCTGCACTTTGATACACAGACCTAATTTTCCTTAGGTATTTATTTGTATGCTGGGAGAATTAAAAATAAAATTTCTGGGAAAGAAAAATGCAATGTGTTCCATTGTAAACAATATATAGTTTTACAATTCTAACCAAAGTGTCAATCACTTAAGAACAACTTCAGTTGGAGGTAATGTATTGCAGAAGGAGTGAGTCTTAGAAATATCAGATATGCTGAGACTACCTTTGGTGCCAGAGATCACAGAAAAAAAAATCATTAATTTCTTGAACAGAAATTAAAATAGATTTTTTTATCTTCCCTCCCACCACGACAGAGGCAACAGAGGAAATAATTTTTCTTACATCATTTTGATATTCATTGTTTCCACAGAAGACAAATAAGATCCATATGAGGAAAAATCAGATTCACTTCAAGCTTCTTGCTATTTTCAACTCATAACTGAGATCAGTGAGAAAAAAAATTACAACTCAAATAATAACTCAAAGATCTCTAGTGTTTCCAAACAAAGCCCCCAAGACAAACTTTTCCCATGGTATTAAACTTCCCACTATATTCAGTGTCCATCTCCTGAGATGTGAGTTTTGAACATATCATATCCCTGAATGGGTCAAGCTGGGTTGGCCTCAGAGGGTCATCTTGTCCAACCCCTGCTGCTCCAGCAGGGTCATCCCAGAGCACAAAGCACAGGGTTGTGTCCAGATGGTTCTTAAATGTCTCCAGTGAAGGAGACTCCACAATCTCTCTGGGCTGTTCCAGTGCTTGGTCACTGCACAGGAAAGAAATTCTTCCTCATATTCAGGTGGAATTCCTGTGCATCAGTTTCTGCCCATTGCCTCTTGTCCTGTTGCTTGGCATCGCTGAGAAGAGCTTGGATCTATCTTCTTGGCATCATCTCTTCAGATATTTTTAGACACTGATGAGGTCCCCTCTCAGGTGTCTCTTCTCAAGACTGAACAGTCCCAACTCCCTCAGCCTTTCCTTGTGAGAAGCACCATTGCCTTAATCATCTTTGTTGTCCTGCACTGGATGTGCTCCAGGAAACCCCTACCCTTCATATTCTTGCACATATTTTATAATAGAGAAAAAATATGAAGGCATTGGTTTTTATATCACTGGAGATTTATAAGTCTAGCCTGTTTACTTCTGTGGAGGGACTTTGAAAGTGTATATGAAATTCTTGATTTTTAATTTGTGTTAAAAACCAGTAACTTTAAAAGATGAATGAAGTCTCTGATCTTTGTCAAGAATTAATCATTAAAAAAGACCCAGCAACAAATATGGACATAAAATTACAGTTTCTGAGGGGGGTGTCAGCAGAGGAAATTACTCCGGACCTTTCCAGGGCATGTTATTTGAATTGGATTCCATAAAAAAGACAATTTGAACTAGCAGAATTTAGAGTAAACAGTAAGGGGTTTTTTGGTGAATTTTAAAGACAGAGCCAAAAGGTTATGAAATTAAGTATGTGTTATTTGACTGGTAAGCAGTACTGGGAATTTCTTTTCAGCCTTCAAAACTAGATGGAAATTTGATGTTATGCAAATGGGAAGTTATCATAAAAGTCAAAATCAAAGTTTGGTACATAAAATAAAATTTTCAGATACAGATCAAGCCAAACACACACTGGCCTGTGGAATCCTTCAGTGAGTTTCCATTTGCTACTAGACTGCATACAGAATTAAGGAATATTATATAGGTCTGAAGAATATGAAAAGCAATTATTTTAGCTCCGTAGCTTAAGTAATTCAGACTTTGTGATTTACAGGCAGCTAGATTACAAACTCTTGAGCAGAAAATCCATACTGCTTTGACAAGAATAGTCAAGGTATACATCATAGGGCTCTGATATTGCACAGTTACAAAATGTAAAATATAATATCTATAAATTCATTTTTATTCCTATATATAATGTTCTTTTATACAAATATAAGAGAGATAAAAGCATGAACTGAGCACATAGGAAAAGTAAGGAATTTTGAGATCATAGAAGATATAATTAGGTACTTAAAAACTGCAAATTAAGGAGGGAAACTTGATGTAGAGGAAACTTGGTTAATACGTACAGAGAAATGTGGTAGAATAGAATACACTCTTTGAGATCAGCTGTGTGTTGCATTGTCATCAGTGCTGTATGTTTACATTTGCTTGGACAAAGTTATCTCCTCCATAGAATGATCCTTCAGCTCCACATCCAATCCCAAAGAATAGTTTTGTACCTACCGTGTTCTGCTTTTGCCTACCTGAGAACCTGGGAAGAGGTTGCTTGGGAGTTTTCCAGTGTACAAGTGTTTCTTGAATTATGCTGAAGAACTGTATGGGGTGGAAATATGAAAAGTAGTGGATTTACCCATTTTGACTATAGAGAAATCTTTCTGATAGAATTATTCCAAGAACTGTAAAATTTTTTTGTCACAGGAAGGAAAACCTGTGAAAAATAGCAAAGTATGTGGGTGACAGAAACTGGGGCCTAGGACTAAGCTGAGCTGTAGAGAGATCAAGACATGAGAGGAGCTAAGGTACTTGGCAGTATTCCATTACCCCACTGCAATGACTGACACTCATGCCAGCGTGCTTTTAAAGCACCTTCTGAATAAAACCTGTTGTGACTTAAGGCTCATAAGACTTCAGTCACTTCATGAGACTGAATGGAGATCGAGAAAATAATGGAAAAAATAATTTTTTTCAAAATCTTTTTTTGTGTTCTGACATGCTGCCAATTGTCTCATTAATACAGTAAATAATACTGTAATATGTACAAAACAGAAGTAAAGTTATTCTGAAACATTTTCTCAACCAGAATAGAAAAAAAAAAAAAACAAAACACACCCTCAGGAAAAGACAACTCCTTGATGTAATGCTTTTTTAGTTCTGAAAATATTTCTTATCAATGATTCATTATATATAAAAATGTTCAAGATTGGAAAATAAAACACTAGACAGATTTAAATATCTTTAGACAGAAATGTCCAGATGATTTAGTGATAATATTCTCATTCCTTGTGAGCCATTTAGTGTGAGAGTTGTATAAGACCACTCTGATTGCACTTTATTGTAAGGAACTATATTGATTTAATCTACTTGGGGATGGAAAATAATCTTAGAAAATAATAAAATGATATATCATTTGAATTGCAATTATTGACCTATTCAATACATTAATTAATTAGTCCATAATTTCAGTGAGTTTCTTAAGTTTTCTTAATATATGGAGATATTAACAACAGATGAAGTGCCCTTAAGTTATGCTTCACTAACATTTTGATTCTTATCATCTGAAGAAAAGAAAAATCTAAGTGGCAGGAACTTTATAAAACACCAACACTGAAAGGTTTGTTTGAGGTCTGCAGACCTTGATAACCCTATAATTGTTGCCAAAAACTGCTGCTATCAAATTTTCAGAGGCACTGAAAATATTTTTAGTGCGATGAGGCAGCAGTGCAGCTGGGAAGTTCTAGGGGATAGATGCTGATTACTGATAAAGAGAAAAGAAAAAGAAATAGAAGGAAAATTTTTCAGGAAGTTGGAACAAATTTATAGCTCTTAATCTGAGTGCAGGATGTCTCCTTGCCTGTAACCCCTTGTCTTGGTTTCAGAAGACAGGTATCTGCCAGAGAAAGCTGGAGTTTCCCTTGAAATGGAGAATGTAAAGCCCCTCCCTCCAAATTATTATAGTTTTGCAATTATGGGCTTTCAGACAAAGATTTGGCAATAGGGACAACAGTTCTTTACTAGGAATATTAAAAATAGAAATGTAGTAGTTCAAAAAAAACAAGCAAACAAACAAAAATCCTAGAAACCCTGACAGAATCAGAAATACGACCTGACACCCTGTTGGTCAGGGTGTTGGAAGCAGTCCAGATAATTCCTCCTGGAGAAACAAATGTGGTTCTGTTGGAGTAGAGATGATCCTGGAGAAAGGGTCCAGTGGTAGTGAGATGGGTCTGGTCTTCCTCTGGAATCCAGTGGAAAACAGGATACCTGGTATTCCTGAGTCTCAGATTATATCCAGGTAGGAATTCTTGGCTTCTCCCACTGGGTGGAGCATCTCACAATGGGGTGATAATATTTTCAGTCATGTGGTGAGCCTTACTAGAAGATATCCCCCTGGAGGGAGGACGGGTGGTAGGAGAGATAAGGAGATAAGGAACACTGTCCCATCTGGTTTTAACAGCTGGCCCACCCATTAACAGAAGGCACCTGCCTCCTCCCCCCTGGAGTTATGAGGAATGGGTTATACAAGAGATAAAGAAAACACCTCCCCAACCAGTTACAACAGACGGAAAAACAGAATTTTTTTTTTTTTTGTTACATTACCCACGACACCCCTGCAACAAAATAGAAACAGCAGAGATAACAAAATATATAAGAATACTTTCAGGTGAAAAACAATTGAAAAGAACTGCTAATTTCTATTTTTAGTACATTGTGACAAATATCCTATTTAAAAGCTCATTGAGAAGACTGGGAATTAAAGATCCTTTAACACAATTAGACTGCAGCTTTACAGATGTATGGATTTTGTTCTCTTTCATAGCTCAGAATTTCTGATTATCTCAGCATTATCATAAAAAATTCTAGCCTAAATATCAGAAAACAAAACCAGGGAAAAAGACCTTTATTGCTCCAAGTACCTGGGAAGCTCAGATCACAGCAGCTATGTATAGTTCATTTTGCTATGACAGAGCTATTTTGAAGAGGAAAAGCTCCATTATGAGAATAACGTTGGTTTGAAGAAAGACTCTAAAACTCAAAGGCAAAATGAGTTTTAAAGTAGATATGTATTTTATTCAGCAGTTGGACGCATGGAAGATATCTCCATCAAAATCGTACGTACTGACCCGTTTGTTACGTTCTCTTTTTATCCTCTAAAAGGTTACATATGCATTAAATTTCATAATGCCCCGTGCATATTCATTCCCCAGCTCTACCCTGTTTCGTTCCATATGCTAGCTGCCTTATTAGTCCTTTAGTCACAGTCCAAGCCACATGGTCAGTCTAATCTCAGCTCCAGGAACTTATGGAGTCTTGCTATCTTAGTATCCTTGAGGCTGAGGATACTTGCATCCTGTTCCGGTGGCCGTTGTCCTTCTCCTTATCGTCCATCCTTGCATTCCCTCATGTTGTTCTCATACATCCTGCTTTTCTTTCCCAGATGGTGAGAATAGGGAAAGGCAGCAGATATTAAGCAATATGCATCATCTAAATGTCTGTTTCCTAATCAGTACCTTTCTCATTTCTTACCCCATGTCTCAACAAGATATGTTACAATTCAAGATATCATAGGAGACTGGTAGCAAGTTTTCCACTGAATGCTTTGATGCTTATTGGGTGTATTAGGCAAGTGCTTTATACATTAATCCTAATCATAAGCTTTTTCATCTGTCAAAACTGCAATTTCTGGTTAGAAATTCTGAATTTCTGTATAATACAGGACACACATCACAGGACTACAACATTCAAAAGACAAACTCACTCTGAAATAACAGAATTTTCTAACCTCACCACATTGATGACTGTATTTGTTTCTCCAGGGGCCCACTCTATATTTTACCAGACAAGAACTAAACAAATTATAAGGAACGACTAATATAAAAATTTAATTCCAATAAATCTTTCTTCTTTGGCAATGGGACCTCCAAGCCAATCCAATAACTTATAAAGTACTTCTGAGTGTTAAGTTTACTCCTGTTAAGCAGAATTTAGGATTTTTTTTACAAAGAAAAACAACTTCAGAACTGTTGTCACTCATATGAAGATATAAATATTGTAGTGGTTAAGAGTGAAAAAATAAATTGATCAGCTCAAGTTTACTCTAAGCTCAAATAAACTGTTAGCCACAGTAATTTTTAAAATGTCTTGATCAATCCAAGCTCCTTTCATTACAATATCAGAGTTCATCAAGAATCCAAAAGAGCCATTGGAAATCCAGTCTACCTGTGACCTCTTCTTTTCAAACAGTTTTTCCTGTTTTAAAGATGGAATTTTTTGTCTTGTGTGGGAGCAGATACCTCTCTTCAGAGGGAAGAGTTTATCCTTTATCCTCTGCCACATCAGATTTCTTTTGCACTCTAGAACAGCAAAAAAAATGACCAGAAAAAAGAGCTCTTCTAGGCAACAAAAAATTGATATACACATATATATAATTTCTTTACTGTCTTTGGCCTCCAACACTTTATCCACAGTCTCCTGCCATTTCTTCTTCATTTACAGTTGCTTTGGTTTCTCCTTAATTTACAGCTTCATCTCTTCTACTACTTCACCTGCCACAGCTGAGATAGGAGTGAGACAGCTGTTCTGGTTGGAGAATGGGTTTATATTGTCTGACTCAATTAGTTTGGAGGCCAACATGATATGAATTCAGTCAGACATGCTTACCTATTTCTTTTAGCATACTATATTTCACAGACTCTCTAATATTTCAGGAACAGTGGACAGTTGGTACTGAAATGTCAATACTCCACGTGACAATGCAGACAGAAGTGTCCCTAGCTCATCTTCCCTTTGCAGAGAGAAGGCACAACTGCCTTCTTCACATGCTGAAATGTCTGTAATGTCACCAAATAAAATTATGACTGTGTCAATGATCTCATTTTGTTTTCTTTCAATATTTTCTTCACTGATTTACCAGAGACATAATTTAGTATTACAAGATGTTGGTTATTCAGCTCATATATACATATTATAAATCAATAATTTTTATTTTTTCCATTAAAACCAAACATTTTCACCATCTAGAATAGGAAGTACTATAGGAAATTTATTTCCTAATTTAGTATTTAGACAGCAATTCAGTAATTCCCTAAGGGTTTTCTTTTTACCTTTCTAAATGTTTTCTGTCTTCAGTTTTGATAATGAGTTATCAAAACATTCCCCACGTTCCACGTAGTGGCTGTTATTGCCCATCAGTGCCAAATTAGACTCTTGTCTCGCCTTCTTTTCTCTTCTCTATTGCTAAGCTTTTTCCATTCCAAATACAAGAGTTAATCCTGCAACAAGCCATGAGCAGCTGAACGCCTACAATTAAATGGAAAACACATTACAGATGTATGAGTTGTCAGAGAGGCAGAAAAGCCAGCATTTATGCAGCTCATTGCTAGTTCATGGTTATAAATCTCAACTGTTGTCTGCTGTTCTCCCATTATCGACATGATCCTCCTTTCTCCATGTACCCTCTGATAGCTGTTTCATGTGATGTGATAGATGACTGTCTTGCAATTCTCCATTTTTTAAATGCTGTAGGAAGCACTAAAAAAAAATAATATCCACCTTCTTCATATGTCTCATGTATCCATCTCTTACATACTTGCTGCTTCTGCCTTCATGGATTTTTCCCCCACAGCTGACAATGTTTTAATTCTATGTTTGGCTAAACTATTAAACATGTCGTATACACACTTGGTGAAGTAGAGAAAGTGCCTTTCCTTGCAAAGCAGCAGTATCAGTAAAGTATACTGCTCTTATGGTAGTGAAGAGTCATAATGAGGGGCACTGCGAAGAGAAAGTTGCTGTATAATTTGGGAGAAAAATAAAGCATTGAGAGAATTCAGGATGTTTTTGTCCTGGATGGATAATAGCTAGAAGAAAACTGTCAGATAACTGTGCTTGTTTTAACTCAGGTAGGGTTAATTTTATTCACAGTGGCTGGTGTGGGGCTGTGTTTTGAATTTGGGCTGAATGGAGTTGATAACATGGAGATGTTTTTGTTATTGCTGAGCAGGACTAACCCAGAGCCAAGGTCTTTTTTTTTCTGTTTTGCATACGGCCAGGCTGGTGAGTGAGTGGGGGCTGCAGGGGTGCTTGGGCAAAGACACAGCCAGGATAGAAACCAAGACAACAGGTGACCCCAGCTGACCAAAGGGATATTCCAGCCATGTATTTACACATGCAGCACGTAAATCTTTGGGAAGGAGAAGGAAGCAGTGGACATTTAGAATGACAGTGTTTGTCTTCCCAAGTCACCATTATGTGTGATGGGGTGGGTCCTGCTCTCCTGTAGATGGCTGAACCTCTGCCTGCCCAGGGAAAGCAGGGAATTAATTCCTTATTTTTCTTTGTTTGTGTTCAGAGCTTTTTCTTAGATTGCCTTTATCCCCATCCGTGAATTTTCTAGCTTTTACTGTTCCAATTCATTCCATGATCCTGCTGGTGGGGGAGTGAGGGAGTGGCTACACAGAGCTTGATTGTTGGGGTTAAAACACAACAACAGTATAAAAAGAGTAGGAGAGAAAAGGATGACAAAATGCTTACATTAATAATACCTGGTTACCTAGGTAATAAGGCATCCATGGAAATCCGGATAAGATTTTCTCTAGTAGTCAATCAAAGTTTAGTTTCACTGAGAATCTGTTTGAGTAACAGAGAAAAAAGAGAAAGGGAAGGATAAATGGAAAGGGAAAGAAAGAAAATAGAAATTAGGGACAGAAGGGACCCCTAGGCTAAGGTTTTGCCCTCCTCTCAACAGCAAGCTGCCTAAAGAAACGCAAATTTTTGCTTAAATTTTCTTCACCCAAATTTTAATACTAACTTGAACGTATTATCAGTTTTCATTTTGTGCCTCAAGCATTCCTACAGAGTAGTAAATTTTTGATATTTACGAAGCGGAGTACAAAAAAATATTATGAAACACAAGGAATAATTTTCTGTTGATAGTCTTCAATAACACTGCAATAATTGTAAATGAACTGGAAAAGGCAAGTGTGCAACATGGAGTTTTGCAGAAGTTTGTGTCAAAGGTATCACGCACCCTAAAAAGATCTGAAGAGATTTTCAACATCAAAGGGAAATCAAGATATAAATTGGATGTCCAGAGTAAATATTTCTCTTTTTTTGTTGTTGTTTTTGCTACATGGAGTAAATAAATATTTCAACATCTTTCACAGATCTGGAGAAAACTTTTAGTTTGTTGCTGACTGGTGATAATATTTCAGTTTCTATTAATAATATTTCTTCAGTTATGACACTGAAAGCAGATGCATATTATGTAAGCTAACTTAAATCCAAATAGTGTTAGGTAACCATTTCTTGACATGGCAAATTAAAACAAAGATATTATTATGAATGTCAATGAGTTTGAACATCTAACATCAGAAAAGAAATTTAAGCAGAAGAGATGTGCCGCAAAGACTAATAAAATTCCTACAATAATGAAAATTTATATAGTAATACACTGAAAAAATAGCACGTCTTGAAAAATAAAGCACTGGAGAAAAAGACAGGTAAAAGATCATTCAGGTTTTACACTAATTCTGAAATTTATAAAAAGATAAAGCAGACAGGACATTGCTTTTGGTCACTACAAATCATTATTGCTGAAATTATAAAAGAAAACAAATGTCTTTTGTTTCTGTAAAATAAGGAAATACTTATATTACTTCAAACAAATTGGATATAGAAAAATAAATCACACACTGTATGATCTGTGGAACACTGACCTTCAAGATGGTTTTCTGTGTACATTTTTGTTGATCAAAAACCAATAACTGATGCTAATCCTTGCATTCCATTTGGTCATAAGAAGACAAGTTTTAAATTAAAGATATAATGTTATAACTGATCTGAAAAGGAAACAACTCACTGACAGTTGTATAGGATAAGGAATAATTGCTGTTTTCAAAAAAAAGAAAAAAGAAGCTTAGAAACAACTGTCAGCGTTGCTGAAACAGATGAACATGCTTTTTCCATCTGATTGTACAAGTATGACCTTTTAACAGAAAGGTTGTGAAAAAAGACTCAGGTGAAATGCTGCTTTCCCTGACACATTAACCTCCTCACTGATACCAGTTTCCAATTATACTGTCAAGATGTCCGATAAGGGGTGGTGGCAGTCAGACTTTGGAGAGCAGAAGATGGATATTGATGGACACAGAACAAGGCAATGTTCACGTTCCCTTGAAATGGAAGGAACTATGTCCTATTTTAATACACATAATTAGATACCTTGAAAATTGAGTGATGCTTTAGGGAGGGTTCTTAGTATAAGCATCCCAAAGACTTATCAACTTTTTATATTTCACTGCTCTGAAAATGTATTAAAACCATAATAATTTGGAAGGCTGTTGTCATTAAAAGTTCTACAAACAAGCTCATAATAGCTTACCTAAATAATTGAGATTTGTAATAAATGGAACTGGAAAATAATGAAAAATTAAATTAAATTAAATTAATGTGAGGACACATAACCCAGTAATTGGTGGCATCATGTATTTTAATATGTATGTTTTCAATGAAAAATGAAATGTATTGGTTTTTGTTTGTAGGATACCTTGGTTTTCTTTGTTGAGTGATCTAAGTGTATATCATTAGTCATTCTGGTATTAACCAAGCTTTTTACTAGTTCATTCACTTTTTTAATTTTAAATTTTGTTAATTAGGTTTTTTAATTGAATTTTGCTTTTGATTCTTTAATGTACTTGATTTATTATTCAAACATGCTGTATTCTACACCAGATTACTGCCACCTGTGCTGCTTATATCCATGGTACGATCATGCAAAATATCTTTGCACAGTTTCAAGTTTCTAGGTTTTGAACTCTGAGATGAGTGTGAAAGAAACTTAATTATGGTAAAGAAAAAAAAATGTAGTTGTGAAATTTGGCTATGATGTTCAAAACATTTTGGATTTTATGAAAGACTTCTTCATAGGGGTGTAATGGAACCAAGAAAACCTGAAGCAGAAGGAATTGCATAAAGTTCAGTAGAAGCAGACAGCTTTTTTTCCTTAAATTTCCTTACACTGAAAAATGTGAATAAAACCACACATTATAAATAGCTGTCAAAGTCTTTAATTGCTTTTGGGCAGAATAAACTAGCTTACATTTTAGTAATTCCAGTAATTTTATTTCTAAATATATTTCAATTTTGGAAAGTTCAGAAATATTTTCAAAAATTCTCCCCTTCTCACAAGTATAATAGTAAGATTTCTGTACTTACATGCTCCTATGACTTTCAAAACTAGTGCAAGAAACATTGCATAGCAAACACCTCATAAATATTCAAGCTTCATTTCATTTATGGAGAAAGAAAAGAGAGATAAGCAGTTTATACAAGAAAAAAAATCCTTAAATTTTATATTATATTTGTGACAAATGTTTGGTTTTGGGGTTTTGGTTATTGTTTTGTGGTGGGTTTGTTCCTTGTTGGTTTTTTTGGTTGGTTGGTTTTTGTTTGTGTGTGTGGTTTTTGTTTGGTTGGTTTTTTGTTTGTTTGCAGTTTTTGTTTTGTTTTGTTTTCTTCCAGATTTGGAAATCTTTTGGACACTGGTTAGAATACTGTCAGTCTGGCTACTATGCACATACGGAGGTGCCAAACAGGCAATTGCTGAAAGATTTAGGTCTTGTGTGAGCCTAAGACGAATCACCCATCTCAGGTAAGCTGAATCTCTCCTGAGCACCCATTGTTTCTGATGTAATTAATGGCAGGATTATTGGAAACTGACTGAAACAGAAAGAAATGAATGGAAGAGAAAAAATTAGGAGAGAGGCATTATATTTAAACAGTGCATGGCCATGAAATAATTGTGTTTTCTTCATTCCAATGCAGTTAATACTTAGATATCTATGGTGAAATTTCAATATATCAAGAGAAGAATCCCAGCCACCTAAAGCATTTTATCACCTAGGAAGGGTAGGCTTTCTGACACTAATCCCTGAGCAAGTTTCATGCCTGAGACATTTAGCAGCTTCCTCTCCTTTACAGGATACAGGTGGACAGGTTGTGTTTAGGTATTGACTAGCACTGACCCAGGAGCTGCAGCTAGAAGGCAACAAATATAATGAAGTATCTTACCTCATACACCAGTTGTTTCCTCCCAGATTCAACACAGTCTGAGCTTTTCATTGATTTTGACGCCTTAGGAGGAAGAACATTTTGTCTTACAGTTAGGTTTATCATCCAAGCTCGTCTGACAAATGCCAGAAAATTCCTTTATTCCTACAGTGCCATGAAGAAACACTTCATTCCTTAAACAAACAAACAAACAAACAATAAAAACCAGCAACAATAAAACAAAAACCCAGTCAGCATTGGGGTTTTTTTCCTCTAAAAATAAAGCTGCTATTTTCATCTATCTATATGGAACTTCTGGAGAAAAGGCATCCTGAATGTATGAGCTGCATATGTATGAGTAAGAGATGCAATTCTTGGTAAAACAGCACTAAGTAGGAAGCCCACATTCCTTTAAAATGGTATCTGGGTTTTCCCATTTCTCCTAGAACTGTAGATTTTTGTGAATACACATGGCAAAGAGACATTGGACTTTCTGAGTTATTTTATATTCTGCATATTCTGGCATGCTTCCATCTGTGTTTCCATGTACGAAGTTTGGTCTGAGAAAACTTTTATTACTTTTTGCTTTTTTCTTTTCTAATCCAAGACAAGTAAAACAATTTTTTTCAGTTGGATGCTTGTCAGTGTATCAGGTTTCTATGATGCCCTTCAATGAGGTAGTTCTTTTAGATTCTAACTAGATTTTAGAAAAAAGGGGTTAATTCCCCAACCCTTCTCATAATGCTCCATGGTTGGGCAAGACGTTGTCTCTGTTACCCTCAGGCTTTATATCAAATTTTTTATAGTATCTAGGGAAAGCATTTTTTTTTGTGTCTGATACTTTTCAGTCTATCATGCTGTTACACTAAGAAGATTTAATTGTTTTAATGCTCCCTAGACTTTTCTCCTATTGCTATTCTCACTTTCACAGAAGATCTAGAAAGGTACAGATCATAATTACTATTTTTAAATGCATCACCATTATGTAGAGATCTATAATTCCATTTTCAGTCATTAAAAAGGGACCTAAAATTAGTTTCTTTTCAAAATACTTTCGGAAAGAGGAGACTTGTTCATTATTTCACCCTAATTTAACTATAATGGAAAGGTAGATTACAAGGAAATGGATTGATTCATTTACAAATTGGTGTATTTTTCATTATACAGCTTCATATTCTTATATCAAGCAAAGAATAAACAAAAGATGAAACATGAGTGGAAACTTATAGCAACATGAATGGAGTAAAAAGAATTAATTTTTACCCTAAGTATTTATTAAATGGGATTTTGCATCCTGTAATTAAAGATATTTATTCTTATGAGAAATTCTGAAAATTAAATCAGAATTCTTCCACCAACTTCAACAAAATCAATATTTATTATAAAATATCAAACTTGGGTTTTATATATGGCTATCTGTTAAGCTCTGAATTGTTTTTTGTTTTTTTTTTAACAATTTGAAAAAAACCACTGCATTTTAATTAAATATTTGACATTAAAAATAGCAAATAATACCTGACATCTTTGGTTTTACGCTTATTCTAGTTCATTACTTAAATATATACACATTCATGGATGCACACACACATTATTTTCAATTATGTTTTAATTCACCTGTGTGGGAAACACTAAAAGTAAAAGGGATTTTTAGGAGCTGAAGCAGCAGCCCTCAGACAGAAAAAGCTGAGAACTCAGAATCTGCTGCAACTGAAAAGTTTGAAACTAGAAAATATACAGTAGTTTAGCCAACAAGGACATGGGAAACAAAGGCTGAGTTTCTAGGTTTGGCTTGAAAAAATCTTAACACTGCCGAAAATATATGCTTGACAAGATAGTAGAAGGTCTTAAGCTTAATAAGGGTATTGTGTATTGTTAATAGAAAAGCATACAAGTAAGCGTTGTTTGAAGCAGGTGCACATGTGCTATAATTGATTGGCTAAAACAACTGTCTGTAAGCTTTAGCAGTAAACTATTGGCTGAAAAGTTTTTAAGATGCTCTGTAACGAAGAAATTTGTGGCTGCTGCTGGCAGGCTGTGAGCTGTTGTTTTTTCTCAATTGTCTCTACCCCTGTAATAAGACTGATGCTTCATTAAAGATTGAGGACAGCTACCCTGGCAGTCCTGTCCCATTCCTGCCTTCACCAACACACCTGCACAGTGAGACACCACAAATAATTTTACTGTTGCATTCAATGCAATTGGTTATTGGATCATGTTTACATTAGAGAATTTGTTAAATTTGAAAATATATTCATTGTTCTGGAAAATAAAAGGACAGAGTGATGGTTAGAAAGTGAAAATATAATGATATGACAACCCCTCCTGAAGCCACACAATCATATAAATGGCACACACCAGTGCTGGTTGTGTGCTTTTACAATATTGTGGCATAAAAGCATGAAGGAATGTAAGAGTAATCATGAAGAGGAATCAAACCATAATAATTCAATTAAGTTCACTGATTTCAAGGAACAGAATTCCAAACACACTTCATAATGCAAAAGGAAATCCACCCTTGCATCATGCTTCAGGGATATCAAATGTGATGGACAACCATGTTAACCAGAATGTATACCATGTTATCCAGGATGTACACTTCTATATACTGAGGAACATGTGGGATCACTGACTTACAAATGCCATTCCCTACACCTGTATAAACTTGTAGCACAGTGAGTGAATCTATACAGGAAAACACTTCATGTTGAGGATTTTTTTTTTTCCTCACAGTTTATTTGTTTTATTTCAAATTTTTACTTCAAATTATCCCTTATCCGGTTCCATGATTATACATAAAAAATAATAGAAAAACCCCAAAACCAAAAAAAAGGCAACAAAAAGACCTAACTGCACCAAACCAAACCAAACAAAAAAAAGTCAAATGAAAACTAAAACAACCAAGCAACCAACCAAACCCTACAATTACTGACCAGTGAACGCAAGGTATTTCTACCAACTTTATCTGCTGATTTGATTTCATCTGAAAGGAACCAGCTTATACATTCCAAGAAACTGCTCTGTGATGCAAAAAATTTCAGTCACTGGCATCACTCACTTTAAAGATAGTCTTGATCTGTGCAAAAAATCTAAGCACTTTTGCTTTTCCTATACTGGGGAATCAGTAACTGACTACCCTTTTTGTTTCATTGGCAAGTCTTAATTTAACTCAGAATGATAAAAATTGCAATCATATAACATAGTAAGTAGTAGCTCCAAAGACCAGATTCCTTTAGCTTAAAGGAACATTGTTATTTTTAAGCAGTTTATTTTGTAGGTCAGTTCAGGCATATACTCAAATACTAACTAGTTGGTCTGAACACGTTGGTCTGAATCCATGAAGTTTTTCCAGCAGTTCTGAATTTAGACAACCCTAGATTGACTTAATGGAAACCATTATCTGCTGTGGGTTTTGGCTGGTTGGTTGGTTTTGTTCTTGTTTCTGTTGGGTTTTATTTGATTTCCGTCTTTGCTTGTTTTTGTTATAATAAAACTCAACCAAACCAAAATTCAAAGTGTCAAGAGGATTATACCGTGTTTCCAATATTCTTTTGTTTTATTTATCCAGTCTGTATGAGTGTAAGTATGTACCATGCAAATATCACCATATAAATCTGGGAATTTACATGTCAGTGTTATACAGGGTTTAATTTTCAACATAAAGGATAAAAGGTAAGAGTGCTCCATTTTCTGACAGTTTTATGTTTGTTGGCACCAGGATCTCAACAAATGAGGCTAGATGTTACAACAATCTCCTTCTAATTCTTTAAAAGGTTTTCTCAATTTGCCATTACAGAGGGACGTCTTCTGCAATTTCCACAGCATAAATATTCTTTCCAGAAGATAGACAAGGTTCAGACAATTTGGTGATAAAATTTTTGTTTCTAGAAGTTTAGGAGTAGATAAGGTTAGTTAAATACAGGTGCTCTGCTACTAATAAACCTTACACATTGTACCATACTAAGAACTATGGTAATGCAGCTATTAAATAGTAAGAAGAAAAATATTTATTCCTTTGATAGACACTCTGAACATTATTAATACTCTGAAATTTTCTTAAGGTAATTCTTCTGTTGTCTGTTGTTGGGGGTGGGTTGTGTACCAAAAAAAAAAGAGCTTCAAAAGAAGATTCAACAGAATCACAAATTATTTAAACAATAATATATATAATACACCTGCTCTATGCTGTTGAATAATTAAACTGGTCTCTTCAGAAATGGGAATTCTGTTTGATGAAGAAACTGAATATAACCTTACCAACCCTCTTGCATCATATAGACACCTTTATTTCTTGTGACATTAAGATTCAGGGCATACTCTTCATATCTTTTCTTTTCCTTTTGTCCTCTTGGTTCTAATAATGCTTACTTAACAATAATTGCTATTATTTCAAATGAAATCAATGGAGATAATTATTTGGGGAAGAGGAGGTTTTCATTGCATTGTTTTTGTAAACAGGGCAATATATATTCCTTGTACATGGTGTTTTGGTGTATCTTGGTGTTTGGGTTTTTTGTTTGTTTTTTTGTTGTTTTGGTTTTTTTCTTGTTTTATAATTCATACAAGTTATCTGCAAAAAGGTAGATTCATTTCTTTTTAGCTACTAGATATTTTCATATACTTTCTCTAACTGGATTAGTAGTGAATGACAGTAAGGCTTTAAAAATAGATACATAGATAGATAGATAGATAGATAGATAGATAGATAGATAGATAGATAGATAGATTAACACTTCAGTAAACAGGAATAAAATTTAAAAAAAAACCACAACAAAAAACTAAGAAGCCAATTCATTCACTGCTGTGAAGTTAAACAAGCAAACATATTTTAAAGTTTACTGCTAGCAATGGCAAAGAGATTGATTCAAACTGTAATTAGTACTAGCTTGAAAAGAAACACTGTTACTGCTCTGTGCAGTTAAACAAATATGGTGCATGTCTACATTACAAAGAGTGTAAACATCCATTCTTTGTCTTTCTATATTTTTATCCTCTGATAGAGAACTGACCTAAGTTAGTTCCCAGCAGAAAATGACAGAAACAATGCCTCAGCAGGCTCTTGTGTTAATTTACTACTCACTTACCTCGGTTAAGGATCATGTACAGATTTTTAGGAGCAAGTTTGTTTCTCCTGAACTGTTTTTCCTGAGCTGGAAATAGAACTTGAGGTGTGACCTCACCAATGTCGAGTACAGGAGGACAGTCACTGCCCTGGTCCAGCTGCCACACTATTGCTGAAAGCCATGAATCCATTGGCCTTCTTGGCCACCTGGGTACATTGCTGGATCGTGTTCACCCAGCTGCTGAGCAGCATCCCCAAGTTCCTTTCCACCAGGCAGCTTCCCAGCCACTCTCACCCAGCCTGTAGTGCTGCAGAGGGTTGTTGTGACAGAAGTGCAGCACTTGGCCTTGTTGAACCTCACACAGTTGTACTCAGCCCATTGATCTCAGATCCCTCTGCAGAGCCTTCCTGCCCTCCAGTGGATCACTCTCACCCAAATTGGTGTCCTCTGCAAATTCAGGGTATACTCAATCCCCTCATCCAGATAATTGACAAAGACATCAAACAGAACTGGTCTTAAAATTGAGTCCTGGGAAACTCCACTTGTGACTGTCCACTGACTGGATTTTGTAAATTTGAACAACAGCAGGTGAAAAAAAAAAAAACAAAACACCACCACGACCACCACCACAACAAAAACCCAACAAAAAATTAGCACTTTCATATTAGGAGTGACAGGAATGCCTGCATAAATATCACTTATCTAGTGGCTACATTCAGGATATTTAATACTCCATATTAAATGTGCTAAGTATAATCATTTGTCTGCTTATCATTGTCAAATATTATGTATTTTGTTGTGAAGACAGAAAGGGAGGTGAGAGAGGCATGCTTTGGCATGTAATATTAAAGTACAGAATTACAATCCATTACGTTCTATTAACAGCAAACAACCTTATTCATAATAGAGTGTTAAGTGCCAATTATCATAAGCTCTCTGCTTATTAATTGACATGTGTTAGCAAGCTTTAAAAAAAAAATTGAGATTAATTTTGACTGACATACTGATTCTTTCTGAGGTCTGAATATGTGTTATGAAAACCTACTGCTTTTAAACAAATTTAGTTCCCAGTGAAGTTTATTAAACCTCACAGCAAATTGCTGTAGTAAATATATACTAACATTTTGCCATAGGGGCAAAAATGTGCATATATGGAGATAAAAATATCTTCCAAATTGTCCTTACCTCTTGGTAGGTCTCCTACACCATATTGCTGCCCTGAGTAGAATTACTAGCTTTTTCTTACCTTTCAGTCATGAGCTCAGGTTCCCCTACTTCAGTGATGTAGCTTCTATCTCAGAAACTTTGCCATTCAAGATTTGAAGGTCAAATTACCCCTACAGCTTTATCTATATACTGCAGTTCTCTTTTGAGATAGAAACCCTCTTTGTGCTGTTCCATTCCGGTTTCCTCTGAATACTCAAAATTTTTTTAAAGTTTTAATCTGTTACTTGAAATATTTGAGGAAATATTTTCAAGGTTTTCTCTTCCTGAAATATACTGTTAAATTGTAGGTTTTCCAAAAAATAATCAATCAATCTAAAAAACCCCAAAACAAAGCCAAAAAGAAAACTTAATACCCTTTTACCTTGCTCCCTCTAATTTTACACTAAGCCTACAGAGGAAATACCAGCTGAAGGAGTTGACTGATGTTATTGTTAAGCCACCCTCCATCATTTTTGAGAAGTCATGGAGAGCAGGAGAGATGCCTCAGGATTGGAGGAAAGACAATGACACTCCAGTTTTCAAAAAGGGTGAACAGAGGGACCCAGGGAACTACAGGTTATCCAGCCTCACCTAAATCCTTGGAAAGGTGATGGAACAGGTCATTGTGGATGTTTGTTCTATGCACATGAAAAAAAAGGAATGGATTCCTAAGTTAAAAATCATGGTTGACCAATTTGGAACCCTTCTATGCTGACATGACTGGCTGGGTGGATGAGGGGAGAGCACTGGATATTGTCTTCTGCAAGGCTTTTTATCTCATAAGATACTCACATGTAAGATCAGGTATGGATTAGATGAGTGGACAGTGAGGTGAGTAAGAACCGGTCAAATGGAAGAGTTCAGAGGGTTGCAGACAGCAGAGCAGTCCAACTAGAGGCCCGCAGCCAGTGGTGTTCCCCAGGGTCAACACAAGACCCTTGAATGCTTGGCAAGTTTGCTGAAGGTAGAAAACTTGGAGGAGTGGCTGATATACCTGAAGGCTATGCTGCCATTCAGCCAGACCTGGACAGGATGGAGAGTTGGGTGGAGAAGTAATATCCCAGCTGGTGAGGGGGGGTCCATAGCTCTGGACCCCCAAGGAGAGCTGAGCCACCCAGAAAGTATCTCCTCTGAGACAACACCTAGGGGGTCAAAGGCACTCCTCTCAGCTGGTGGGTAGCGAGCTCAGCAGGAGGGCAGTGGTTCAGCTCTTTAGTGATTCAGCTCAGTGGTTTCAGCTTCTGCTCCCTGCGAGCTTCGCTTTCCCCTGTAGCTGGCCTCGGGTGTGAGAGAGAGAGGACCTCGTTTCGGTGTTCTGCAGGAGTAGCTTTATTGTGAAGGCATAGCAAAGGGAGCCGAGGACCGAGTGCCCTGGCTCTCAGGGCAGTTTCAGGGGTTTTATAGGGAACTAGGTGGGAGGGGGGAAGGGTAAAAAACCAATTGGTTACAACAGATCTACATAAGGTCCCGAGGGTGTTTGTGGGTCTTCCAGGAGAGTCGCCGTAAGCAGGGGGTAGTTTTGTTATCTCAGGGTCTGGGTGGGGTTGCGCAATTTCTTCTTAACTCCTCAGCATGCTTCCCTCCAAGGCAGAGTCACTGGGGCTCTGCCCACCCCCACAGAGAAGGACCTAAGGAAGCTCAGTGAGGGCAAGTGTACCTGCACCCCTGGAGGAATAACCCCACGCACAAGTACAGATAAGGGCCTGACCTACTGGAAAGAAATCATTGCTGCACTAGGAAGAGTGTGGCCATCACATCAAGGGAGGTGACCCTGCCCCTGTACTCTGCCCTGGGGAGGCCACATCTGAAGTGCTGTGTCCAGTTCTAGGCTCCCCAACACAAGAAAGACACGAAACTACTGGAGAGGGTCCAGCAAAGGGCTATCAGGATGATTAGGGAACTGGATCATCTTTGTTGTGAGGAAAGGCTGAGGGAGCTGGAACTGTTTTGCCCAGAGAAGAGATGACTGAGAGGGGAACTTATAAACGCACGCCAATAACTTTGGAGTGGCCATCAAGAGGCTGGAACCAGACTCTTTTCAGTGGTGCCTGATGACAGGACAATGGGCAGCAGGACTTTCCATTTGAATATAAGGTGACAAACCACTGGCACAGCCTGCCCAGAGATGTTGTGGAGACTCCCTCCCTGGAGATGTTCAAAACCTGCTTGGAAAATTATCCTGTCAATCTGCTCTAGGTGAACCTTCTCTACCAGGGGGGATTGGACTAAATAATCTCTAGAGGTCCTTTTTAAGCCCAACCATTGTGTGATCCTTTGATTCCTTCCCTGGAGAGGATGTACCAGAGATTAATTTGGCCTGCTTATGTACAAAACCTTAAAATCTGGATATTTCTACAAAAATCTAAATCTGTGATACTTTCATTTGAGTTGTAAAAGTGACTGCTGTTCATCCTAATTTTTAATAATGATGTTATTAATACAGATGTCAACACATGTAGTTTGGAAAATGAGCCTATACCAGAATTTACTCAATTGTATCTAATTAGCAATAGACATTACATGCTTTTTTATACTGAAAAAGAAGTGCAATTATTAGCAGAATCAAGAGAGTATGCTAACACTATAGTGATTTTTTTATTTATTTACTGCTGCTTCTTTTATTCTAATAAAGCATAACATCCATACACTTTTTCTGAAACTCTCAGAGGCTCAAGCTTCCAGGTATATTTACTATGTTGTATACACTGTCTTCTGTTCTTCTGTCTACACATTACCCAGAAAAAATGTCAAATTCTTTATGTAGGGAGCTCAATTTTTTTCTGTTAAGCATCAAAATGAGAAAAAAAATATGTATGGCACTTCTGAAATTATTACTATTACTAACAGTGGTGTAAGTATAGGGCATACTTTGTACCATCATTCACTTTGACACAAAATGTTTCTTTTAATGGAACAGTGCAGATGAAAAGTGTGTGAGGGGCTCTCTCAGGTGTCTCTTGACATTTCATGGAGTTGGGGGGAAGTTTTGCCATGTAACAGTTATCTAGATATCAGGACATTTTAGTTTTGCATAAGAACTTTGTGACCTCGCTCAGGTGCGTTCCTCATCTGTGTGCAAGTTGCAAAGACCATAGCTATGGTAAATTTTACTGTATGGATACTGATTCAGTAGCACAGCTTTGATCTATTTATAACAGTTTGCTTAGCCAGTGACCATGGTAAGTTGCTAAGCCTCAAAAATGTAATTAGTCTCTGTTATGCTACATAGCAGAAACATTCAGCCATTGATGCTATTATTATTTTAGTCAAAACCCAAGTTCATTTTATTCTAGAGTGATCATGGACACATGCAAAAAACAGAGACTGAGACTTCAAGCATATACCCTAAAGCAATAACACTTAGTCCCTGAGGTTATTAGAAACTCTTTAAGTAGATGTAAAACAAAGGTGAAAATTCATCAACTGAGATTAGCTTTCTCTTGTTAACTAACAGCTATTATGCATGGCACTCTGAGATTCATTCTCCATTGTGCTACTGTACATAAAATAAAGGCTGATTGAGTGATTGACAGATAACAAGGCTAAGTTAAAGCAGACCGAAGTTTTCCCTGGAGAAGTTTGTAAGTGTTTAATGCTTTATTTTCTTGTCAAGAAATTCTAAAAGAGAAAAAGAGGACTTTTGTAAGGAAAGAAAAAAAATTATAATCTTCAATGTGTATAATCTTTAAAATATTACTAAATGTTCTAAACAATCAATTCTAAACAGACAACATCATGGAATGAGTTAGATATATCAAAAATGGGTGGAAGTTTGCAAGATAAAGAATTGAGTCCTATAGCTTAAACTTTACGGGCTTAGGCAATTTCTAAGAAAGGACTGCGGAGGAATTTGGGAAAAGAATTGAAACTAAAGTAATAAAATTAACTCGGAGCAACTAAGAAAAGCAGTTGGCTTTTCTGTGAGAAGTCATCCATATCTTGCTAATTTCAGCATTTTATATGTGAGCAGAAAGCATAAAATCATTCTTCTAGCCATAGGTGTAAATCAAGCTGTTTGCTGGAAAAAAAAATTAGGGGAAAGAGAGAATTTTTCTGAAGCCCTAAATTCAGAAATATTTTGAAAGTATTTTACTTTACATTAAACAAATTAAACTCATCATTTTTTTTCCAAGGCAAAAAGGCATAGTATTTGAAATAGAATTAAGCATGTAATTGCATACCTCTTATGAGTCACAAGAAGCTGAGGTATAACTGTAAGGATCAAAGCAGATGAAAAATCCAATAAAATTTAAGTACAGTAGAATTAAAATATCAAGATAAGAAAATGTTCAAGAGTCAAGAAAAATTAGAGAGATGAAAACAGAAATCAGGTCTGATAATAAAATTATAATTGTATCCAATATGTAAATACTTGTTACTTCTAATGACTGCATTTAAAAATTCTTCAGGGTGGAATAATTATTACTCTGATGTTATTCTATTAATTTTCTGTTGATCTCTAGTTCATATATGTTTGAATATAGCTTTTCTGCTGTGGGTTTATTTTTCTGATACACTAGACCATTTTGGGTCAAAGTGCTAAATACAGCGCTGTGGTTTGTAGATGGTAGAAACTGTTCTTTTTCGTACGTATATCTACAGTTTTCTGTCCATAACCTGAGACAGAAAGAACGAAAGAACGAAAGAACAAAAGAAAGAAATAGAGCTTTTGTAGGCTTCAGTCCTTCTAAATAGCTATTTTGTTCTTTGGACTTGATGGTTCTGATAAGTTACTAGACGTGTAACTAAGGAAAATATATTAATTCTCCCTAAAGTCTTGTTTAGGTTTGAAAATTCACATAATCGTAAGTGTTCACAAAAGTCCTCCTTTGCTGCAGTCAGTCCTTCAGACAGAATGGCAGCAGGCACCTCAAGGTATGGGACAAGCCAAGAGACCAGAGATGACAGATGAATCTGAGTAGCTGAGGTGACAGGATACATTAGCATTTCTCAGTTGTGACTATGAGTCAGCAGAAAACCTTAAACTAGTATACAGACATTCATAAAACATCATCACAATTACTGTTGGTAAGCCTGAAGGCTCTCAGCATCAAGACTTCAGATGAATGCCTGAGGCATAAAGAATTTAGGATAAGAAAACTTTTTAAAGCAAATGAATAAATAGAAAATTGTGGGCAATCTAATGCTGAGTTCTAAAGTCTCATTTACTGGCATGAATTATATAATAGTATATAATATATATTTTTAATATAGTTTTTTTCTGAGAGTATTCTGTTGAAAATTACAGCTGGATCTTTAGATTTTTCTTTTAGACTCTGATTGACAGGATAATTAATTCAAAAACTCTGAACACAGGCTTAGAATTATGCCAAAAGCCATCACTGA
The DNA here is from genome assembly GCA_017589585.1 of Phylloscopus whistleri. Lineage (NCBI taxonomy): Eukaryota > Metazoa > Chordata > Aves > Passeriformes > Phylloscopidae > Phylloscopus > Phylloscopus whistleri. Next base: position 324,571 of record JADMLD010000103.1, read on the forward strand.
AACTACTGCTCTTTCATTATATTTCTTATTATTTAAATGTATGTATGGTAGTAAATGCAAGAGCATAAATTACAACTCTATCCCTAGGCAATACCATCTGCTGCCTTCCTGTGGTTCTTTCCACATCTAGCACTTCTGTGACCATCAGCAATGAAGCACACAACACGGCCAATAGTCACTCTTCCCTGTGAACAGCTGAGGTGGGAAAAGGACAGTTTTTAGATAGAGGACATATCTCAACAGGGAAAGGGTGATGCATTTTATTCCTGATCCCATCATTAACTCAGTTTCATTTGGGACACATCTATTCCTTTGTTTCTTTAAAAAAGAAAAACAGATATGCTACAATATTTTTTTGGAAAAAATATGTTATTATGGAAATATATTTATTTTGAACAAAATAATGTTCCTTTTTCTAAAAACAGAATCTTTAGTCAGACCTCATTTTCATATGGTTTCAAAAAGAAATTAACAATAAAACTGCTTAATATCCAATGACATTAAAAAGAAGAAAAAGTAAAATCAAGTTAAGACATTGAGTTCGGCTCCATACTTTGTTGCACAATGCTAGTTATTTGCCAGTGAGGTTCAACAATTTTTTCAGGAATTATTTTCATTATATGCAGATTTCTATTAAATGTTTTGTATCAGTGTTTCACGCCTTGCGTCTACTCAGCACAGGCATTTGTATTTCCCAGGGGCAAATTCCTGATTAGTAGAAAATGCAGAACTGAGAAAAATGCCAATTCTGGTTCATTAATTGCAGTACAGATGGATAGCTGCTTTCATGAAAAGCCACAATTTTTTTTTGCTTTATATAATCTGAAAGTTCACATTATCCTAGAGAAGTATCTGTGCATTTTTGCAGTCAGAAAGGACAAGAGAAGGAATAATTTTCAGACATTTTATAAAGCATAAATAGAAATATATTTGTGGAAGAGAGAACTTCAAATATTACTCATTACCTGGGAAGAAATATCATCTCTATTGTTTTCACTGTATTTTGCAGAGAAATAGACTCAAATGGCTTATGAAAGTCTCCTCTTTTTCCCTCCCTCATTGACTGTTAAAACCAATGTTACACAAATTAATACATACATATTTATATAAATCTATTTGTATACACAAAGGATTTGTTGTAGTAACATTTCTTCCATACTGAAAGATCCAGTGGACCTTTTCAAAATCATCATTTTTTCAAAAGGAAAAGCCAAAAATATACAAAATATATATGCAAAAATATATATAGGTAAAAATGGCAAATAATTTATAAGCAAAGTAAAGTTGCCCAAAAAGAAAAACTAATCTATTTTAATCTTCAAGAAAAGAGACAGTTTCATTGTTATGGTACTGCAAGTGTTCCTAAAGGTTAATTTAGGAAGGTTCAAATGTTCAGAGTCTGTTGAGGAATATATGAAACTTTTATATGTCCCTGAATTTTATAAGGAAAAATATGTCCGATTTATCATTACTAAGGTGTGTTTCTTCAAATGTTCATCATGTCAACAATGTCATCATTTAATATGATCCAGTTCCATCCTTCTTGTTGGTCACTTGGTATAGTTTTGCTTTCAGGTGCCAAGAAGAAGGTGGAGCCTAGAGCCACACGGGCATGTCTGTGTTTCTATTCTATACCACACACATCATCCCTGGGGAGAGTGGCTTCAGAGGGAAGAGGAGGGAGCGCACACACGAGGAGTGGGCACCTTTTGGTCTTTTCCTGCTTTGGGGAAGTTGCTGGCAGCCAGCCCTGTGGACTCTGTCCTCTCTTACCAGAGGGGCTGGGTCGATGTGGAGCAGTTTGCTTGGAGTTTAATCCCCAGGTGATTTTAAATTACCACATTCCTCTAAATGGGTTGACACTTCTACAGAAAAATTTCTCTCTTTTATTTTTAGCATTCATTAGGATGAAACAAATTGCTTCCTGTAAATTCTTGTTTTACACCAGTGCCCATCATGGACACTGTTCAGGTCATGTACATGTCTGTTCTGGGGTTAGGTAAAACGAATAAGAACATTACTGATGAAGCAATGCAATAATCAGTGCACAAGTATTTTTCTTCATGTGTCAGCACTGCCCAGCTGACTTAGACACAAAATTCTGTTGCCTGAAGTACCTCTGCATTTTCTCAATACGATTCCATTAGTTCGATAGTTCTGGACATTTCTGGTTTGGGTAAAGTGAGAGTTTAAGTAAACAGGAAGCAACTGAAAGCTGAAAGGGAGTAATTTCTTTCTGTAACTGCTGCAATATTTGTGTGTCTTTTTACCATTCTTTTGCTGAAATTAACAGGAGAAAAGAAGAAACTATGTGAGGCTAACGGCAGATTATTGTTTCTAGCTTCTCTTTATCAGAATGCAGTCATTAAGCACTGTGGAAATTGGGACATAGAAAAAATACCAAGAGTGTAGAAAACTATACAGTAATAAAAGATATCATCTTTTTTCCAGCTTAGGTCTTTGCAAATTTTAGGAAGATATGAATAATAGCTTGGACTTCGAATATTTTTTTTTGCTTCTTTTCAGAGCTTTCCCCTAAGGTGGGTCTGATAAGTATGAGCAATTTATTTTCTCCACCTGACCAGAACAACAGTTTAATTTTAGTTTTGTTGGACAAGCTGATGTATCCATTCAATCAGTGAGATACAAGGCATGGTCTTAGAAGGAAGAAACACAAAATGGGAGCAATGCAGTTGGTACAGCTGCTTCTTATCCTATCTTTTGATCTTTTAGAGTATGCCCACCCAGTAAGATGGACTAGCAAATCATGACAGAGTTCCTTATTGGCTTATGGTCTGGCAAGGTTCTTGCAGCTTCAGAAACATTTAGGGCTAATTGAGTAATTTAAATGTACACTGTTTAATTTCTATAAATGAATTAAAAGAATTGAGATTTTTTAATAATAAACTTTGATGATTTAAAGCCAAATAATCCATCAGCTAAGTAGACTCCTAAAGATTTCATAGACCTTCACTGCCATTCATGTTTCACAGTCCTTTCTTTTGCTTCCATCCCTTGCTCTCATTCCTCTATCCCTACCTCCAGTCCTTTTTTGGGGGGGATAAATTTTGCTGGTGAAGTGTATGTGTAAAAATTATTCATACACAAGAGATCAAGGCCATCTGTTCATTTTCAGTAAGGACATGGTACAAGCATTTTGATTTAGTTCCACCACTGGATTTTAAAATCAAAGACCAGAATGATGCATGCAGTCATTTCTTGTAAACATGTTTCTAAGTGTTCCAATTTTCACTCTCTGGTTTTCCTTGGTGGGATATTCTAGACACTAGGATACAAGCTACTCTTCATCCCATTTGAATTTGGAATTCAGTTTTCACATATGTTGAGGGGCTTCTTTTTCCCTGAGGTAGAGAATTGACGTTCTCCTTTAATCAGATTATATTGATCATTGAACCCCCAAATGTATTTTTTTCTACACCCATTATCCCAACATGGGGGACATTATTAATTTGCTTCATAGTTGTTTGCAGTTCTCTCAGAGTCAGTATGAAGGAGTAAAAATATGATTTCTGATGAGCATTAGAAATTCTGAACTCAGTGCAAAACAGAACATATCACTGATCAGCAGGTATGTGAGAAGAATAGGGCATGTAAATTCAGTATGACAAATCATAAGTATGTGAGCTACCACTTAAATTGAAATTTATAGTGACTTTGTCATATATAATGACTTTGTGTCCATTTTCCAGCTAGACTTAAACCACCTCACTGAGAAAATGCAAACAAACAAGAAAACACAATCTAAAATGAGATGCTTAAAACCTGTAAAACTAACAAAGAATTATAGGAAAAAATAGGTCTAATAGCTTGGTCTAAAAACTCATTAATTACTTTCATTTTTATTTTTAAAGAGGCACCAGCTGTCTCTGAGAAAAGCTAGCCAAAATTCATGAGTTTAAACAAAATATATTTATAAGTAATATTTTCATAATATTTTATTTGCAGATTGTTCAAAATAGAATTTTAGTAACCTTGTTACAAACTCTTTATTAATCCTAAATATTGTCAGTTTACAGACTTGTGTCATATGAGCAACAGGATTTTTTTACAGTTCCAGTAAGTTTTCCTCCTTTTCCTAAAGTGTAATTCAGCTGTTATCACAAGCGATCGTGAATCATGAAGGTGGGCTAGGAGATTTTGTCATTAAAAGATCCATGCTCTAGGGGACCTTGTTTGATCAGGGAGATTGGGTAAAGGATCTCCAGCTGACCCTTTGAACCTTACACATTTTGTGAATCTCCTAAACTAGTCAGTATATGCTTCTATCTTTTGGAATACACATTAATATTTCCTCTTGTTCCTACTGTTCCCAGTTCCTTACTTTACTGTAAGAAGAAATTTAAGAATGTCAAAAAGACTTTAAAATTATGTAAGGGAAGGGAGCTGCTGATCCTGGATAGAAAAATAAGCATGAATGAACTGCTATTGCAGAAGAAGGGAATTGCTGCTCTGAATGACCAGGAAAATGCTGATCTGATGCACCATAGCATATGGCCACTATAGCAGGGGAAAAATGATGACTGAAGTCAAGTTAAACCTTGGTGTGGCATTTGCTAATACAAATGTGTTTGATATTGCACAGATATGGATTAATTGAAATGCTAATTTCTGATTTGTTTTGAAGACTTGACTCTCCAGAGGATCATTCTCAGGAAGAAGACATGATGATCAAGGACACAGCAATTATTTCCAGGCTGAGAAATAAACTCCACAAAATGACAATCAGACTGCAAAAATGGAGAAATAAAGAACAGAATAACAGGACCAATGATTTGATGGGATAAAAGGCAGCTTAAATGACTGATCTGAAACTTGCAATGTCAAGAGGATCAGCACTGCAGGTGTCAGTGTCTGATAGTCAACTGCTGTGGAGGACATCATTCAAGTCACCTTCACATTTCAGCAGATGCTGCTGGTTCACCTTTATCATGGATGTGAAGTCTAAAGTCCAAGATAGGAGACTTGTTAACTTAAGATTATTGGGAGAACCCAGGGATTCAGCACTGAGGGTGCATGTCGTGTCCATAACACTATTCTGCTAATACTTTAATGATAACGTGATGCTGAATTTTTAGCATTTATATAATACTATTGACATCTTTTAATTATTTATTTTACAAGACTGCTATGATTATATTTTTTTACTGTCATTCATGTAAATATCTTAGTGCTATGTTTGCCAGCTATTATGTCTGTTTTGTCCCAAAGTTGCATGTTTTTAAACAGTAGTTTTACTTACTATTGCTATGCTTGTGCTGGAATTTCCATACGGTTCCAGTCAACAAAAGCTATTAAACATCATACATACATCCTCACATCATTAATCTCTTTCCCTTCTGGATAAAACCTCTGCATGCTGCTGAAGACTGTCCTGCTAACAGCTTGCCCAATAAATTCCACTTCCTCTCCTCAAGGTTCTTCATTCAGACTGCCTTACTTGTTGCCTTCTGACCTTCACTTGTGTCTTTCCATTAGTGCTCAAATGTTTTCTAATAAAAGCTTCATTTCTGGGCTCTACATCTAATCTTGCTTCTTCTTTTACAACAGATTAATCCTTTTATTTTGCAAAGACCACCTCAGGTCTGCGACACTGCTACAATTTCGTACTAGGTTGTATACATATATATTTGCCTGTCCTTTTAACTTCTAATCATAAATTCCTGAACAGCTCTCCCGAAATTAGATACCAGAATCCTGGGTTGGGTTTTTTGGGGTGGTGGTTTTTTGAGGTTTTTTTGTTTGGGGGGGGTGGGGGGGAGGTGGTTTTTTGGTGTTTTCTTTTTGTTTTTCTTTTTAATAAGTCTCAATTGATACCATGTTATATGTTTTCCTTGAAACTGAACCTCCTATGCCCTTTCTAACCTCTGCTTAGTCATCTAACTGTAAAAATGTCTCTTATCATGATTGAATTTGAATAAGATAGTTTGCACTCTCGGCTCTTCTCTCCAACTTCTCTTCTCTTGCAGCCTGGACAAAAATACAGACTTGCTGACTTGTTGTTCAAGAGGAAGAAACTTTTTGCTGCTGCCTCTAATTCTGATACAGAGATTCCATGATGCATGAACCTCTGCTGAGACCTGGCCAGAACATGCTCAGCTGGGAGTACTTGGGGAGCAGAGCTGTAAAATTCTGCTTTCCAATTGAATATGAACACATTGCAGACTTCTTAAAAGATGTGTAATTTGGCTTAGTTGTGGACGCTTTTACAAATTTAGCAAAAATCCATGTTTTCTGGCTAATTTCTTCAATTTAAAGCATAAGGCAAAAGGCTTTTAAAGAAATTTCTAAACATCTTCAACATGGATAAAAAATCAGGCATACTCCTTCAGCCTGTGTCAGAGAAATGTCTAGCCCTGTGTGCCTGACATTTTTTAATTTTTTTTTTTTTTTTTTTTTTTTTTTTTTTACTTTTCTTGTCTTTTTTTAGCTAGGCATATACATTCAGAGGATGACTGTTCAGATGATTATAATTTAGCTAATTTTGGCTAAGTTATCTGACAGGTAGAAAAAAGATGTTATCCTTGCAAACATAAGGAAACCTCAATAGTAAATAATGCTATCACTCCTAATTGCTGTAATTAGTACCATATTTAATTACTTTAACTATTGTTAAAATAGTCATGTGGTTCAATAAAATCACATTTAAATAAGGTGCACAACATCTTTGTTGCCTCTTGAAAATTTTATGTAGTAGTATACTGGTCTTAATTTGATCTGAATTTCTAAAGGTTGTGGCAACATTTCCATATAATACAGTTTGGCTTTAAAAGTTAGTGAAGACAGGATTTTTAATCTGTATGAGTTTCTCTGCAGAGACTCTTCAATTCTTTGTTTCACATCAGAATGATTTGTCTGCACATTGCAAACAATGACATGCTTTCCTAGCAAGCAGCAGTATCATGTTTTATCAAGATGACAACATGTTTGAGAGAGAGAAATTACTTTAGAAATTGGTATCAGTGCCCTGGTAACTAATGTTCATTAAGAGATCCCGAGACATTTCTATAAGGATAAGGATAAATGCATTTTATTGGTAAAAATCTAGTCTGGGTAAGTTGATTCTCTGTGAAACACCTCTATATTTCTCTCTGGAGGGTGATCAATCACTTCCCTCCTTAACAGGCTTTTTTCCTGGGAAGAGGTTGTTCGGTTGAGGTTTTTTCAGAAGTTTTGTTATAGAGGATAACTACTGTGTTACACTCCAGTTCCACTTCACACAACAAAAAGATCTATTGAAAGAATAAAAAATTAAAAGCAAAGAATGTAAATGGAAGTTGATTACATTAAAACTAATGGAATACAGATAAACTTATGTGGTTTATACCTGCATAAAGACAAGAAGATTTATTAGAACAGGAACAATAGATCATTTGTGGGATAATACTTTAAGGTAGCTTCTTGGCACTCCTCAACCATTTTCCAAAAGTCTTTTGTAGGTGTGATTTAATTAATGCTGGCTAATGCTGGGGATGGTTGCTGACTCTTCAGTCTTCCATGAAAGAAGATTGGTCATAAATATTATTCATTTTATTTTTAGGAAAAACTTTTAGAACAAAACACCTTAAAAGAAAGAATCATATCACCAAACCCAAGATGTGCACATTGATGCTAGCATAAATATTTGCTCATTATTTTGTTATCAGAGTCTAAATTATCAAAAAACTTCTAAAACTTAAATAGAGGACTGGAGGGAAGAGGAGTCATTAGGAACTATTTATATCTACATATAGGTATTTGCATGTGTAAAAAATCAAGGAAATGCGATGATAGATACACAAATAGATTTCATATGCAAAAAATCCCCAATTAATACACATTTATATATCAGAAATTATCACAGACTCATTTAGATGTGACCTATATTTAAACAGTCTCATACTCTGATAAAGCATCAAATAAATTTAACTGAAATAACATACATTTGACAGAACTGACTTTGATGTCTGTTTTACAACTTTTTTTTTTTTTTAATGCAAAGATGTCTTAAAAGTGCTTGTATTTTAAAATAATTCATATGCCTTTTGGTGCATGATGATTGCTATGGTTATTATCTGATATATTGGCTGATACTTTCATGTGTCTGTTGCATGCACACTCACTAATGGAAATCAGTATTTCATCTCTTGAAAGCTATCAAGAGTGTAAACTTTAACATTGTTTCCTAGCAATTACCTGAGAATCCCACAGTAGATAACACCTATAAAATATAAAATATAATCATGACACAGAGAAGTAACCCCCTGAAAATTAATAATTTCTAAGATTTATTGCTAAGCAGGATCACAGCTGGTTTAATGTGAAGGAAGTACACTGAAAATTTATCAAGACTCAGCCAAGCATCTGAGTTGCAAATGTAAATAGAAGCAGGAACTGAATACAGTTAACAGCAGAATAGATGTACTTGCAAACAAAGAACACACTTTACCTGAAGTAGAAATTTAATTTTAAAGCATCTTAATTTTTGGTGAAGGGGAAGGAGTAGTGGAGAATAATTTTGCTCAGAATTCAGATACTTTGTTCATTTCTTACATTTTCCCAGATATATATATATATATTTGAATTAACACTCTGTAGCTTCTAATTGATGTACACTTAATGAGTGAAGATTTTCCATTACCTTTCTGACGTACTGTTAATATTTTTAGTGACTGGGGGCTGTCAAAACACCTGCCAAAAATGATGAAAATAAAGAAATATTTTTTCTGTGTTGCCACACAGAAAGTGTTCTTGTCCGTTCTTCCATTTTTGACACTTTGTTCTCTCATCCATGACAGTAAAAAATATTTATGAGTAGAATTTTAGGTTTATACTTTGTTACCTACTACATCTCTACTGTACTGTTAACAGAAGAGGAGCAGTCACTGCCAAATTATTTTCTAGTTACAGACAATAATTATGTGGAATACCATGGAGTGGTTGTTGATCTCCATTTTATTTATGTGACCAATCAATAAAAGAAGGCTTGGACAAGATAGGTGCAGTAGTTAGTTACCAGATGTCTATCAAGCCACTCCATCAGTCTCCCTCCCCAACATGAGTGGAGAAGAAAATGTAAAGGAAATGCTTGTGGGTTGAGAGGAAGATGAGGCAATCATTCTGCAATTACCATGATGGGCAAAGAAGACTCAAGTTGGAGAATGAGCAATTAACATTTTTTCCAGCAAAAATAGAGTAAGATGGGCAGAAAAAAGGACAAAACTAAGAATGCCTTCTGTCCCTCTTTCTTCACAGGTTCAATTTCACATTGTCCATATTTCACACTGAACTCCTTTTTTTCCTGATTCTTCTATCTCCTCCCTCTAAGTGGCATGTGGGGGATGGGAAACGGGGATTGTAGTCATCTTGTAATACTTTGCAACTGCCACTTCATCTTCCTTACATTTCTTCCCCTGCTCCAGCATGAGATTCTTCATGAGGGTTACAGTCTTTCATGAACTGCTCCTTCACATGGGCAGCAGCTCTTCAGTGACTGCTCCAATGTGGGCCCTCTCCATGGAGTGCAGACCAGCAGAAATGCACTGCTAGAGAGATCTGCTGTGGGTTGCAGCTCCTGTCAGCATTTGCTTCTGCAGTGTGTCCCCACAGTTTGCAGTTTCCTTCAGTGTATCTCCACCTGCTGTGACCCAGGGCCCTCCACGGGCCTCAGGGTGGATCTCTGCTCCCTTATGGACCTACAGGAGCACAGCTGATGTAAAGGAAGCACAACATAAAGGGGACCAGAGAGGAACCTTTACTTCAAGTAGCTGACTGTATCACTCTGTTGTTTGTGTCGAGCTGTTGTGTAAATGGCCTTCCCTACAATAGCTAATACAAAGCATTATCTTCCCCAGCCAGTCAGTCCTGCATGGGGGTGTGTGAATACATGGCTCCCAAAAAACTAAAAAAACAACAAAATTAAGTCTGAAGAGAGAAAAGGGCTTCAACTCACATATTCTTTCTGGAGACTGAGAACACCCAGCATCATAATGGTGAGCTTACAGAGACCTGTAATAGGAATCACATCTGCATTACTACCCAACTGTATATTGTAATTGTTGTATTTTGTTTGTCTTGTGATTTCGTTATATTTCTGTATTGTTCTGCAAAGTCAAAGTCCCATGTAACATAAAATATTCACTAGAAAGTAAATTTGATATTAAAAATTAAAATCTCCTTGTTTGGAATATTTAAAATAGCCTAGGCAGACAGTACTAGGTTCTGACAATTAACAATATTTTATAAACATAAGAACAAGAGTCAATCTTGGAAAAAAAATCCAGGGCTAAAACACTATCTCTAATAATGGCATCAGGAAAAAACAAAAACAAAACCAAAAACAACAAAAAACCTCCCCCCAAACAAACAAAAACCCCAAAAAAAACAACGAAGACAAAAACAAAAACAAAAACAAAACCAAAACCAGCCTACTTCAATTACCCAAATATTGTATTGGGAATGAATTGAGGTTGGGAAAAGGAAGAATAAAAGAGTTACAACTCTATAACTACTCTGGCTTTATAATGCCCATTATAATAAAAGCATTATTGTTAAAATTTGAATTTTAAATTGAGTTAAGGAAAGTGAATAATTCCATTTAGGTACAGATACAATTTGACCGGCCTACAGAGCGTTTTTAGTATGGTGACTCATGTCTTCAAATCATTAGACTGCATTATGCATTTCTGAAAAACTTGTAGTTTTTCAGGAGATTAGGAAGAATAGAGTATTTACTGATATTTACTTTTAGTTTATTTCTTATAGCTAACAGTGGTAGATTTTATAAAATATTTGAATTTTTCTTTAAATATGTGTGTTTCTCTGAAATTGTTTAGATTGCTAATAATAATATTTAACATTTTGCTTTCCACTGTGTTTTCAGTTACTCAGATTAGCCCTTATTTGAAAAGAAAGATGTTTGAAACCTTTTTTTGAAAGAACATACTGTTAATCATTTGGTGTTTAGCCTTGTTAAGATGTGTCATACTGGATTAAAAGCAAGTACCAAAAAATGAACAGTGAAGTCTCCACTCCGCCAAACAGCCAATATATGATGCCAGTCATATAACTATCACTATCACACATATCACTATCAAAACAACCTGTGAATCTTGGACACATCTCTCCTAATCATAGAACAATTTGGTCTGGAGTCTTATGAGAATGAATGTGTCCTTCATTCAGGTAAAATATCAAATCCATAGATACTTTATGGGCTGTAAACATCTGATGAATTAACTCCCTTGAATCTGAAAATCTAGAGAAAGACTCCCTTGTTTCTCTTGGAGCTTTCACAGATAACCCCTTTGCTTTTTAGTAATTCAAGGGAAAGTCTTTCTCCTATTGTAGCACTGTGTAAGATACAGTGTGTTGAGGGGAAGTCTAATTAGATTTGACATTTTAATTGAGGAATGATAAATGCCCTCCACCAAATTTTGTAGAAACTATTCACAGGTGGCTGCTTCCATGATAGATTTTGTTCATGGCAGCCTCAAGGTATGCTTTGAAATTCTTTTTAGCTACAACTAAGAGAACTAAGTAAAATATTTTTTTCTTAATTTTGCCACTTCTCACTCTATTGTAAACATTAAATACCCTTTGGCATTACCTTCATTATTGATCAGACAGTTACTTTTAATGCAAAAAGCCATTTATTGGTATGTCTGTAAAAGTTCACAAAGTTTATTTTTGAAAAAAAAATTCCAAATAGTGTGTAAGAATTAACAGGAATATAGTAAAATAAATTCAGGGGGAAAAAAAGCAGTTTCTTTTCAGTTGAAGGCAAATGTCCACTGCACATTCCTACTACAGCTGTGTTATAAATACCTCTGTACCTGGTTTGTTAAAAAAATATAGGCAGATCATTTCTCTTCCTGATCAAAATGCCTCTGAGTGACTAAGAACTATGGTTGTGAAACCTCTATGTATTCTGCAAATAGCAACAACATTTGCACAGGCTAGGAGACCATTTCTTGGGTGGCTTTGCTATGTATTCTAGTACATTTAACAATTAGTATTTTCCAGCTAGTAATTAGCATATTCTGGGTGGGCTGGAACTAGTGAGTATCTTAGAGTTGCCTCAGCCTTCCAGTTTTTTAAGTGTATCTCTTATGCTGAAAACAATAGTTCAAAAGTTACTCAGTATCACTAATGAATTAGTGGGTTAAATTAATTAATTACCAGAATGTCTGCGCTATTAACCTAAGGAACAGCTAAGTATATCTATGTAGATCTAGTCATGGACAATTAGGGATATCTATAGTTTCTGATTTAATCCATTTTACATTCGGCTTTCAATTGGGATCTCACATTGTGAAATTCATCATATTGTAAGTAAGTAGATTCTATTTGCTAAACATTAGAAGCACAAATACATTGTAAAGGAATTCTAAAAGACACAAAATATTTTCCAGTTCTGTTCAATAGTTAAATAGCCCAATACCTGACAAAAAAAAATAAATCTTGAGACAGACAATGGCAATTATCCTGTTTATTGGCAAAGATGTGAGACACATATTTGGAGGACAAGAAGGATTTTGTATGAGCAATCACATGCATACCAAAAGCTTTCTGAAATGAAGAATATTTGGGCACAGCAAAAAGTGACAGATAAAATGTTTGAGGTAAGTAATTTTCCTACAAATACATCCTGCTTAAAGTACATAAAAATTATGACAATGATAAAACTAGCTGACAAGGCCAGAGGTAAAAAAAAATGCTCAAGTGAAATTATCATATCTTTAACAGCTGCATCAAATGTGACTTAAAATTATAGCGGAAATGTTTAGTCATCACTTTTTAAGTGATGTATATCATCACTGTATAAATTTTCTTCTGTCATCCTTGCTAATGGAGATACAGTAGCAGAAGCTATTAAAAAATCCAAACTAAAAACTTCTTTCTTAGCAGCCCAGAAAAGTAACACAGTAAAAATTAAGTCCTTAGATTTAGATTCACTAAAGTACTAATGATTTGTAAAATGCAACATAAAGTACATGTGAACATCAAAGCCCAGGAATGTGAGGGATGAAAATCTATTATTTAGTCAGCTGAAAGTCTGATTGTGACTGACCTTCACCAGTAAAACTTCCTCAGTAAAGCTTCTTTTGGACCACACTGAGAATGGTTTTAAAGTTTAAGTCCTGCTAAAGATTGCTGCCTGCATTCATCTAGCTGTTATGTGGAAATTCCAACACGTGTCTGGTTTTGAATTTCTGCACAAACTCAAGCCAATCCATGCTTAAACTACATCAAGCCCACACTCAATAGCAGCATACCTGTCATAACTCTTCTCTTAAAAAAAACCCCATTGTGGTAGAAAGTGTTGCCTTCTCACGGTACAACAACTTAGTCCTGAGATATTCCCAAGAAAGGCAAGACCTCAGTTCTGTGCTTGCTGCACCTGTGAGATTTCAAATTTTTTTTACTTTGTCTTGCAACATCCTCTCATAAAGAAATATTTTCAAGAGGTATAAAAGTCTGTAGAGTTCCTGTGTATCAGAGAATAATGAAAAAAAAGTCATAGAATGGTTGTGTTAGAAGGAACTTTAAAGACGGCCTAGTTCCAACTCCCTGCCATGGACAGGAACATCTTTCATTAGACCCACTTACTGAAAGCCCACCCAACCTGGCCTTGAGCACTTCCAGGCTTGGAACGTGCAGCTTCTCTGGGCAAGCCAGTGCCAGGGTCTCATCACCCTCATAGTAAACGATTTCCTACTACTATCTAATCTAAACCTGCCCTCTTTCAGTTTAAGGCCATTTATCCTGTCACTACTTTTAAACTATTTCAGTTTAAGGCCTTGTCCTGTCACTACTTGCTCTTTTGAAAAGTCCCTTTTCAACTTTCCTGTCGGCCCTGTTTAGGTACTGGAAGATGCTGCAAGGTCTACCCAGAGCCTTTTTTTCTCTAGGCTGAACAACCCAAACTCTATCAGGCTATTATCGTAGCAGAGGTGCTCCACTCCTCTGACCATCTTTGTGCCTTCCTCTGGACTCCCTCCAACAGGTTCACATCCTTATTTTAGAGGCTGCAGAGTTGTATGCAGTACCCTAGATGGGTCAATGCAGCCCAGGGTATGATTGCCCTGCAGGGCTGCAAGCCCATGTTGCCAGCTTATGTCCAACTTTTGATTCAACAGTATACTGAAGTCTTTCTTCATAGGACTGCTCCCCATCCATTTTTTCCCCATTCCATATCTATATTGGGTACTGCCCCAACCCAGACACAGAGTCTTGAACTTGGCCTTCTTTAACTTTATGGCATTTGCACAGCCTGCTCCTCAAGCCTGTCCAGGTACTTCTGGTGACATATCTTTCCTCAAGAGAATCAACTAAAACACTCAGCTAGGTGTTATTGGATACGTTTCTGAGGATGCGCTCAATACCACTATATGATTTTTTTTTTCTCCCCAAATCCAAGGACCTAGAGATGAAAGGAAATTCTGGAGCAAGGAAGACTTATTCTTGGTTTCAGGGATTCAGTTAAAAAATTAAAACAGAAAGGAAAATTATCCAAAATCAGAATAGCCAAAGGCAGAAAAATTGGAGAAAGGGAACATATAATTTTAACATTGTGGTAGGAAATCTGGGACAAAACTGTAATGTTCCAAAAAATGTAAAAAAAAGCCCTGATTTTCAAATTGCTGTCTACGGTAAGCATTGTCATAGATATATATGTAATTCAACATCTAGGGTTGAACATAAATTTGCTTCAGAGATAATTTATTTATTTTTTCCTTTAAGCAATTTTCAAGGAAGATGTGAAGAAAGTAATTTGGATTTGAGCTAGTAGGCTAGCTCCTTTCATAATGGCTTTACAATTTATTCATTTCATAGCTTCACAAGTGACATTATTTTCAAAGAAAATATGGTCTGAGAGCTTATTTTGCATATCTCCAAATCTCTTGAATTTTTCATCTTACATTACATTATTTGCAGAACAATAGCAGAAGTAGTAATATTAATAATAACAATAGCAATAGCAACAGCAATAATGTGTGAGAAAATCCATCTGCAACAAAACATAAATGTACTTTTTATACTTTGTTCATTGTAAAAAAAAAAAAAGTAACCATAAAATATGTTTTCCAAGTATCTCACAAACATCTCTGAGCAGCTTTGTTCATCTTCACATTATCTCCCTGTTCCTATTGTTATCTAATCCCAGACCTATTTGCTTAAAAGAATTTTGAAAACATCTGTTTTCTTCAGTGAATGTGAACCACCATGATTATGAAAATCCTTAGGCTCTGAGTCAGACTGAAGCACAATGATGAGATGAAATCCACAAAAACAAAGTAGAAGTCTGCACCTGGAACTTCCCATGTAAGACAATGTATAATTTTAAACCACTCTCTTTTTCTGTTTCTTTTTCTTTTTTCATCCTGCATTTTGAGATCATTGATAGTATTAGTGATAGATCTAGTGGAAGACTGAGATTTTAATGTACTTTGTCTTGATAGAATATTACAAATGAGTGGATGCATAATGTCTTAAAACTTTTGAAGGACATTTCAGATCTGACCAATCACTTGTAAAGCCCTCCTGGATATTACAGCAGGGCTATAAACAATATTATAGCAATTTTTTGTGTGTCATATACTTAAAAGTTTCAAGACTATACTTACAAAAAAAGAATTTGGCCCTTTCTTTGGATTTCATGTGATTCACATAGTCTGGATCATGCAGTAGTTTTTTAAAATATATCTCTCTATTTTTCATGAGAAACAGTCACCTTTGTAAAATTTGTAGTGTAGTGGAATAGAAATAAAACTTTGAAATACCCAGAAGCTCGGATGAACCTAGAAATATGTTTTCTAAAACTTCTATCTCTGTTTAAGGTGAACAGGCACATAAAATTTATATTTCACTTTGGGAACATTTCTTCTTAAAACATACCCTATCTAATGATTTTTAGCCAAGAATTCAATATCAAAATTTCAATGCTCTTTCTGCAGTTACTACTGAATTGCCTTGACTGTGCTCAAGCCAGTGCCACTAGTTATTTTTCCTGATTCTACTCTGAGTATTAAAAAAGCTTTCTTCCTTTTGGGGGAGTTTTCCTGACACAAGCCCTCACTACTGTTTGTGGACTGTCATATAATACCATATAGGAAGTAAAACCATTGAAGCAAATACATGAGTTTCCATTAATATAATTTTTATATTTTCTATTTGTTTTCATGTATTTTGGTTCTTTAATATTTTTAACATCAATGTTTTTAAGTGCTTCAGTTAATTTTGTACAAATCACAAATTCAATGTCCTTTCGATAAATCTTTAAGATAATAAAAATCTTATTTTTACCATCAATTAATGGAAATAAAAAATGTACACTTCATATATAATTATCTTGTAATAATCAGAATTCATATTTTGATTATTCATTGATATTCTGTTACTCGTTGTAAAACAAAGCTATTCCCAGTTGAATGATATATTATTAACTTAATATCCAAGAACAATTTTTAAGAAAATCAATTACTAAAATATTTGAGATAGGGAGAAAACATTAAGTCCATACACAAAATACTCATGAAAGAAGAAAAATCCATTATGCAAGCATTTTGTTTTACTCTCAAAAGACTTGTGAAGAAGAGTATTCATGTGATTATAAATTATTTTCTACCTTTTATTGTATTTTTTCTGTACTGCAATGTTGTCCATTTGGTCTTAATTAGTAGCTCCAGACACTGAGTACAAATTTTCATATAAATTTTTTATTCTAAAATCATAGAAGTTCATTATTTTGAGTAATAGTTATCATGGCAAATTGTTCGAAATGATGACACTTAAATAATAAAGGCACTATAAGAAAATATTTTATATTACTCATATTTCTAAATTTACCGTAAATTATCTCAAGCTTTCTTTTCTATATACACCAAAGGTGTCAGCTAAGCTACCTTGCAGAAAAAAATAATGATCAAGCAGAATATTTTCTTTTTTTTTTTTTTCATTCATGTTTCTGGAATTATTTTTTTTAAAGAAAATTCCTGTTCTACTCTTTGACTCAAATATTTTAACAGAGAGTTTGCAAGACTGATACACAATGAGCAACAAACTTTATTGCTCTTTTATATATATAAGAGCATATATATATATTATCTTATAACAATGATACCTGAAAAATTATACTGGCAGGAAATTATATATCTGATTTCCACAATATATCTATGAACTATTACAGTGCAAAATATACCTGATAACTGGATAAACGTGGTTCTTAGAATATTTTAAACATTAGATATATACTCTAGCCACATTCTTCTCTCCTTTGTGCTGACTAAACTGCCCTATAAGATAGATATAGTTACTTGAATCTTCTTTAGAATTAAGGAAATAAAGCTAATTCATGTGCTAATTAATGAGACGCATTTTCTTTGGCCTTTTTAAACTAAAGTAATAAATGTCAAATTTATTGATTCATACTGCAAACCAGAACATAAACCACTTAGGTCTAGATCGTTCCCTTCCATGAAAAAATGTGATTGTGAGGTGACAAAGTACCTTGACAAATTTCTTCAGACTTAATTCAGTGTGTTTTCAGTCACTGAAACATAGAATATTGTCTCTGTCATCATCCTTTGTCCTTTGTGGGAACCTTCTCAAATCTTTTCAATCTCAACAGAATCTAAGAGAATACCATATGCTTCCTTGAAGACCCTCCAGCCTGAACAGCAGACCAATAAACCGCAAGAGTTTTAAACATAATTGCCATAATCTGAAAAAATCTAGAAAAATAATCTTCTATTTTGCCATATCTAGAAAAATAGTTTTCATGTGATTCTGCCAAGGACTTCTGCAAAGAGAAAGAGAAGATAAAGAGAAGTAGAGACCCTATGCATCATTTTTCTTTACCATCCATCTTCTTCAGCATTATTCTTTCTTATGTTTTATAATACTTACAAAATTAAATTTTAAAAAAAAAATTATGTAAAGTTTTGAGAAAATAAATGAACAACAAAAGTCTGAATGTATGTTTTTGGTCATTTGAGATGCCTTAGAATATTTCAAATGCCTGTACAGGGGTGATGACCTAAGGCTGACAAGATATGGCCTAAAGCAGACATATTCTCAATCTCAGTTTTAGATCTAGGATGACTACATTAATTTTGATTTTAGATAAATCATAGATGAGATATAAATGAGAACGTGCTACTAAAATGGGATATATAAAATTGTAGCAAGAGACATTTAGAAGTAATTTTTAAACTGGTGAGGATTCAGCAATTAGCTTGATGGGATAGAAAAACTACATTAGATTGTTGAAATAATACTTCAATCAGTTCTATAATTACAATTTCTTATCAAGATCATTCTTGTCCTCTCTGGAACATAATTTATCAGAATAATGTTTAGATTGTGGTAATTAATGCTTTCAGACAAAAATATAATTTCATATAAAAGAGGGAATAAAATTGAACTTTCCACTCTACAGCATCATTACATCCATGTTGTGGTAAATTCAGTGCTTTGAATCCATTAACTTTTCATTGTGTAGTGTTATCATCCACTGCTAAAGATTAGCTACTGACACATTTATCAAAGGATGATAAATGAGCTGTCCTTTCAGATGTCTGATTATCTGACCTTTATTCAGTTAAAAGCACAAGGGGCTGACAGTGTTAAGTGCTTGCTAGTTTAGAATGAAATTGAACCTAGGAAATGAATGTTTGGTATTCTCTTCAATAACAAATTTATTCCATCAATTTATTTTTAAATTAAAAAAAATCTATTATAAAGCTCTGTAGAAACCACCTATTTTCATAGAATTTTTTTTTTTTTAAAATCATTGTTTCGTGAAGGGTTCTTAATTCTAAAAGTTGCATTTAAGAGAGAACTGTTTTATCATTATCCATTTGGCTATAGATAGTGAGGCAAAAAACACATAGGGTTGCAGAATACTTTCAAGTGTCTACCAAAAAAATGTGCTAACTTTTATCTATTTCTATGACATCCAGGCAGCTGCTGTCATCTGGATGACCACAATTCTCGAAATCTTCATCATTCAACTATAGAGTATATTCCTTAACATCAGGTAAATAATTTTAAATGTTTATTAAAATTAGTCTGCCCTTGCATAAACTGTGAGTGATGAAGTGTGAAGCTTAGATGAAACTTTTAGATTGCATAAAACAAGTACAGAAAAATAATCAGTGTTAAATAAACAACCAAAAATTGGTTTTGACATTCCAAATGAAATAAACTTTGCTAGAAATTAGAGCTCTAAGCTTCCAGTTTAATGTGATTTTGCAAGTGTCCAGAGACCCTCTGGAAATAAATATTGCCCAGCTAAGTTCTGTGTTAAATACTGCCATTGGTGTGAGCCTGTAGGACTGGGCTAGGAAAAGTTAACATAGCTTCTTGCAAAAATATTTTTATTCGGTCCAGCCATCTGCCTTGGCTTCTGCTCATCTCTGAAGCAAAAGAATGTCTAGACAAAGTGATAATAATCTCCAAACTATGAGATTTATGCAGATGCATCCTTGGTATAAAAAGCCTCAAATTAAAAAGCAATATGCAGTGCCTTATCATGTTCCTTTGACATACTGAGGGTTATCTTTGGTTTTGTTTTCTAGGCAAATCTTGATAATTATATCCTCCTTCCAAGCTGACTGGACATGAACTGTCCTTAACTGGTAGTCAAAATGTTGAGATTGTTAGCATTAGAGTAAACCAATGTTCTTATCATTGTGACTTACTACCATGAAGAAATCACTTTGGGATTAAGGCAAATTCATTGGCTTTCACTGTCAGGAGTGTAAGCAAAGAAAGAACTTTATTTTTCTCTTTAAAAATATGAAGCTGTCCTGATATTTTGCTAAGTTATTTTTCTTATCTTGGGAATAAATGTTAAAACTTCAGAAAATGTGTAGCTAATATGGAGGATTTAAGACTACAAATGGACGACGGCACAGCTGAAATGTAGATTATAGCAAGAATTCTTTTCCTGAGGAGAGATCAGTCTGAAAAATGACATCCTTGAAATTTTAATGTATGAATTGCTGTTATTGAATTGGTACACCTTATCCAAACTTTCTTGCTAAGTTGACCTATTTCAGCCAAAATCTAGTTCTGCTCCAATACAGTCATTGGCAATATGACAGTGAAGATCAAATTAATGTCTCTCCCTTCCCTTACTCTGTTCTGTGCAAATTATTCTTGTCTGGTTTTGTACTAGAGTCTTAAATATGTCACTTTGATTTTGGAGGCAGGAATACAACAATACACACCAGTGTTCATGCACAACAGCTGAGATTTATTGGGTGCTCTCCTTCTTATACAGACCCGAGGGTCTGCGCGCTCGATCCCCGTTGGTTGGACCAGCGGCTGTCTGGTCAGCCAGCCAGGAGCTGCTCTTGTCCCTGATGGTCTGGGTCTGCTTTTCAGCATCCCTCTTCAGTCATATAACCAAAGTACTTATATAATCAGTTACCTTTCACTTATAAAAAGGGGATTAATCGTTATTGTGAGGCCTTCAGGCCAGCTGTTGGCCAACACAATATATATAGCGATGCCATGGGGCTAGTTAAACTGTTAGATGTCAATGTATGTTTAAAGTTGGCCATCTGAGCCTTTTTTTCCTGCAAATGTCTAGTTGTCAGAATGTCTTCTTCTGTGAGAGCTACTGTTTCTCAGTGTATGCCTACCTCCATAAATTAAATTTCATTATAGATTAGGCCAGGCTGAGTGCAGGATTTAAATCTTCCAGATTTAGCTTTCTACACATGTTCAAGTCCTCACCACTGGTCAATCCATTCCATGGATCTAGACAAAGATTCAGCATCTGCCAGGTGCCCAGCTAAATAGCTCTCTAAACTCCCTCCACTAGATTTCTACTCACTATAAATCAAAGCTTAGACCTCAGACATGTCTGGGTAAGGATGTCTAGACACATGCATCTAAATGTCTTCATACCAGATTAAACCACAACCTCGGCTTTTCAATTACACAAGGTGAAGTACATAGTGCTGTTTTTATATGTACACATATATTCTTGCTGTCTCTCCCAAAGGATATGGATTGGCTGTAGGGTTTCATTTTACTGCACATCCAGCTCTACAGGTATTGTACAGAGTCATCAAAAGCACTGGAAACCAATTCAGTAAATGAATCACAAGTCACTGTTTAGGTGGCCAAAGTAAGATAGGATGAAACCCATCTTTGCTTTCCAAATATTGATTCTTTAAAGCAGAATTGATTGCCAAAAATGGGACACAGGTTTTCACTAAGATTTGAAGAAAAACATTTTCATTTTAATTACAATAAGAGCTCTCTTCTAGAAATAGTTATAAACAAATAATTTAGAAAAGAACTGTTTTCCCCAGAAATTGTCCTCCTAGCACACAATACACTAAACCTGCAAGGCATTATATATGGTTTTTATTCACTTTTCCTCAATGAAGAATATACACAGATTTTGAAGTAAGAATGGTAATGGAATAAATTGCCACAATCATTACTTTAGTCATTTGCCCTTTATCACAATATTACTCAAGTTACCTTCCTTCTTCTCAACTCATCTTGCTTCATTTTATGGATGAAGTTGCATCAAACCTAATTGTTTTTCTTCTGTTTCCAAAGCACCAGATGCTTTCTCTTTCAAAGCTCTTCAAAGCTGAATTTACTGATCTTTTGACACTGGTATTTGAAGATTAGCAAGTCACATTAATATGATTGTTTGCCTCTAGTCTCCATAGGTTAAAGGATAATCAACAAGAGGAAATCTTTGGAAATCTGATAGAAATATTTCAGTGTAAAAATATTCAGAAATTTCAGACATGATCTCCTGATTAAAACATTTCTCAGCCTCTCATTCTCTCTCTCATATGAGTTACGTGGCTGAGTCATATTTTCATGGCACCTTCATTTCAACATTGTAGGTGTCTTTATAAATTTGCAAGATTAGAATAGATACTTTCCTTTTACTTTACCCATCTGGCTGATAGTGGTGTCATGAGTAATACCTTCTAGTGACAATCAAATATATTAGTCTGTTTCCATTCCAGCAGACTAGCTGACAATCCGTCATAATCTAATATGCTCTTGGGAAATTCATAGGGATTATCTGTCAAAGTCTTAATAAGGTTTAAAAACCTAATTACAATACTTAAGCGTATTTATTGATTTGAACATTTTTAAAACTCTTTCCAAATTATCAAAATGGTTTTTAGTCCTTTCCCTTTCTTTTTGCTGTTTTCAGTCTCATAAAATTAGAGAGGCAAAATAAAAGGATTACTTATTTAATTTCCGAGATTACTAATAAAAATAATTAGTAACTGTTGTCCAATACAGACAAGCAGAAAATGTTACCTTACTCATCCTCAGGTCGCAAAGGACCCCTTCATAACAGTATGGTATGTTTTTCCAACTAGTCTTGCACCCATTTACAAGAGCAATGGTGTATCCTACCATTTTCTCTCAGTTTTCTTACAGGTATCAAGTAAAGTTTTGTCAAAAACTTTTCCATTATTACAGCACGTAATATTTCCTAACTCTCAACTCTCAACCTTGCCAGTTTACCACAGAACAAAATTAAATTGTATTGACATGTTTGTTTCTGATGAATCCATGCTGACTGATACTGAATTTATTTCCTGTGGATGGATACATTTTTTCCATATATTTCTGAAGATAACAGAAAAAAATGAGTCAGTCTCCTTCCATTTTATCAATGAAGCCATCTAAATTGTGACATTACGTCTTGGTTTTGAAAGACAGGTATCTGCCAGGGAAAGCTGGAGTTTCCCTTGAAATGAAGAATGTAAACCCCTCACCCCCTCCAAAATTACAATTTTGCAATTAAGGGCTTTCAGGCAAAGATTTGGGAATAGGAATAACAGCTTACTAGGAATATTAACAATACAAATGTAGTAGAAAAAAAAAAAAAACAACAAAAAAACCCCAACCAACCAACCAACCAAACAACAATCCTAGAAACCCTGACAGAGTCAGAGATACAACCTAACACCCTGTTGGTCAGGGTGTTGGAAGCAGTCCAAAAGTGAGTCCTCCTGGAGTGGCAGATGTGGTTCTGTTGGAGCAGAGATGATCCTGAGAGGAAAGGGTCCAGTGATGGTGAAAAGGGTCCAGTCTTCCTCCAGGAATCCAGTGGAACCAGATACCTCCTGTTCCTGTGTCTCAGTTTTTATCCAGGTAGGAATCGTTGGCTCCCCCAACTGGGTGGAGCATCTCACAATGGGATGATGGAATGTGTCATGTCCTTGGTGAGCCTTAATGGCCCATTAGCAGAAAATGTTCCCCTGGAGGGAGGATAGGTGGTGAAAGAGATAAGAAACACTGCCCCACCTGGTTTTAACAGCTGACCCATTATCAGAAGGCACCCACCCCCCTCCCCCCAGAATAACAAGAGATAAAGAAAAAGACATCTCCCCAGCTGTTTTCAACAGATGAAATGGAATACACATTTTTGGTTCCATAACTAAGACACATTATTTTATAGTCTGTTTTTCTGTGCTTGCCACTTTGTAACTGTTATCAATGGCACTAGATACCTCCATGCTATAAGAATTATATAATTTTCATTATATTTTTGTTTAGTAGGCTTCTATATCTTTTTCTAGCTTAAACTTTATTTTGATTCAGTTAATATTTTTTCCCCTTTAGAGGCAGGTTCTTATCAGTCTCACAAAACATCCAGGTGTGAAGCACTAGCAATAAAAATAATTTTCAATAGAAAATTAAAAAATTAAATTTGAATAAAAATTGATAATACGGAATCATTGAAAAAACAGAAGAAATAGGGGCTTCAATGACCTTTAATGTCAGAGCTAGATTTTGAAATACCTGCTCCAGAGAATGATATTATCAAATGCATTTTCACACAATGCTATTCGGTGGCCTAAATATGAGGAACTAACTCCATTTAAATAACTGGGGAAAGAGCCCTCAGAGAGCTGGAAGAATTCAATAAGAGAAAATTATTACTAGTAAGACGGAACAAGATATTGGGATATTTTCCACGTCTGGTATATTGGTGTGTTGGAAACCAGGCAAATAGAGATTTATCTGTGCAAAAAAGATAAATGCAGTATGGGAAAGTTACTTTGACTAAGAGCTAGTAAGTCCAATGTGATTAAAAATACACCTGTATAATATTTATTTATTTATGCCTGTAAAAAAATAATTTATACTTACAATCTAGTGCACAGATTGTTAAATACAGAAGAACAGGGGAGAATAGAATTCATTGCTGAAACTGAAAAGGTATGGGAACTGATACATGGGAGAGTAACTATTAAACACAAGAAAGGAAGATAGATCTCAGGAAAACTGGAAAAAATAAACAGTAGGATTATTCAGTGTGGAGTTGACTGATTTTAGTAACTTGAAACAGTAATAACTGAAAATTGGTTTTGGAATAGCATTACTTAAGAGAGGTCTGCCTAGGTGAAAGGATTGGACAGGATAAGCTGTAGTTGCTATAGGTGTCTATGGTTCTATAATCCAGATTTTGTTATGGGGAAAAGGCAATACATCTTCTCGTGGAACTAAGAATTTCTTATAATTAGTGTTTTAACAGTCTAACAGTCCATGTTATCTGCTATAGAGCAGTCTCATTTATTACAGAATCATAGGATAGCTCAAGCTGGAAGTGACACATAAGCATCATAGAATCTAATTGCTTCTCCTGCACTCTTAAGAGATGGTTCTTAAAAGGTGACCAGCACTCATTGATAGCAATACCTACAAAAGCACATTCCTGGAAAACCTTACTAGCTGGCTCCCTCAGCAGTCTGAAGTCTCCTCTCACCTTATTGGGTCAAAGTTTTGCTGGCAGTTTTTCTCCTAATGCTACACAAACTTCCTTTTATATACCATATATATATATACCTTTTATATTTTCTATATTTTCTGTGCTCATCCCTTCAGTGCATCTTCAAGTCCAGAAAAGAATAAGGATGATTAAAGAACCAGAGCTTAGATACAAGCTCAAACTTTGCCTCTGCCCAATCCAGTCTAGAATTTATTATTTTCAGGGTCCCACCACTAATATTCACTGACTCCTGAACAACATCTTGGTGTAGCAGAGATTGAAAGATCAAAAATAATTGTTATCCACATAAAACCAGATTTTGGTTAATGGTCTTCAGGGCCTTTGAGAATATTTTTATCTAAGTAGTTTACTCATTTGAACTTTTTCAAGATTTTAATATTCATCAGCTTAGATATAGTATTATGTTATGGTAGGTTCCTTTATCATCCCAGTTGCCACTGGATAAAATAAAGTGTTTGCCCCTTAATATGCAGTAACCGTGTAGATGTGAATTAAAGTAGAATTTTATATCCAGTTAAAATTAAGGTGGAACTTAAGCAGACCACACATAATTGCCTGGGATAGAGTTTTGCCAAAAAAAAAAGAATTTTGCTCTCAGTGAAATGTCCTTTGGATCTCTAAAGATCACTTTTGCTCATGCATTTCTGTTTAAACCTACTGGACAGATGGTATTGCCAATACTGAAAAATCCATATAATCAGTTTAATAGCTGGTCAACAGGGAGGATTGTGCTTATGAATTCTGTTGTGCATTTACCGTGGCTGACTGCTAGGTGCCCATCAAGATGCTCCCTCACTCTCTTTCCTCAGAGAGATGGGGGAGAAAATAAGATTAAAAAACTCATGGGCCGAGATAAAGGCAATTAAATAAAGAAAAGCAAAGACTGTATGGAAGCAGAAATGTGTATTTTCTTCTTCCCCACCAGCAAGCAAAACCCAGCCATTCCTTGGAAGTAGAGCTCCAGCATGCACGGTTTCAGAGGACAAATACCTTAATGTATAAGGTATTTGTATCCCTTAATTTGTATCCCTTAATATCCCTTCCCTTTCTCTCAGATTTTACTGCATGAACATGGGTAGTTTGAAAATGGTACTCAATTAAAAATGTAGAGAGGGTTTCAATATAATTTTCATAATACTGTCACTCTAACTTGAAGTTCTATCATTTATACACTGTTTTTAGTATTCACTTATTCACTGCAAATTGCTGCCTAACAGCATTAGGCAGGTTAGATAAAACAGTTCTGTGCAGTTATTGCATCCAATTCAATTTAAAATGCTATGGTGAAAACTGATAGAGACTACTCTTTCTAATCCCAAACCTTAGTTAAAGTAGAATATCTGTGTATTAAGATATTGGCTTTATTTGAGACCTAGGGAAAACAATCACTTCTAATTAGTAAAAATGACAAATTATCCCAAACTTTCCTCCTTTGTATTTGTGCAGGACTTTTCAATACAATTTATCTCATTAGAGTGTGGAAGGCTGCTGATTCAAGTGGTCTGCTGGAAGTAATTAATGGAGATTTGTTCAATAAAATGTGACCTCAAATTTTGTCATTTAAGGCTTTCGACACCTCTGGGGACACAGAAGACAAGCCTGTAAACCAGACTGCACACATACAAACAATGCATAGCAGTAGCAATGTGGTGCAGAAAGATAGCAAGCATATCTGATGGCCTGGATATGATCAATTCTGGCCCAGGCAGGTAGGCAGATAAGATACTTACATTTAAAATGGTAGAAGTTTAGAAAATTGTCCTAAATAGACTTTGCCTTTTATTTTTTTCTCTTTTCAAAGCATAGTCTTGTTAATTACCTAAGATTTAATCCTAAAATGAAAAAAAAAAAAAAAAAAGTGGCAAATATAAGGGAAATACAGAAAATAAAATTCATAAGCAAACCCTCCTGCTGAAATCAATAGCACTTAGGGAAAAATTATAAGGATTAAGGATTCCATTATTGGTGGAATGTCTAAGTCATTAAGGATAATGAATATAATATGGGAACTGCCTTAACAGATAGATCTTGAACCAGAGAGAAAATAAATACAGTTCAGTATTTGTTTTATTTCTGTAGTGACTGATGTAACAGAGAACAATATTAAAGTACTGCTTCCCAGTGATAATTCTAGAATTACTCAATATTATTTCCATGTCTACTACTGCCATAAGGGAGAGCTATTAAAGCCTATTACACAACAATTCATTTAGTAAAGCAGAAATTAAACAAACCAGTATATTTTACTAAGGAATGTGATGAGACGGCAATACCAAGTCTTGCACTGGTTTGTATGATCTCCTATATAATAATCATAATGATAATGATAGTTAATAATAATAATAATGATAATAATAACAACAACAACAACAACAATAATAATAATAATTCTCTCACTGGAGTCAAATGGATTATCCAGGATATGCTCAACATCACAAATAGTGACATCATATATCCAATTATAATACATAAAATAGAATTTTAGAGTGACACTGATAGATGTCAAGATTCATCAGATGCTAAATAGAACTCAGGTTTTTAGCCTAATGCTAAGAGCATTAAACCTACCACACAACTATGAGGATCAGGAGTTCTTTGAAGTTTTCACATGGATATTCACAGCAGAATCTTATTCATGTTGAAATTCTTATTTGTAGATGCAATCATAATTTTAGGGGGTTTTTTAACAGAATTTAAGTTAATTTCTAAGACAAATCTGTAACAGTATAAATACACAAGGAAATTTTTTTCAGGTATGTAAGACTTAACTTCTGTCTAACACTTTCATCCTCTGGTTTCTTGAATTATCTTGGTTTTCTATGCTGTCACTAGGTCACTTAAAGGGTATCAGAGTTTTCCAGAAACCTTTCAGCTTTTATAATTTTCATCATAATGCTGTCTCTGGCAATGCCTTCTGGCCTTTGGCCTACTTCATGTTCTCTTGCATTTGTAAAAGTTGTTCTGTGGCTTATAAAGAGGTTCATAAAGGTATATTATTTTTATGACAACCTTTTTTATTTGTTTTTTCCTTTGGTTAGAACCTGTCTCTTCTGTCACCCTACGATTACTCACAGAGCAAGGCAACACAGCTACTACGTTGTAGCTCCATAAAAATGATTTTGCCATTTTTTGGTACACAATGATATGTAGTCCTGGCCTGAGAATGTAGTGTCAGGATGGGCCTGGGCTCACTTTTGCTGAAGCTGAGCTGAGCTGGTTTCAGTGTCAGCCTAGTGACCAAATGCCTGTTGCCTCCACTGTCTGAACTTGAGCTGTGCTACTGCAACCAACATTGTTAAAGTAATTTTATTGTTGAGCAAAACCCCCCACAAATATGTTTGGGGTTCTCAAGGGTTATGTTTGCTGTGTATATAACAACATGCTGTTAATAGGTAACCTAGATCTATTGGCAAAGGGATTATTTTAGCCTGATTAAACAGCTTCACCAAACTGTGACTGTGCTTTGGTATCCTGGTTCACTAAGAGATAATTGGCATGTCCCTTCAGTTCACTATTGTATCATAGAGATTTAATTGTGTTGTAATTGTCTTGCTAAGCACAACTGATTGATGAGAATACAATTCTGGATACAATTCTTCTCTGATTTTACTTCAGAGCTTTGATCTATTTACCCTTTTCTGTAACAAAGGTCAGAGAAGCCTGACTAAATATACACGGAGTAGTGAATCTGCTTTCTACAAAATCATTATTTTGGGTAAGTAGCTATATATATGGATCTTTATGTTTCATAATTACTACTATGATGTTCCAGAAATACAAATCAAGTTCTGATAATTGCAGTGTTCTAAGTGTTGTTTTTATTTTTTTTTAAGGAAAAACAAAAACCGAAAGAAAACTCAACTGGCCTTTCAAATATTTCTCATCAGTCTTTTTGCTAGTTTTATTTGAATATATTGTGATTGCTTGTCCAGAGATGAATTATTTCCCTGCTTATTTATACTTCAGTTACTGTGACCATGAAATTATAAAAAAAAAATAAACAAAAAAAACCCCACAAACTCGCAGGTAATTATATGCTCCTATTAAAACAAATTTACATTGTTTTAGAGCAGATGGCTTTATTACCACTTAGTAAGAAAAATTGTCTTTTAGAATTAATTTTGAATTCTGTCAGAAATCCTGAAGTGTAACGCTCAAAGCCATTGGTGCTTTTTCAGCACATTAAACTTTTATGAAAGTAAAATTTAATTACATATGATGACTAAACTCCAAGGATCATAACCAGCTGAACTAAATGGCTGCACATCAGTAATTAAATGTCATTTCAGTTCATTGTGCTGAGTCTTAAACCCTACCCTTAAAAAGCAGTAGGTATTGGAATCTGTTATGTCCATAGGACCATTTCTTCAGAAAACCTGAATGGAGCACTATACAAAATATACTAAGTGGAAACCATAATTATGGGTCAGTTTCAGCACTTATGCATTAAGCAGGTTAACCTTTTTCAGAGTTTGTCTGTGGAGAAGAGATTGTACCTTGGTTGGATCTTTTTTCCTTTTTTTCTCTGTCTAACGTGGGGGTAGAGAAGGGAATGTTTAGATTTTGCTTTTCTTTGTACATGATTTCTTTTTTTTTTATCTTTTTTTTTCTTTACAGCTTGAAAAGGTCTGAAACTTTTCTGCACATTACTTAAATTGTAGAATATATAAAAATAAATGTTCACATCCATCTCTGCACATAGTTTGTTTTTACTGATGGCATATCAGAGCTAAGATTTTATACAAAGAAAGTTGTATCTTGAGTAGAACAAAACACAAAGCTTAACCACAAAGAGATGTTCTTGATCTGCATTGTTATGCAGAACTTGTCAGCTTTACAGGATGTGGGAGGTAAAACTGCTTCTCTGAAATTCACTGCTAGCTCTGCATTTTAGTTGCTTGGAAAACCTGTTTCCACATCCTCTTCCCAAAAAGTGTAGGCAGCCAAAAAGTATAGATTTAAAAACAAGTGGGTCCTCTTGTGAGGAGATTAAAATATTTAACATTAATTTTCTAGTTGTCTACTTTGAAGAATATGTAGAGTATTTTAAAACACATAAGGCAGGCACTTATAAATTAATTTATATGTTCTAAACCTCCTTTCTGAAGTATGGATGTTGACTATCAAGGCAAATTTTTGTGCTTTTTATTAGACCTAAGTTTAGCACCTAAATTTATGGTATAGACATTTTTCTTACTCAAGTCAAAATTAAGGCTGCAAAATGATTTTTACTTAGTTTAAGCCTAAAGACATTTTATTATTTTTTACCAAGCCCTTTAAAAATATAAGTTACTAAAATCTTTAAAATGCCATTCTGTAATTTCAGTGCATAAAAGATAAACTGTAATTGCTTTTGTTTACTACATTTTGATTTTGCTCAGCTGGATTGAGCATCCTACTACCTTATGTTACCATTTCTTCTCTTGCATTCACCACCTGAGACAATACTGGCCATTGCCAGTATCAGAGGAATCCAGGTCCAGCACAAACAGATGGTCAAATTGTAGGAAAGCCAAATTTGGAGGACTCGTCAAAAGTGTATTCCATTTTTGTTTGTATTATTTTAGTTCACAGACACACGTTGACATTCAAAGGTCTCGTAAAATGCAGTAGAAATCTCAAACAATTGCAAACACTGACGCGTATCTTATGCAGAATCAAAATAGATAAGTTTTTTCTGTTCTATATTTCTGTTGCAAATGCAATGTATTTCTGCTTCTATTAGGCAAGTTCATAGCAAAGTAGATACATAATTTTTTACTTTTTACATATGGAAAAAAAAAAAAAACTTAAACAGATTAATAGCTTTGAACATGCTCCATTCATTTAGCTTTCTCCATTATAAAAGACAATGAACTAAAGCTGATGAAAACATTCCTGCAGTAAGGGCATGACAATTTTCATGCTAGTTACAACTGAGTCTTCAGAAATGGGTACTGATATTGGTACAAGAAAGAGAAGTATATTTTCCTTTCATGTTAACAAAGGCATAGCTTAGTATCAGTATAACAGATTGATCACATTTGCATACGTTGTTCTGAAGAGGCATAGCTGCATTTAGTTTGGGGATTTTTTATTATCATGTAAGCAATCTGAAGATTATTCCACCTATGCTGTCAATAACATGTATCTGCAACAAACTATACCACAATTCTATACATTGAAATTATGCCCTAAAATAGACTCCATCCAACTATTAAAGTTGCATTTATTAGTAACTGCACATTTTTAATTTACATTTATACCACTGTAATCATCCTGTGCTCTTTGTTTCAAGGTATCAACTTGTAATTTTGCTATAGTGCTCTGGTTTTTTTTCCAAGATTCTAAAGATGTCTTAACAGTTATGGTGACACAACTAGTATTTCATCAGTACAATCTAGTTTCACTTGTGTCCTTTTCCACTTTTCCATTTGTAAAAATAGCACACAGTGAAAATTAATCACAAGAAAAGGTTGAAAGACCTGACAGAAGGAATACTTGTTTTCATAACTGGTTACATTTATATTCTTATATTAATATTATTGATATCAAAATTATTTTACAAAAAATGATTAGGTGTTCCTAAACTCTTAATGTTTGTGTTTAACTAGAGAAAATGACAACATCCTGTTGGCTGACCTAAATCCTGGTCCTGACTCCTTAGGTCTTGGATAAATGAATAATTCTTGGTTTGAAGAAATTAAAAGATGTTTGAATGCATGAATTTCTCCAAGTCCTGTAGTGAGTACAAATAAAGATGACCCAGGGTTCCTGGACATTCTTAACACAAAATTTCAATTTATATTGTCTTTGTATCTTCCTCAGTCTTCTAGGAACAAGAGTGAAGACCATAAAAAGATGAAAGAAGAGTGTAACAGTTACTATAAATACACACGTAGGCAGAACTTAGTCATAAGTGACTGGGGAGTAATTCTAGATTAATTCCTCTACCCAATCTAAAACAATCTTTGCTGAGCTGACATCCATGAAATCAACCTTCAGTTTGCATTTCTGGAATATTTGCTATGTAAAAAATATTAACCCACTCCAATTCTAACGTAGTCATTTCAAGGTATATCATTATTATGCTATTCAAAAGCTTATGTATTTCACTGGGTTTATGTTAGATTTGGTTCTTAAAGATTTCTCTTCCCCCCTTTCCCCTCTCCCTTTTTTTGTCCCTCTGTCTTTGAGATTTTTAATCAATACTCAGTAGACTTTTAAGTACGAAGCAGTTTTGTAGATGCTTAAAATGGGTAGGATGTGTCCTGAGATGCTGAAGCACTGAAACTCAAGGAGATGACTTGTTACAATGGTAATAGCTGAAGAATGAGCTCATTATTTGAAAGCACTGTGACTAGAATTAGCCCTCTTATCCCAGAGATTTTCACACACACTATTCACATTCTTGTTGTTCTCCCAGAATATAAAGATGTCAAGGTCTTCCTTCAGACAAAGTCAGAATCCTAAACGGCAATGCCCCCAGTCAAATGGTGTCATCCTCTTAGATGCTATAAGGTTTTTATTCTGACACTTGAATTCTTGAGAATAGGAAAATAAAATGACAGAATGAAACACAAAAAAAAGTGAAAATCAATACCTTATATTTATATATAAGATAGAAGAATGTGTAACATAGCTTTCTTTCCCCTAACACACAGGCCCAATATTACATTTAAAAATGAAACAGCTCAATTGCCTTTGAGCATTACTGAAGACTAAGGACATTCATTCATCCTGAGCAAAGAAAAAAAGGTAAAATACAAAAGTAAATAATTAAAGTTAAATAGGCTGGATGGCCCACGTAGCTGGTAATGAGATAGAGCATTACACCTCTGTATCAGATCAGTTGTGACAGAAATTGTTACCCTCTGAACAGCTTTTCAGTGCCCCGTGTGAAATGAGTGACTGGGCTTAGTCTCAGTTCTAATGACTGAGAATCCATATTGCAAATGACAGTAATTGACACCTTTGTGTGGTAATACAAACAGAGAGACCAATGTCTAAATTCTCTGGAAGACTTAAAAAGAGATATTGCCCCTCTGGAAATGGTGAGTCACAGTCATGCTTAAGGTCTATTGGCAGAAAGCGGTAATCAGAGAGCTGGGTTTTCTTTGGAGAAATGTGCACTTAGTGGAAGTGATATTTGAATATTAACATTAATATTAAATAAAATCACTAAAGCTCTAAGCCATGAGATTCATCCAAGTAGGTCCTTGAAGAAGGAAAAATATTTCTTCTGAAGTCCAGCTTTGTAATCCTACTTTTCACCCTTTTTTTTTCCATGTAGAATCCTGTACTCCACCATCTAATGTTCGCTGCAGCCAAGGACACACCCAGCCTTTCCATCCATAAGTCCTTTCCTGCACATTTGTTGTTATATCAAAAACGGAAAATAAAAAGCATTCCAAATATGAAACTTACTATTTTGGGATGGCACTGATAGTTTGATTCTTACAGAAGAGTTCAGCTTAGCTTCCCGCTTTTCTTCCCCCACATCTTGTTTGTGTGCCCTCAGCAAGTCATGCAAGAGGAACCATTCTTCCTTTCAGAGAGCAGATCAATGATATTACCATGAAACTTACCAATAGTCTGAATTTTATTATCAAAAGAATAAAAGAAAGTGTACTTTTATAAATAGCTTTCTGTTTTCAGACGTTTCTGTCTATAGCCAGCATATAGTATGCTTGGACATTTTTTGTTGTTAGCTGGTCAGCCTGTATCCTGATATGTAGTTTAGCAGTTGCTAGAGATAAATCAGGCACGTTTGACAGATGCCACATCTAATTAGACTGTAAAACAGTTAAAAATATTCCTCTGTGATGGTCCATTAGAAACATGGTTATGAGGAAATTACCGATCCATAAAGAACTGTCTGTAGGAAGTCACACTGATATTTTTTTATTACTTGCCTTTTTCAATTGAGAAATATTATCTGGTTTCTTTTAATGAATGGATATTCTACTTACAAGTAGCACTATAAAATAAAATCTTTATTAAACTGCTTTATCTTATAATGTACTGACTAATCCTTTTAAAAGAAGCATTAAAAACAGCTTCCAACACAATATAATGAAAACCTCTTTAAAACACGGTTAGATTTACTGTTCTAATATTAGAACAGAATCCAAACAACAAAAACCCATGTAGGAACTTGTTCCTGAAGAAGAAAGTCATAAACATAAGTTTACCTTTTTGAAAGCTCTTTCTTCAACAAAACCTATTAGAATTTTATTTACATTGCAACCAAAACTCTCCAAGAATGAACCTTAAGTAGCTCTCTGTAAATTCCACGAGTGAACATGTATTTATCTTGAAAGTAGTAAGTTCATCATCTTCAAGCTCAAGATCTGTCATTATAGGTTGACCAAATACTTTCAGCTCGAAAGAAGCACTTGTGTTTTCCTTTTACTCACTGTTTCAAAAGCTTGAAACAGTTTACTTTTCTGTGAGACAGGAGTTGTACTAATTAACCCAAACCTGACTTTAACTATATTTCCAACAACTTTAATGAGCGTTGTAAACATTTAGTATATCTGAACAATAGGCACCGATACTGCTTTAAGGGTACCTGTGGACACCATTAGCAAAATGCAGGACTAATTTTCCTGTTTTACCCTATGCTTTTTTAAGGGTCAAAAAAAAAATTGGACTATTTAGACTGGTTTTTTTCTTTTTTTTCCCAAATTTAATTATGTAAAAATAATATATATGTCTAATTCAGAGGGGGTTTAATGTGGTTTGCTTCAGCTTAGGATCAGGTGTGCTAAAACTTATTATAATAAAAACCTTCTATCATTTTGATACTGAAACTCAAAGTTTCTTAGTGAATACATTATAACATTGCATCACATAGCATCAAACATACATAGCAATAGAGAATGTATGCATTTCTAAACTATTCTGTATCAGATTCTTTAACTGTCTTTAACTGTCGTATTCATTTGTTGTCTAAGTAAATGAAACAAAATCAATTGTGTAGAGATACATCTGTATAAAAAGTTGGCCAGAAAGGTTGTACAGAGGTGTTGATCAAAACCTAGAAATTTTATGTTGGTTTTGTACGTCTTATATAACTTGTCATGCAAAAGCAAAACTTACCTTTCTACACAGAGTTGTTCAGAGTATTTGAATACTCTGAGTGGTTTGGGGCAGTGAAATGCAATGTAGCACACAAAATTGTGTATTCTGCAGATGGCAATGTGATTATGATGAAAGAAAAGGAGCTTAGTGAAAAGAGAGGGTAGCAAAAAGACATTTTTACTACATTATAAGCTATTTTCTAAATGACAGGTATTCAGCAACTACTATGATAAAATTGTTGTAAGTGTGAAGAATTGTTAAGAACAAAAGAACATACAATTTAACATGCAATTTAGCAGAGAGTTGATGTATCTTATTTTCAGCCATCCAGTTTTAAATCAGCCTGCTTTCGCTCCAAAAGCTTGGATTTCTCCTGCTATCTCAAAGACTTTCTGTCTAAACATAAATGAAGATGACTACTTACTGCTCTCTATTGTCAATACAGTCATTTAACGATTAGGGATCTGCAAGCAGCAAGTTCTGTAGCCCTAAGCAGTCAGTGATATATTAAAGTAAATGCAAGAAGAACATCTAACTGGTATCAGAAAAAGAAAAATCAAATTCTGAACTGTAGAAGGATATAGTGAAAAGGATCCTAGAATGATACCCTGAGTTTGATGTTTGGAAACACTAGATCTGTCTCCCAGATACCAAAGTTTGTATTTCCTTCCAAAGTCAAGTATTTCTCCAGCTTCTGGTCATCCTTCAAGAAGGCAGACTAGAAAATAGGGTTCATGCCTGAAAGCCTCAAAATTCAATCTACTAAAGATCTTCTGAAACATTTTTGCCAGGTGTGTTGGTTCTGGGTGAGCTGAGTCCATTTTCCCACAGCAGCCCTCACAGTGCTGTGTTTTGCCCTGGGAGCTGGAAAGGAGTTGATAACCCTCCAGTGTTTTGGCTGCTGTTGGGCAGGGCTGGCACAGCATCAGCTCTGTCTCCCAACATCCCAGCCTCAGCAGGGGGCTGGGGGTGGGAAAGGTCCTGGGAGGGGACAGAACCAGGCCAGCTGACCCAAATTAACCAAGGGGCCATTCCATATTGTAGGACAGCTCAGGAATAAACTGCTGCCCATGCTGAACTCCTGCTGCCCAAGAAATGCATGAACATTGCTGGCTGATGGGAAGTAGAGATTAAATTATTTCCTTTTTCTTACGTACGCACAAACTTTTGTGTTTTCTTTTATTTTCTTTTTTTTAAATATGTTATCATAGGCAACTTATCAGCATTTCTAATTGGTCCAGCCTTGACCAGAGGTTCATCCATCTTTGGAGAACCCAAGGATTAGCCCTGCCAGACATGGAGGAAGCTTCCAGAAGCATCTCACAGAAGCTACCCCAGTAACCCCTCCACTACCAGAGCTTGCAATTGCAATCCCGATACAAGATGTCAGGAGACATTTTATCCTATCAGGATTAAAACACCTAGATCATTATCATATAAAGAAATTCAGAACTGGGAGTAGTAAAGTAGATCCTTTTTACAAGGGCCTGTGCTGATAGGTCAAACAGGAGTATCTTTAAACTGAATGGGGGTATGTTTACCTTAGGTGTTAGGAAGAAATTTTTTATTGTGAGGGTGGTGAGACAATGGAACAGTTTGCTCAGAGAAGCTGTGGATGTCTGTTCCCTGGGAGTGTTCCAGGTCAGGCTGAATGGGTTTTGAGAGACGTGATCTAGTGGAAGGTGTCCTTGCCCATGGTTGGAATGAGATTTTTAAGGTTCCTTCAAAACCAAACCATTCCATAATTCTAAAATTATTTTATGTTATTCTTATCCCTGTGCTAGTAAATTTCTTTTAATTTCTTAAATGAAACCATTTATACTGCATATATGTAAATATAATTAGGATTTTAAAAAAAGAATTTTCATGTCTTCCTAAGAAATATTATTTGGAGGCCTTTTTCTTAATATTCTGTTCAAAATTAAAAATAAAAATAATAATGATGGAGAGAATCAAAGTTTAAAAAGTCATGTACTAATAAAATGATAGTGGTCTTCAAGACTGATGAAAATTTGATATTTAGACATCACTCCATGTAACCTCAGGTAAAATTGTTAGAGAAAACATTCATTGTTAAATCATTCTTAGTTAATGTTCTGAAATATTCAAATGACTACTGATAGAATATGACGCATTTTTGTAATAGCTTTGCAGTACTTATAGAGATATTTTTGCACTTGTATTCCTTCTTTCTTTAAAAAAAATAAAAAGAACAGTATATTTCATTATTTCTTTTTTTGTGAATACAATGATAGCATGCATTTTAAGAAGGTCATGTTTGTGTGTTAAAACATCTATGAAAATGCTTAGTACCCTACAATCTTATCTAAGAAATAAAATGACTACATGATAAAAATATGCTTTGGCTAGACTTTTTCAAAATATCAGTTATCTGTATGGTTCGAGAGATTCACTTTTAAAGTTATTTTCTTTCATATTTTGAATGTTCAGGTGATGATAGCAGGTGCTTTAAAACCAGGAATTTCCTGTTGAGTTTTTGTATATTTAAACACATTTAAAACTTTATGAATCTACAGCTTTGAACAAGGGTGAAGGAGCAAGTTGTGACCTGTCAATTCTTATTATATCAGTTACTTATCACTAGCTGGAAAGTATATTGGATTTTTTTCTTTTTAATGAAAATTCTCCTAGGGAGAGGAAAGCATTCTGTTCATAAATTATGGTATCTTGGACAACTAGCAAGATTCTTTCAAAACACCTGTGCTTAATTGTCTGTGATAATTTATTGAGAGACTCTACACAGTGATATTCAAAATACATCAGTTACTTGAGCATGAGCTGCTCTTGTGCTGAATTACTGTTTTCCCTACAGTGGTACTAAAATTCCATTGTTAAAGAATAGAGCCCCACTAATTAGAGTGCTGTCAATGATAAGTCTTACAAGTAAAATGGACCTAATCCTCAGTTATCCAGTTATCTCTTACTGGACACTCTAAGTTGCATATTCTGGAATTAGAAAAAGACCTATGTGATATCTGGAGAAAGTGTGTGTGTGTAATAGCATAAAGCTAAAAACTGTGTGACTATTCAACACTTTAAATAATATCTGCACATTTCACATCTTGGAAGTAGAACCTTTATATCACCTGTATATCTATCAAAGTGCTAAAAAAAGCCTTTTAAGTGATCATGAACAAGTTTATCTTTATGCCTATCACTTTGGAGAAGTATTTCAAGTTTTACCCTCAGAATTTAATGCAGATTAATTATTTCTAGAAAACCATTGCAAAGAATAAACTGATATCTCGTTAACCTTTCAGTTTTACATTTCCTGATTTGTACTTTTGGCACTTATAAAAAGCAGAAACTCTGTCTTTTGTTACAGCTTTAGCTTAGAGAGAATCTTTTAGAACCCTAAATAGATTATTTCAGTCTGGTGGTTATGTGGTGGGGGCAGGGGTAGGTTAAA
Organism: Phylloscopus whistleri; assembly: GCA_017589585.1. Lineage (NCBI taxonomy): Eukaryota > Metazoa > Chordata > Aves > Passeriformes > Phylloscopidae > Phylloscopus > Phylloscopus whistleri. The sequence goes on from JADMLD010000103.1 coordinate 362,865, forward strand.
GGTGTATTTTTAGTCTTGTCAGCTCCTGTAGTATTTCACCAAAAGGAATATGATATTCATGTTGATGTTTTCAAATTTCTCCTCCAGAGATCCACTCCAAAGTTTTTTCATAAGTTTGCTAACACTCCTCGAAACCTTTGATCTTATTCTTTGGTATCAAACTCCACATTGCATTCATAATTAATATATGTGATACTTTTTATGTATGTTACATATTATTTCTTTTTTATGTCTATAATAATGTTTGTCCTGCTCCAGATCTTTATTGTTTATTGCTGCAGAGTCTCCAGTATCCACTCTGTGCCCCATCTCTTATCATCTCAGGTCTCATCTCTCTCACTCTACCCGACACATGGTGCCTCCCATCCTGAGGCTGCTGCATGCCTCAACACACTGGGATTTAGGTTTGCAATATCTCATTCTACAGTGAATAATTGCTTGTTACTAGTATCCATACAAAGCTCTGGTCATACCACACAAAGATAAACACAAGGAAAACAAATTACCCTCTGACATTTGATCAGTTAGAGAAATTGCTGTCACACTTAAACCAATAAAAACAAAGTAAGAGGCAGGTCAAAAAAAGTTCAGAGCCTGACAAGCCTTACAAGCTTCAGTCTTTAGTACAAATCATGTGATCTGTTACTAGCAATGGCAGTAACATTTACACTGTGAAGATTTCAGGAGATGTCCTGGTACTCACCTTGGGTTCACAGGGTAACTATGTAGCCCTACAAATTTGCCATTGCCACCACCAGTATTGTATTTGCAATGCCTCAGACTTGTTCTTTCTGAACATTTCTTGTCCTGCCCTCAGCTTGCTTTGAATGGAGATTAAATCTAAGCAATGGATACTGTCTTCCAGAATTTTGCTAATTTTAGGGGATGGAGAAGGGATTTCCAAAAACAGAATGAAACTCCTGGGGGTCCAAGCCCAGACGATAGGACCCCTTTGAGTTTCCTAGGGACTCTGCCCTGACAGTGACTTGGTAGAGAGGCAGCCTCAATCCAGTTGTCTGAAACTGAGCTTTAATGGTATGAAAACAACAAACAATAAGGGGAACACTGTATAAGAGTGAACTGGACAAGGCAATAATAGCAAGGGGAAAAAAGCAGGGTCCAGGGTCAGGCAAGGGTATTTGTACCCTTGGGAGGGATTGAGGTGGGGTCTGAGGGAAGGGTCCAATAGGGGAGAATGATTCAGGATATTAAAATTTCTACACCAAAAAGCAGCCAATGACAATACAAAGAACTAGGAACCTTTGAGTAACAATCTACGTAACAGAACTGGGGGATCATGGAAGTGAGCCTTTTGCTCACTATAACTTAGAAAGGGGTTTCCCAGGGCTTTAAGCTGAGGTTTTCCTCTTCCCTGGGAAACCACTCTCTACAAGAATGCCATTCTAAATGCATTTAAATGGAATTATTTTACAGAGTAATTTAAATTTATTCCTAACAATGTGTTTCTATGTTGCTGTTTTCAAACTGTACTCTGCTATCAATACCATGACAGAGAAGAGCTCTTCTAGGACTTATACTTAGCAGTGTTTTTGATCTGAGAAGCAGTGAAGCATCTGTTTGAGATGCAAATCAGCAAAAAGATAATAATAAAAGATAATGATAAAAGAAAGACTGTTCCAATGTAAAGGAAATTCAAATATGGCAATATGAAATTGTTCAAGTTCACAAATAGGCCTGTGAACTAAGTCTTATGAACTTGAATAGTGTTGAAGGATTGATTTTGGGTGAGGAAAAACACTTCACTTCCTGTAGAAAAAATGTAAATAAAATCAAATTCTGCTAAGAATTACATGCTCAAAAAAGCAATAAATTTATAAAGCAGTGACATAATCTGGCTTATAGTAATGGTTGATACACCTCACTTGGAGCCAGACACTCACTGATAATGCTTACACAAAACAAGATTAAGTGTGTTCATGCAAAGAAAGGTACAAGATTTATTCACTGATTGATTGATTTGATTGATTAAGATTTTGACAGGACAGTTATGGATGAATTGTAGGTACAGTAATGGAAAATCCAGAGGGCACAGGCTTTGTGAGAAAGGGCATATTTCTACAGCAACTCCTAGTGCTGATTATTTAAAGAATGATTTATTTTTCACAAAAGAAAGTTGTGAATCTCTATGGTGAAGTGAAAGCAACAGGTTGAGACAATGTTCTTTCCTGAATCTGCTCTATGCAGAATTGTAAATGATTTCTGTTTATCCTTCAGAACTATAAATGTTTCAGCCTTGAATTCATCACAAGTTTTAGACCAGTATCAGATCCCAGACCATGGATATTGACAATCTATGGGGAATGCAGACAAAGCTTGCAATGCTACACATAAAATATTAAAAGCATTTTATATGCATCATAGCAATGTCCAATTCTGCTATAATTAATCTTAAAGATTTGGGGTTTTTTAATTATTATTGTGAGGAATGCTATTTACACCTTAGGTTTAATCAAAGGGATGAGTGTTGCAACACAAGTAGTGTACAGAACTGGATTTATGTGTTGAGATGTACAGAGGAAATATTAATGAAAAATATGGCATAGGATTTTTGTTCCTGTAGTAAATATTTTATGCAAGCTGCTGCAAGTATAAAAATCCTACAAAACTTTAAAGATTTCACATGCTTATACATAGCTTACATAGTTAAGGAACCAAATAAAGCTCATTAAATCTTATACACATTAAGTCCGGCACCCCAGGAATGCTTAACCAGGAATGCTTCACTGGACAGTCCCACTGAGCTGGGTGTTTCTGGCTGGGTCACTCAGAAATATTCAGTGGAACAGCAATGTTCTCATTGTTTTAAGAGCTGCCTTGCAGTCCATATGGTAAATCCTAAGAGGACACCTGAAAAGTTAGTAAGGTGCTTAAAGCAGTCTGTGAGGAAGCAAGGAGAAAGAAAATAGGCCATTACACAGCCAGGAATAAAAGAAATAGGAGACAAGAAATTATTCTCTTTTTCTGTATGGCCTAGTGCTTTGACTGCTTTTATGGGGTTTATATTAATCCCTCTCTCTTAGCAGATTCCTCTGGAATGTAGCCTCCCAGTTCAGAGATATCTGTCCATAGGGCTATTTTGCAAAAGGTGGAATAATTATCTTTTCTGAGAAGCAATGTTGACCCAGATTAATTTCAGAAGGGAAACAAGAGGATGAGATTCCCAATAGCTGTAGTTACTTTGCACACTATTCTGGCTTCTTATAGGCTCAACATCCTCAAATATTCTTGGCAGTACATGTGACTTTAGGTGATCTGAAAAGGAGTGGATAGAGTCACCTGTTTTTAGACTGCAGTTTTAAATTTAGTGAAGCATGCCAGCTCTTATCCAAGAATTTCAGAAGAAAACGTAAGTAGAATTCTGATATTGAAACTTCATTTTGATCTAGGTGCCATCCATTAAGGAAACAGAGGACTAGCACATAAACCATAAGCCAAATAAATAAAAATAACTCCATCTTCTAGTGTTGAAAACTCATGACAAACTCCCTGTGAATGACGCACAGAATAAGAATCATTTGTGAGAATTATTCAGCAAATAAATTCAAATAAGGGATGCATTTGAGAACATAATAATCTGCTCAATGACAACTAGCAAACAGAGAGAGGCAAAAATTGTCAGAGAAATGACACATTATGAATTATTCACTCAGTTTTGAAACATGTTGATTATATTCTGTAATCAAATACTGCTCAACTCATTTAATCAGTGCAACTGAGGTCTGGGAAAGAAACATGGTTACACAGCTTTAACCCTTCTGAACATCTTTTTTCCATAATCTGGTTCATTTGACTAGTCACAATGATGATCATAAAGACTACTTTTCTTATTTTAGAATATGGTTTTTCCCTTTGTTTATGTGCTGGACATTAGCATTTATTTGAGTTAACTGAAAGTTGTTTTACATATTAAAGGAACATTTTGTTGGGGAAAATATGTTCTCCCTTAGCTTATGCAAAAATAAATTCCATCTATTTCTGGAGATAATTCTATGTGATGCTAACAATGATACAATGTAGGATGAGTGTACATTTACTCTTCAAATATCAATTGAATGTCAGTGTCATCATTCAGTCCACAGGAAGAAAGTAAGTACAGCTAAAGAATACAGAAACACTGTATGTAGTAAGGCAAAAGCAAGGAAGAGGCATAGGGCAGTGAAGACACAAAACAAAGCTCCATAAATATCCCCAGAAAATATGACAGATGGGAGACACACGCTCTTGTAATGTGACTTGAGCTTCACCTCTCTCCCTGAACAGCAATCAGAGTAACTCCAGGGCTAAAGCAGGAATACAAATAGACCATCAAACTGGTATGAGCTGCACAGTGTGACAAATAGCATGGTATAGTAGGCACTGAGTTAAAGAAGGTTGTGCTGCTCTTCAAATGCAGAGTAAAATGTGAAAGGTCTAGAAAGTGGTTTTCTACAAATATAACATCAGTTCATTCCCCATAGTAGAAATAAGAGAATTCCTGATGTAAAATGTCCCTAAGTATGTTGGGTTAAGAAAAACATTGACAGTCAAAAGGGTCTTACCCACTTTCTCTGGCTTGTACTGAAAGAGCCCATGATTATTCTGCACTTCACCACTTAAGAGACATCATAAGATTCAGAACAGAGCTCTCCAACACCAACTTTAATCTGGTTCTATGCTACATACTCTTAAGTCATTGCTGTTAAAACCCTTAATGCCATTCAGAGTGGAATCACAGGCACTCTCATGCTAGGAGAAATTAGATTTTTTTTAAGTGAAAAACCTGACTTTCTCTAAATGTACTGCAATATTTTTAACTATTTCTGTATTGCCATATATTGTGAGTCTTGAAAGTGCAAGAAAATGGACAAATGGGTGTTCAATTTACAGGAAATGTTTGCAATCTGAAGAAATGTTGAAATATAAATTTACCATACCACCATTTCTCTGAGCTTTTATGTCCCATTTTAAGTAATAAGACAAATTGTATTGTATCCCATTCCAACATCAGATGGTGAGTTTGAAACCAGCCATCATAAGAAACATAATAAGATATCTGAAGAAAAAATATCTTGAGGATCTTCATGAATACTGTTGATAGATTTCATCACAAGTAGAACACAGTATTTGGAGTGAAAGCCAAATGGCACTGTTTTATGAGTTCTGTTTAGGGAAGTGGTTCTGAGGCAGAAAATCCTTATTTTCTACTTAAAGATTTACTTTGTTAGAAAGCATTTTGAAAGTCAGCACAGGTTTTGGGCCTGGGTGGCCAGGTTTTTTCAGGGGAGTGGAGGGGGCACTATAAGGTCAGCTTCTTTGAGAAGCTGACAGAAGCTTCCCTTGTGTCGGATGGAGCAAACATCAGCCAGCTCTAAGACAGACTTGCAACTGGCCAAGGCCAAGCCCACCAGTGATGATGGTAGCACCTCTGGGACGGCAAATTTCAAAAAGGGCAAAATCTGGACCAAAACAGCGGGCAGAAAGAAGCATGTGAATATATAAAAAGAGCCCTGTAGACACACAAGTCAGTGAAGAAGGAGGGGCAGGAGGTGCTTCAGGTGCTGGAACAGGGATTCCCCTGCAGCCCATCGTGCAGCCCGTAGTGAGGCACCTGTGCTCCTGCAGCCCATGAAGGTCCACACTGGAGCCGAGATCCATCTGCAGCCTGTGGAGGATATCATGCCACAGCAGGGGAAAAGGATGAGGAGTCTTCTCTCTGTGGAAAAAAGAGTGATAAGGGAACGTGTGATGAACTGACCACAGCCCCATTACCCATTCCCACACACAGCTCAGAAGAAGGAGGTAGAGAAAACCAGGAGCAAAGTTAAGCTCAGAAAGCAGGGAGGGGTGAGCTGAAGAAGGTTTAGGATTTGGTTTTAATTCTCATTATACTTTCTGATATGACTGACAACAAATTAAACTAATTTCCCCAAGCTGAGTCTGTTTTGCCTGTGGCTGTAATAGGTGAGTGATTTCTCCATGTCCTTATCCTGATCCATGAGCATTTCAATCTATTTTCTCTCTGTTCAGCTGAGGAAGGGAGTATCAAAGTGAATTTGGTGAACACCTAGCGATCAGCTACAGTTAATCCACAACAGTACTCAAAAAGGCAAATACTCAACAAGGGAGGGAGAGAATGTATAGAGGGTTCTGTGAACATTATGAAAACCAGTAGCAAAATTACCAGAGTGTACTGGGGACATATCTTCCTGCTCATGGCCATTTTGTGAGGACTTAATGAACAGTTACTCAAAAATAGATGTTGTAATAAATAAGCAGGCAGGACTCGGTTTTCTCATGCAGAAAAGCCAATTCTTTATTCACAAAGCTCATATTTATTGGAAATATCAGAAGGCACTGTGTTAAATCTAATTGGTCAGCAATACAGTGAAACTCAGTTCATTGGATGGTAAGGGCTATTGTATATGTTTATCAAATTTTCTCTCTCTAAATATGTTTATATATTTTCTTCACTGATTCTCATGGGACAGACTCATTGTTTCTGCAGGTTCAAACTTATTTTCCTCTCTAAGAACAGATTATTTTGTTCATTTTTATAATTTTTCTTTATGGGAACTTACAAGCTACTTCTAGTTTAGCTAGAGTAGCAGGGCCTAAACCATATTTTATAAGGTTTTCTTTTATAATATCTCTACTTGTATGCAACAAATAGGAATATTTGTTGGCACATTACCTGTGAAGGTATCAGATATCTTGGTGAAATGTTCTATATAAAAATACTGTGCTGTGAGTCAAACAGAATGTGTGAATGAAGCAACCCAAACTGCCTTTTTGGAGATAGTGTTTGCCCCAGAAATGAAAATGACAAAGAGGCAGAGGACTGCAAACATCATCTGGATTAAATGGTTACCAAGATGTTGGCACAAGAATTTTCAATAAAGGAGCAGTATGAAAAGAACATGAAAACATATTGCAGAGAAGAGACCACAGAGTCAAACAGGGCAGTGGGGACACCCCAGGGCTACACAACCAGGAGGGGATGGTGAGAATGGGGAGCCTCCGTCACCTACAGGTGTTTGGGCTTATTTAGAAAAGGATCTTTCAGAATGTGGAGGTACTCAGTATTGGGGCCTATTTGTTGTACTGATGATATAAATATCATTCACTGATTTCTAGTTGTGTTGCTATTAATAAACTGCTTCAGTCATGTTTTTGTTTAAACCATGTGAACTGAGCAGTTTTTGTCTGAGACAATACACGTAATTTTTGACAGACAAGTCAAGAATTCACTATATACTGTAACATTCTAGATCTTAGGGAGAAGAAGATGAAGGCATCTGTCATATACTGTATTTCCAAGTGATATGGAAAATGAGTGAAGAGAATGTCACAAATGTAAATTGTGTGTGGAAAGCAAGCATTCCCAAAATGAGTAAAGACCTTGTCAGAGAGCTCAGTACATCAAGGATGTGTGGTTGCACACACGTTCATTCTACATCTTAATGCATTTCCATTTGTTAAACTTAGTTATAAATTCAAAATTTTAGTTTAAAATAATTATAAAATTTCAATAAAGAAATAACTTTTTATCATCATTAAATACTTCTTTGATAGACATTTTATCTTTTAATTAGTTTTCCGTGCAATAATTATCTTTCTCTTAGAGTAGTTTTTATGTGACACTGTAGGGATCAGAGACCAGAGCTCAGATATCAGAGATGTTGCAATATGATAATGACAATAATTATTTTACCAGCTGAAACACAAAAGTAAATTTACCACTAGGAGTAGCTGTTGGATGTTTATTTCATAATAATTTGGTCTTAAACTAAAAATAAACTTAGAAATACAGATTATTTAAATGAGAAAATGTTTCAGCTAAATAATAAAAACACTATTACATGGGACATCAAAATATGCAAATTCCCATGTAACTGTCAATATTCTACTGTTTTAATTATGACACAACATTAAAACCATTTTAGCATAATGTAAAAGGCATTTATTCACTTCTCATAATTAGATTATTCTTAATTTATTTCTCCTAAATCTGGATTTGTTCCTTTAAAAATCTTCATTTAGCTAAATTTTAATAAAATTTAATTTAGAAGATAGTATTAATAGGGGTATCTGCAGAAAAAAAGTTCTTGTTTTAGAGAATACAATGACATGATTTGAATGGAGAAGTCTGATTCTGTTATGTTGTTCATAAAGTAAAGCAATGTCAATTGTAAAAGACTTTTCTATTATATTATTTAAAGTTAGTAAAAAGTAGGTGATAAAAAATGAAAAAATTCCTATTTCCTTGGTCCTGAAAAAATATCCATTTGCAGTTAGATGTTTGCATAGTTAGTTTTCAGACTCTCTCATTTTTTTATCCTGTGTCCCTAAGATTCTTGTCACCTTTCCAAATCACTAATTGTCCCTCTTTTGTATAATAATACTAATGCAACCTTTCCTACTGACAGCTTAGTCTTTCTCCATGTAATCACTGTATCCTCCCCATACTGCACCACAGTTCTGAGTTTATTTAGATTTCTAGGACAAAACCTCACAGCAACCTCCAGCTAATTCATTATACCTCTTGCATTGTATAAATAACAATATAAACAGGGAAACTCCGCATGTTCTTTGCTGTTAACCTTTCTGAATATTTTCTTTTCCTGGAGGCATAAAATTGCTAAATTATTCTAAGGAAAGATGACATAAGCCCATTAGAACTAAACCACCAATTAGTGCCACTTTCTGATTTCTTATTGATCCCTTGCTTTTTGTCCTTTTACCCTGTCTATTTCTAAAGCTAATGTCTTTTATTGTTCACGTTGCAGTTGCCAAAGGATAGTATTTACCAGGCAATCATAAAAAAAGAATACACTACTAATGACCTCTCTCCCCATAAGCATAATGCAATAGCTGCAAGGGGAAAAATTACCTGAACAAACCTATTTCTGCAGGAAGTTTCTTTCCTTTTTGTGTACCAATTTGACATGTAGGAGCTGTTATTTATAAGGTAAATGGTATTTTCCCTAAAGCTATACTATGTACATTATCTGTAGTTGATTTAGACTGCAGACTGAATTTTTCTCTCCCCTTCAGTAAGAGTTTAGGGTATCTGTATATAATTTTATTACTTGCAAGTGCTTCATGTTCTGAAATAATCATCTTTTCCAGCATCCCATAGCTGAGAATCCAATTGTTTTTTCCATGTTTGCATCTTGAACAAGTAAATATGTACCATTTCTTTTGCTTAAATCAGTAAATGTTGCTTCTTGACACCTTTTATAAACTTCCTATTTTGACAGGTGAGAATCCCTCCATTTTATGCTTTCACTTGTTTTCAGAACTTTCACAGTGAATAAATGTCCCACACTGTGATAATTTCCTCCTGTTGCCAACAGCCCACACCTGATTCTTTAGTGGGTTATTAACTTCAATCAAAACACTAATTGCAGAAAATATACTGTACTCATAAAGATCAGACCTAAGGAGAGAAGATTATGCCTTTTTCTTTTTAAATCTAGTAATTCATTCCATTTCATATTCTGAAGTTGGAAACAAGGCTAATAGCATGAAAGAAGAAATATTTTGTCACTTAAGGACTATTCCTTCCCTCACTAAATCCTATAATTCCAAACTGTAAAAATTAATTTTGTTAAGGTGGATTGTTGCCAGAAGTTTCTGGAACTTTTAAAAAAAAATGCCTTACCTCTTCTAACGATAAGCTTATAAAAAGAAAATATAACCATCCCTAGAAAAGACATTGTCAAATTGTAGTAGACATTCTTATCTGTGTATTCATCTATTTAAGATGAACCGTGCTTCCTGCCCATGACATTTAATGTGGTGGTTTACTTTAGGATTAGACCCTGCTTTTTGCTATCACATTTTTCTTCCAGATGGAATTGCAGTCAGAGAGAAAGGAAATCTGAATACATCCTGTTTGATTATTAGCTTATTTTTTGTTTGCTTGGTTTTGGGGTTTGTGGTGGTTTTTTGGGGTTTATTTTTTGTTGGTTTTTGTTGGTTGGTTGGGGGTTTTTTGTGTTTTGCAGGGGCGGGGGGGTTGTGGGTTTTTTTGGGTTTTTTGTTTGTTTGTTTGTTTTTTGTTGTTGTTTTTTTTTGTTTTTGTTTTGGTTTGGTTTGGTTTGGTTTGGTTTTTTGGGTTTTTTTGGTTTTTTGGTTTGGTTTGTTGTTGTTGTTGTTGTTGCTTTTTTTAACCAGGAGAACATATTATAGGGCTCTTCCTTTGGGTTGAAAGCTCCTTGCATTTGGCAAAAAAGCTGATGGTTCTGCTCATTGTTGGTTTTTACAAACCTATGCTTCATATACCTGTAAATAGGAGTAATAGCTGTCCCTTACATCTTCCCAGGAAAGATAAAAGGAGACAACTCACTAAGGTTATATTACCATCTAAGTTTTCTAATTTTGTATGCAGCTATTTACTGTCCTGTTCCCATTGACTAGCATAAAATCCCAGTAACTGATTTTACTGACATCAGAATTATGTTTTATTTGTAGGTGCCTCTGTATGTCTCTAGCAATGTTCAGAAAAAAAGTAAGTATTTGGTTGCTTCCCAGATACCTATCTCTGTATAAGCATTTCTCAGAGAAGCAACCTCTTCATATAAATTCCATACTCATGCCAAAGTTTTCAAAGGATTGGTTTTCTGTTCTTATTCCTTCATAGGTTCTGTAAGAAGACAATAGTAGGGATGATAATAAGACTTTAAAGTCACAAACTAAGATCGACACATTCTGCTCCGTACATCATTCACGTTTCACATTGTCACAGGAAGAGTAAGCATCATTTCAAATAGAAAGCATGAAAGAGTGACACAGATTGTGACACTATAATCTCTACATTACAGGTCATTTATGAAGCAGCCTCATTATAAAAATTACACAAAATTATGACATTTATGTTATTCTCAGACCGATGAAACAGAAGAAAGATACTAATCTGGATATTAAGAGTAGAAAGCATATTTCATGCATTCTTCAGCACAGCTAGGTAATCATCTGGGATCATTTTGTGTTTCTTACACTGACACAGTGCAAAGTGACACAAGTAAGATAAAAATTCTACCTGGGTTTTTTGCATCAAAAAGCAGTGAGTCTGTAAAAGAGAATTTATTCAATTAGACAACTCTATTGGACATGTAGAATATAATAAGGCTTGAGAACTAGGATGTCAATCTAATTCCATTATTTTAAACACAAGTATGGTGTTGGTTGCTCTCAAATCAAAAGAATAAACTCAAAATGTAATAAAAGTATTAAAAGTTCTTTTACAGTATTTTGTGCACAAAAATTTAGAATCTATAAACAGTATAGATACGAGGACATGAGAAAAATCCTAGCAAGATAAAACCATTGAGTGACATATATACAACCAGATTTATTTCGAAAATACTTGAAGCATTGTCTTTTTTTTTAATCCTAACTATGTTAATTTAAGAAAACCCTTAAATCCAGATAAATTTTTAATAGTAAAATTTTACCTGGCAAGATATATGTTATTTAACCCTCAACACACTGTAATATTATAGAAAACCCATTATTTTTTCTTCAATGATTATTTTCTTCAAATTCAAAAATGTAATCTTTAGAAGCTGTTTGCTACTAAAATGCATTAAAATTATTTCTGAAATTGACTGTAACCTTTCATTTGTAGCAGTTTACTGAAATGATGTCATCAAAAATTGTCTATTTCATCATGGAATGAATTTTCCTACTGGGTCCCTTTAATTTATTCAATAATATGTAATATGTTGAGATATTTTGTAATCCTAAAATATGACTGACTGATTTTTTTTTATTACTTTTCAATACTCAAAGCTGTGCATCCTTCCTAAAACGCGTTCACTTTTGATTATTCCTGAATTATTTTTGCACATAAGTCATTACCAACAAAAATTTAAATTTATTATGTATATTATATATATAATATATCATGTATATTATATATTTTATATAATATATATAATTATATTATCTATACATATATAAATTTAAAATTATTAACAAGTCACAACTAATGTTTTATTTCCAGAACTATTAATAGATCTTGAAATTTTTCAATGTCTCTGATGAAAAGTGTACAAAACTTATTTTCACAAAATTGCTCCTTTAATTACTCTGTGACAGAGATTTTCCTAGTTATATGGTTTTGGAATATTTGGGACCCCCCCCCCCCCCCATATTAAGACAAGTCACAGTAAGTTCCAGTTCTTTTTAAATGTGATGTCAGAAATATTTATGCTGCCATTTGAAACAGCTTTCCAGGTTCAAGGGAAGCCTTTCCCTTAGGAATTTTTTTATAACCAGTTGTCACATTCTCAGGTAGATAATAGCTTTAGAATTCTTAGGAGAAGTGTTATTAATCACTTTTTTGAAACAATTTGTTCTTAGACAGAATGTTGATAAAAAATGAACTAAACTAAATTGCAGGTGAATGAAGTTGGGTCAAAGTTACCTAGATGAAGACAAAGAGAGTCTAGCAATATTTACTGCAAAATTAAAAAATCCAAACAAAACCCCTGCAACCAAACAGAAGTTCTCACATTTTACAGGATAAAACTTTTTCTTTATTTCCTGTGGAAAGTATTTTTTCTTACTGTTATATATATCTGTGATACCTTTGTGACTTTATTTTCATTAATCTTATCCTTGATTCTTTTGTGATATTATGTTCTGGGCATATATAGATGAAAAAGAAATTCTGGAGATTTTTTATACTTCTTTCTGAAAATTGAAGCAATCAAGAAAAAATTCAAGACAACAAAGATATAAACCTCCATCGCTCCCCAAATTTCTTTTAGCTGTTGATTACATAACATTGTATTGTATTGTATTTATACAACAGTTATTCTAGGAATTCTTTTAGGATCAGCAAATTTTGTTTAGAGAAGATGCATAATGTGATTACAACCCTAAGGGTTTGCTAAGATGGACATCTTATCTTTTCCTGTGCATGAGACCCAGTACAAATTATCTTCTATTCTGAGCGGGTTTTTTTAATATGATAATTCCTTTGATCATGAAGGTTCATTTTAGCTCATGACAATACACATGAAATGTCTGCTCTCAACCTGATTTTCATTCAGTAACAGTCACACTCTTCTTGTAAATTATTAGTCCACATTTTTCCTCTTCATGTCTGTGAATGAACTAAAGCCACTTTTTCTTGTATATTGTACAGCTTCTATTTCTAACTAGAAGAAAATTTCTCTTTACTACTTTCAATTAATAATAAAGAAAAATAATTCAAAATAGCCTTGACATTTTGGCTGAATATATATGAATAATGGTGGAAAAATATTTCCTTCTAATTATGTTTTCTGTTGCTTTTATTTGCATGCACATGTACAAACACAGCTTAAGGTATATGTATTCTGTTAAATTAATAAGAACTGTAACACCTATTCAAATTCACAAAGTTTCTCTTCATGTGTTGCCATGATGTGAAATAACTGTTGAGAAAATTGGTTCTATTTCCTTTCACTTTTAAGCAGTAATTTAGCTAAGAGAGGTTGTGCTAATTATCTCTGCACAAGCTGTTCAAGTTATACTAGGTAACAACTCTGCAATTTATCCCTGACTAACTGTATTGATTTCTCCCTTGCCAGCTATAATCAGATAAATAAACCAATAAGCAACACTTGTTCTTATCATCTTTGCAGTTCAACAATACTCAGCTTAATTTACTGCTTTCTGGCAAACATCCCTGCAGAAGTTACCCTTTTCATATCTAACTGGCATACAAGCTATCTGCTCATACCTGATATATCATTTCCCTAATAGCAGGAAAGTAAAGCAGAGTGAATCCCTAATGACCATACGTCTGCTTTGAGAGTCACATTCCACTGCTTTAGTCTTGCTTTAAATCAATGTTTGCATTGTTTGGGGTTTTAACATCCTAATTTGCTGGTAATAGCAGATGTTCTCTTAGCTTATGCATGGATACACTTATTTACTCTTCTCTCAGCTGCAAGCAACACTGTATTTTAGAGAGATTAATTCTGACATATTTCAACATCCTTGGATTTGACTCTGCTATTTTTGATTCCTCCTTCTCTTGGAAACCAGGAAGCTTTGAATGTCTCTTACTTGTTGACAGAGCACAGACACAGCTGAACATGTTACCAGGCCAACCTTTTCAAAAGGTAGATCTAAGATAAGTAGCAAGCATGGAAATTTATTTTAATATTTAGTCCTTTTCTAGCTGTGGGCATGTTTGAAAGAGATTTATATTAGCTATGCACTATGGCTCACCCAGAGTAGCACCTTTCTCTTGGATCTTTGTCTCTTGAGGTTGGCAATTATTATTGAGTGAGAAAGTCTAACTCTGTAGCTGAGATACAGAAAACATAACTTAAATTTCCTTCTTTATTTAAAGTGTATGAGAGGTGAAAACCTGGATCTTCTATATCTAGGTAGATCATTATATCAAAATGTATTCTCTTCACCTTAGACATTTAATTAAGAAACACACACTAGGAGTGGTAAGATATGCAACAGTAATTCTTAAATGTCTTAAACACCTCATAGATATCTTTATTCTACAATATTAAAGACAATTGATTTTTTTTAAAGATAAAAGGTGTTGAGATCTCTACTTCTGTTTCAGAGGGAATAAAACAGCTATCAAGATCTAGAATTTATTTTTTTCTCAGAAGGAAGCATGCTACTTTCCATCCACTGCTATGCATTTTGTACATGAACTGAACTTCACTCTAGGGAACACTATGAGAAAAATATATGACTTATTACTTATTTTTTAATAAACTTCCTTTTTAGCTTTTTTTTTTTTTTTTAATGTTGCATTAGATTTACTGTTTACCAGTATTCATTACACAGCTGCAAGTGAGACTGCAAGGGAGTTGGCTTTGGAATTTCCATCTGAAGATTTTCATCTCATAAACTCCTCAGTCTTTTCCTTTCAGAGTTTAACCTTTCAGAATCCTTTTACTCCAGTGCGATGATTTCAAGGATTTGTACTCAACTTTACTTTCACTGCAGTATATCTGTTTGCACCTTTTTCAGGATTTGCATTACAGTTGCACTTTTTTTTTTTTTTTCATGTTTGTATATAACGTAGGGAAAAATTCTATACATTCAAGATCTAAGTTCAAGTAGAATAGAAGTAATGCTAGTTTTGGGGCCTTTTTATGCATTCACATACAGCAATAGTTGTTAGAATGATAGTTTGAACAATGCTTTTACACCTTCAACAATAACAACAAGTTGAGAAGAAGAGGTTAAGGTAATCAGAGAAGTTACAAAATGTCCAGGGAAATATGTATCATGGATTATTTTGTGCCAATGAAAATTTACAGATTTGCATTCTGGACTAATGTGAACGGTATGTGAACAGTCACTTTGGAAGTGAGATTGGAATAGGGGATCATAGTTAGTTTTGTCATAGTACGTTAGGATCTAGTGGTGTTTTCCACTGGGAAGACTGTTTGTTTGTTTGTTTGTTTGTTTGTGTTTTTTAATGTGGTGATGCCTCAAAACTGTCACATTTGGCTACCATATGTTTTATGAAACTTAATATATCTATTATCCAGATAGACCATAAGAGTAAAAAAATGGAATGTAGTGAATGTAGTGAGGATTTATTTTAAAACTTACTGGCTTTATTTGGAAAAAAATACTCCTACTATTCTCCTGCAGAACTATTTCAGTCTTAACTGACTATTGCAGCCTTGTGTTGTACCACTTAGCAAAGATACTTTGGAAGTTGCAAGTGGCAGCAGCTCACATTAAAATTCAGTGTAAAATTTTCAGCATCATTTCCTTTTACAAGAATTCTGAGGTTTCCCAAGCCCAAAATTCCTCTCTGCCTCACTCCATCCACTTTTCTAATATAGAAATTATCTACCTGGTCTGAACTACTGTTCCTGCTGTAATTGGTAAATCACTGACATGGGCCCCTGCAGGACGGTTGTGTGACCCCTGTACTCATTAGTGGGTGTCTGCTCTCCTTTTGCAGCTGAATTAACTAGCAGTTTCATTGTAAATCTAAAATATTACAGAAAGTGGCATTTGCGTTATAATAACCTTTGTAACCCTCTGACAGCAACCTCCAACCTGGAGCTCTGAACACAGTTTAACATTTTCAGATAAATTACCGCAGTTTTCCAGGAGTATAATATGTGCTTACAAGGATTTTTAATTAAGATCCTCCCTAGGTACACAGTACAAACACAGTCCCAGAACACAGTAGCAAAATACCATTAAATTATGGATCAGGATTGGGCCCCTATTGCATAAAAAGGGTAAAATTAACATTGCTTTGCTCATTTGCACAGCAGCCAAATTCTGTTAAAAATGCAGAAGTCCTGTAAGTGAAATGTGTCCTCTTTCCCTCTTTATAATGTTAATAAACTCTAGACCAATAATAAAATATTATTTCAATTTTCATACTCAGTCAAGAAATTCTTAAAAATTCCTTTAACTCATTTCGGTCTTTGACATAAAAGAATTTTTCGAACTCTGCCTGTTCTGTGTCAGTATCTTAAGCTGTTAAGTCACTGTGATTCATGTTCCAGTATTGTCTGCCTTGCTTTTACATTGGGATTGTTGGTACTGCTGCAGCACTCTAAAACATAACTAAATACATGCTATAACCCTAATGGAATATATTGGTCCAATACAAAAAATTGGATTATATTGGAATATATTGGTCCAATACAAAAAAATTTCTTACCCTAATATATGAAGCAAAAATTGGTAGGTCATACACTGTCCTCCTTGGCCCTAAAATCATGAAAATAGTGAGAATAATTATATAGAATTTCAAACAATTGTTGACACTGCTGAAGTTTGTACATCAAGGTTAAAATTACTCATTCAATATGCACATAAACTGAAGCCCAGATTTTCAAAAGAAATTATCTTTTGCTTCAGCAATTAAAAAGAATCTGGATTTTCATAAAACCCAAGTACCCAGCTTGCCAAGTACCTCACACAATCTGGTTGCTAAATTGTAAGCTGTTTTAAAAGTACAGTGCTGCAGAAGCTAATTGCAGCTTTTATGGTTATACAAAAAAGAACAGAAATAAATTGATATATTCACCCTATTTACTGCATTCATGAAAGATTCTTCAAAGTTAGTACAGAGGAATGTACAGTTTTGGACATCATCAATAGCTTTTCAGAGATAGTACTTGTAAATAATACCTGGTTAGGATGTGGGTATCTTGGTAACTAACTTTGTATGTCTGACCAGATGAATCATTTTCTAGTTGCACTATATACATAGGAATTCAAGAAGGAAGTAAACTGATGAAAAAAAAATTTACTTCCTTACACTATTTTATTTGTAATAATCTTACACTATTTTTTGACAAAAGTGTGGTGAGTTAATTGTCAGTGCTGCCAATTCCAGGAAGTCCTGCCATGCTCATAGTGCCTGAAACCTGGGGAGCAAGCCTGTGTCTGTCTCTGCCCCTTATTTCATTTTCACCACTGAGCTTCCCATGGTTATTGATTTTATTCAGAATGTATTGAATAACATTTTTGTACCTGGAAAACAGCTGGTGGAAGGTGTCTGTGGCCATGGCAGAGGGGTGGGAGGAGTGGGGCTGGAGCTGATATTAAAGGCCCTTTTTAAACCAAACCATTTTTTTGGTTCTATTATTCTATGATGTTTTTTACTGGGATGCCGTTAAGAGGAACATGTTCATCTTTTGGGAGACTCAGTTAGGATGGAGATGGAGACAAATCAGTATTGAAACCACCTCTCCTAAAAAGATTGTTACATATAGAACATGTTTTGAGCATCTAATCCTTTATATTTGGTTTATTAATTCATTTCTTTCCATTTATAATTTTCCCACTTTAAAGCTCTGATTTTAAGATCAGAGCTTAATGCAGCAGTATCCATTTCTTTTCTTATTATAGCTAATAAGCTTTCAGTTCTGATGGTTTCTGCTGTCTTCCAGACATTCAGCTTGCTGATTTTGAGCTTGTGCTACCACTCTTCCTGACACCAAAACTACTTACATATCTTTCCAAAGCAATAACCTACATCACTGAAGAGATTATGCAATTAAACACTGTCAGGGCCCTGAACGGACCAAGATGTATTGTAACATCTTCCTGCTGTCCTTGGCAGCTCAGCTGCCTATATTCAAGGTCAGCTTTGATTTTCTTTAGCTGTACGACATGGGATCACACCACTTATGCAGAGGTGAGCTGTGAGAAGGAGCTGTGGAGCCTCTGACCCCTTTGCTTGGGAGCTGTATTCAAGCTGAGACCCTAACTCTGTGTCCTTGTGCCAGTTCTGTCCCATCTGTACCTCTTGCCAGCACTGCCCCTGCTGTCCCTGAGCTGGATTCACTGACTTTGCTTCCCAGCCTGGCCTTGGACACACATGGGCATGGCTGGCACTCACAGGGCTGTTCTCTGGTCTCTGACACTGAAACCTCTGCTCTTGCATAGTTGCTGTGGATAGTGTCCCTCGTGGGAGGATCACCCTTGTCACTCCTGTCTCCCCTTTCAGTGCAGCCTGCCCCTGCTCTGTGACACCACATTAGGAAATGCAACAGCTAAAGATGATATATAGTATTCTGAAATGTACTTATTAGCAGAGTGTGTGACTATTTCTGAAATAGAGAGGGTGTTTTCAGATAAGGACTAATCTTTACTACAGGAAATTGATGGTACCAGCTTAATCCTTGAATACAGAGCATAGATGCATAATGTATGTCTCTTTTAGAGATGCATAGAAGTCTCTTTTAATAGAAGTGACTTCTGTTACTTTGCACTGAAGCAGTTTTCTCTAAGAAAAATATACGGCCAAATATTTTTTCCATATATTCTTGGACAGTAAATTATTTCTTCTTTCTCGGTTAAGTGCTTTCTCATTCTGCTGTGCACGGAAGTAGGAAAGAAGGAAGGGGTGTTATTTTGTTAAATAGTAACAAAAACGACAATGTGCACATGTTAATGTGAAAAATTGCTAGACTCGAAGCCAGAAATTTACTATGTGAGTTAATGCAGAAAAACATCTTCTGACACACCCGACAAGTGAAACCAGTTGTGTCTTAAGGCACTGGTGTTGCTAAGTACCAACACCATGGAGAAGAGGCCAAATAGTATTTCAAATGAAAACAGCTAGTACCAACCAAGAAATTTTCTCATCCAAAACTGCTGTTTTTTCTGGTAAAAGAATTAACATTTGAAATACTTGTTCTTAATATATTGCAATGCAAATAAGCTGTACATGTTTAATAGTTCATTATGAAGAGGTTATTTGTAAATTGCAGAAAATCTTCCTAGAGGCAGCAGTTTCAAGAATGAAAACCAGTATTTAGGCTCTTGCATCACAAGTGGATAAACCAGACAAAGATATACAAGCAGTTGACAGGTCTTTAGGAACTGTTTTGAAAGTAGCTGCTTCAGGCTTAAGACCTTCTTTTATATTAAATATGTAAATTTGAGAGCTCTGATAATGAAAATCTCTTTTTCATAGATCAGTTTGCAGTAGAATAAGAATGCAACCTATTCTATTTATTTGAGAAAACAAGCTTTCTTCCTCCAGAGTATCACATTCTCATGTCTCTTCCACTCATATATAGATATGTAATTTCTGCCTAAAACCTGAATTTATTGAAACGTTCACTGTCAAAACTTGTGGTTCAAGACAGAGAGTTACAAACATGGAAAAAAAATCCTATCCATGCTAATACAATTAAAGCTGATGAATCTTTCTGGTGGTGTTTGGTAACACTAAATGATCAAAGGAAAGAAGAGATTCTATCAGTTCAAAGTCTATCTCTACTCGGGGGCTTTGCTAATACAGCTGTTTTCAAAAGCTTCTGTACTTCAGATTAAATGTTTAAGTAAATTACCTAAAGTGCTAGTTAATCTGCTTTCCCTCTTTCTCTCTGTTCAGAAAGGCCCAATCCAACAGGACTTAGCTCTTGTGCAGCTGAGCAAAAAAGGAAGGATGGGTGCCAGTGTGGAGGAAGAGAGTGAGCAAATGATGCTCAAGCAGGGTAAGAGGCTGCTGAGTTCTGTTCCTGAAACTGGTAGGGAATTTTAGGGTAAGTGGGCACTGGAAAAAAAAAAAAAAAAGTAGAAATAATTTAGAAAGAAAATGCCTGTTATGATCTTCCTTCACATAATTTATAGGATCCATGAATTTTGAATATTTTGCTGAAGAGTATTTTACTAAGAGAGATTAAATGTGCTCCTTTTTTCCATCCCTTCTCCAGGTCTGATCTAGCTTCATTGTTGAAACAACTTCTTGAGGAATGGAAGTTGTCAATTCAGATGTAGCTGTGGTGGAAGAATAAGAAGGTCTATAGGCTGCAGGGGTTCATGCACCAGGGTATGGAAGTTGGGACAATGCAACCATAGCTGTAGTGGTGAAGCTGGATTGGTGAAACAAATGAAACATTGAGTGCCACAGAAATCATAAAATATCTTATTTTCTTTACATGTAAACAGGTATGTTAGAACCATACTCTCTTTTCTACAAAATTATAATATATTGTATACTGACTTAGCCTGCTGGATCCATATTTCAGATGGAAAGCAGAACTATTTTTTTTTTTTTTGCTTGTCTATTGAATTTCACTTCATTTTATGAAGCAAGTTACAAAATGCTGTAAAAGTTTAAAAGCAGAAACATAACACTTCAGATTTTGAATATATGCTGGAAACCACTGAATCTGTACCTAACAGAGAAAATTATGGTGTGTCCTGAAGGAGCAATACCTCCTGTTATGTACTTTGGGAGTGGGTATAGGGAAAAGGTCAGAATTGATGTACCATAGCAAGAAAATTACTCTAAGTGCTTCAAAAGGTAATTTCTTTCCATAGGGAGATGAATTCATGGATTAAATACTGTTGAATTGAGCCTCAGCTCTGATAATTATCCATGCACTATTCATTTGTTCATACAGCAATTAAATAAAGTCATCCTGGATAAATCAAAATACTTGGACATTTTCTTAAACAACAAGTTTAGACAACTACAAAGTATATATCTGTTATAACTTGAATGTATTCACACAATGCAGTGACCACAAAAACCTAAGCCTGACAATAATAAATATAAGTTTACTTTAATACATCAGTTTTCTCAATTGATTCTGTAGAAATATCCACATGCTTAAAAAGAAACATTTTGTATCTTTCCCTTCTGTGGCTACAATTAAGAGCTTAGAGAAGCTGCACTTAAATGAGCAGGCAAAAAATAATTATAAACTCTCTGGTACTTGATGGTAATGTAAACAAAATTTATACATGAAAACCTTAAATCAATTTAGAAATGCCTGCAAAGGATTGAATCTGATTTATGTCTCAATCCAAATCAGATTAATTGAATTGATGGTGTTTTAGGGTTTTATCTTAGAAGATATAATAATAATATAATGCTTCCTAATACAATGTATATGAAAAGCATACATTAGGAAGCATTAGCAGTAGTGAAAGAATGATGTTCTTTAAATTACATGAGTATAATTCTGGCTTCTTTGAGGTCAAGTCAATCCTAGGAGAGCTAGGATTTCACAGACATGTAAGACATACACCTTCACAAGAGTTAGGGTTTTATACATCATTGATCTCCAAAAATAAAATAAAGGAATTAATACTTCTACAGTGGTTCTTCTTTGGTTCTAGTCAACAGAAAACAAAGAAGTTGATAGAAGCTACAGAAAAAAAAATGCAAAAGTAAAAAAAAAAATGAAACTTGGTTTCATAATGAAAGTATCAAATTATTTAATAAGGAAAGAGATTAAATAGTCCTTCAGAAAACCTGTCAAAACAGATGACTTAATAAAGAAATACCATTATTAACACAGTAGTATCTTAAAATAAGTCACCACAGTTAGGAAGCAGATTGACAAGGACAGTAAATCCTGGCTCATTTTCCACCTTTAAATATGTTAAGATGTTATCCAAGTTTCTTGGACAGCTCTTAAATTCTCTAGCTGAACTATGAATATATACTAACCTTTAGAGTTTATTGGTTTTAATTAGTTTTCCTGGCAGCAATGACAGTGAAGGGATACAAAATTCACTAAAGCACATGGTATCTTAGGGTATTCTAATATTTTTCCTTGACCAGTAATTTTTAAACAATTGAAAAATGTTGCTAATATACCCACCATTCTTTTTGTGAAAGCAGTGCATCTATAAAGTAATTTTATTTTGTGTGAAATACAAAGTATGGCAATTTTTTACTGCTGTTCAAATGACAAAAAAATGTTAACAGGGGAGACAACAAAGGTATATGTAGAAAAAAAAGGCAGCAGAATATATAGCAACAAAAGGAGTAAAGAAATAAGAAATTAAGAATAGAGAAAAGTGTATGGAAGAGGAAAACAGCCAATAATAAAGGATGTACAGAAAGAGAATTACAAATGCAAAGAAAGTCAAATTGGAAATAAAGAAATGTGATACACCAAAAAATTTAAAAAAAAAAAAAAAAGGAAATAAATTTAAAAAGCCAATGCAATCTGAAAGAAATATGGGGAAAAAAATGAAACTGTCCAATTTAGGGGTTGGGTGGGTGGTAAAGAAATGGAAGATCAATACATACACAGAAGAATGACTGAGGGAAAAATAACACCAAACATAAAACTAAGCCAGCCCCTTAAAATTTAGGGAACTAAAATTGTGTATTTGCCAAAGAAAGTGAGGGGAATATTTTTTATTTATCATATCGACAATGGAAACAGCATATAAACATACATGGTAGGCCACTGGATGCCTCTTGAAATCTTATTTTATGCCATTCATATAATCTGTGGTGTGGAAAAGCAGTGCACATTTTCTTACTTTGCTACAGGTGTTGCTTCCTGAGGTGGAGTAGAAATAAACTAGAAAAGTCTGCTGATTGTAGGAATGATGAGATAGAAAATACCCATAGGTGTCTCCTGCCTGTAATAAAACTTAGAGGTGTTTAATTTGAGATGCTGTTTTCCTTTCCTCTCTGACTTAGAAACTTGCAGCATTGTACAGTATGACCTGTGTCACTCTTATTGAGGATTAACATCATTTCAGAAAACCTTAAGCCCATTTGTGACAAAAATCTGCAAGGTCAGCTAAAAGGTGTCTATTTGATTGCCATGGTGGCTGCCTCCACTTTGATTAATAGAGTCAGCTTAGACTATTGAGATGTAAAATGAAGCAGTTTTTATACATTCAGCTTTATCCACAGGCTATCATTTTCTAAGTAATTTCTGGCACATGATACAACATAGAAATTGAAAAAGTTGGAGCTAACAATTTTTCATTTTGAAAAGTCTTTTTGTAAATTTGGAAGATGCAAATTTAATGGCACACCTGAAGCCAGAGTAGTCTATTTTATGTTGCAACAGTAACTAATTTACAGTGACATTTTAGATTTAGGATACAAGAGTGTACCTTTAGCTGGAAAGAAAACTTTTTAGCATTGTGTAACATTGCCACAAATTGCATTCTCATGTTTAATTACAACTCAAAATATCAGTATATTTAAGTTGATGTGAAGTATTTGAGGTAATTTATTAATGATGGTATAAATGTCATATCCACTGTTAGTATTTGTAATGAAGACCTCTTTCGGTTAAAATTTATCTATCATTTATAGTGTTAAATTAGGTGGATCTCCATAAAATTTTATTTATTTTTACTTTTAGAATTGAAGATAGTAATGATTATCGAAGAATTAGGGGTATACAGAAGGGCCAGAAGCTCCTAGAGTAGCCTCAGTACGGGATGAGGAAGTCAAAGTGTAAGAAAGGGAGCTGGTGCCATTGTATTTTTGATTGCATCAATAAGTTCCTCCACCCTTTATACACATGACCCAAATCATTGGTCTCACACATGAAAATGATGTTGTACTTGTACTTCATATGTGCCTATTTCCAGAGAAAAAACTATGTTTCCTCATCAAGAATACCTCTGCTTTTCTATAGATTCCACCCAAAATGTGCAAATTAAGGAAACAATAGTCTTTTGTGGCTTCAGGGTATTCTAGGTACATGGCAATGGACACTGCAGACTGCTTTTTCATCTCAGTGGTAAAGAATGATAAATGGAATTTTCAAAGGTGTTAATTATCAAGTGTCACAAAATTCATGTTAAGCACTTCTTCGACTCTAATCATAATTATTCAATGGTATTTCAAGAGCATTTCCTTCAAGCAGTGTTTTCTGATTTCTATTTAGAAAATTAATTCAATCCAGTTGCTGTATAATGATGAACTGTGTCTTTTTTCTGTAGTGTCCACTCATTATTCTTCCCTAAGAGATGGTTTATTGGGTTTTTTTTATTAATCTCTTTATTTTCCTGCTACCCAGACTTCCACTGCTGGCAGAGACACAGGCTGCTAATTATGACAAAGTACATTCCATCTTAACACATGCAATCATTAAACACAGAAGGTTCAGTGTAAAATATTACCCCTGTAAAAATCAAAATATAGTGACTGTCATTGGCTGTGTTTTAAAACCAATAAAAAATGCCAACCTACTTGAGGTTAAGATGGCTATAGGAACAATACCTGAGAAAGCCTCTCTTTCTGTGAACTTTTTCTGCAAATCTGTCAGAAAGAAATGGAATAAATGTTATAAAGCTGTGTGACTGTAGGAAAGGAGGTACATGAAGGTGAATATCCATATAAGATAGATGGTAAAAGTCACTGAAGGCCAGAGAGGCACTGGAATAAAAAGAAATGTAAATATACAGATTGGGAAACTACAGTTTCCCAAACAAAATTTCTATGGTCAAATATGAAAGCAAACTGACAGAACAAACTAATGCTTTGTGTATTAAAATAATATTAAAAATACTTTCAGTTGATGTATCTTCCTTCATAGTACAATGGTAAAGCATACAGATGAATGTGGAGCAGACCTCATGTTTAGCTCCTAGCACCATCTATATATTGTACATACAAATGCATTGCAAATTTTCTATATTTATTTATTTAAAAACTTTACACATAGTTAAATAAAAATGAACAACTAAACAAAATAGATGAACTTTTGAGGAGGAAGGATCAGAATCTGGGAGTTCAATAAAAGATTTTTAGACTAAGTTTTTTAATGTTTCTGAGGTACGGTACTTCTTTGGTGGAGAAGAGTAGCTTATGGGGAAGAGACAGAAGGCAATTGCTGGCTGACCTTTTGCACTTAGGGAATTCTTTGTCAAATCTAGGGATTAAAGACCTACTATGCTATTCCAGCCCTTAATGTTATGAAAAAGGCTGCTTACTGAAAATATATTGTAGTTATTTTTGTCTCTTTATTATGCTTTCAGCAGCGTACTCTTATCTATCAATTCCCTTGAACAAAATTTTCTATTTCACACACTAAGAAGTGAAAATAAAAGTTAAGTTCTAGTTGGACAGAAGAATATCATGCGAACAAAAATCAGGCAATATAAGTATTCATATTTCAATATTATTACTCTTTAAATTAAGAAAAAATTAAGAAAGACCTCTGTATATCTAGCATTTTGACAGAGCATTGATGTTTTCTGCATACACAACTTATTCACATTTTAGTGCACATTTAGAATAGTTTTATAGAACAGGTAATTTTAATTAAATCCAATAAAATTTTCTAAAAAATATAAGCAGATTCACTTAAAAATACAGAAATAACAGCATTAAAAATTCATTATTTGGTGTGTCATATACCTCACACAACATTGGTGATTACCTTGAGAATTAAATTTCTTTAATGTCTAGAGCCATTGTGAATTATACTAATATGGCATTTAAACAGTATACTGAAAAGGTTGCATACATTAGTCCAGATAAAGGTTTACATTAAGGAGAAACAAAACTACAACACAGAATAAGAAAATGGATTTCCAACAATTAAATTGCCAAGGCCAGGGGAATACTATACATTTCTGCTACAGACAAAACACTGCAAGAAAGCATATGTCAGTTTGAATATACTTGAGGTTTGAGGAAGGCAAAAAATTTAGCCATCAAATTTAATAATGAAAAATTACTGAGAAAAATTACTTCATGCCAAAATTTGATCTTAATGTGAATAATTATAAAATTATAATTTGGGCTTATTACGAAAACCTGGAGATACACTATGCATACTACCTTCAGGAGACAAGAAACATGTCTTGTTCTACTGAAAACCTGTTCATGAAAAATAACCTTCTACCCTATTTCTACATTAACAGTCTAAATATATTTTTAAAATTCATTTTGTTTGTTTACTTTACAAGGCAGGCTTAGAATTAAATTTCTAACAAAGAAAAATCCTCAGAATTTTAGATGCCAATCAGGTGAATTACCCACAGAAAAAAAAAAAATCAGTCTCATTGCCCTTGTATGGAAATCAAGTAATAAAGAATAAGGACAATATGTGTGCAGACATATACATCAAGGTTTCCAGCATTTCATTTATTCCTCATTCATTCCATTCATGCTGGTATTTTTATTTTTTCAACTATAAATTGCATTTTTTTTTTACTTTTCTAGGAACACTCTTTGTTCTTAAGAGGTGACTTCTACAATTCAATACTTTTATAATGATGGCTTTGACTTATATTGCATTATCCCTCTCTTTTTTGAGGTAAATAGAGAAAGGAAATACAAACCACAAAAGAATAATTGAAGCCTTTCCTGCAGTTACATGAAGTTGTTAGATTGTGAAAAATATAACAGTTTGTTGACCAGCATAGAAGAACTGCACATTTTTCTCCAAGTTTAGTAAAGAGAGTACCCAATGATGTGCATTCATTCTATATGTTACAATTTATGAATCTCCAGTCTGTGCAGAAATTACCATAGAGTATCACATATAAAATTATTTCAATTTTCTATGGGTGAGCATATCTGGATGTCATAGAGCAAGCTGATCCATTCTAGCTGCCTCCCCAGAAGGGTTCTGAACTCCTAGTGATCTTCTGAGATATCTGCAATGTTTATCTTCTATAAACATTGTCTTTGGTTTAACCAAAGGAATCTAGTTCCTACTCCAGTAAACTAATAGAAGTTCATATCCTCACTTAAAAACATATTTTGTAGAAAAGGCATGAATACCCTAACTTTTACAATTTATTTTTTGAAAATAAATGTCATTTTTTTTACATCTCTAATGATTCACTTTGGATTAAGATATTTACAAAGCATTTCTCATGTTTTCATAGCCAAAAATTTTCATTTATGATACTTTTCTGAAATCCTCTCCAGTCAGTATTTTCCTATAAAATTTTCCTTATTCTTAAATCTGCCAAATCTACACTGCAATTATCAACGTTACTTAATTATAACTGAGTTATATTCCAAAATATTTTTTTCAAAGAAGTCATGAACCTCTGGCTATAGCAAAAAACAAACAAACAAACCATACAAAAAACCTCCTAAAATTAAAAAAAAAAAAAAAATCCTAGTAAAGGAATGTTTGGATAACTTGACAAAAATGAAAGACAGGCTAAAGCTTGAATGCTAACGCATGTCACTTGTATTGAAAGCTGTATGCAGACAAAGATTTATGGCAGCTGGTAAGCTTTTAATTGGATCTGGATCAGGAAATACAAACACTGAGCATCTGTGGTCCAGTTGACAAGCCAAGCGCCAGGAGTAACCTCAGTCCTGGTTATGCCCTCCCTTGCAGGTGCCATTCTGTAGATACTCAGCAGTTTGGAGGAGCCAAGGTGTACAGACCAAGTTCAGCAATAAAGGAGGGGATGCATGGGGGGAGAAGGGAGAAGAGTAAAGCAGAGAAATGTAAAATAGCAGCTAATCAGGAGAATGAGACATTTAACCATAAATCAAGACTATTCAAGAAACAGTGATTATTGTGACAATAATTCTAGTGGTATGAGGATGGTGGTGATTACATTGAAGAACACTATCCAGAAAAATCTCTAAAGTCATAAAATACTGACCCAGAACAAGAAGAGAAAGATCAAAACCAGATGCAAATGGAAACTTGTCTGCTGTTGTTAGCAAAATGTGGAAAACTACAGATTTCCCAGAAATGCAAGTATGCACAGGACTTTAGATGTGATACCTTTAAAAGTGAAATTGTTCAAAATAGGAATCTCTCTTCTGCTGCTAAATTTTGTTTTCGTATCATTTCCAATGGGAAATGGTAGAGCAAAATTCAGACATCAGTTGGGACACATGGCTTTTACTTCACAGTTAAATTGTACAGACTATGCAAATGATCATTAATTGCTCTCTGGAGAGAAGTGTGCCCCCTTTTTGATCTATTGATTTATCCTGTTCATTCTTCTGAGAGTACAGAGGCATTGGAGGAGCTGCACAGCATGCAGTTTGAACAAAGGTTTTCAAACAGAAGGTGTGTAGGAATGTAATGTCTCACAAATTTAAGTTCCTCTGGTTTTTATACATTAACATGTAATACAACTTGAGTAAAGATTATGCAATGTTTTTACCCATACAACACAATTGCTTTTAGATTTTTTTATTTACATTGACAAAATGTTTATAAGCCATTATTTATCAATTAGTGTAGTCAGTTAAACATAGGGCATATATTCTGAATCTTAAATCTATTACTAAAATTTTCAAAACTAGATTACAATTCAGTTTTTCTCCAAACCATTTCAATGACTGAAAGCCACAGGCAAGAAACAATAATTTACAAAAGGTGCTGTAAACTTTATTTGGTAATCTCAGAGTACAAAATCAGTTTAGCATTTCACAGTCTTCTCCAACGCTAAGACTACCGTTGTGATCCCAGGCTCATTCAGGACAGGAAACTTTCATCTGTGAAGCTACATAAAGTTCCTAGCCTTTCTTTCTGTTTTCAAACATACCCATAAGACTGCATCCTTATTCAGAGTGTTATTATCTATTCTTTCTATGCCTATCCATTTTTAAAATATATCCATTAGCTTTTCTTCTACATCAAAAATCTCTTGTGCAATATTCTACTGTCCAAAGCACAGATGGTACTTCCATGGTGATCTGTAAAACAATTGAAAATAGGTTATCTTGCCCCTGTAGACACAAAAATATCAGCCAAATTAGTGTTTTATACTTTAACAGCATTTTGTCTTTTTCTCAGATTGGAAGATTTAACTTACAAAACAGTCAGATTTTAAAATGTATGCACCTTCACACCTGCTTGTGTAAATCAGTTATGAAAATACCAGTACCCTAAAGGAAAAAGACAGTGACTTAGCACATGATCATGTAATTAAATTAAGCCACTCATCCTCAGTATCATTCTAAAAATACATCTATAGTAAGATATGCCCTGGGAATGAAAAAATTGTGAAATCAGAACAAAAATTCTTCTCTCTTAAAGAACATAGAAAACATGCCAGCGTACAAGAAGAAAATTTAAATCTCAAGCAGTATTAACCTTATTAAACTTGTAAATGTAATATTTGTCAGTTAATGTTAATGTAACAACTCCTCAACTGGTGTAAATTAGTCCAATCTCATTAAGGACAACAAAAATACACTAATTTACATGTGCCTAGAATCTCTCCTTAAGGCTTTTTTTTCTCTTGTACTAATCTATTCATGGAGTTGTAAATAACACTTTATTAATAATGAAAAGGAAAAATTTCACCAACAATTTCAGTCATCTGCAACTTTGAAAAATTATTTCCGAAACCTATTCTTTGAATATACAGAGACATAACTCCTATAAGTACTTTCCTATGTGGGCCATTCCTTAGGAAATTCCAGCAAAAACCAACAACATTCTGACTTTCCTTATCCTTCAAATGCTCTCACAAATGAGAAAAAGAATGTCCATCAGGAAGATATCCTTCAAGCATATATTTTATTTGCCTGTTTTCATTTTTTACTGTGATGACACACTTCAGTGACTGCAAGATCCAAATCATGGCCAAAGAGTTAACTGAACACATCAAAGCAATTGTTATGACATTTTCATTCCTGTCCCCTTCCCTTCTATAATGAGAACAGGGGAGATGGTAGTGGAGTTTTTTTGTGTTGTGTGTGCGTATTTTTCTATTAACCCTGTTGAGCCTGACAGTACAACCAAGAGACTGATCAGTGGAGCTTACCTACACAAAAGAAAAGAGGAAAATGAGAGCAGCTAACAAAGAACTCTTGCAGGAGCTGTGCAGGGAAGAAGTGCAGAAGGTGTTGAAGATCCATTCACCTTGCAAGCCTACTTAAATCTTTTCCTCAGTGGTGTCATGAAAATTTATGTGTTGTCTTTCCATCAACTTTCCTGTAAAGCAAGAAAGCTAGAAAGTAAGAAAGAAAGCCTTATATTTACATAAAGTATTGTTTTGTATTAACATGTTAACATAGGACAAGGTGGTGAAGCTTGAAAAAACATACTGCTTTATGAATGCTGCTGAAAAGAAATAAATAATAAATATATAAGGAAGTATTGGTAATATCATTTAGAGTTCCAAACATTTTTCAAAAAACAGATGTAGAAAAGCATTTATCTAAGGAATCGATATTGTCTCTGAGAGCTTAAAAAAATTAGTCGTTTAACAAATAAATATACATGAAGTGAGTTAATTCCCTAAATGTCAGAGAATTTTGAAATCTGACCTTCCTCTGGTTTGGGAACTGATAACGAATCAGACAAGAAGCTTTCAGAAAGGTAAGTGTCACGACCCGCTAATGCAAGCGAGAATCGTGATGGTTCGTGTGATCTCAGAGCGCAAAAGACACAGTAGGGGACAACAACAATTTGCTCAATCAGCAGTACACTTTATTAAGTGCACACAGCACTATATGCGATAGAGGGAGTAGGAAAAGAGAAAAGGAGAGAGAGAGAAAGAAAAGAGAGAGAGAGAGAAGGGAAGAGGGGTATAGCTACCAACGGAGAGACGGAGTCCTCGTGGTGCCAGACCAATAGACGCGTCTTCGTCCGTGGGGAGATCTCAGAATTCAGGCCATCTCGAAGGATCTCTTATAGTCCTTTTCGAAGCGACAGGCGGCTAGCCAAGAGGTGAACTCAGCATCAGCAGGTGCACTGAAAGCAGGGGCGAAGTGCTCTGATGCTAGAGCAAATACTCATTCAGGGAAGGGTACAAGACGAGTACAGGACAGACCAGTCCGAAGCTAGTTCGAAAACCAGTGCCCATTGTCTTCACCAAGTTTCCATGGAGATGCAATGGTCCAGTGACTGCACCTGCAGGCAGCCCATCTCAGTTAGGCCAGAACTCCTGTATTGGGGGTCTCAGACTTTAGTCCCAGTCCCTCTGGAGGCTTCAGTCTCCATCTTGGGCGGCAATCGTGAGGCAGAATGAGGAACTTAGGGACCGTCTCTTACAGTAAGTCACACAGAAAATTGAAGTATACAGCATCCATGGCTCCTGTTTTCATTTTCTAAAGGAAAAGGACTTTTTGGAAGTCCATTAGACAAATCAGGAAACATTACAGCACACAAATAAACACAAATAAAGATTTTCACAGTCTTCTCTGTATGCTATTTCACAGGTTCCATATATGAGTTCTCTCCATCCTAAAGCTAGCTATAGAGCAAATAAATTTAAGAGTAAAAGGCTGGGCAGTTCTTTTCAATGGAGTCAGGAAAGGGAAGAACATTGCTTCTTGGTTTTTCCGATAAAAGAAGAAATCCTGAGGGTCTTTTTTGTTTGATTGTGTTTAATTTGCCTTTTTTGTTGTTGTTTGTTTTTGAAACAAGTCTAAATAACAATGTTGAATTAAACATAATTTTCAACATTTGGATACAAGATAAAAAAAAAACAAAACACCCACATCACCCTGATATACACCTCTTCATTGCACCTTTTCCATTATTCTTCCTGCATGATATAGCAAACCTTCACAGAAAATAAAAGACAAAAATGAAAGAGTACAATTCATCTGGGGCCTATAAAGCTCACACCCTCAATATCTATTGCCTGCAGAAGTAGAAATGAACAGAATTTCCATTTTCCTGAATCCTTTAAGAGTATTTCTTTTGCCTTTTTCTCAATTTTAGTTACCTCTATCACAGAAGAGGAAATTAGCATTGCCTCCTCAGACAGAAAAACTACTGAAAAATCTTATAATTGGTTGGCAGACCATCTGGAAAGAATATATGATAAGTAACAGGATGGTGATTATTTCTAATTCTGTAATTTATAAAACTTAAGAATATTGGTATTATTTTAAATACAACTTTATAGCTTGATAAACTAAAGGAAGTTACCACTGTGGTACATCTCCACTGTTGATCTTAATGACACATCTCAGTGAAATTTTTGTGTTCCGACATTTAATTTTTTGGGACAGGGTCAGCATCCCTGGAAGAAGTGGCAATGATGGTAATTTGTCCTGTATACGCTGGTAGCAGAAAATCTGATAACACTGCATGTTTTAAAGTTATGAGCTAAAATATTCTGTTTGGGGTATTTGACAATAAAGTGGAATATAACATTTTATAGTATGTGTTTAATAAGCCACATTTGGATTACTGTTAATAGTTAGTAGAAAACAATTCAAATATCAGTGTTGTGGTTTAAACTCAGCTGGAAATTAAATCCCACTCAGCCACTTCCCTCCTCCTACACCCTCTGGCAAGAGCGAGAAAAAAGAAGAGTTTCTGAGTTAAGAAAAATTTGCTTGGTAACAGCAATGAGACAAGAAACAATCAGTAACAGAAACAATATTATTGATAAAAGTATGCCAAAGAGAGGGTGATTCATGCATGAAGAGGTGGTCACCACCCCAACCAAGCTCCATGTGACCACCAAGACAAAAACAAAATGTGTTTGCCTTTTCTTCCCACCAAAGCCACACCCTCAGCAATGATATGCATGGTACAGAGCAGCTATCTAGACAAGCCCAGACAGCCCTAGGCTCCAACCTCTCCTTGGCCTTGAATTTTCACTGCAAAAAAATTCGGACACAAAGAATCCCACAAAATGAAACTTAAGTAAAAGGAGAAATAAAATATATTTTTCTAGTAGAAAATATAAAGTCTGCTGGGACATCAAGCACTGAAGCTCTAATGTACCTTTAGGTTCAAAATAATTTCTTCAGAGTTCAGATGTCACCACTTATTATTTTTGACATTATTAATAAGTAAGTTCTATAAATTCATTAATCTAATTTTCATTTGATCATCTATTTTCTACTGACTGATATTCAGAACTTATGATGTTTGTTAAGATGGGAAACATTAATTTACAGGAAACAAATTATTAGAATTATAAATTTATTGCCTTCTTAGTATCACTAGATAGCTGGAAATGAAATCCAGGAGTTTCCCTGAGACTCAGGAGTGTTGGCACCATAAATAGTTTTTCCAGAAAGCACTTAATGTCTGAATGTTTTCGGATATTCATTTTATTTAATATATCAACATTTCAAAAACACAAAAAAAATTATGAAGTATAAGCCATGAAAATCCTGCTACATTTCATGATGCATTATAAAGATTTTAATGTCTCACTAAAAAGTATTTTTCTTTATAGCATAAGTTTCTTTCTTTTCAAATATTTATAAAAATACAGGTTAAAATTCATGGTTTATTGTAGAGATTTATTTTTTCACCTCAGGCATCACCCTTTCATTAAAAAAGATTATCTGTATACCCAGGTGCATGTCTTTGTTTTTTGATCTTTAATATCATAGCAAAGATGGTATAATCTAAAAAATTGAGTACTGCACCACAGAAATTTCAAGGGGATCTTAATTAATTTCCTTCTTTATAATTTAAGAAAACAGATTCTACTTTACTATAAAGTATTTATGTTTTTAGGAAGGCATACATTTCAATATATTCCATAACTTTCGCAGGATATCCAGGGAACTCATTAAAGGCCGTGACCTTGACTAAACTTTGTTTAGCCTGGAGGTTACTTGAAATAGTGTTGTGTTTTTCAGAGGTGGTATGAATGCAGAATACTAAATACTTTTTGAAAAAAATACTGTCTTACCAAAGTAGTTCAAAACAGAAATCACCACTGGTTTTACTCCAGATACTTTTATTTCACTAGCAAAGGAGATACAATGAGACTCAGAGAATATGGACACCATTGCTCATCTTTTGCTGAAACCCGCTGTGCTATACGTGCCATGGCTGCCATTTGCACACTCATGAAGTCAGCAATGTATAAAGGAAAGTTATGATGAAAAGGGAAGCTTTAAGAAGGAATCAGATTTGGAGGAGCTTAGAAAAGCTGAACTGAGAAGGCAGAGGTTGTGTGCTCCAAAAAATTGATCTAGTAAACCCCACGGGGAACCTGCTCTCTATAGAGTCACCCCATGCAGTGTTTTGTTTTTTCATGGTAACAACTAGCCTGAATGTCTTCTGTATTTGCTTTTTCTCTCCATTTTCACTGTTTGACAGATAAAAGATTATTTAAAATAATGGATTTTCAAGCTAGTGGGTTTTTTGCCTTTTTTTTTTAAGAAATGTAGAGGAGATGAAGAATTATTATTTGCATGCTAATGGTTAAGAACTATTTAATTTGTCAATCCATTATAAAAATCTTTGCTTCTATGCAATTACTAGGCTATGATGCTGACTTAATCACCATGTTTCTTGATGTGAGAGTAGAGTGACTGAAGCATTTTTAAAGGAGAATAGCAAAGAAGAGGTGGTGTAAAATTCAGATCTGGATAACAGAGAGGTTTTTCCTTCTCATTCTCATGTTACTTCTTTTCCTATCTTTCTGGCTATTTCCGTTAAGAAGGTCAGTATTACAGTCTCTAAAAATAGAATGGAAGGTGGACAGCAAACAGCTCACCAGCATGTATTGAGTATATGTTGAACTCTTCTTTTGCTCCTGTATGGAAACTTCCTCTAGATCTGAAGGTGTAGTCCTGGTTCGTGCCTGAGATGTTTTGCTTTTCTGAAATTCTTTTCCCAGGGATTTTTCTGTAAACAAGAGACATGTTTTTCTAACTGTAACTTTGTTTACATTCCTTTCCCTAGGAGGGACTTCTTCTTGATGTCCCTCTGGTCTGACCAATGTGATTGAAGAGGTTTGTCTTTGTTTCACCAATCGAATTGGTCTGTGTAGAATAGTATAAAAGGGAGACACATCCCAAGAAATAAAGGAGTCACTTTTAGCCTTCTGAAGTCGGAGTCTGTCGGTGGTGTACAACAGCGTCATGAAGGTGGAAAAAGAATGCCAAATCTTTTCTTCTCTGAAACATGTAGATTTGAAATATTCGTAAAAACATCTTTGCCTATTGCACAAACAGTAGCCTAGTGTAGTAGTGGAGGTATACTTGGGAGAAAGGAATTTCCATATACCTGATTGTTTACTGAATTTCACTTTCTAGTGTGAATCTCTCAGTGAACTATCACAAAACTTCTGTAAAGTAGGAGAGATTCTCTTTTGCTGCCTGGAGTCCAAAGTATAAAACATCAACCTTTTAGCATAGATTTATGTTAAAATGATTAATATGAAAAACAGTAAAAAATTAGATCTCTCAGAAAACTTTGTGGTGTTTTTGTCAGTCATGCAAATGATCTCTCTACAGTAAATCCAAAAATACGAAGACAAAACCATGGGAGCTGGAAGGATTCCCTTCTGAAGGACAATGTCATGGTGAGATACACAGAGAATCAGCTTTATGGTCTCTACTTACCAATGTTCAAAAGTCTTCTGGATTTTACTTTTTAATACAAAATTCCCCATTTCTTTTTTAAGAAATATATTTTAGTTTTGCAGATTCTGGAAAGCTTAAAATATTCTACCATTTGTTTTCTGTATGTAAAATTTCAGATGCCTTGCTTCAGCAACAGGTAATTTTACAGATTTATCGAAATATTATTACTATTTAACATCCTTGATTAATACTAGTCCACTTAAACTGCAGGGGCAATGACACAAACATTATACTGAAAAATTGTTGGTGCCAAACATTTTTAAACTTTTGAGAAAATTTACATATTTATAGTCAGTGTCATACTTTGTGGCTTTATTTACTGACTCCAGATATATGGATGGTTATTACCTGCCACACTGAATGACACTGAAAACAGCTGATTGATAACACAAAGAAATTACTCAGATAGAAAGTACCATGCATTTTGTTTTGCATATTCTCAAGGGTGCTCGTGAATGAAGATTGGAAATCTTAACATTTTTTTATGTGAAGAAGGGAGGGAGGGTAAGAAAAATCTGTTGTATTTTATGAGGCTTCAGTGTTATCAATGTAAAAATTCTTGCAAAGGAGACTATATTTATTTTCTCTCTCATTCTTTTTTTCTAAATATTACTTCGTTTAGATAGTCCTGATGAATATATCTGACAGAAATATTCCATACATTATCATATGTTTATACACCATAATTTCTTAAGTTTTCATAGGAAGAAAATAGTATGGACATTCATAATCTATCCAAGGAGAGAATGTGATGGACCACATACTGCTCTTGTCTGCTATGATGAAGACAGATCTTCAAGGTGAGAGTGAAAGCAGCTCCACTGTCCTTCCTTAAGTAATCAGCCTCTGCCTGAGTGTTAACATTACTAAATATATTCAGAGCTTATGATAATGAAGTAAAATATTTGAAATTTAATTAGCACTTCTTTTTCTAGGCCTGGCTCTGCTTCCTCAAATCAAGTTGCTCCTCACTTTCCTTAGCTCTGCAAAAAGGGTATGTTGTCCAAACATGACCGGCTGCTGCTGAAGCCAACTACTTGTATTGTTGGCAATTCAGACAAGTCTCAGTGCAGGCTTAACTCTGCTTTTAATTAAGAGTCTTCATAAAATAATTTAAACCTGCAAAAACACATAACCAAATTAATACTACAATTACCTTTTCATTTTTTATGTATTTTTAATAATAAAGTCTCATAGATGACTACTGCTCTTAATACTTCTTTTTCATTTTCAGAACAATTTAAGATAAACCTTCTGTTCTTTATGCAGCCTGCATTGATTTTGCCTCCCCTTTTATTCCAAAAGATTTTAACAGGCTAGGAGAATGTGGCAACTCTCTACAGCCACTGTTATTACCAGAATTTGCATATCCTTTTTTGCTGAACTGTGAAATCGGAATTCCAATTTCAAGAGAGCTCTGGTTTTCAGACATTAAAAAAAATTATGAGGCCTGGATACTATCAGCCATCAGATCACCTTTCTGGGATCTCATCATATCACTTCAAACACACCTCTATCCTGAAATTAAGTTCTTGGAGAGTTCATTTTCTTACATGATTCTAAAAATTCAGCCTTATACTGCTTGGCATCAAGAGATGTAGGAACATTAATATGTTATGAGATGAAGCAGCACAGAACACACTGCACAGCTGATGGCAGGAGGGCTTGAAAACATGATACAGCAGAACTATCAGATACCAGTTGGGATGGGTCACAGAGGACAGTCATATGTGACTGTTTAAAATTGAGTGAGACTGTGCTTGTGTAGAGGGTTAACTCTAAAATCTTCCTAGATCCTCAGATCTCTAATCAAAAAGCATTTTTCTCACATACTGGGCTAGCAAAGATCTCGGAGTTGTGATGTTTGTTTAGTTGCTTTCTCCCTTTACAGCAACTATCTTTCACAAAAGGACTTTAGAAACTCTGTCAGTCTTTATCTACAGACATCCTGGCAGACCTCAAGTGGCATATAAGATCTTACTTTTGTTAGGGGGTGTCCAGATTTTCTGTGGCTTTGTTACACTTGGGTGTGTAACTGTCTTTGTGTTCTTCCCAGATTATAATTATTCTATTCATAAAATTGGTAGGCTGACACCATGTGCCACTCCGGTCATAGGTTCCTACTACAAATCTATTTTTGACACCTTTTTAGAGTATTATGTCAATAATTCTAGCTCAGATTTTAACTAAATTCAAAGTTTTAAATATTTCTCTTACAGAATCAAGTCAAAATCACCAGTCAAATTTTATAGATGACTGAATGATTTCAGAACATTCCTTAAACTTTGGGTAAGTTCTGCTTTTATTCTTAAACGTTTCCTGACTAGATATTTGTTTGGAAGAAAAAACATCTGGATTATCAGAGAATTATGGAAGAAGCCAAGTTGAAAGGACTGAATTGAGGCCCCTAACTGAGCTTCCTGCACAAATCTCAGCTAAGAGGTCATGCCAGGTGTTCAGGGTTGTACCTGTGTTTGTTCTCAAAAACCTCTGGAGGTGGACAGGGAGTGCATGAACTCTGTTCAAGGCCTGGAGTGTCCTCATAAATGTGGTGGGTTACTTTGTCTGGCTGCCGTATGCCCACCCACCCATTCCCTCACTCCTTTTCCTCAATAAAACAGAGGCAGAAAATAAGATGGAAAAAGCTCATTGGTAAAGGAAATGATAAAGAGTTTATTTATCAAATGTTGTATTCCTCTGGGGAGAATGATTTCTCCCCACAGAAATCCCCTGATGTCTGTACCTATTAGTTTGACCCTGTTCCCCACTTATCTCTGACCTATTGGCTCAGTGCCAGCTATCTGTCTTGGGACAGCGAGTAGAAAAAAAGCCACGCTCTTCCTTATTCGCTCTCTTTGGACCTCCAGTATCCCTTCAGAATAAAGCCTGGATAATTACCAGAGGTAAGAGCCTCTTTTGAATCTTTTACCCCATCCCTGTTGTAGTCTCCCCAAAAGCTCCCCAGAAACTGAGCTAGCACAGGAACCCAGGGGGGCGGGAGGGGAGGAGTGCATCAATCAAATACCTTCATAACCAATGCAAACTGAGTTTGGGAAAATTAATTTATTGCCAGCTAAAACAGACTTAGCTAGTGAGAAACAACAACAAAAAAAATAAATTAGAAGAGTCCTTCCTCCTACTCACCCTCTTTTTTTCCAGGCCCATTGAACAGAGAGGTTGGAGCAGATGACATCACTGTGGTCACTTCCTACCTTACCCACGCTGTGTCTATGTGTGTCTGCATCTCTGGGATACATGAGAGCTTCACTTCTGGTTGAACCTGTTCACAGGAAAATGACAGACACACCCCTGAGCCTGGGAAAAGACCCTTGGTCCCCAGGCTGGGCTCCAGCACCTGGGCAGGAGGGAGGCCCAGACCTGCTGTAGTAGGAGGCTGTTTTCAACATTCCTACTTCACAAGTTAAATCACTGGCTAAATGAGTC
This sequence comes from Phylloscopus whistleri, assembly GCA_017589585.1. Classification (NCBI taxonomy): domain Eukaryota; kingdom Metazoa; phylum Chordata; class Aves; order Passeriformes; family Phylloscopidae; genus Phylloscopus; species Phylloscopus whistleri. The sequence continues at coordinate 401,797 of JADMLD010000103.1, forward strand.
TATAGAGGAAATCCTATGACTATTTTTTTGTTTGTGAAATTAATAAGCATAACATGGTTCACATCTGGCACAAACAGATGGAGAAAGAATAGCAACAAAACATCAACCTATAGGCTAACACCTACACAGATTTAAAATCTCTTATCCTCTTTTCAGCCCAATCCATTTGTCTGTCCTTAATAGCAGTTGCATCCTTGCTTATTAAGGAGTTTTGAATAATTAGGTTCAGCTGAAAGTAATTAGTTTCCAGCTGGCAGTGATCTAACTTGCATTGAATAGTGATGAATTCTGTGAAAAAAAATAAATAAAGCAACAAAACCACCTTTTATTGTCAGGTTTTTTCCTTCCCATTTCCTCTTGACTTGCCCACTTGGCACTATAAGAGGCCTTTTAATAGTGCTTAGGACTTTGTAAGTACATCGAGTTTTAATAGTAACATGCTGCTTGCTCTTGACACAAAAGCATGGTAAATGTCTGCATACTCACTATTTTAGGCTCTTTTCTAGCTTTTGTTCTTATTTCTCTCAATGATGTTCTTATTTCTCTCAGGAATAGCCCTAGGATTTTTTTGTTGGTGATTTCTCTACAAGTAAATGTTTTAAGGTGAAATGTAGCTAGTTTTTTTTGGATGAGAGTAAAGTATCAGTAGATGCAGATCTGTCAGACAAATCTAGAATCAAAGAATTTATTTATTACAGAGTGCTCTCTGTGGAATCCTGGCCCACCTTTCATGGGTTCATGAAGATTTTGTGAGAGTGATTTAATTTCATTTACTTTAAGAATTTTGATGGAATAGTAACTAATTATTTCACTAAAAGAACACTGCATTAATTCTTGATTGACCTGCAGGCACACTGCTGTCTTTTTTATCTTTTCATTTTTTCTCAGTCATATTTATCTCATTCTGCCCACCAAGTTATTGACTTTCTGAAGCTCTGCTTTCTTTCGCATTTTCTGCTTTCTATTTCTGATTATGTATTTCAGGTTTAATTCTTATCTCCTGAGAGGAAATTCTGAAGTATTAAGTTATTTTAATTCTGTAAATTTCCCTCTACAAGTCCTTTTTTTTTTTTTTAATCTTTATTTCAAATGTCTTGAACATACTTTTAGAAAAATAAAACAAATAAAAGAAGTTCTGTGGATTTTTATAATTCTCTTTGTAGTGTTTTTATTCTTTCAACTCTCTTGGCCTTTCTGTTCTATTTGGTTTTGTCCCTCATATCTGAGTAGATGCTTGGAATGTCTGTGGTAGAGATTAGGAGACTATTCAGTAGATGAGCTCTAAAACTTATCTTAAAAAAAATGCTTCATTTTCACCATTCACTGAATTGTTCTCCTGTTGTAAAGTACTGTGGGAGGAGCTGAAAACTAGTTTTAATGACAGCAATTTTAAGTAGATAGAGTAGATTTTTTCCTGGATAATCAATAGAAAGAAGAAAAAACAAACAAACTCAACCAAAAGATAGAGCTTAGACTTTAAAATGAACAAATCTTTACTGTTCAACCATTTTTTGACTCTAAGTGTTATAAATTTTTGGAGCCAATTTCAAATCAAAAACAATCTATTGCCAATGAGAAATTTAGAACACGAAATTGACAAGAAATTGACAAAGCAAACAAATCAAGGAATCAATGCACATTGGGTGAGAGCCTCAACATACGCTCTGCAGCGCCACGTCCCCCTGAGGTCTCACACCGAATGCCCCACAGTCCGTCTGTTTTATACCCTTCTTGATTTGAGTTCCCTGTACATGTCCTGACTTGTCTTCAGGTCCAGGTGCTGGGGAGGGCCTTGAAACTCTTCTGCTATTCAAATTTAAAGTTTCTATATGTCTTTTTGTTCCTTGGGTAGTCGTTGATAGGATTTTGGGAGACTGGAGACTCCATTTGAAAAGACTTCCTGGGTGTGAGGATGTCCTCAAGTACTCTTAATGTTCCAGACCAGATACTGTCTCTGGGCCCTTAGTCCTTATCGGAGACTGATCATCCCCGTTCTGGTTTCCTCCTCGCCTCTCATTGGTATTGTAATTTTCTGTTTCCTCCCCTGGAGACGGAGGGGCCTTCTTGTGAAATTCCTCTTAGCCTGGTTCCGGTCTCATGGCTGTCTTTCTTGGTTTTTCAGATACTTTTAACCCTTATCCTTTATTTACTACAACGTTATTACAAAAATATAATTCACCCGCGACCATAACAACATCATTATAAAAACATGAATCTATTACACTAAGTAAATCTATACTTTCCAGAAGTACAAAATTAAGGAAAAAAATCTTATGAAGGAAAATCTGGAAACCATTTTTATGAAAAATTTTGTCTGTTTAAGACTTACATGTTCCTGATATTGTGCTCTATGAACTTCAAGGAGCATACAGTAATGTTCCTCTATCCTGTACTCTCCTATCTTTCATTCTTCTTTTCTAACCTTTTAAAATAGCATATATATATATATATATATATATGTATATATATATATGTGGGATTTAGTATTTTGTGTCTGAATGAATGGATCAGTTCCAGAGTTGTATGCATTTGTCTGAAAGCAGAAAAGTTACATCAAATACATGAGTGTTTTTTCAATGGGACAGTGTTCCCTCCACCTTTGTTTTTTCCAGACATGAATTCTGCAGTGTATATCCATCTCCTCTAAAAGTTTCCTTTTCAAAAATTGCACTGGACTGTTAAATTCTTTGTGCCTTTGATGTTAACCACTGTGAGAGATGTTTAATATCTTTAAAAGGAAAGAAATTATCTCCATACGGTATTTAGAACAAACCTTAATATAAACTAGAATCCTTAACCTCTAACTAGATGTTTTTATCCAGGTGTTAGCCTGCAGAGGGAATAGATAGGGTATCTGACACCAGAAACCATCTGCATTGTGTTAAATATTCTTTTTGCTAGGGAAATAGATTAATTTCTAGATTGAGATTTTCTAGATTTCATACAAATCTATTGTAACATTGTCTGAATGGTGAATCAGTCCTTTAACTTTTACAGATATGTGAATCAAGAAGGACCTTCTCTGACATTTTCTACCTTCTACTTTGGAATAAAAAAAAATCCATAATATTTAGCCTATTATAAATTATCAGATAATGGGTTCTGAGAAGTTTGAAGTGCTTATGTACACTTTAGGATCTGTTTCCTTGCCATAGAAATTCTCGAGACAATATTTGCTTTCTAATTCTTCATGTCCACATTCCTCTTTATGAAAGGAGCAAGAGTCAAGATATTTACAGTTTTCAGCCATTTAATTGCAAACAATATCAGATGCTTAAACATTGCAAACAAAACAGAGACTTGGTAACATATTGTAAAAAACATTCAAATATATGTAAAATTCAATAGTCAAATTGTCTCACTCTTTTCAAGCTGCAACAGAAAAGATTTTGTCACTCTGTGATAAGTCCACATATTGAAAAAAGTGTACAGAAAAAGAATGCAAACACTCAGATATAACTAAAGCCCAATATATTTAGAAATAATTTCTCCATCCTGTCTTTCTCTTTGTCCTGGTTTGAAAGACAGGTTATCTGCTAAGGAGGGGAAGGACCTCCCTAGGAATGGAGAATTCAAATCTCCTCCCTCCAAATTATTATAATTTAGAAAATTAAAGGGGCTTTCAGGCAGAAGTATGGGGACAGGAATAACAATTCTTTACTAGTACGTATAACAAGGCAAACAAACAACAACAACTACAGCATTAACAACAAAACAGAACCAGGAACCTGGATGGGCTTTGTTTGACAAAGCCTGGGGCGGTCTGATCTCTTGGAACTTCGAGAGCACCGAGCTGGGACAGTGGAAAATCCCAGGCTGGTGCCTGGAAGAGGAAGTCCCTGGCAGGCAGGAGTGGGATGTCCAGGCAGGGCAGGGCAGTGTGAGGCCACAGAGCAGCAAAAAAGAGCAGCGCCGAAAAAGCCGCGACCATAGGACAGGGCCAGCCCAGCTCCAGCAGGGCAGGAGGAGGAGCTCAGAATTCCTGGGCACACGAGCAGATGGTGGTAGATTTCCCAGGACTGGACTTTCTGGTGACAGTGAACTCCTCCCACAGCAAGCAACAGCCTGGCTGTCCACTTTCGATGCTGAGAGCAAGAGCCAAGCTGCCACCCAGCCCTGCCCTTTCCCTGCCCAAAACTCAGGTTATCTCCCCTCTAGAGAGAAACTCTCCGAGACAAAAGAAGTGTAGCCAGGTGCTACAACTCCTCTACTTTGGTCCCTTTGTTCTGCTTGAGTACCTATAAGTACCCAGCAGTTAGTTTCCTAGCAACTTATGGGAAAAATTCTATAAGAAAAAAAAAAAAAAGAAACAAATCTAACCCCCAACACTCTTAGTGTGAAAAAAACCATGGAGCTATCTAATAGTCCAGTCAATAAGCAAGGTGTCATTTTCAAATTGGATCTTTCTTTGCTGCAATTTTGTCTAAATTTTACCTCCTTTTGTCTTTGACCTTACTAACACAGAGTTTTGGCAGGTAATCTTGCACAGAGAAGTATCTAGGCTCTCAATCAGTTTATATTTGGAACCAAGAAACTTTTTCCCTAACACTGAAAAATAGATTGTGTTTCTAAGGCAGCTATCCACCATACTACACTAAATATCACTCTCCTAATGTATCAGATACTCTGTTAAGCATTCCCAGCAAGACATTTTCTTTCTTACTGACCAGTACTGGCATTGTTAGCCTGGTACCCTCTTGATTCTCTGAATCCATCTCCTGATTTGTTTTGTGAATTCTCTTGGGAAAGAATAATTTTGTTATGTCTTTGCAACGTATGTATTCAATGGATCCCAAGCCGATGCTTACAATTCTTCAGTATTACAGCAAGAAAAATAATTAAAAGTATTCCTCAATAGCCACATCAAAGTTACTTGGCTATAAACCAAGTGTGGACTACACGGATTACAAAGCTAGACCAAATAACAAAGTTTTTTGCTACCAGACACTATTAAAAACAAAGCAACTGATGTCTCCAGCTGGCACAAATTTTTAATTATACTTCAGCAATATCTAATTGCAAATGAACTTCTGTATTTTTTATTATCAAAATCTTGTTTATGGGCAAAAAGAAAGTATACCATATGGATAGACAAAAGTATATAGGCATGTAAAGCAAAGATTATGTATAAAAAGCTCTATAGATAGATGTGGAAAACAAAAAAGTAATGTTATCATAATTGAAATCTTATTATTAGTCCAAATCTAAATGTTTCAGAAAAAAAAGATAAAAAAGAAAGAAGACCGGATATTAATTTGTTATATGCTCAGATCTTCATTTCTACTCCTTTGCAAAAATGTAGAGTTTATGCAATCTTATTACATAAACAACATATAAGCCTTTTTTTGTGGTTAAATTCAATTTTTTGAACTGATTTCCCTTTTTTTTAATTAATAGTTCCCTCCATTGTAGAGTTAACAAAATTGTCTCTTCCTTTTGAAGATTTTACTACAGTCTTCAGCCTATTTTTGCTTTCTCCAAAGTGGTCTAATGTGTACAATTTTCATACATTCCTTTACAGCAAGTGAACAGTGCAAAAACTGCTCTTATCTTTAAGGAGATTTTTAAAGATTAAACCTGAAAATCTCAGTTCTTCTCTGAAATGCCTGATGCAGTAATAATGGGAGAATTTTATTATTTTTAGAACCACATGATTGGCACATTCTGCCATCTGATACAAAAATGGATTGCTGCTAATTTCCTTCATTGTATGCTGCTGCCAAATATTTATGTGCCAGCATGGTAACAGTATTTTCAGCAGTCACATCTGAGCACAGGATTTCTAGCTGAAGGAGAGTTCTGAGCCATGGAATTAAGGCAAAGAAATAGAGACTTTTCTGACCTCTTTTTCTAAGGACATATCTCAACACAGTCTTTTCATGGGGAAAATTTAAAAACCTAAGAAACAATGTGAAAGACAGAAATTCAGAATTTTTATTTGTGCAGTATGAAATCTGCTTTGAAGCCTAGCACCATGTAAAGGAGGAGTTGGTTATCTTTCCCCACACTCACTGATGTACATTTTCAGTCTTTAATCACTGCTTTAAATCCATTGTATTCTTATTTCTACAAAGCAGGTTTTTTTCTCCTGAAACAGTTAACAATTGAGCATAACCCATTGATCGATTGCAAAACTTTCTTCATGTAGTGGTGGTGATTTTCTACCCAGTCGGAATAAAAATGTGATCAAGGTGGGATTATTCAAGCTTCTATTTTTCCTCTAAACCTTAAAAAATTTACACTGCATGGTTGTCTCTACACTTGTAAAGGATGCATTCTTATTTACTTTCCCATTAGTAAGAATGATGATAAATTTTTCTTTGTGGTTGTTTTGGTTTTTTCTCAGCTTACACCGGGATTGAAAGTATGAACTTTGCTAAAATGCTCTATTTGTGCTTTGTTGTGCTTGTCTTCAGAGGAATCTTGTACAGTCAGTTCTAGGCAGTCCTCTGGCAAAGAAAATAGAATGCATAATTGTGCTCAGCGGATAAGAATTCAAGTGCATTGTTTTCTTTGTTCTTAAATCACTAATATTCCCTAGGAACTAGCTTGTTGTGAATGAGATCCTGTTTCTCTTTTTCTTATCATTTGTATTCATTCATTACAACCATTGTAATTATACAGCAAAATGTATTTTAATTTACTTTTTAAAAAAATATTTTATCTATTATGCAGGGATTGTAATAACCCAAAGCTGATTAGACTTTAAGGTGTGAAGATGTCAAATGACTATTGTCTGCAGTACATGTATGGAGAGAGTGTCATCTCTCTAGGAGGAAAAAAAAAGACTGTAGGAGAAGGAAGAAAGGAAGTAATTTTTGAGAGATATTTGCTTACTGTTTTTTCTTGCTTATCTGAATGTTCTGATTGCCAGATGTATTCATAAACAGACTGAGGTTTTCATGGCACTTGCTGCATGTAATCAGCAAGCCTAGGCAGTTTACAATATAGTATATAGTTAAATGGATTTACAAAATTAAGCCACCATTTCAAGAATTAGTGTACATTTAATAACTGTTTTTTTTCTTTTTTAGGATCTTAGAAAATTTCAATGGAAGTTACTGGTGAAATGATAAAATCAATTAGAAAAAATCAAAAATTAATCAGGGAAGAAAAAAACTGAATAGACAATCAAAAATAACATCTTTTTCTTTAAAAAGACACAATTATTGCAATTATTTTGTGGAGAAATATTTTTGATAACAATCTTCTTGTTAAGTATGTTGAAAAGGCAGTCTTGTCAAAATATGATTAATGGTATTCATTGAAGTCAACTGATATCTAGAATTAGGTTCTAGATACTGTAAAAGCAGAAAAGATTACAGCATCAATTAGACTGAAAAAGACGTCTGACATCATAAAATCCAATCTTTGACCAAAGACAGTCTATGGCCTCTGACATCATAAAGTTCAATCTATTACCAAACACTACGGTGTCAACTGGATCATAGCACTAAGTGACACATCCAGGGATGGCGAACACTCTGCATTCCAGACAGGAAAAAATATTGCTGTGAAAAACATATATTGGACATGTTAATTGGATTTGGGTTACCTTACGCTTTTTTGTTATATCATGGTCATGTTAAACCCCTTCAGGGATGGTGACTCCACCCTCTCCCTGGGCAGCTCATTCAGGTATCTAATTACCCTTTCCATAAAGTAGCACTACACTCAAAATGTGTGCAGCCATGTGTAGGAGTTATGTACACGAGTTTTTCTGCTGATGCATAGACAGGATACTGCAGCAGTACTTGTCTAAGCCTTACAATTATAGAACATATTGTGAGCATGACTGACATTAAGTTGCACACCTTTATATCTTGTTTCTTACAGCAGTTTTTAAAAAGAGATCCTGGTTATGTAAAGAGATGCCTCACTGTCAGCATCCACTGACCATTTATTTGGTAGGCAATAGGGCCTAAGATCAGAAAGAAATACTTGGTAGTTTATCAGGACAGGTGAGAAAAATTATTTGGATTAATACTTTATGAATATTTTTAAGATTTATGCTGAAATCAAAATCACTGGAGAAAGAAAGAAAGAAAGAAAGAAAGAAAGAAAGAAAGAAAGAAAGAAAGAAAGAGAGAGAGAGAGAGAGAGAAAGAAAGAAAGAAAGAAAGAAAGAGAAAGAAAGAAAGAAAGAAAGAAAGAAAGAAAGAAAGAAAGAAAGAAAGAAAGAAAGAAAGAAAGAAAAGAAAGAAAGAAAGAAAGAAAGAAAGAAAGAAAGAAAGAAAGAAAGAAAGAAAGAAAGAAAAGAAAGAAAAGAAAGAAAGAAAGAAAGAAAGAAAGAAAGAAAGAAAGAAAGAAAGAAAGAAAGAAAGAAAGAAAGAAAGAAAGAAAGAAAGAAAGAAAGAAAGAAAGAAAGAAAGAAAGAAAGAAAGAAAGAAAGAAAGAAAGAAAGAAAGAAAGAAAATTTCTCTTGACCAACTCTAGGTATTTGTGTGTAAGATTGTCACACTCATTTTCATGTAGTCAAGACAAAAAAAGTGAGCATTTCCCACAGACAATTCATCTTGCACTAATAGCTCACCTGACCAAGTACTGTATGCTCAAAGTTAAGTCTGGATTCCCAAATACCATTCCTTTCATACAGTTTTGCAAGCATTTTCTTAGATCCATTATGCATTATTAGCATGTAGACTTCAAAATGAGGAGAAAGGGAATATCAGTACAAGAATGTACACTTAGATTTAGCAGACATAGGACTGCTGGGGTACGAGAAAGGTGTTGCAGAAGTCAGATTTCAGGAACATTTTGAGCTCAGGCAAAGTTAAATAATTAAACAGGTTTTAATATAGCAACTGAGGTGTCAGAGGAGACAGGAAAGGCTGAGGATGGCCACCAGGATCAACTGACAGTTTGGATCACTTGACCAGTCCATGGTTGTGAGGCAGATCTGAGACCTCTCTGAGAATAGACAAGACTCAGGCTGTTGTCCTGCATCTGGGCCTAACAGCACCAGTGGGCAGGCACTCATCTGCAGGGCAGCAGGAGCTGTGGATCAGGTGGGGCCAAGGGAAGAGCCTCAGCTGAAAGTACCTCCCCTGGGCCAGGGGTCAACCCTGGACACGGCTGCCCCATGGCATCTGGGAGCTTCTCCCCTGGTGCCTGAGTTCCAGCAGCCAAACTCCTGTAAGAGTGTAGGGTCTGCCACTGGCCAGAAAGAGCTGACTGGGAAAAGAGAATGTTATGCTGAAATGCCATTTAGGCTTTGCAGAATGAGGAAGGAGCAGGCTTATAGATGAATTATAAAAAAAAAAAAAAAAAAACCAAACGAAAAAAAAAAAACCAAACAAAACCCCAAAACAACAACAACAACAACAAAAAACAACCAAAAAAAACCAAAACAAAACAAAACAAAAAATCAACCTGAATTCATTTTGTCTTGTAGGTGTTCTATAGGATTGCAAGACATTAAAGAATCAGATAAAATCCAAGTTTGAAATGAAGAATAAAAATACGATTTTATTCAGGACTCCTATGGACCATTTGCAGAACAGAAGTAACCCGTGGCATTTCATCTGAGTAAAGCTGTGGATCACATACTCCAGGTCATGGGGCCTTACTGCTGATGCAGCTTTGCATATTGCTACTTTTTATAATGATGATTCTTTCCTAATTTCACTCATACACTGCCCTAATGTCATATTTCCTTATTCCATCTTTTATGCTGGAAGGGCCAAAATATTTTGATAATTTTATCTTGCAAGTTCTCCTGTAATATTTAGCAACGTTTTCTCTGTCTTGGGCTCTAAGGTCTTCTTTGACTTTGTTTAATGGAAATATTTGAAGTTTCAGACAATGCAAATCTCATTTCTATCCCTTATCTCACTTCCCTTTATAATTCCTTTTGCTGTAGGACACAGCACTTTGGAGAGAAAGTTTCTGGATAGTTAGGTAATTAAGTCCTAGATATGATAGCTCTGTCTGCACTCCTTCTGTTCTTTTCTCTCTTCTTAAATAGCTTCATGTCATATTCATATTAACTTTTTTCTGTGATGGTCCTCTTTAATTCCAGCTATGATACTTTATCACAGCAGCCTCTCTCCAGCTTGGTATACCAAAGCGGTCCCTGCAGTGATCTTTGCCAGAGTCATGAAAGCATTCCACTCTCTACTGACACAATGCTAGTTTTTGAAAATATTCTTGCAGCTGACTGTTTGAACAGAAAGATATAGGCCAGTACACATCAAGATTTCTTCCACTAATGTGGCATTTCATTTTCATGGTGAAGTAAAAATTTTTAATGGCAACCTTTATAAATACATCATGGCTGCAATGTTTTTTCTTTTTTAGACAATAACCAATGTTAGCTATTTACTCTGAGCCAATAGTGTTCAGTACCAGACAAGACTGTTAATTTATTTTTTTTTCAAAAAATACCAAATTAAACTGGGAGAAACAACACATACAGGAGTATAGATGAAACAAAAGTGAAAGTTTACTATTTCCTCACTGAATTTGAGGAAGTTATGGACAACAGATCAAAAATTATGTAATGATGTAAACTGCTAGACTTTTATCAGCTGCATTAGAAATGTAAAGACCACCTCTCATGAAAGATCACAATGTTATATGTGATCTTAATGAATGTATTATAGTAGCTCTATGGGTTTTTTTTGTTCCAAAGCAGAAGGATCATCTCATTCTCTTTGCACATGTATTTGAGCGGAGTGGAATCCAGTCTAGTTGAGGAGAATTATCTGATAAAATAGTGGTCATTTCCTGGACCTACTCCAGGAGACTGAATTCTCATGTCCTGTTTAACAGAAACCAAGTTGCACATCTTGATTCAAAAGCTGACTCTGTGTTGTTTACATGTCCAGAGCTAATACAGAATTCCATGCCCTTGCCTTCACGTTGTTTCATCACCATTACAAGTAGCTGCATGTGCTGGCCATTTGTAAATGAGATATACACCTTCATCAGTAAGACACTGGAGTGAAATTCCTTAATTTCCCACTCCTAAACCAGGATCTGATTTGCATGAATACTACACTTCTATGTCTGCTCTTCTAGTTTGTCTTCAGAACTGGATTGTATTTGAATGTTGCTTACACATGGTGGTTGCATAACCCTCCTGAGCATTGACATTCAGTATTCTTAACAGTACTGTGTGCACTCAGAAATATGAAATAAGAAACAGAGGTCTAAGTCAAGAAATCCAAATTTCTTGCCATTCAGACAGTTAGGCTCTGGTTTTACATGAGGCTGTTGCAGATGGTATCTCTGTTACTTCGGAACCTTTTTCTCCCTTCATTTTTTGTAAAAGGCAAAGGCTCAGATTTGCTACACTTCTACCTCAGTATTGGTGGAAAATATTTTGTTACTGTCCTGCATTTTCTGTAGATGAGTGTTTATTCTTTTTCAGCCTCTGGGAATCTTATATTTCTGAACAAATTTTTTTTATAAAAAAAACCAAACCACCTCACACATTCTAATGTGAATTGAATTAAAGTGCAGGTCTTGATCAGAAGCTCAGAAATACAGTTGCAAAAGAAAAATTTAAAACCAAGTTCCAGGAAAGAACTTCTGTGTTAATCTTTAGCTGTTTCTGTCTTTCATCTCTCTCCAAAAGCTCTCATTCCTTCCCCTTTGCTTCTGCCTGACTCTGAAGATTTTTATAACACATCCTCTCTCTTTCTTCATGTGGAACTCCTCCTTACTTTGCCTTTATTCTTACTTCTCTCCCTGCTTCTTTTTTAAAAATAAATTCAGACTCTGAATCCATATAAAATAGAGTTATGATAATTTCTTTGGGTTTTTATGTCTTCTGATCTTTATAGCTGAGAATTTCCTTCCTTTTTACCCTCTACTTGCTCACATCCAGTGACTGAATTTGTCCCTGCTCCTTCTCAATTTGTCTGAATTTCTATTTCTACTTCTATCCTTTTCCTTCATTATTATATTCTTTTTCAGTTGGTGGCAGCTGTGCAGTTTAAAGCATTTTCAAGGCTGTTACAACATCATGCAATAGTACATTAAAATTTTTTCTCAGTGAACAAGGATCACACCAGATTTAGAACTATTAATTTCATGTTTTCCATATATTTCTGAATATCTGGTAACATAGTGAACATGTTTAGAAACCTTTCCTCCCTATCATCTTTTTGGATTTTTTTTGCTAGTGGGCATGCTGCCATGTCTCCTAGCTTGGCCTCTTTATTTATGCTGTGATGAGGATACCTAATGAATATGGCTGCTTCTTCAAGACAGGCTATTCCAGTGTCCCAGCTTGGTGTCAAGAAGATAAAGAGTGCTTGCTGACATCACTTCTCAAATTGATCAGCCGGTCACTCATGAGGTGGTTTCTGAATGATGAGGATTCAGGAAGAATGCTGAGGCTGTTTTAAGCACACGAAGATTTACTGTTGAGTTCTCTAGCTTATAACACACACAGACTTCAACAGTCCAAGTCACTTTCTGAAAGAAAAAAAAAAAAAAAAGAAAAAAAAAAAGAAAAAATAATAAAAATAAAAAAGGGGGGTGGGGCAGAAAAGGAAGAGAGAAACAGATCAAGGAAAGGAAAAACTGATTTCTGCTCATCTGGAAAGAAGAGTGACAATGCTTCCTCAAGTGCAACCAGTCAAGAGGGTTTGTCATCATGCTTTCTGCTAGTACTATGTATTTTTCATCAGGACTGTCCCCACTCTCTTCCCTGCCCTTGGTTGCTCTTGTTTCTGATCTTGGTGCCAGCAGGACCGTGCAAACAAGAGCAAATGTTACACATTTGTTTTTAGCATCTCTGCACATAAAGGGTTGAGCAGTATTTGTCAAGTATTTACATGAATATTGTTTTGTTATGCCCCATCTTTGTTTTCTCTAATTTAAACTAAAAACTACAAAGCAAGAGTTAAAGAGGGGTGGGTAAGATAATACTCCCATCCTTGATCATAGTCTCCCATGAAACCCCACAAAAACAGCAAAATCAGGCATTTGCAGCTATCAGGCCATGAGAACAACACGAGCACAACAGGCTGGGAATAACAAAGGGAAATACTGCTAGAGAGTCACTGAAACATGATGCCTAAGCAGCTTCAGAGAAAGGTTACAGAGCTGCAAATAAAAAGCCCATCCAGATGATTGTTTTTAACATGAGATGTCATGGAACTGAACTGCTTCAGCATGAGAAAAAAGGAAGAAGGCATTGCTAAACATCAGAGACTTAGAATATGAGCCCTGCCTGTTTTGTCTGGTCAGCTTCAGTTGTCTTATGAGTCTGTTATGGCATAAATAATTGATGTGAAAAGTCTGCTGATATTAAGATACATTAATCCATTTAAAGTATTTAAATTTTCTTATTTATATGGTAAATTCTGAATCAGCAAATACTGACAGAGTTAAGAGGAATAATGTATATGTATTTACCAAGGAATTATGTAAGTAGCTCAAAAACACCTTAAAGGATAAAATACTAATATTCATGTAAATTATGTTTTACTCTACCAGAAATCAAAAATTACCTTTTTTAATTATTTTCCTCCAAAGGCTTTTTTTTCCCCCTACAAGCCAAAGGAAAATAAAGTATTAAGTTGAAGAAACTCATGAGCAGAAACACACCATGGAGAGATACTTTTTTTGCCAAACAATTGACAGCAAAATATTTTAAGATATGGATAGATGAGGATACATCTATCCTCAATACAAGTAATCTGCATTGTAAGACTCTGGCATGATGAGGGAATTTATTAGCGCTTTTTGATGGAGAAAAAAGACATACTGATAGGTTAAAATATGCTTATGTTCAAAACAAAAACGAGAAGGAAAAAATATAAAAAGCATTCTAAAGCAATTTTCCTGAAGAGATTTTGCTGTCTGAATGATGTGTATACAGAATGAGAGACTGTAATTTCAAAGACCTTATGAAAATGTTGAACTCTCATCTCAATGTAAATGCATCCAATAAAACCCTGGCTTTTTATATGGCTAAGCAGATTTCAAATGCATTTGAAATTTGAAACACACTTTGATTAATTCTTTGGAGATTGAGTCTACTGAAAATTATTTTGAAAGGGAAAGAGATCCAAGTCAGAGCATGTATTATGTTCTTCAATATCCAAATTTATTTCTCTCTTATGAGGGTGATCTTAGTTGGAGTCTTGTAGGCTTGGTTCCAGCACTCTAGGCAGAACTGCATTTTCATTCCCAACTCAGCAAAATAAGGTTTCTATAGAAAGGAAACCGGCGTTCAGCTGTGGACCAAATATTCATAGTGATAAACTTTTGCAGACGTTATGAACTAAAGAGAAGTTGTGGCTCTCTGGCCCCTCTGAAGACTGATTGTTTTGTTTGTTTCAGTATTTGGTACAGTATAGTACCTAAATTCACCACTAACTTTTGGTCACCAGGCTGCCAAAACTTGGCCACAATGGCCTCTCATTTGTACTGTTACTCTTCTTAAACTGTAACGTTTTATTTATAAGAGGGCAAGCATATTTGTAATGTTTAGCAGCCTCCATCAATTGAACTTGCATATTATTTATCTTCTGTGTAATTTGATGATACCACATTATGGTCTTTTATTTGAGATTTGGTGGCAAGATGAGTAGTTTAACAGTTTTAAAAAATGAAGATCAAATTTCTTTAGGTAGCAATAAAGCAATAGTTAAATACATTGACAAATTAGAAATAACCTTTTTTAGTGATAAATACTGAAAATGTAAACAAATTGAATATGCTATATTCATGTAAAAATTGTCTTGGAAAAACCCAACCTTGTGCATATTTACTCTCTCTAAATTCTGAAAGTTTAATAAAAATATGCATTTTATTCACTATAAAGCACTGATATCTCTCATAATCTGTTCTGATAAATACTGATATACTGATCTGATATACTGATTTCTCGCTGCCTGTCCACAACTGTTACGAGCAGGGTTGGTGGCCAGAAGATTGACATTATTTTAAAAAAAATTGTGATTAGAAACATGATCAGCTGTGTGCTAACTGTTCAACCAGTCTGTAGCATAGATGCACTCATACCGCACTGGGCCATTTTGTTGGTTTTTTTCTTTCTTTCTTTACCTTTTTGCTCATGGGCCATAAGGTTGCTCTATTGTGTTGAGCTTCTTGCCACGTACAATGACAAAAATATAATACCTAGGAAAGACAAACAAAGCTGGACACTTTATGCAGTCCATTCCTCCAGGGTATTTCCTGCATCCTCAACTGCACACGTGAGAACATTCCTACCTAATCCCTTGAGAGAATGTTTACAGACTTGTCATCCATGAATTTACATAATCTTTTTTTGAACCATGGAATTCTATCTGCCTTTACAAGCTCCAGTGGCAACACATCTTAGAAATTCAAGACCTTTTATAAGACAAGATATTTTTTCTATTTTTTTTCCTCTTAATAGTTTAAAATTGCCCTCGAAGTGTTAGTGTTCTAATAATTATTTACTATTTTACTCGTTTTTGTTATTCACCATCTTCATAATTTTATAAACCTCCTTCTCTCTTTGCCAAATAATGACCTGTAACCAAATCAGTCTACTCCTGAAGCTATTATCAGATCTTAATGCCTCTAGAACAGCAGCTGAGATCATTCATCTCTGCCCACTTCATACATCTGGATTTTGTGTGGAAACTCCTAATATATTCACTGTCTATTTGGGGTAATTTGTAATTCTTTCTTCCAAAGAATTTTTTTCCCCAACATAATGTATTCAAGGAAATTTATTATTCCTGAAAGGAAAACAACAACAACAACAAAAACAAAACTAAAAAACTAAACAATTTACACAAATTATTTTACAATTTGTATAAATTATAAGTCCCGATGAAAGTTCACACAGAGCTTGCAGGTGCCAGTTGTATAGGATCTCATTTAAACAAATAAAAAGAGTACATATCTGGAAGCTAAGAGAATTAATTTATAATAGTACACTTGATCTAAAGTTCATTGCATATTTAAAAGTGTAAATAAAAAATCCAGCTTGGTCAGTTGCTTTAAAAAAAATAAATATACATCCAAAAGCATGTTCCTTATGACTAATTCTTCTTTCTGCTTTTTTTTTAAATTAAATACTCCGCTAATATGTGAACTATGCATTCTTAAAAAAAAAAAGAATTTTCTGTTAAACAATTGTTTATTGTGTTGAATAAAATGCAGCAATATGTCACAGAGTCTTCATTTATTATGCATTTTTTACATCTTATTATTTGGAAACTTTACATGTATAGGTATATATCAAAGGATGGGGCGGAAATGCCATTAATTTCTGAAGGACTGGAATCTTACTAAACTCCTTAGAAAGATTATAAAGAAGAACATAATGGTTCGATAATTGCTGTTTAGCTTCAAAATCAAAATTTCTCTGTATCATTGTTTCCTAGTTCAGTCAGTCATTAAATGAACAAAATGGAATTATATAAAGGATGGTTCACCTTGTTATCTAGGGTTAGAATGAAAAGCTAATATTCTGTTCATATTTACAATAATCAAAAATCTAAGAACTTTAAAAAATCATGAGCAAAACATAAATCAAAATTTATATCCTTAAGAAATACGTCCAGTAAGGAACGTAATAATGTATTTTACAGGGCTTTATCTTTGCAGTATTTTTATATAAAATTTTGCATAGAAATGTTACGAGAACTGTGGTCATTCCAATGTTTGAAGTCTTTCCACTTAAAATATGAAATCACATCCCTGTCCACATATGTTTATTTGTACAGTTTTCCAGTTTTATAGAAAAGTTCTATTTATTGTGTTTTATTTTATTTTTCTTCACAGAAATATTTCTGACTATATAATTTTAAAGGCATTATTTTTCAGTAAGTGCAAACCTTAATAAAGGGAGACAATTAAAAATTGTCTAGGATCTGAAATCCCAGTAAAAATAGATCATTACTTGAATGTATACTGACTTGTGTGTTTTTGAGACACTCTAAATCAGATGATAAAATTGTACGCACATGCACAGCAGGTGATTTTGGTATAACGCATTTCTCTTTCTTGCAGCCAGCAAATGGAAAAGGAAACTGTAATGGTTGCCTAATTAGTTTTTAGCAAAGCAAATCAGTAGTTTTAACAAAATAAATTAACAATCCTATATATCACTGGAAAGTCTACATGGAGCAACATCTGTTAAGCCACTTCTTATATACCTGTCTTGTGAAATGCTGTTTTCTGATTAAAGAAATTAGTTTGTCAGAACAAAGTCTGTTACATCATGAATATATTATGACAAATTAAATACTATTACCTGGTTTCCAAAAAAAATCTATGAACATGCTTTCACTGAGCATGTCTGGAAAGTTTATTCATAAGGACTTCTTCTCACATTAATTAATAAATGATACATTGCCTCAGAATCTTGAAATATGAAAACACTATTTTGCATATTGTTTTAAAGGGGAAATGGGCACAGATGAGCATAAGTTTTCTCTATAAAGCTTCACATTTACTTGTAAGTAAATACAAATCTGATTAGAGAGCATTTGAAAAGTACCCAGAAAGGGACTATTAGTCACGCTGAAGACAGATAAGGTGTAAAATGGAAAACAGCAGTGATTTTTGTTTTCTGCCAGAACTATTAACAATTCTCAGTTCTTATAATGCTCTGTCATTTGAGCCTGTCACAAGCTCAGAGGCTTGTTTCATATTCCCTACATTTTATTAGGAATTGTATTTGTGTTGCTCCACATGCCTACTTGCGAACTACTGTTGTTCTAAGTGCAATACAGAAGCCCACAGAGGACTTGTTTGTGCTGTAAATTTCAAAAACAAAAATGTTTTTGATTATACTCAAGAAATTACACACTGCAGTGGTTCTGCCATCCTGCAGTCTATAAGCACTGACCCTCAGGTATTTTCTGAAGCTGCTATATTTTGCATATATTGAAGTGGTTTTTGTTTTTTTGGTTTTTGGTTGGTTTTTTTTGTTTGTTTCTGACACTAGCATCAGTAGTTAGAAGACTGGCTGAGAAAGTTGGTACTGTTCAACTTGGAGAGGTGAAGGTTTCATGGAGACCTCCTGGAAGCCTTCTGGTATCTGAAGAGGGCTTACAAGGAAGATGGAGAACACTTCATCAGGATCTGTAGTGATAGAACAAGGGGAATGCCTTTAAACTAAAAAAGAGTAGGCTTACATTAGATACTAGTAACAATTGTTTTTACTGTAAGGGTGGTGAGACACAATGCACATTGCCCAGAGAGACTGTGGATGCTCCATCTCTGGAAAAGTTCAATGTCAGGTTGGATGGAGCTCAGGACAACCTGGTCTAGTGAAAGGCATCCTTACCATTGCAGGAGAGTTGGAACTAGATCTTTAACTTTCCTTCCAACCCACCAATCTGTGATTCTACAATTCTATTGAACAGGAATGGAAATACAGAAAGCAGTAATACATGTTGTGCTTAGATTATGTGAATGTGGATCCAAATCTCACTTAGAACCAATGATCAAAATGGTGTTTTGCCTTAGAATATATTTTTCTAAGGCTAAAATACTGTCTGCAGAGAGTTGTGGTAATTTTACCTTAAAGATAGTAACATAAGTGAAAGATGATCACAAAAAAGCCCTGAACTTCAAAGCTGTCATAGCTCTTGGAACTTATTTCAAAAAACATAGTGCAGTGAAGGAAATGCATAGTTTTAATTTGTTAATTTAATAAACTTCACACTAAATTAGTTTATAGTGTCCCTTCAGGTTCACAACCCAAAATACAGGAAAGTGTTTACTTTTTCAAATTGGAAATCATTGATTTCCTTTAGGAACTTGTCCTTGTTGACTGTGAATGAGTTCATTTGTTTCATGATCTGGTCAACACATATATTAATAAGGGACACTGTATTTTTATATTGATAAAGAACAATATTTAATTTTAGTTGCTCACAAGAAATTAAATTTAAATAAAAATAGTATACATAGGTGGTTTCCTTTTCCCTTTTTGTAACGTAGGAAGTATAAGGAAGGTGAGAACTGTCTATATACCATCTAAACTGAGAGAGAGGGGATGTTTTGTTAAATAGTTTTCAGCATCATTGATCATCTGTTCCTAAATCTATAGGAATAGGTACTCAGTCCTGCTGCTACTGTACTGCTCTGGCTTAGAGTGGAATCAAATAAAACACTGCCATCCTAACAATTTTTAATCCAGAAAAATTTCCTCTGTAGATCATATAGCACCAGAAGAATGAACTCATATCATTGATGGGGGTGTTCAGGAGTGAAAAGGAACTGTGAGCAAAAACTGCTGAAAACAGGGTCTCTGTTAAAACTCTGCCCTAAATTGTCTTTATGTCTTGATTAATCAGGCATATTGAATAATTACATTTGAGACATGAAGTACATGGACAGATATTGTTTTTATCCAGGTAAAAACAGATATTGTTTTATTCAGAAGAAGGCTAAATGTTCAATTCTTACATAGTTGCATGGGGGTTCAAATATTTTATTTTCTTTTCAACCTGAAGGAAACCAAACATGGTTTTCTTCTTTCTGGGAGAATTCTCTCACCATAAGAGTACAATTTAATCTGACTAAACACATTAACTAGTTTTTTTTTGTGCAAGTAGAAGTGTGAAAATAATGAAGCTGGAAAGGAAAACCAAGAAATCACGTATGTCTCTGTTCCAACACAATGATGTAAGTTTTGACCTTCAAGAAAGGAATCCTGGAGTTTTGAATCATTACCACAACAGCCAACTAAATTCTTGCAAATATCCTCTCAGTATATTGCTTGAGGCATGTTGCCACAAAGCCCTGAAATATTTAAACAGTCTTTTATATTATTATATATATTCTAGAAGAGAAGTCTTTCAGGAAAGAGCCCTTGGAGTAATCATGCATGTGTGTATTTTGGGACTGAAGGTGAAACACTGATTGATAATACACTTGACAGTGCAGGATCATGAATGAAAACTAAAGTTGTTTGGTACCTATGGTACCCAAGGGGATGTTAGCAGACAGACTAATGACTTTCTAGGCAAATTCAAGGAATAAATTTCATTTTTGAGTCTCAGTGTTCACCACTAAGGTAGTCTACTTCCTAATGCTATGCTATGCTAAGTCAACTCCTAAATATACTCTCTCAGATTTTAGGAGGTAGGATGGATATCAGAAGTGCATAAAATTCTTTTTCTTCAGAGCTAAGCCTAAAAAAATATTCTGACTCTTGGGTAAAACCAAGATTAGCTAGCTTTTATTCGTTTGAAAGATGTTTTAATTTTCAGAGCCTGCACATGAATCAGTGTTGCTAATTAGTTTTAAACACATCTCTAAGATGTGCTGCTTTATGTTCTCCACTACCAAGTGTTGCTATATAATTTGTATAAAGCTGTGGAGGCACTGAGGAACTGTAATCATGCTGAGCAACTGGACATAATTACTACTGCCTTTCTATGTAAATCATTAATTTTGCCCTAGTTTTAAGGGTCTCCTTGGAAGGGTCTCCTTGGGTTGTTCCTGAAAATAATTTGTATGTTTAAAGCAACTTCAGATTTGTGACAGTGAATTATGCTAATGATTCCTAATGTCTAGTTCAGTGACTCTTTTTTTCTTCTTCCGATGTTGGCAGAATGTCATACATTATTAAAAAAAAAAAAAAAAAAAAAAAAAAAAAAAAAAAAACACCACCAAACTACTTTACATTCAGAAGATAGAAAACAAAAAGCTACACATTTCTGTTCTTCTTGGTCTTCATTGTGACTAGACTCTAGTAATATATTTTTAAGATAATTATATATATAGACAGACTGGATCTTAACTTGGATTTTTTTGGGTCCTTGAAAATAAGTAAATACTTGTAACTGATAGTTTGCAAATTATCTTTTATATTTTCTTCTTCTTGTAGAAGAAATTTCGTAAGCAGAAGATTTACTTTGATTTAGACTAGTCATTGAGAGGCTCTAAAGTTTTATGAAAGAGAAAGCAAAGCATGCCAATTGGGTATTTTAAAAAAGATTGTATATGAGGAAGAAATATATAGAATACATCCTTGGTAGCAAATTAAATCCTTATATGCATTTTTTTCTTGAGCATTACAGGAAGAAAGACTTGAATAGCCTTGTTGGTTTATCTTCCTCATAAGCATATAGGATTAAAAAAAAGAAGAGAACACTGTAAGAATTGGAAGGCAGAGTCTGAAGATTGCACCAGCATTTTAAAAAAGCAAAGTAACTAGTACTTCTTGATACTCTTATCTTGATTTCATAAGTTGCCATCTCCCTTTATTATAATATCTCCATCTTCTTCCAATTCACAAACAAACTATTCTTAAATGCCCTTTCTGACACCAGTTACTGTATAAATTCTCTTGGGTAAAACTAAGTCCCCTATTTATTACTGTGTAGACTACATCTATACACAAAGTTATTAGGATTTATGCAAGTAATTCAACCAGTCAATGCAAAAAACCAGTGAAATACTACCTCAGGAATGCATCACATAACTGAGTTATAGGATAATGATTACATCCCTGACTTTGGGGCCCTAGAAAAACAGATTTTTTTTTTTTTAATGAGACTTCCCTGTGTGCAGGACAGTGTTTTCTCAAAGGTTTGAACTTTGAGGTAACAACTTAAAAGGTGCAGAATAAACTTAGCTAAAAAAAAAAAGAAATGGAGTCCTGGTATTGTCTCATGCAGTCATGTTTGTGAGGAGAAAGCACACACTCAATGTTCAAGGTGGTGAGCAAGCAGAAAATTAGCATATTTAAATTAAGTGTCCATCCCAGTCTATTAGACTGTATTCATATTCTCCTAAGTGAATTTTTTCATTTTGAATCATCAAATAATTTTTGAGAAAAAAATTATTTTGAATAACTTTCAAGAATTATTTTGAAAATTCGTTTCCCAAAACCCAAACAAAGTAGCATGTTGTGGGCTAATACTGTCAGAATGCTGTTTATTTTTGCAAGGCTAGAGAATGTTTCAGAAGAAAAATTCTTCCAAGGAAAGGATAATTGAAATCTAAGATTTCTATTATGTTATTCTGTAGAAGATAAATTAAAAATAAATTCAAAATAACAATTAGAAGGGTCAACATTCTACATAGTTTTGGGGTTTGTATGATATCTGTAAAATAATCACCTAATTGAATTGATGTGCTCATTAATATTTTCATTGCATATTTCTTCCTGAGCAGTACCTGTACTAATTGCCATAGTAAGCCACTTATATTTTTTTTCTGTGTTTCACTCCCTAGTAAGTTCTTACTGGAAATATTTCCAGGTTTCCATTCAGAAATTGACGCAGCAGTCAGCAGTTTATGCAGGCAGTTCAGGATTGTTTTCTATTATAATAAAAAGCATTTTCAACAAACAGAAACTTTGAGAGGCATGCTGTAGTTTTCATCAGATACATCTTCTGATAAGAGAGTGACGAGGTTTATGAAATTCCATATTTTCAGAACAGCAAGTGTTCATTCATTTCTTATGGACATCCTGCAATGCCATAGCAGATAAAGATCTTTCACAGTTTTCATTACCACTAGGATAGGCTTCTTCAAATTACTATTTAAAGATAAACATTTTCCAGTCTTTGCTGCCCTTCTTTCTGTGTCTTTCTAGAAACCAGAAGGTGAAACAAAAATAAAATTTGATCAGATTTCATGCCCATTTTTTTGGGTTTTTTTTTTCCATAAGAGAAAACTCCTTCCTTGCAGAGAGCTCATCTCAAAGTCTCTGGTAGCTAAAAGCACAATAAAATCCATTCCAAAAATGCCAATACCCCCCAAGCATCTTCCATATCTAAGTTATTTAAAGTATTTTAAGTCCTCAAAGAAATGAGAAGAGAGAAAATTAATTCCAAGTTTAGAGACGTCTTTTCTCATTTTGAAATAGAGATCACTTTCTTTGAGATTCAATTATTTTGAGGTCTACAGTACTAGAAATACAGTAAACCACAACAGAATTAGCTTTAATTATATCAAGAGTATATATAATATATATTGTATTAAGGGTATACTGGCAGAGGCTCTGTCTATTTTATTAAATTCTGGGATACTTCTGAGCCCTTGGTCTGATTTCCCTAGTTGTTCCCCATTTTTTTAAGGAGTTGGTTTACATTCAAGGCAGTGCTACAGGGGAAAGGAAAAATCACAGGTATAAGGCCAATAAAGTATTGTCAGCCTAAAAATAAAACAAAACAAAAGAAAGCAAAGCAAAACAAAACAAAACAAAAAACAAAACTGCAAATGAAAAGCAACTGTCCAGCTACAATGACAGCAACAAGAATAGTAAAAATTAATACAGGAAAAACTATATATTATTATCCATAGAATTCTTTTAAAAACACCCTTTGTTAAAATATATCCTTTTTAGCTGACACTGTACTCACCTTCCCAATGTCCCTCCAGTTTCCCCAGCCAACTGCTGCTGTCATGGTGAGTCACCAACTTCCTGAGCCCCTTCCTGGGAGAAATGCAGAGTTGCTGCATGAAGTGCAGGGCCCCATCATCCTCAGTGTTCGGATGTGCTTGGGTTTATTTTTGTATTTCCTCACCTGCCTTCTGGCTGCTCCCAGCTGAGCGTGAGTGTGACCCTGCAGCCTCCCCAGGCTCAGCCACGGGGCTCTGCTTTGGGCAGGACCCCCTGGGTCAGCCGGACCCTTCCCGGGGAGGCGCCGGCAGAGCCCAGGCTCAGGCTCAGGAGGCAGCAGGTATTTGGTCCTCAGGGTGCAGCTGGAAATAGCCCAGCTTTGGCTGAGGTGAGCCCAGGCCAGCCCTGAGACTGGTGCTCTTCTTCAGAGCCCTGGTCTAGGAGTGAAAGAAGTCTTTTATACTGGGCTCTGGATAGACTTTGGAAAATAGGAACAAACAAATCTTCCTGTTTCTGGTATATATTAGAAATTCATACTAATGTATACTACCTATGAACCCAGCAAAACCAAGCTGTAAATAAAGTCTCTTAAGCTTTTCTTTTATATAAGCAGTTACTGAGGTGAAGTGCATTTATATTGGATTTTCTTTTTATCATAGAAAAATAAATCTCAATCTAGTGAAAATTCTCATAAAACTTGTCTTCTTTCCTTAAAAGTGATTGATATGTCGGAAAAAACCCTGAGAACTTAGAGCTGAAAACTAAATAGCAAGAAAATAATTTGACTCTGGAAGTTATTTTAAAGTAAAAGGGACAACATAAAAAATGTGAGAAACACAAGAAAAGATCACCAGCATGCTCCAAGAGTTAATTTTGTGATTAAATCTATGACATTGGAGCTAAAAAAGAGAAAGGCTGTTTCATTATTACGTTTCATACACTGTCTTACTACTTTCTGCTTTAAAAAATACATATATATTTGGAAGAGCATGAATTGCATGTAGTTATTTAATTTTCTGTTTTATTTTCTCTTTTCCACTTAAAAATTCCATCTTCAACACTAATTCTCTAGCACACTCTTTAGTAAATACTTAACAACAACAACAACAAAAGCTTTAAGGGTTAAAATTTGATTGTTAAGAAGTCTTTTGTAGGTAACATCTTCAGTCTATATTTTTTACTAACAAGCTGTCAATACAGAGCTTAATCTTCAAATTTGTGAAACTACTGGAAAGGAAAGATTATATCCAAATATCTAAGGTATCGCCAGGGGCTGACCTAAGACCTTTGAAAATCTATTAAAGAAAAAAAAAAGTTAGTAAATACATTAAACAGAAATTTCTTTACAGTTATTATACTTACCTGGGCTATGACTTTCCTTCAATCTTTATATTTATTGGAAGCAAGGCATTAGACCGTCATGCTTATTTCAAGTGTGTGTTCTCAATATTTTGCTACAATTTCCTTCTTTCCCTTTCTGGATCAAAATCAATGATTCTTTTCTGGAGTTAAAATTCCCTAATATGAAATTTTTTGATAATTTAACTTCTGACCAGCTCTATTTAGAAATATTTTCATCTGTTCCCCACTATATTCAGACACAAAATATTTTATATAAATGGATTAAGTTGAAAGGTCAGGCTTTTGATGTACCAAATCTACTGGAAAAAGGAAACCTATTGTGTTATCACAGGACATCTACCAACTCTTTATAGGTGAGTGAAACATGCTGAGAGAGATCTCAGAATGGGATTTAGGGAATATTTTGCTGAAGCCCATCATGCTATTATTATCTAAATTAAACTGCAGAATTAAATTGCCACAGGACGAAAGTCAAAAGTACAAATTAAATCAAAAAGCAATTAGAGATATCTATGGCTTAAAAGTCCTTACAGACTTTTTAAATGCCAAGTTATAAATAGGAATTTTAACTAAGGAGGTGCCAGTGCTGCAAGCTGTTGGAAGCTGAGAGAGAGTATGCTGGGGAAAAGATTACCCTTTACAAAACCCATTTTTATATTAATTTTCTAACTATGTTTGCGCTTGCCACAGTAAGCACAATGTACTTGTCTAGATAGATATTTGTTCTTATTTCATACAACCATTCCTAAAAAGTGCATTTAAGTTCTGAAATATTCCATTATTTCCCAAGTTGCAAAAGACTTAATGTATATTCAATAAGATTAGTAGCAACAGTATCTCCTGCTTTGTTCTTGACATGTTCATGTCATTGAATCTATTGTTTTGGGCAAAATGTTGAACGCATAACCTTTAACCTAGCTGCCTAAAAAAAGAGCAAAAAAACCCCAGAAGAGTAGACTCATTCAGGCAAAGCTACATGCATTAATGATATTAGGAGAAGAAGCCTTAAGAAAAACTGTTTCCATTAAAATTGCCATTTTAAGAAAAAAAAAAAAAATCCATGCTGATGTGATTAGAGAAAGCGACTCTCAGTTTTGAAAGCTAGAGCTGATTTTAAACTCATCTGATGTGTCTGTTGCTTCCTTGTTTATAGGACTACAGGAAGTAGAATTCTCAAAAATAACAGAAGACTTTTAAGGTAAATTTAAGGTAAAATGAAAAGAAGATGAGGAATTAAGAAAAATTTCTCTATCTTAGAATTTTTCAAAATGGTCCTGATAGAGCTGTGCAACAAAAATCGTTTAGAAACTTGGATCAATAGTATGAAGAAGTCAACAAGGTAAAAAGACTGAAACCCAGTTCACCCAGAATATTTACAGAAGGCAAAGTGATTAGAAAACAACTTCAAATTAGAAATCATAGCTTCAAATTCAAAACCCAGATAATTTATCAAGTTCAACAGTGCTAACCTTTTTGGCTCCTATTAAAGCAAAACCACACAACTCCAAAAACATTAAAAACAGTCTAGTAAAACATGATTTTTCAAGCAAAGAAGATTAATTCTCAGGGTTTCTTCTTTCCTGCCACACTTCCCAGGTACTGAGGAGTGATTTGACATAAAATATATTTTGCACGAATTGACCATGGGGCTCTGAAGTCTGAAGCTAGATGATGGCAACTATGGAACTGTAAATGAAACATAATGTGTCTGATGAATAACTAAAAAGACAGGCTATAACACAGATGGAAAATTTCACTAAAAAAGTAAAATTATCGTTATGCTGGCTAGAGGAGGAATGGCATTTTCAGTAACATTGCTGAATAGGCAAGAGGGAAGTGTATTTGGCTGGGACCTATGTTTATAGTAGAAGGGAGACTGTAGAGACATTATTGTGATTGATTCTCACAGTATGCTGGATCAGCTAAAAGCTCACTCTTCTGACATTTCAGATTTGTATACATGGAAAATATATTTCTATCCCCTTATATTAACTTAAGCATCAGTACAAAACATCGCACATTAACAAGAAGTACATTTCTACACGGAAAGCAGTGTTGAGAATTATTCTATAAGAAATTTTATTCCCCTTTTTTGCCATAGTGTTTGATGTACTCTAATGTACAACTGTGTCTGTGGGTGTGTTCTACATAAATCAATCTAGTGAAATCTGGTAAAACTGCACTTTCATTGCAGATCAGAACAAAGTTTTGCAGCAGAAGCTGATACAGTCATGACAGAGTGGGGACAATATAAATATTTAATAGTCTCTAAATTTCCATGTTGAATGTGTTTTCATATTGGCCTCAGCAACGCATTATGAGACAGCTTGCTGATTCAGACTTTCCTAAAAAAGCAAAGCTGTTATTTCTGTGTCCATACCTAATCCATTAGTAAGATCCCTTATGTTAATTTTAAAAAAGTATTGTCATTTTCTATATCTCCCTAACAGAAAAAAAAGTCTAAATTAAGTACAGCTGAAAATAAAATACATAATATATAATATATAATATATAAAATAAAATATATTAAAAAATTTATAAAATATATTTTCTAGGTAATTTGCTAGGTAGAAAGTTAATTATCATTCTACAGTTAGCCCATTGTAAAGAATCTGCCTATCTTGACCTGGCTTTTAAAATGTAAGATTTGTTAGCTCTGCAGAGGTATTTGTTCCACTAATATTTTATATTTATATTCAGTTTATATATCTATCTATGAGATTAGAATGACTTCATTTCAGCTACTATGGTAGGTAGTACAATAGGTTCATATAAAACATATTTCATTCTCTATGAGTTTATAATTTTTATCTTGTGAGGTTTTCCTCCTTTCTGAATAATGAAAATATTTCTGACTTATAAAACATATATATATTTTATATATTTGTCATAGGCTAGGAAAAGCCTGATTTTGTTCCAATCGGGGTCAGTTTTTTTGATTGACAAGCAATTTATCCAGTAGAAGACAAGCTGCGACTTTTGGCGGAATGCTTAAAAAGGCTGGGTGGGGGGAGGAGCGACCTCTTTGTCTTCCGGTGTGGCAGGCCGGGGACAGGGAGCCGCCGGGCCGGGCCGGCCTCAGTGCCCCCCCCCACCCCGGGCGGCTGCGGCGGGCCGGGCCGGGCCCCGATGCCGCCGGAGCCGGGGCGGGCTGGGCCGGAGCTTTAGGAGCCGCTGTCTCGCAGAGAAGCAGGCAGCATGGAGAGGAGAGGGAGCTCGGACGGAGTGCCCCTTCGCCCTTGCTCTTCTTTTCAAGCCGAAGAAACCAGCGCACGGCTTCTAAATGACTCAGTTTCCCGCCGCAGAGCCATGTGGGCAGCCCGGCAGCCCGAAAAGTTTAACCCTGTGTTGCTAGCAGATGGACTTTCCTAAACATCATCTTTCTCCGGAAGAAGAACAGCTATAGCGAATGAACTATGGAAGGACACAGCATGAAGCTACAGTCGGTGAAAGGAGAGTGAAAAGGACTTTAAGGCAAAAGGACAAAGGAGTGGCCTAATTTTGGCTGGACATTTCTGGTAAACTATAGAGACTGAACTAGTTTTTTTTTCCTGTAACATATAAATGCTTTTGGGGGGATGTAAGGTTCTAGTTAAAAGTGATATGAAGCTTTTTGCTCCTAAAGAAAGAGGAGATTTGTTTTTGGGTCTTGAGATGATTTTGGAAATAGAAAAAGAGAATCTTTGTGTCATACTAGAGGAGGCATCCTTAAACAGTACCCCAATAAGCAAATATGGCCCATGTGCAGTGTTAAGAGAGCTGCTAATGGGTAGGATTTCGCAGTTTGCAGGAGTTCCTTTAAAATCCTCGCAGATGTAGAGCATGGGATGTCTATATAGAACCCAGAGAGACTCCTTTCCTAAAAGAACTGATAAAAGGTTATTTTTAAAATGGTAAAACTGGCTGAGGTTGCAGGTCATGTCTTTTTATGTTGAGTGAAGAAAGGTAAAAAACTTAGAAAGAGAAAGAAAGATGTTTTAGAAGTTTCATTTGTTGTTGTTGTTGGTTTTTTTCCCTTTTTTTGTTGTTTTTGTGTGTATTAATAAACTATCTTTGTAATTTAAAGATGGGCCTGTTTTGCTTTATATTCTTCCAGTCAAATGAAATATAGAACGTGATTAAACCATCACAATATTAAATATTTCTATATATTCAAATCAAAATATAAATGTGATAGAGTGCAAAAATTACCTATGATCATGGGTGAATTATAGATATGTATTGCTAAAATTAGTAAATAAATTCAGTAATTCATCTCTTCGTATAGTATTTAATCTTTTAAAAATGTTCCTTTGTAGTTGTTTTTTACTCAGTGCCATATGACTGATTTAAAAGAAAAAATAAAAGTTAGCAAAGAAACCTATCAATCTTTGTCAATTCAAAATTGCTCTTGAAAAGAGCATGTAAGGAAGACAGAGACATTATTCTGACAATCTCCAAATCTCTGAAAGTTGTTTCTAAGTGATGTATTAAACAACCCACCATCAGCCATGGATCAAAATCAAGTTAAAAAAATAAAAAATACACCATTATTTGGTTGAACTTAAGAATTTTATTCAACTGTTTTCTTCGTCAGCAAGAAATATTTAAAAAAAATCTTCACATTTACCTTCTGGTCCTTTCAATGTTCTGATATCAATACCCACATGAAAAGAATTAATTAATGAGGTATTTATAGACATTTCAAAAATCCCATATTCCTAAATTTCAAGAAGTCAATACAGAATTTTGCTGAAACATTCACATTTAATAGCCAATGTAGTGTCTATCTCAAAGTGTAATATCTGGGAAGACAACTTAGAGGTAAGGCTTCTGGAAACACAGACTGACAGAAAAAGCAAAAGATTTCAGACTGTGTCTCCTAATAAAATTTCTAATTTATATTTAGGCACACAGAATTAGTAGGAAAGTGTATGAAAATTTTCAGTAACAGTTTATAAAGTTTAAATTATGAAGGGAATATGAAGAAGAATGTATGTATCTGAATGATTCTTTTCCTGTTTTATTCCAGTTTTATGAATTAAAAAAAAAGCCCAAAAATTATTTTTAATCGTTCTATATGGAGATCGGTCTATTCATACTTCACCTTCCTACAGATGTTAAATTCAAAAGTTCTTTTTTATATTTTGGAAACAGAACTTCAGACCAAAATAGTAAGACTAACTGTGGAGAACCTACACATGCAAAAAGCATGTTATCTTACTGTATTGTCACTATTTTTATTTGAACTTTGAAATATTTGTTCCAGTTCAAGTATTTAGATAATGAGCAATAGCATTTTCTTACTCTGTACTACACTATCGCTCATTTCTGACAAGATTTGGGTGTGCTCAACTGAACTAAAATTATAGATTAGTATTTGATTTGCACTTTTGAATAAATATATTAATAATTAAGCCAGCCAGGTTTCAAAAGTATTTTTTCTCAGTTATTGAGCTGGGATAAGAAAGTTATAAAATAAATGTTTGCCAGAAAAATTATTGAAATCCATCTGTACTAGAATCACAGAACGAAGAGTTTGGAAAGGATTTCTGGGGGTCATTCTGTCTAGCCTCTTGCTCAAAACAGAGTTTTCCCCTGCAGAAGGGGGCATCTAAGTACCATTGTCCTTTGCTTTCTTCACTGCCTCAGACAGGGATTAGGCACAACTGGCCCAGGTAGGCAGCTCCCCTACACATTTTCTGTCACATCATCTGTTGCCATGTCTGAAGCTGGTCTGCAAATGAAGGTATGCAGAGGGGGACTGTTGTCAGAAATCACAAGCCTCCAGTGCGTATCTGTTATGGTAAAAGTTCATTCTCCTGCTAGGGAGGAGATGCATTCTCTGTGCTCTTGTGCAGGGTGAGGCTCTTACCTTTGCACAGGCTGCATGAAGGGGGAAACATTTCCTGCCCCTCACCTAAACATGAAGGTCGTGAAGCAAATCACATCCTGAATTCTTCCATTACTTCATTAGCAAATCTGCTACTTCATTAAAAAATCTGCCTGAAAAAAGGACTATTCTCTCTGGGGGTTGCATGTACATTTATCTCATCTCCTTAAAGCACCAAGGGACTTCTAGTGAATTTCTGAATAATAAAAAAAAAATGAGAATCACAGCTTGGATATTTTATTGGGTTTTTTTGTTGTTGGTGGTGGGATTTTTTGGTTGGTTTTGTTTTTTTGGGGTTTTTTTTCTGTTTGGTTTGGTTTGGTTTGGTTTGGTTTGGGATTTTTTTGTTTGTTTGTTTTTGGGGGTTTTTTGTGTTTTTTTTTTCTATCAGCTTTGTCTTCCTTATGTTTTTTTTTTCTATCAACATTTTACAACTTTTTTTTCAGGATTGATAATTTAATATTTATGTGCAGGAAATTTAAATTATGAGAAAATATGTTAATTATAAAAATTAGAAAAACTATATATTGGAACTTTAGGCCTGTGCATTATGAAGGTTTTTGAGTTTTGGTAGAATGAATTAAAACTATAAGTTGTTGCTGTAAACTAATAGGGGACAATTTTTCTGTTCCACTGCAAGTGTCCTGACTTCTCAGGAATTTTTTACCTCATTGAGGGAAAAAAGGAAGAATTAGCATTGTCTGCTAACAATTGTACCCTTCATGTTTTTTGAGCAAGAAGCCTTCTGAAAATAATTAGAGACAGTCTGAGATTTCACTGCTATTAATTTCAAACTCAGTTTTTATCTAAAAAAATCTATCTTCAGTGCTTTAGTTTTTTATCTAAAACTTTAGAACTTGTCTGATTACTAAAGTTGTCTGGTTTTGCACCCAATAATTTTATTACCTATTATATAAGCTAATGATACCTGTTGGTGTTAATCACATTCATCACATTTGATAGTACTAATCATAGAACCCTTTAAAACTTATTTGTAAGTGATCATCAACATTTTGTTCAAATATGCAATGATGAGTACTTTTAAAGTTATCTAAAATGAGGCAATTTTTTTTCCAGGCCATATAATCATTGAGACATGAAAAATGCAATGTTGCAGTAAGAAAGTATTAATGATAATCATGGTGCATTATAGAAACGTTATGTATTGTGCTGCAGCTTTGGAAGTTTGGAGCTCATTTTTCTTTTGTGAAACACTGAATTCTGCTGACAGTATCTGGATATATTGCAAAAAAGTTATTTATTGAGTATTCTCATTTGATGGTAGAAGCTGCAGAGGCATTGGTTCAGCAATATTCTTCAAGTATTCTCACTCTCCTCAAACAGCCATGACCTGGAATCATCCTGGAGGTGACACTGGCTGTCTTGAAAGAGATGACACACCTTTACTACACTCAAGCTACTTTACTACCTATGAAGAGTGATACTATTAAAATTACTTTTTTTCCCTCTGGTTCTTGTAGATAGTGAAAGGGATTAATATCATTTTGTGCTGCTTTGAGTGATTCCATGCTTGTGCTGGGTCAGGGGCAATAAAAAGGCAAGGCAGAGAAACACGAGGAGATGAGCAGTCCCTTCAGGCCAAGCAAGAGTTGTGCTCCTTATTCCAAACAGTATTTTTATTTTCATTCAGTCAAAATATTAACTGCCTACAGATTTAGCTGGACTTATCATCTGTCAGATGAGAGGTTTTCTCCACAAAAATATATTTAAAAAGAACTCTAAACAAGTCAAACTTTTTGTCTGCTGGTCCTTTGGACTAAGATTCTTGTTTGGTCAGTCTTTGGTTTGAGTGGTCATCCACTGAAAGACACCTATTCACCTGTTTTTTCTTTTGTGTTTGTTTTGCTGGGGGGGGAGGGAGTGTTTTTTGTTTTACTTTTTATTATTTGTTTGCTCTGTGGAAAAGTTGCATTCAGTCACCTCAAAATAATAAAATTCTAGGTTGTTTCATGCGACATCACTACTAGATTATTAAGTAATAAATAACAACTAATGTAGAGTTTGTTCAGGAAAGAGTCAAGGAAGTTGTATCTTATGGAAAGAAGGGAATTTATCTCTTTCTATTGCTTCTTTCACCCTATAGAAGAGGTATACAAGCTCTCTTTTATCTTCCAAAATTATTGTTTCTAAAAATATTTCTAATAAATTGTATGGGTTTTGGCATTAGCCAGAAACTTTACTAATCATCATAGCATGAGTTGACTGATAAATTTTCCTGAAAAAATTTATTTCAAGTAACAAGTTATTTCTTTGTAGTGAAGTAAACCAGAATCTAAAGAAACAGCAAATAATTACTCTCATTTATCTAGGTATATGACAACATATTACCAGTAAATTCAGTATTTTTTGGAAATAAAAATTTCCAGGTGTCTACAAAGTACACATAGTGCTCCCAAATCTGGTAATCTACAGTAGCTCCTACAAATATATCATAAAGCATTTGAGGTTGAGCCTTGGTGCAATCATGGTAAAATGGAATTGTTAAAACATCTGCAACTATGTGGGAGCTGATAACTGGAATTTATACTTGAGAATGTAATAAGAGTTGACACCTATTTGTGACATGACTGTATCATAGATTGCCTGCAGCCTGATAGCATCACTATTTCTTGCAGGCAGAGATGTATTTGCTGAAGGTGAAAATGTCATTTAAACAGTTGATACCTTTCAAATAGTATAAGCTAAATGCCTTGTACAGTTCTTGCCTTTTCAGAACAAATATACACAACTTGAAATTCTGGATAAAGAAATAATGCATCTGTGATTATTAAGTCAAGCGAGAAGATACATTTGCAACAACACACATGGCTATCTGTAGAGGAATTTGATTTGTCGTGGCAGAGATTAATAATCAAATATTGCTGTGAGTCTGCGTAAAATAATTCAACATCATGGATATCTGTTTAGTTTATTTACCTTACAAATAGAAACCATGTAACTGTTTTAAAAACCTCTTTATATTTAGACAGGACAACAAAATCATAACCTCCTTTACAGTACAACTTGTTCCCACATGAGAAGTAAAGAAGTATATGGTCACAGCTGACATTGAAAAGGAAGTCTGAGCACAAGTCAAGCGTAATATATTCAGACATAAACACAAAAGTTATTTTTATTTATATGAGAAATTATATTTAAGAGTGCATAAATTGACTCTTCCATTTAGTCACTTGTTCAAAGATTAAAATTAAGTCTGTTACCTGCCATATCTTTAGCTTTCAGTCTTGCTGCTATATCATCAGATCAGCAGTGTGTTAACAGAATGGCATCTTGCATTCACTTTCTAAATGAACTAATCAAAACTTCTGTTACCTCTTTTTGTATTTTTCTGAAATTTTCCTCTTTTCACGCTTACATTTTTTTCTCTTTACTCTCTCCATACCAACACCTCTTGCTTCATCCTTCTGCACTTTCTTGTCCTTTCCTTTTCTGCATCTTTGCTTTCCATCATGTTAATGCCAATATCAGAGCACTACCAAGACAGATGTTACTCCTTAAGGGACGAGGAGCCAGGAGCTAAGAGTGGAACGTTGCTGGCCAGGACCTGTCCCTCTATCTGCCCATGTCAGTACCCACATGTATCTGTGAAACCCCATGATTAATAGTCTACCACTATTCATAGCTTCTAATTCCTGTTTGTTCTCTGGACTGCATTTGTTGTCTATACCCAGTCATGCTGCCTTCAGAGGGGAAGGTCTGTGAGCTCTGTTCATTACACTGTTCTTCCACACACATGTTCCCTGCCTTCCCTGCCTCAGCTTCAGCCTCTAGCCACTATTCCCCCAGAACTGAGGCTGCTGCCATTCTTACTTCCCTGTAGCAGGAAGCTCCTACCCCTCCTACCCACTGCTTCCTCTCAGTACTCAGGGGTGTATCTGTTTCTCTGATGCAAATCAGCAAAGGACTTCTAATGTCAGAAGTCACACATTTTTAGACTCCCATATCTTGTGAATCTCCAACCACTTGACATTCAGCATAGACATGGGACTGAATATATTCTTTTGATGAGGTCTTTTCAGTACAGAGCAGAGTGGCTGGATTGTTCAGCACTCTGTGGAGCAGTAATCTTTGAAGGCTGTAGAGGCTGAATGTTCTCAGTGCTGTGGTCTTACATAACAACCTCCCACTCAGCTATTTTCTGGTAGAAGTAAAATCTATCTTATCTTGTAGAAGAAAGAAATGTGCCACTTCTCTTCAGGGAAAGATTCAAGGTAGCTAATCCAGAACGGGTTAAGACTTTAAGAAATACATGCAGAGTGTTATGCCACACGGCCTTGTCTGCAACCTTGGCTATTTCTATGTCACTGGCAGTGGATTTTTCTTTTCTTGTCCTCAAACCGGTCTCACTTTTGCATTCTCTTCTGGTCTCATTCAGTGTGTCCCTGACTCCCAAGTGCATTTCCCTCTCTCTTTTGCACTTCTCTTTCATTCAGAGTGGCTAGTATACCCTACTTAAAAATATGAACTCTTGAAAGGACTTGGCTGTTTTTTTCTTCCACAGCTTTACTCTTCCTGTCCATGTGATAAATGCTTGCATGCACCTTCATGCCCCCAACAGAGACATCCTTGAAATGCAAAGAAGTTACGTGTTATTTAAGTATTGCATTGAATTCCAATATAGTCAATCCATTTTTCACTTACAAGTTTGAGAAGTATAACTTGCAAGGACTTCAGTTCTATTCTTAGCACTCGTTTCCCTACTATTAGCATTGCTGCATCTGTCAGCAGAAGAGCAGAGGAAAACCATTAGTTAATGGCTAAAGCCCGTCTGAATATTACTTGTTTATCCCTTTGCTGTGTTCCCCTGAATGTCGGATAGTGTCTCACAGCAGTAAAAGTAAATGCAGTCAAATGCAAATTAGAGAATACACAAAAAATAATAACAGATAAATGAAAAAAGTGGGTTTTGGATCAAGCCTTTTGACTGTAGGATTAAACCTGTGTATATTTTCTAATTTAACTACATTAAAATATCACTTAAAGATATTGAAGTATTTATAATTTTTCTACTTGTAATAGATAAGTCGATTGCTATATTAATAGTAAAAACTAAACTAAAAAAAAAGAAGCAGTACATCTTAAGTTTTAAATCTGCTTTGTGTATGTCTAAAAGTTAATAGAATGTAAACAAAAAAGTTATAAAATAACCAGGAATATTAAAAAAAAAAAAAATGCAGTATGTGAGTAGGCTGGAAATTGTTGCAATGACAGGGCAAGAGCTACCTGGTGGAAAAACAGGAAAATGGTAAGAGTTTCACAACAGTTATAAGACTATTATTATCAATTCTCTAATGTTATTTTTATTTAGTTAGCTTATCAAAAGCCCAGAGTGGTGTGGTGGTGTGTTTTTCTTTATGAATATTTCTGTAAACCCTTTTGAATGGTTTATCCCCGTTTCCCCGCTATGTTTGGTTTTACCCCAGGTTTTCTCCTCCCTAGTCCAGCTGTCTAGACCCACCTGTTACTCCATCTACATGATGTCAATCCTTCCTAATCCCTGCCCTTAGTTCCAGAGAGTTCCCTGTCAGTCCTAAACCCCTCCCTGGAATTCCCCCATTCCTCGAAGCCCCCTTGGTCCATGTGACCCTTTCCACTCCCCTTGCCCTTCCTATAGGTTGTGAACCCCTCCTTAATCCCCTCCCCATTATATCCCTGATTGGCTGAAGAATTGTATCCTCCCCGTTCCTCCCCCGTTTAAAAGACTGTGCAAGCGCAGGCTCTTTGGTTTTCTTGTGACTGCACCCCTTGGGGAATAAATCCTTTGAGAAGCACACGAGAGACTCTCTCCCTGTTCTTTACTCCCATCCTCGGCACACCACAGCCGAGTGCCATTGCGTGCACTCAACCGCAGGGTTTGGCAGCCCTGCTCTGCACTGCTGCTTGTGCCGAAGCTGGACCCAGGAGCGGCCACGCTTGGCGCAGTGCCAGGGACTGTGAGCTAGCTGGGCTTCTCCAGCATCGCATCAGAGTGGTCGTATTTCTTATTAAAAAGCATGGCAACAGTCCCTTTTTATAGTGTCAGTGTTAAAACCTTTCAAAGATCTTAAAGGGCCAAGAGGGAATTTTGCCCTCTGTTACTGTATCACATGGGGTTTACACACTTTACAGCAAAGCAGGTCTAGAGGTTTTTCTTCCTTGACTAGTTCTGTGAGGACTTGATTTATAGATGGAGGGGGGAACAAAAGGCATTCTAGCACAAGGACTTCCTGAAGAATGGCAGATTTTCCCAATTGCTACCAAAGTATGATCAGCACTTCACCATTGTATAGGCCCTACTTCTCAGGCTAAGGCTGCCAATCCTGTTTCAAATCCCAGTATGGAGCTGTGAGCAAGTGTAGAGTTTACTCATCGACAGTCCCCACAAACTGTCAAATTTAATAACACAGAAAATGTCAGCCAAATTGTTATACTGAGATCCATGTGAAGAAATAATAAGCAGTGTTATATAATGTTGTTCAATAGGGAATGATTTCTAGTTGTAACAGCTTTCATTTATGTTCTTATTCTTTTCGACGACACAGGTGGTGATGCCTGTAGTTAGGTTTGTCTGACATTTTCCCTTTACAAGTCTGTGTTTGCAGTTCCTTGTAGTTTGGCCAAGCTTCAACCAGATCAGCTGCCTAGACTACTTTATTATTTATTTTTTATTATTTTGTAAGCTTCTCCCTGTACCTGGCATGTAGCCACTTGGAAGCCCATCCAGGAATGTGCAGTATCAGAAGCTGTTCTCTCACTAGTTGAGATGTTCACATCATTAGAAAATAGAAAAGTTTCAAGGAAAGTTTTTGATCTTGGTATTTCTCTTCCTGAACTGAAAAGCCTCAATTTTACAGGAACACTCTCTTGCTTTCCCTTTGAGAAATTTCAGAGTGATACAGCTAAAACTACTGAACTGAAAGTATTTTATTTTATTGTGTTTGATATATGCACTGCTCAGAAATGACCTTTCTCCCCACATTATGTAAAAATGTGTTAAGTAAAACTGCCTGTAATTTCATAGGAGTTCTTATTTTATTCTTGTTATTGACAATGTAAATCAGAAGTAACAAAATGTAGCAAAGTTTTAAACCACTTGGTTTGTATTTTCTCAAAGACAACTCTGCAGTATTTCCTAGAATGAGGGACAAATACTGATATCTGTTCTTGGAAAACAGACAATGAGTATTACAAGCCTTATTCCCACCATTTTAGCTGAACTGAAGCTTCATGGCAGATTTTTCCTTTACCATTCAAGGTTATAACTTTCTGAGAGGAAACATCTCTGATAGAAATATCTCTATCTGGTGTTCTCCAGATGTTGCTGCCTTTGGGTCAGAATGAAATTAGGTTGTGTACTATGCTCTTCACTCCAAGATATTATTTCTACTAATTGAGAAATTTTCCTTCCTTTCCTCTTGCTCAAGGAAGAAAAGGAAAAACACACGAAGAAAACCAAAAATCTCAACAAAATCAAACTAAACCAAACAAATTACATAACCCCAAAAAACACAGAACAGACTTTTCTTGAATGGTATGTGATGGTTTTATCACGTTCTATATTTCATTTCACTGGAAGAATATAAAAGCAAAACAGGCCCATCTTTAAATTACAAAGATAGTTTATTAATACACACAAAAAAAAAGAAGAGGGAAGAAAACAACAACAAATGAAACTTCTAAAACATCCTTCTTTCCCTTTCTAAGTTTTTTACCTTTCTTCACTCAACATAAAAAGACATGACCTGCAACTTCAGCCAGTTTTACCATTTTAAAAATAACCTTTTATCAGTTCCTTTAGGAAAGGAGACTCTCTGGGTTCTATAGAGACATCCCATGCTCTACATCTGCGAGGATTTTAAAGGAACTCTTGCAAACTGCGAAATCCTACCCATTAGCAGCTCTCTCAACACTGCACATGGGCCATATTTGCTTATTGGGGTACTGTTTAAGGATGCCTCCTCTAGTATGACACAAAGATTCTCTTCTTCTATTTCCAAAATCATCTCAAGACCCAAAAAAAATCTCCTCTTTCTTTAGGAGCAAAAAGCTTCATATCACTTTTAACTAGAACCTTACATCCCCCCCAAAAGCATTTATATGTTACAGGAAAAACTAGTTCAGTCTCTACCAGAAATGTCCAGCCAAAATTAGGCCACTCCTTGTCCTTTGCCTTAAAGTCCTTTTCACTCCTTCTTCACTGAGTGTAGCTCCATGCTGTGTCTTCCTATGGTTCATTTGCTGTATTTGTTTTTTCTCTCGGAGAAAAAGATGATGTTTAGAAAAGTCCATCTGCTAGCAGCAAAGGGTTAAACTTTTCAGGCTGCCGGGCTGCCCACGTGGCTCTGCGGCGGGAAACTGAGACATCCGAGCAGCGCTGGTTTCTTCGGCTCAGAGAAGGGGGAAGGGCAGAGAAGCACCTCACATGGGCCTCTCTCCTTCTCTTCTGCCGCCGCCATCTCTGGGCTCCACAGGCAGCAGCTCCCAGAGACTCAGCCGAGGTGCTTCTCCGCGGGCCGCAGCTCCCAGAGGCTCAGCTCCCGGCCGCAGCAGAGCCCAGCCCGGGAAGCAGCAGAGCCCTCGCCCGGCCCTGCCCGGCCCTGCTCCGGTGGCATCGGGGCCCGGCCCGGCCTGCTGCAGCCGCCCGGGGCGGGGCGGGGGGGGGGCAGCGAGGCCGGCCCAGCCCGGCGGCTCCCTGTCCTCAGCCTGCCACCCCGAGGACAAAGAGGCCACTCCTCCCCCCACCCAGCCTTTTTAAGCATTCCGCCAAAAGTCGCAGCTTGTCTTCTACTGGATAAATTGCTTGTCAATCAGAAAGGCTGATCTTGATTGGAACAAAATCAGGCTTCTGCTAGCCTATGACATGGTATATTTCTGTATTTTTGTTACTCCTCAATTTGTCTCTGAAGCATGTTTTAGCGGAGATTCTGCAAGCTCACCTCAGATTCATTTTTGCAGTAAAGGCTTCCCATATGCTCACCACTCTGTTTAAGGAAATCCTTGGAGTACACAGGATTTCAGGAGACTGTTTTCTTTCTTTCTTTGAGGTGGAAAATAACTGTATTTCATAAAAGGTCTAGATACTTTTGCTCATTTACCAAAGTAAAGAAAAGAAAGCATGTAAGTCAGCTCTTCTTTTTAAATACCTAGCTGTTGAACATTTCTCAAACTATTTGGCATATATTATTTAGCAATATATTATTGCTAATTTCTCTGCAATACTCTAAGCCATGTAAGAAAGTTTCCCCTATCAAAGAAAAAAAAAATTGCTGAATTTTTTGTCTCTCTACTCAGAATATTATGATTTAAATAGTAAATTTATGTCACTTATGGCAGATATACTCTCAGTGATATCACGTTTTTATTTACTGCAGTCCTTTTACAGGGAGAGCAAAAAACTTAAATGAGACCAACCTTTCTCTTTTTCTTCCTTCTGTCACTTGGATTCTTCTTACTCTCTTTTCATCACACTTGTGGACACAGAGTGGGGTGAAGATGTCTTTAGGGCTGGAATTGGTCATATATTTTAAGCTATGTTCATGGTTTATTGCCTCATTTCTAACTCATTTCTTACTGATTGCATAAAATCCTCCCCAAAGCCTGTCTTTGTACAAAATTTTAAAGAGGCAAAGTGACAGTAACGAAAGAGAAGGATTACAAAGAAAAAAACCAGTGACTTTTTCCTGTTTAATAAAGAAATGTAGCCTGATAGTGAAGCAAGGCATTTCTTATTTTCTGTAGGTAATTAATTCTGGCAAGTATTTTACTATTGTACAGTCGTTCTGCTGTGAAAATACGTCTTCACCATATGTAGTAGGCAGCAGTGTACAATTCCAAACAAAACTTGGTTTTGAAGACAGATAACTATTGCAATTCCATATCTGAACACGTAATTTTCTTTCAGAGGCTGCATGCATTTTATTCCCCTGCCCAGCTTAGAAAATGGAATGTTGATGGGATTGTATCATCCACACTCCCTCTCTGCATCTGTCTACTGCAAAAGGCATGAAATGGAATGCGTCGCTCTATCATTGATTTGTTGCCAACATAATCTCTTTTATTCAAGTCACAGTCCAAGTGTTTCTCCACCACCACGTTATTTCACAATTTTTCTTCTCCAACACTGACCATGCATTATGAACAAGTCAGATATGTTCATTCACCTTTGATTTTTATACCTCTTTTAAATCAATACCTCAGTGATTGATCTTCTAAAATTTAAAAATCAGTGAGCTGTATAAGAGAAACAGCAAAGGAAGTAGGTGGAAGTTTTTCAGTCCTGGTTGAAATAAACACTAGGCACAATATTGTGTTTTTAATGATTCAAAGACATCAATTAAACATGGTACAACATTGTTTGTTACCATACCTCCTGTATAAATTATACATAGGGTCATTCTGACTTCTCAGTCAGATTAGGGACTAGCAGGCAACAGAACATATAAATACTTGTTTTAAATGTCTTTTTCCAGTAAGTCTATTTCAGTTAGAAATACAGCAATTCTTTTCTTAAGCTGTTTTCTTGATCTGATTGCTTGTATATTTCCTTAGCATCTACAGAAATAGAAATATTATGTCATTCCTATGGATTCGTTACATAGTTCATTTGAAGTTGGTGGCAAATATTTGTCACTGTATCTGATTCAAGATAATTTTTTTTGTTACCTCAATTAACAGAAGAGAGCTAAAAGCACATATCTGGAATTCTGCATGTTTTCATATGTTAATAATAACCACCATGATTTTCTTACTCTTCTGTAAAGGGAAATACTACCAGAATGTTTAAAATAATCATGTATAAGTCTCCTGTCTAGAAGGAAAACTCTGTTTGCCTAATGTTTTAATCATAATAGCAGTGGATTAGAAAGCAAACAGATGCATTCTGTTTCTAATGTGCTACCTTGAGCTGAATTTAAAAAGTTGATTTAAAAATTGAAGTAAGTTATATAAGTGTACCTTATGATTATATTATTTGGCAATATCTTATTATACTCTTTCTTAGTATATTTTTACCTCTGTAATTTCTTTTTTAGCTCAATCTCTATCCCAAAGATTTGTGGTTGGATGCAATCTATGCAGTGGTAAACTTTACAAGTTTAGACACTTTTCCTTAGTTTTACATCTAAATTCCTTTAATAATCAGTTTAGAGAGGAGGAATTTATAGATTGATTCATTCTGTTCAAAGATAAAATGTATTAATTATCTATAAATAGTGCCTGTCTTAATCACCTTATAGGTAGCATTACATTTAATTATGGGAATTAGTCAACTGAGTTCAGTTACAGCATAGTTGGTTGAAAGGAAAAGAAATAAAAACCTAATGGCTGGTGACATATTTAAGGAATGGATGTTTCTTTTGTAGATAACAAAGCAGTCCTCTAAAAGTATGTTAATTTAAAAAGCAAATGGAGAAAAACTCATATTAACAGTGAGTTATGGAATAACTCATGCATAACACAGTATTCCTTTTCCTGTAATCTCCAAGTAGAAAGAAAAACAGAAATCAACAGCCACAGTAATATGTCAAACCATAGTACTTGTTTTGCGTCTGGGCCAAAATTACCCTCTTTCAGATTCAAGATTTCTATGTATTCATATCCCACAGTCTGCACAAAAAGGTGTAGCTGGAAAAGATTTGACAAAATGTAGGGTCTCCCCTTCACTGAGAAATCTGTGTCTAAGAAAGAGGGAAGGATACCTGGACATAAAGGGAAGAAAATAATTCAGAAGTGATAGTTAAATCTGGTTTAATAAGAAAAAAAATAATAGTTGATTTTCTCCTTCAAGTAAATCAATTTTAAGTAGTGGGAAGCTGTTAAAAGAATATGCATACTCTGTTCACTCTTCCAGGACACTGAAAGGATAGCAGGAAACATGTTTATCTTCTTGGTAATGCCTACCTGGGTTTCTAGGGCTTTGGGTCATTTTTGTTTCTGCTTTTTTTCTGTCCACACTGCTGAGTCTTCCTTCTTTACCTCTTGACATATTTCTGTTACACTTGCTCTGTCCAGAGGATATACTAGATTTGGAGATACTATGAAGGACTTGCACGGTGGCATTTACATTCCAACACATACATAGTGCATGCTTCAGGCTGTGTCTACCCTGATGGGGGAACACCCTGCTCACGTGGTCTCAAAAGGGGGTCTGTGTAGCCTCATATGATGGAAATAAAATTGCTATCTGTCTACAAACTGAGGTGCAACTTAGTACTTGACAGCTGCAATTATTTTTCTGTAACGGAAAACTGATATCTTGATAAAGTTCTGAGAGCTGAAATTCACATCCAATTATGAGACACTGAGAAAATCCACAACATCGAGCAGTTTCGTCTACAAGTATTCTATACACTGTGTGACTATAATAAACTGATCAATCCAACAGGAAGTATGCTATTTTTAACCAAAGATGTTAAAATAAATAAAATTCCATAAAAAGAGATCTAAATCATATTCAGGTAATTTTTTAAACAAAATTATGAAGACAGTAGATTAAAATACAAAGTTAAACAATTTTATGTGACATAAGAGTTGACAAGGATAAAATACCTTTTCATATCAGTACAAAAGCTTATTTACTCTTTTGTATTTGATAGAAATGTCTCATTATGTGCTCATATAGATCAAAACTGAGAAATTAATAAGGAAATTTTAAAGTCAAAGAGACATTTGTTAAGAAGCATAAATAAAAACAAAGAAATATTTACTTGCCTCCTATTCATGTTCAGAAATATTCACCTGAAATGTGCTCCTGCAAAAAACAATTCTTCCCCCTGAAATTTTGTCTTCAGTACATTATTCTGTTAAATAATTCTTGTGAAGTATTTTCTTTCAAAATTATTATTCAGGTGGGTTTGTGTGTTGTGATTTATAAATCTTGGAAGAAAAGAAAACCAGACGTTCTCCGCAGCTGAAGACCTTGTTAACAGGTATCCCGCCGTCTCTATTTAGTCCATTTAATGGCTGTACTGCAAGAATAATTTGTTGATTACCAGGTGTTGGCAAAACTTGCTGTATCTGATAATGTGATGAATATTGCATTCTAAAGGCTTGATTCATCATTGTGTTTTCTGAGTGCCATCTGGATGTCCTGTCTCTGAAAAACCTACTCATAGAAAGCCATGTTTTAAAAGTTTTCAAACTTACTAATTTAACTGGTCCTGTCCCAGTGAAACACTCTGTTAAGCAAAGCTTCTTTATAAATCAAGAGAGCCTTCTACACATCTGTTTTTACATCTCTGTATCTTCTGTTAATAATTTTGCATTATACTTTCGCATTGCAGGCCCTTTTACATGGTTTTAAATGATTAAATGTGCTGTATCAATCTAAGCATAAAGATAGGAAGGTGCACACAAACTTTCTTGCCCATTTATTTCACCACACAGCTTTTTAATATACAGGACTCCCAGCAGCCTCTTCATTATGTTTTATGCAACAGAAATTTTTATAGGTAACAGGCTCAAAAATAGAGGAATAAACACCTTTTAAAAAACAATGTGATCACCATTTCATTCATAGCATAAGAAGATGCTGAAATCTTTTTTTTTTTACTGATGAAAAGAAATACATCAGGTCACTGCAGCAGCTGGAAGACATGTTGAAGAATCTTATGCTGCAAAAATAAAACCTGCTCTTTGCTTAAGCTGGAAGTGTTCCCATCAGTTACCTGAGGCAGCCACCCGGAATGTGGATTTCTTCCTGAGGAGAAAAATGCTTTACAGGTAGAACATTTTCAATAACAGATACTGTTCACCCAATATAATTTAGAAGTGCTGAGATTGCCTACACCAGCAGCTCCCAACATTTTAGACATGCTAGATTTCCCGTGTACTCCAGGTAAGGCATGACTGTGAACAAGGTGATTTACAAGGATCAATGCACACATAGTTTTGTGGAGCTTAAATGTGAGACAAAGACTGGAAGCTGACCTTGTCATTCCCATTCCAGAATTAATCCTTGAATAGGTTCAAGCATCGAAGTGAGAGGTTTGGGTTCAGCAGTAAAGATTT
Source organism: Phylloscopus whistleri (assembly GCA_017589585.1). Taxonomy (NCBI): domain Eukaryota; kingdom Metazoa; phylum Chordata; class Aves; order Passeriformes; family Phylloscopidae; genus Phylloscopus; species Phylloscopus whistleri. The sequence goes on from JADMLD010000103.1 coordinate 446,310, forward strand.
TTGAAAGCACCATGATATTTTGAAAACCTGTCTTATTAGCATAAGAACTATTAAAAACCAGGCACATCTGATCTTTTTTGAGAGCGGTACCAGTACTCCAGACTAGATCTGGGTACATACCACCTATACATTTCATAAGGCACTGCATTTTCTTTGGTAAGGTTTCTGAAAGTCCTGTCTCTGTAACTATTTTTGTGGAATGTTTATGTAAGGAAGATGAGATGCTAAGCTCTTCCTGAACAAGAGTAGTTTTGGATAGAAAAAGAGTTATTTTTTTCATAGTAGCTTGTAGGACTCTGTGATCTTTGGTAATAGTAGATTGTATCATTTGATTTCGTCTATATACTATTTAAGAAGCTGATGATTGCCAACATTTTGATACTAGATCTCCAAAAGCACTGAATAGGACAATTTCAATGTCTTTTGTAGTGCTGTATGTGCCACTCTTTTGCCAAGCACTTGTAGGTCTACCTACAAGCATTTAATTCTAAATGCCAGTTGCACCCATACAAAAGCCTTAAAAGAGTTTTATTTTTTTTTCCAAGTTTCTTTGAGAAAACTACCAATGGATACATAACTGGGGCCTTCAGGCAGTTCTGTAGCACTGATGTTTTCCATGTTTTTTTTAAATGTTTTTAAAGGTAATAGCAATGTACCAGGGTATCATGGAGAATCTGGGGGTTCTTTCTGGCTTATGCTTTGTAATAGCTCCTCCCCCATACACTCATATAGTTATGCTGTAATTATGCTTCCGTAGAAGACAGGAACTGATTTAATAATTATATATCTGGATGACTTCTTACTGTCATTTGTAATTTCCATTGCATCTAGTAAAGTGGTCCTCTTGAAAGAAGATTATCTGTTAATTGCCTGCATTTAACATGACTTACTTCTTGTTATCATTTGCCAAAATATCACCTCAAAATATAAATTATTGTAAAGATATACAGAGTAAATGTTTAAAAGCAAGCTTCTTCTCTCATGCTTATCAAATTTAACAGATGCTTATGTGTTCTTCCATCTTAATTCAAGATCCAACTGCTTATATGAAGTTTTTATTTATGCCTTTGTCTCATTATTTGAAAGAATGAAACTCTGAAAATACTATGATCTATCACACTGGAGGATAGTGACACATTATGACACTTAAGGACATCTATATTAAGTTTACAATAATAAATTATTTGATTAAATACAAAAGGTACGGAGTTTAGGCCAGAACAAAGTCACAGTAATATACTATTTATATTATTTTAAATTAAATTAAATTTTATGTAAATGAGCATCTAGAAAGTAGAGCTGTACCACTGGGTTTGCAAGACACTACATGTAGTAGCTCCATGGGCTACTTATTTCCAAAGATATGGATAAAACTATTCACAGGACGTATGTAAAATTTTGCATCATTAGCACTGAGTGTGTTACCTTAATTTATCTTTCAAAACATTTGTCACACTGACAAGGCTTTTTTAGCTGGCAAGAATCTGTTGAAGTTACTAAGCCCTGGAACAGCAGAAAACCTTTAAGTCTTTTAAATCAAAATAGTGACAGCCAGATGACCCTGACTTCAGAGGATCTAGCTCTCTCAGTTTATCATGGGAGCTACTAGCATAAGGCTCGTAGCTTTGATTCTTCCTATGAAATGAATAAATGAGAATGAAAAATGTATCAACTCATCTCAAATAACCCTTTATGGGTTAGAAAATTAATTTACAATCTGCATTTGAATTTGAATTACAATTTTGCAAAAACTAAATAAAAAGTCTGTATTCTATAAATCTCACGGACGATATTTCTGTTTTCAAAACAGCAATGTTTATAGCCTGTGAAAAACTTAAAAATTTCAAGCAGACACATTGAATGAGGTTATTTTGTTTGGTTTTGAGAAATTGAATGAAGTAAAACAATAGCCACCATCAGTAAGGATGAAAAAAACCAGAATTGTTGCATTTAAAAGGAATTAAAAAGGAAAAAAAAAAAAAAAAAGCCAAAGTTAAACCATATTCCTTTGGAACTTTTTTTTCTTTATTTTTGCCTTTTTCAAGGTGGTAGCATCTTTTTAGCTACTATTCTGGCTCTGTTGAAAACACTTGCAAACATATCAAGACCAGTTAAAAAAACCCAGATGTATTTTCACTTGATTTCTCAGGTAAGTACACTGGCATACTGTCAGAAAACAAAAAAAAAGGAAAAAAAAAAAGAAAAAAAAAAAGTGTACTTTTGCTTTATGATCCAGGCAAGAAACTCAGCAAGAAAATAAACCTACAAAAAATGCAATTCAATGATGAGCAGATGTTGCAGGTGTGAAAAAAGAAATCAGTCTCTTGTCCTATAAGCCAGTGTAGTTTAGGAAAAGAATAAGAGAGCAGAATTCTTTGCATTTTTATGGAACAGCAGCCAGTATGGAATGCTGTCTCCATAGTGGGCTTTTTAATATTAATCCCACCTGCAAGTATTTTGAGGAAAGCTGAGTAACAGATGTCAATGAAGCAAAGAAAATATCAGGTCCATACAAGGATTTTAAGAGAGAAGATCTTTTGTTCAAACAGACAGAATTTAATTCATTCAGAAATAATGAATAAAACTGAATTCAGAAAGGATGGATTTTAAGAATAAGCAAATATCAGGGAAAAAGAATTTTTCTTTTTTACATCTCTTATGTCAAAAGAATGTTTTCCTTAGCAAAAATTTAACATGCATTTGAAAGCAATTTTAGAAAATAGCACTTTCTGAAGCAATAGTAACATCTTTACATCAAAGGCAAAAGAAGCTCTGTATTAATTTGGTTTCTGGGGAGATGGTACATTTCTTATTACAGGCATATCATGTGCAGAAAAATCTGACAGGTGGAAAAGTGAAGCAGAACCTTAAAGGATCATCCTAACTATATTGGCAGCTGTCAGGTAGTTTCATGGACCTGAATCATCTCCAGGAATTGTATGTGGAGAGGTGACATGCTGTGCACTGAGCTCCCTCTGCAGCATCCTTTTCCTTCCTGGTCAAGGACTCAGCTCCACTGAGAACCCAAATTCCAAAGTGACTTTTATCCCACATCACCTGAGCTCTGTGTACTGCAATTCAGAGAGACACCCCTCTCTGAAAGAGGCAGCTCTTGCTGCTGTACTGAGTTGTAAAAAGGGCTATCAGCAATGAAAGAAGCTGGGCAACACTTTGGTTTGAGTTTGTTTGTTTTTTTCAACTAGCAATTTCTCAAAGCACTAATGAGGCCAGTGTCTGCTGTTGATCAAAATGGCCCAGGGAAGAATATATCAGTGCACTTGAATTCATTTCTCTCTCAACAAGAGATAATCTGGCCCCTCAAGTCCTCTTTGACCGCTCAGAAGCCATGGCAGTGTTTAGAAGCTGATTACATAATAATGATAATTACAGAAAAATGCCCACATGGCCATTACTAGATAAATTTTGTTGCTGGTAATTATGGTAACTCCTGCTACAAACCTACCTTGTGTAGTTATACAAACTAATTAAAATGCAATTTTCACATCTGCAAATATTTTTGCCAATGGCTAAATTCAAATAGAGTTTCTCAGTGTACTACAAGGAATCCTAAAGCTTGGAGAGCACACTGTTGGATGCCCAGGTTGTATTTCAGGCCTTCCCACCACAGGTCTGTGTGTCTTTCAGAAAGTAACCAGCACCACACCTGCAAACCCATCTGGAAAAAAAAAAAAAAAAAAAAAAAAAAAGGCACTGAAAGAAAACAATAAAGCTTAACTAATCTTGACAAATAATAGACAATGCTTTCATATTTTCAATGCTTCAAAATGTAGGGGCTTAAAATATTCCTGGTTTTCAGTAACTGACATGTAATCTTTATTTATTTAAATGCCAAGAGCTTGGTTTTAAGAAGTGATTATTCTCTGGCTATGGATTAGCTGTAGCTCAGCACTGTGTCTGGAAGACCTATACCACAGAAAACCAGGCACTGAGCAGGAAGCTGGCATAAACTCTGTGGTCGTAGCCAGAAACTGGACAGAGGGATAAGGACTTTGACATTTTTTATGCCAACCAGTAATTTGCAAGTTTCAGAGTGCATATACTACAAGTACAGCAGCTGAAGGAATGAGAGTGATGTACTTCAGGCCAAAATTAGAGTTGATAATTCAATCAAGCCGGGACCTTGATGATATAGCCAAGATCCACAGTAACTACTGTATACCTGACAAACTTAATATTCCAGTTTTTACTTATTTTTATACAGTTTCACAGAATTAAAGGCCTGTTATATCCTGTAAAGAAAAGAGAGAGAAACACATGTAAATATTTTTTTGAGTTCTAGAGCTGCCAAGCAGGAAAATGCAGCTAATGAAGGGATTTTCAAGTTCTTGGATGTCTTCCAATTAAAGGTGCAATGTCAGTGCAAAATAATAAGCAATGATCTGATCATTTTCTGACACTTCTGAAAGCTACTCAACAGGAGAAACAGATGCCTTGTTTGTGTACAAACTCCACACAGAACCTAAATCGTTTCTTGAGAAAACAGAATAAGAAAATCCAAAAAAGGTGGTTTGCCCCTCTCATAATATTCCTCTCCTATTAGAATGTAAGAAAAAAAAAGATACACATCGACCTAATTATGTCCTCCTAAGTGAAGCCAACTGCTAGATCAAATCCCAAAGTCTGGCCAATTTTACAACCCCAGAAAAGCCTACGAGGTAAGCAAACAGCTGAAAGTCAAGAGTTGTTCTCAAATGGATTTGAGGATATTCACCACTATTTTCTTCTAGATACGTAAAGTAACTATTTTTTTAACTTTACTACGCTCCTGTCTTTCAAGTTCCCTATTCAGACTGAGTATTTTGCCCTAATTTTACTTCCGGCATTGAGTAAATGAGCGTTCAGAGAAAGAATTTGTGTGTTTCATCTAATAGTTCTGATTTCACGAGAATACTAATGTCAGTATTCTCATGTGAAATATACTTCAGTTTCCTTTTCTTCCTGAACAGAATGAGAAAGGTTTTGTCAAAGTAAAGCTGAGATCTGATTGTCATTGTTTCTTCTTCAAAAGACAGGGTTGAAAGAAAAGTGAGTCATATGATAAATATAGCAACATGATTCCAGAGAATCAGATGGCCACGCTGATATTATCAATACTTATATTATCGATAACAAAACAAATAAGCAGTCGTTAATGTGATAAAATAATGAATGAAAGTCTTAGGCCATTTCAGCCCAAGTCAGTGCTTTTTTCTTAAATCACCTTATTGTTTCTCATCTGTGTTTGAATCTATTTTGTAGTTTTCAGTATATACTGAACTCATACATGCACACGCACATATGCAAGCTTGTTTTCTTTGTAAAACAAGCAGAAACTAATTTCACTGGGTTAAAGCTACGTTATTCTTTGTCACAGTGCTGTATGAACTTGCAACCTGGTCTCAGTGGTTCTAGATCCCGGTACCTGCAGTCCTGCGCGGCTGCGGCAGCTCTGGGGAAGATCTCCCACCTTGCTTGGCTAGCCCTGCCACCGATGACAAGTGACGCACAGCCCAGTGCGCTGGTGAACCAGGCTGATCCTGTGAGCCCTTCCAGCAGCAGCAGCGTGTCTGCGGCGAGGAGAGATAAGAGGGGGACTCTGCGGAGGGTTAACACTGAAGGTTAATTGCAGCCCCCGAGGGGAACAACCTCACCTCAGGAGATCTGCCTTGGCAGAGGACCGACTGCCCGGTGATTGTTACTTTCATACGGCGGGGGGGGCGGGGAACAAAGGGAAGCGTTAGGGAAAGAATCAATCAGGAAAGGTCAGGGAGTCGCTCCAGGGGTGAGAGACAGGAGAGGCGACAAATCCTCCGGGGAGAGGAGGGGACCCCCGACATCCCGGCCAATCACTCGACGCTCTCCCTGGAACTTTCCAGAGGCAGGGGGAGACGAGGTCAGGATTGACAGGTCTCGGGGGTACGGGGGGCAGAGATTGACATAGAACAGAAACTGGGTGAACAACTGTGGGATAACCCAAATGGGAGTTAAACAGGGGCATATAGAACAAACCATTGACAAGCAGAAAAACAGATAAATAGCCCATCACTACAATCCTGGTGGATTGCACGCTTTCTTTAAGAAAGAAATGTGTGGAAGTAATACTGCTGAGGGAAATCACTAGTGCTTCTTTGAGTCAAACACAATTACTGTTACATTCTAAACTACTTCCCAGAATAAATAATCCTAGCAATGCAGCTGCTTCCTGTTACAGGTTAACTGCTTGGTTCATTAATATGGACAGTGCAAAAAGAATTCAAGTTGTGCAAGGAACTTCTAAGAAGAACCATAAACTTTTGTACTATGTCTCTCCCTACATTTTAGAGCATAGCTTATGGATTTATGCATTAAATCCTCTTCTTGCATTCCCAAGCTTTGAGGCTTCCCCATCCTTTTTGTTCCCTTCAGCTCTGAGCGTCTCTGTGTACCGCAGCTTCATTCCTTCATAAGCAGAAAGTCTTCATAAGCAGAAAGCACAGTAAATTAGCACTGTAAATTCCTTAGAAAATTGTAACCCTCCCACTTTCAGCCTCAGAGGGAACTGAACCACATATGAACCCGTTAAATACACTGTCTAGTGAGTTTGCTGCCCTGCCTTAGATAAAATGGACTGATTCAAGAAAGGCAAGAAAAGTATAATGATTTTCTCAAATGTTTTTTCCTCAAATTATAGTGGAAAAGAAAATTAAAACTTTTAAAGGTCATTTCTGATTGCTGTAACTGCATTACAGCATCTTATTGACCTTAGGGAAACCACAGTGTTGGGAATGTACTCCCTGGGCATAAAAAATGTCGTTCATCTTAAAAGACTGGGAAAAAATGGCTTTATTACAAACTCCATGTTCATATCTTTTCATGGTTAATTTCTTTAATGTGAGAAGCCAAATATCAATTTTGATAGGTTGTACAGCAGTTTCAGGACACTAGGGTTAAATAGCATATGGAATCCATCTTCTCCTGAAATATATTTTCCCTTCTAGACAAATATTTTATGTTTATATATGCCTTTTATATGTTTTTTGTCTTGTATTGTTTTATTTCTCCTGGTAAACAAAACAAAACAAAACAAAACCAAAACCCAAAACAAAGCAAAAAGATAAAAAGATAGAGAGGGAAATGTTCAGATTTTCATATTGCTTCCTGACATTAAAAAATATATGAAAACACATAGATAACAGTAATTTCTGTGTAAAGTAATGCACCTACTAAAGGAAAGTGCACACTAAAAGAGTTTGCCTTCTGAATTTTTTATGCATTAGTTTTTGTTACACTTCAGGAAGTTTAAGAAGATTTTTGACTAAAGTCAGAATTTTCTTATAGTAGATGTATGAATCCAATTATGTTTACATACTGTATCTCCTACACATGCTCCTGGTGTCTTCATTTATATCATGATCTGCTGATGCCCAGTTGATTCATAAGTATCTTGGTCCAAATTCTTTTCGAAGAGAGCTCAAAATAGCAGTACAAAACCCAGATCATATTGTTACCAGTAAATTAATAAAAACATTTTAAACTCATTTTCCCTATAGCTTTCCATCAAAACTGTGTGCTTTGGTTTTACTTTTTGTTGTGCAAGTTAAATATTTGGGTTGACATTCACATATTTTGGTTTTGTCAACAGCATGATTTATCTTTGTAACACTGAGTAAAAATTACATTGATATTTCTATCTGCACGTAATAGATCTGTGACCTTCTTCACTTACATTTTGCCCATTAATTTATCATTCTGCAAGCAATTTCTAACACTGCTAACTTCCGAGCAGCTTCGACACATCTTATGAAAGAATCAGTTTGCTACAAACCACTTCTTTATAATGTAGGTTTTCTTACAAGAAGAAAAATAGAACTATAAATAACATACTATACCAAGTATAAACCAAGCTGACCAAAAGTTTTTGATTTGCCTTGATTGAACAAAAATAGGATGATCTGTTACTATATAGGAGCTGTTCAGGGCAGACACCATAGTTTCTGCACAGTTTGAAGCACAGAGTTGTCACCTCTTCCTGGAACAAAGAATAATGCAGAAAATCCTAGTGAGAATGGCCGGGAGAGTAGCACTTAGGTACTTTCCAGTTCTCTTGTTCCTGGTTGACATCTACTTCAGAAATGCTATATAGGTAATTTTCACAGAATCCCCACCCTTAGAACACCCTTTACTTTTCATTCTGTAAATTTGTTTCTCAGTGTTCCTTCTTTGGTTTGGTTTTCCTTAAAGTCCCTAATGCAACACCTGGAACTGTGTTGGCAAACCCACTCACAGACAAAGTCTCACAGACTTTACAGGGATTGGCAGCACATCTGCATTAACTCCATGAGGTCCTGAGCATAACTTCTCTGATAACTGGGGACATACTGAGGTACAACTAAAGTAATTGCCAGATTTTTCTCTAGTTTCAAGGACATGTTTCCCTTATGATTTCTCTCAGAGGACCACTTGGTAGTAACCAGTCCACTTCAATAAGAGTTAGAACAAAGACAGTAAGTTTCAGCTTAGCAATGCTTGTAATGCTTCCCTTGGTAAAAAATTAAATAAGAATACTTTCTCAAACTTAAAATGTGCTTCCAAAATAAGATGCACCTTTTGCTGTTTTTTGTTTGAGTATGGTAGATAAGGTCTGTACCAACTATGTCTCATACAAGCCCAAGTAATACCCATAAGTGTCATAGTTCAAAGTATTTAATTCAGAGTATCTCTTCAGAAAATCTTTATCTTTGCCTTTTGTTGATAGAACTATCTTTAGAGTGGACAGGAACAGAAAAACAGGAGATAGGAAAGAGAATATCTTTTTCACTATCATCCAGGTATATTCACCTTGAAAAACACTTTCAAAAATATTTTTGTAAACAGCAATTTTTTGCTGCATTTAGTGCTATTTTTTCATCCTGAAAAAAAAAGACAAAGCAAAGAAGATATTCATGGAACATTTGGCAAAGGCCATAACTGGAATATGTTTCTATTTGAGCATTACTTGTGGTCTTCATATATACATAATGGACAAATCTGCAAACCATTTGAAAATAAAATATTTATTTTACAGGAAGAGTATTTTCTTTTTCTGTTTTTCTCGTTACTTCTGTTCTAAAGCAGTTCCACAGGAGAATAATGGATGCCTGACAAGGGGAACGGTGAACATGCTCAGTTCACTTGCATAGGAAAGGACACACATCATGCTAATCACTCTTTAGTCCTGTTGTGTTTGACAAGTAGAACATATGTGTTTAGATAGAACAGGCCTGTGACAGGTTTAGGGACACCTTCTTGTACTTGAGATTCCTGCCCTGGTGCACAAAAGATCAGAACACAGTGGCAACTATAGTGGTGTGGATCCCTGATGGACAGGCAAGAGGAGCAGGTCAGTCTCTAGCACGGACCGAGTGCTTGGTCCCTGTGTGCCTCTACCTGGGTGCTGCTCTCATTGGCAAGGTAATGAAAATAAATTTTCCTTTTTGCATTTCAGCTGTGGTTTTGTGATTGTTGCTGAGTCCTGCCTGTGCTAGCACGCACAAGTACATGCATTTAAAAAATCTGCTTTATTGAAAGTGTTCTTTTAGTAAGCCAGTAGTAAAGAAAAACATTTGAGAGGCAGACAAAAATAAATCTGATTGGTTGTTTCCTCTCAAATTTGCCCTAAACTATGACAGTTGTGAAAATATATTGAATGAAATAACAAGAGCAGCAACCAAAAAAATGTTGCATGGGAAAAAAAAAGCTTAGCAGTATTGACTTATTGTCTTACATATCTCAATGTCAGGTACAATTTCCTGGATATAATGTGTGATGTAAGGGAGATCACAATCAGATTCCAAAGCCTTGCATCCCTGACAGCTCTGCTGTCAGTGATCAGTAATGGTAACTCATCTGCATCTCTTTTCAGAAGAGCTTTTTATAACAGTATTGTGAGCATGTTTTGGGGTTTTTTGAGGTTTTCCAGTGTGAAGATGAAGTCAGCCAGTTTTGCAACCCCAGCTTCCTGCTGGAACACTAGACTAGAAAGGTTTTCAGGGAGACCTATTAATTTCACCGCTTTGGCTTTGTCTACAGGTGTTAATTTTAAGAAGATCAGATCTCTTCCCTAGGAAAAGTACCTAAAATGGATTTACAAGAGCCTACATTAGAGATCTACGTTAGAAACACAGGAGGAGGGCCTCTGCCATTACCAAGAATACATTTTTATCCTCCCAGAAGATGCTTGATACATGGGATGGTGCTTATTGATGATGCTTATTACATGATCTGCCTACTTATTTTGGTTCTCTAGTGAGATTTAGAAGGATTATATCTTCCAGTAATTGTGTGCATGAGATTTCTTTTTCCCTGACTCAGCCAGAAGCTAAAACAGGGGCTGTATGGGCCAGTTGAGAAACACTAGAAGCTAAATATGACCCTTATGAGTACTAGCTTGGGGGAGAATGTATTTAAAATAGTAAAATATGGTCCTTAAAAATAATTACTGTTTAGAAAATGCAAGAAATAACAAGCTTTAAAATTTATAGAAGGACTTTCTCCAGGAGTGTTAATGTTCAGCTGAGGTATGTCTTTTATGTCAGCTACAGCATTTGTCGACTCAGCATCAAACTGTATAATTTGTTTACTACAGTATTTCTGTTCTTCTTTGTTAGTAATTAGAATTAAAATTTCTAAGAGATATAAGTCTTTTTGTCCACTTCATTTATTAATAGACAGCTGTCCAAATGAACAGTAATTTATTACAAGAACATTTAATACATCTTTATTGTGTTATTAGTTTGTAACAATCAAGTAAGACAAAATACAAAGCACAGCGCATTAATTTAAGGACAGATTCATTACCAAAATAATACAGAACTTTGCAAAAGGAGTCACAACCTTGCTTCAAACTTATCATTACATGAATATAGAAGTAATTTTAAAATACTAGCAAATCTCATCAGTTAAATGGAGATTTTATATGTTTCATAATTACATTTATTTCTTAACTATAACTAACAGAAGAAAAGCAAACAAATAGGAAAAAATACCCAACTTGTATTAGATATTTTAGAGCAGTGCACATTGCAATCATGTTTTAAACAATCCAAAAAACAACCAAACAAAAATCCCCAAACAGTTTGAAAAGAGAAAAAAAATATAACTGCAAAACAAAGATATAAGCAACAATAGAGAAATATGCCCAGTTTTCTGTAGTTAATGTCACGGTTTGAGTTTGGTTTTAGAGCATATATAGTGAGTATTTTTGTAGGACTTTTACCACAAGGTTTGCATATATGAAACCCACATACAGATTTCAATAATCATTGACAACTTCAGCTGTGATTTGAAAAATAACATTATAAGGAGGACTGCAATAAATTTCAACCATGATAATGAGGGAAGTGTTTATAAATAGAAAGGTAATGTGCCAGGAAGGGGTGACAACACACCAACATATGAAAATTATTTAAAGAAAATGCATTGTGTAATAAACTGTGTTTTGATTTATTTTTTAAAATCAATATCCAACACTCAGTAAGGAATTGCAATATTATGTCTCAGTGTGGAATTCACCTTTGTTGACTTTTGCAGCATCAAGGACTGTTGGTGGTGCTCCCTTCCAGCATGCTGTTCTCCTTTGGAATCCATCCCTATCTGATATCTGTGAGTAAAACTGCTAAATTTCTCATACTGTATTACATCAGCCACAGATCTGATAGCAGCTCTAGCATGGACATACTGTCTGAGTTTGGAAGGAGACAATTCCACTGCCTCCTTATCTCTGTTTACCCACAGTATCAAGCCGAGTCTGAACCTGACTGCTTTTAAACTGTGAAATTCTGTGGTTTCCATCCTCTGTGGCATCCATAATGAACCATAACCGACTCACCTGATCTCCTTTGCTATTAGAATTCAAAGCAAGAAAGAACAGAAATTTCCATGTGATCACACACAGTCTCACAGCAGACTGACACACAGCTCTAGCAGGGAAGTGATGAGTAGGGCCTGATAAGGTCATTACCTACCAATATTGGTGAATTTTACAAGAGAACTGCCGGTGGAAGTGAGCATTAATCACAGCTGCCTTTCTAAGAACCTGTGAGATTTTCTGAATGATTTTGTACGATCCATGACTGTATTGTAGGCTTTTGTTTTTCCAGTAATCTTTGCAAATGCTTTTCCTTGATCTCGCAAATAAAATTAATTAGAACATGACAACTCAATGCTGCCAAGGTTGAGAGAGATCACAGAGATTCAGAAGAGAATGCATCATGGCTGTCGTGTAAAACAAAGTTCTGAATTGAGTTTATAATTAAAATTAAGTGTAAATGTAAGCTTGATCCAAAGTCTCACTTTGGAAAGCTGTGATTTATGATGAAATGTGGACTTCTAACTGATTCTTTGCAGATATTTTGCATGACTTTATTTCTTATATAATTGATTCTGAATAATATTTTTGAGGGGAAAAAAAAAGGAAGACCAATGAAGTGTTAAGTCAGATTTTTTTTCTATTCTCTTTGGTTTAAAATCTACTTAAACCCATTAATATAATTACAGAATTGTTTATGTTGGAAAGGACCTCTCAAGATCATCAGCAGCAACCCTTCTGCTCAAACAGGGTTAGCTAGAGCAAGTTGTGTAGGACTTCATCCAGCTGGTTTTTGAATATCTCCAGAGAGATACATTCAGACACCTATCTATATATAAGCAATTATAGTATATATTTTATACCTATATGTATATAGTATATGCAATGATAAAAGTCATATATCATTAAGTATGTAGAAAATACTCTCTGTTCTGTTCTTACTTTTGTGCAAAGAATTTGGAACAATTTTGAGTTAAGAAGATTGACTCAAAATGCAGAAAGAAATATGTAAGAATGAATTTTGAATCACATCTAATTTTCTCACACATTTCTTGACTTGAGGCGAGTTAAATAATTTGACTGCCTAAAGTCTTCCAGTTTGCAAAATTTGGTTTCTTAATACTGGCATGCATTTATGCTAGAAATAAAGAATTATGAAACTGCTTTTATAGAGTTTTACATAAATCAGGGGTTTTAAACCTATGTGTCTGGCTATGTCATTGATGTCCAGCACTTAGACCTTCCTCACAAATTGCAATCCACCTTGTAGCACTGCAGAGAGATGGGGCATCACAGCCATTTTTGCTACTTTCTGACTGTGTTCATAGAGCTTGGAGATACCTGCCCTAACCACACCGAGACTGGCACGTGCCTGGAGTGCAGTGGTAAGTGTAGTCAGAGCTGTGTAAAGGAGCCACTGTTGCCTGTCACCTGGCTGGCACCGCACAGTTATCCCAGGAGTCTCTGGAGCATGCTGCACTGCACTCTGAAGCAAGACACCCTCCCACACTGCTGTAGAGTGTGAGCTGTGTGACACACACTGGACTGTCATCCCTAACAGATCCCCCCCTCCCTCCCTTTTGAAGCCATCTCATTTCTGCAACTGTGAAGACTCCTGTGCGAGTGGTGCACAAAAAAATCCTCCCAGCCACACGCCATTGATTGCATTATTGTTTTCTGTAGGACCAATTGCATGCTTAATATTACACCATCATTTCTTCCAATTTAGTGTTACACTGCTTTTCTTCCGTTATGTTTAACGTTGCAAAAAGATTCAATCCGAATTACCATAACCATTTTGCTCTAACACTGAGCACAGTTTTATTAGAATAAAATAAATTTCTCATTCTTTTCATTCACCACAGGCAATCAGTAGGATCCATGTAACAAAACATAAGCATCTATAATATAGATTTATGCTTTTAAAATAACTGTCTAGCTCTCTTTCACAGCTGGTAGGGAGACACAGGGTTTTCTGAGGAGCAATCTGTTTTATCCTAAAACAGATATTTATAAATAAGTCAGATGAGCGACATCCTGTGAGTACCCCTTTTTCTCCACTGACTAAAAGCTCAAAAGCAGACAACCATATTGCAGATGCCTAGTCAGAAGAGATTAATTGCATCATTTCTCTCCACAGCTTTCCCATGTATTTTTTGCCAGTTCTCCTTCCTCAAAGGAGCACTACTCTTCCCTTACACCTACAGTACGACCAGTAAGAAACAGACACAACAAGCCTAAGAAATAAAACAAATAGAGCAAATCTCAGTGGTTAAACCTTAGGAAAATGTTCTAAACAGATATTTGAAATTCCTTCTTTAATACTGCTGTCTTCACAGTGGCTTTGATACTGATTATACTCCCTAAACACCACACACATCATTGAACAATTGAACATTTAACATTGAATGCACATGAGATCAGTGTTAGACCCACAAATTCCACTTCTATTTCTGACTGCATAGTAACTACAGCTAGGTTATAGAGTCCTGAACAAGGAATCTCTTTAATGATGCCCTTGACCCAAACATTTTTTTTCTATTTTAATAAACAGAACTACGTGGTAATTTTTTTTTTTTTCATTTTACAAGTGCTAATGGACTTCATCACGTGAACCAGTTCTCAAGAAAATTGTACACGTAAATGTCCCTCATTATATGGACAGATTTCTGAAAAAAACCCCAATAATAAACAAGCTTATGAACTTTTGGTAGAGGCATGTTAACACAACATTCTCTTTCTTATTGTAATGATTGTACTTAAACCTTCTAATTTCTTCAGTATTTAGGGATATTTCATTTCCTAAACACTTGAAAAAAATCTGTATATGACCTGCAATATAAGTACCTGAATTTTATTATGCAGTGTATATTTGAAGTAGAAGGACTTTTCCTCTATAGAGGGTGTCATGATATTTTTAATATAATATCTATAAAACCTGAAATATGTATCTGACTCTCCAAATAAAATTCTAGACTCATCAGAAACAACAGCCTCTTTCAGGAACTAATGTATTTTTATTTTATGAGTTTTATAAGGACGTAAGTATCAGACCAACATAAAAAGATTATTTCTTAAAGCATAATACCTGTGTTTGATAACCAAAAAATTATCCATGAGAAATCATTGCAGTTAGAACTTTCACAGAGATAGAATAAAGCAAACAATATATAGATCCTTCTGACATTTTCAAAGCATGGTTGCCTCGTGTTTGGAATGATAAACATTTAGACCTATGATTTGTGTTGTAATGCTTTTGAAGTAAATCTTTTGAATCTGGGTGCCAAAGATACTGCATTGACCTATGTCATATCTAATACTGATTAAAGGTTGTACAAATAGACTCTGAATCTAACAGCAAGATATGTATTGACATTTTCTAATACAGACAGCAGTGCTGCCAGCTCTGGCTGTTACATCTCACAAAGTGAGGAAAGGTCAGTGCCAGAGGGGTGCTTCACCTTCACATGCAGTGGCACAAGTGATGCAGCAGCTGACACCTTGGGATGACTCAGCCCTGAGTCAGACCTCTGCACACCCCTAAACTGGCCTTGCCTATGTGGAACACCAATTACAGATGTAAAGCTGGGCTCATTATAGTCAGCTGAAAATCACGTGGCACTTTCCACAAGTATTTTAGGGGTGTGATGTGAATGAAGGAACCACAGAGAAGCATGTGCATGCTCTGCTCTAGGGGAATATCCAGTACAATGAAATGTATTCCCTTAGAGCTACCACAGCATCTCTTTTTACCTATGTCCTAATCCTAAAGACTTTGATATGCTTACTGGCTTGTGACATAACTTCCTTTTAGGTTAGATGCTGTTCTGACAAGAGAAGGAGTATACAGCATGTGTGCAATCCCCATCCATGGACATGAGAAGACAGACTTTGTGATTATTCCATGGAGGAATCTTCTTACCACCTTTACTCATATGCAATGAGGCATATGAAATATTAATTTACAGCTACATCATAAATCCCTTGTTGGCATCACTGATAATTGTTTACACATGTTCACTTCTGACAGAAATCCTTTGCTTGGATTACCCATATGGTTACTACAACAAAATAAGAACTTTAAAAGGACAGTAATTTTCATATCTTCAAATTTTGTAAATTCTTTATTTGTAGGATTAAAATTAGGTGTATTTAGCCTCAGTCTCAGCATAAACCTACATTTCTGGATGCAGGAAAAATTCATTGGTATACTTTGAGTTTAGGAGAGAGTGAAAAAAATGTTTAGCAATTTCCAACATTATAGATTCACCTGGCTATGTTTACATCAAACAAAGAATTTTGTACATAAAGTAGACTTCTTGTTTATTAATAAAGGCTGCAGAACTTGTTGTGTTATTCAAGCTTTCTGTTGATTGTTGTTGAAGTTTTTTCAGGCCTACCTTTCGGGGAATTATTAGAACTGTACAGTAACTTCTACTTTGTATACTGTAAATATTGATGTGTTCCTTATCCTATCTTCTGTTAATGTCTCCAAGTATGTATATTTGCATTTAGCCTGGTTGGAGCCTGACCTTAATTAAGGTGTCTAGGTTCTAATGTAGCACAGAAATATCATCAGTATGAACAGAATTATAAAATAAACACTGAGATGGCAGTACAATCATAAGTTTCTGGGAATTGGTAAAATATGTATTTTCCACTTCTCCTTTATTAAATACCCTTTCTCACACTTCTGCTGATATCCTGAAGTACCTATGGAGGTTAAAGGATGCTCCACAAAGTTACAGTGCTGTACAGATCGATGGATTATGTGCTTTTCCCTGCTTCTTCTCCTATACCTCTAGTTTTCTCCTATAAATAATCAATCAAATTATGCCAAAAGAAGAAAAGAAAAATAGAAATGGTGTCATACTAATTTTTTCTATGTATTAAGTCTGTGTGTACACACCTAAGCCTTCTCTTTTTTTGCTGTTGTGGGAAGAGTAAATCTGTATTTGACTTCAGACCTTTCTGAAAATTGAGCTGACCTGGAATCATAGGTAGGTAAAGCACAGTAATAATAGAAGTTGAAAATCAATACACTCCTTTACAGGGTCATGCTGAAGTCATTTTTGTTTCAATGATAAAATTATATTTGGATTTTGTAAGATTTCTTTCTATTGCCAATTGACTTCATGTTATCCTTGTGTCACAGTTGAAAAGGATCCTGACAGTGACTTTTAAAATCTGAGACAACATAGCAGTTATCAAATAACTTTCTAATATCAAAGTATACTGCATAACTGTGCATATTTTATGCATTTATACGCAGTTGTAGAACACTAAAAATATTAAAAAAAAATAGTTAGAAGAATAATGTATACACTATAATACATGTTATTTACTTTTAAAACCTTTTCCTGGCTTCTGCTTGTGAATATTTTGGGATGGCTTGCTGAAGAGAATATTTGGAAAATAAAACATATTCTCGAGTAAAACTACAGCAAGTTGAAAATACCTCCAGAAACAGGGGGTTCCTATCAGTTATCCTCACTGTGTGTCACATCTGAGTAAACTTAGAAGAGGAGGTGTGATAATGTCTCATTCTTAAATATCTATCAAACAGGACTCTACCAAACACCTTCACAGACACACTGAAGTTTTCTAGCTTGACACAAACTCCTAGGATTTTCACTCAGTCATTTTGCATAACTTCTGGGCTTTACAAAGACTTCCAGTCTTCTCATTTTCAGTGTTATAGGCAGAAATACTGAAGTAGTTGTGACCTGTAAAGACATTTTCTTTTCTAGTTACAGTAGCCCAAAAGCTTCAAAATACTTTTACTACTGCACATAACACAGCTCTCTTCTTGTTTGTTTTTTTTCTTCTAAATATGCAGAGATCATAATGAGGTAAAATTTCCCATTTATTCAATATGTCTAAATTTATATTTAACAGTGTTATAAATACAAGTGAGATTAGGCACATATGTCAGTGTTCTATCAAGAGTGAAGGGGATTAGGGATTTTATTGATGTTTAATATTATTTTCTTGGGTGCTTCTTGCTAAGGTCTGAAGTTAAGAATTACTTTAAAACCATAGCATATCACACCATTGAAAAAATTAGTGCTTTGATTAAGATGAACCAGGAATAAAATCTGTTTATGAGGATGATTAATTAATAAAGATATTTAGCCCAGAAAACTGGCCAATTTTTTTTTTTTTCCTTTGTCATTCTTGGATTTCCCTCCAAGTGACCAAAGAGAAAGACAAATTGAAGCATATATTTTCCCTATTTTAGTTTTCAGCAATTTACCTGTGAAATTGTGAAATAATAATCAAAATAAGAATCAAAATACTTTAGCAGCAAAATACTTTCGTTTCAGCAACTAGGTAAGCATTACTCACAGGTGTTTTATACAAAATTTTAATGCTGATATCATTCTTGTCTTCATTAACCATCCTGCTTCATTAAGCAGAAACAGAAAATTCTAAACCAACTTTTGTCCTTTTTTCTATCACCTTTAAATTCCTGTGGTTTGAGCTGACAACAGAATTTGTAACTGATGATGAAAGGGGATACCTTGCATTTTCTTGTCATAAACTCTAGTTTTCCACAGTAGTAGCACTTGAAAATATCCACTATTTAAGTTCTGATTTGCAGAAAAATGTGGTATCTTCAAATTTATTTTGTCTATGCTAATAACTACTTCAGACCTGTCCTTGATTAAACCGGAAAAAATAGACCCAAATCCCACATTCTACTGTCATTTTTTTTCCAATCACATTCTTCATCTCTATAGGCACAAAGGATTTAAATAACTATGAAGAAATATCAGCAATGGAAAGAAATGAATGAGAGTCAAGTAGAAATGGTTTTGAAAGGACTCTGTAATACAGAGCAGTGTAGTGTCTTTGGTAAAAGTTTTATGGTTTAGGGTTTTTGGGGATTGTATGGGTTTGGGGGGTATTGTTATTGGTTTGGTTTGGTGTGGTTTGGTTTGGTATGGGTTTTTTTGTTCTTAGTAGGGAAGAGTCAAACAGTTTCCGTTTCTGCCTGGGACTGTGTAATTTTGAGACTACCACAGGCTGAATAAGCTGCAATTCTCAGCACTCGGTGTACCTACTTTCAAAAGGAATGGGTTTTTGTATGTTTGGGTCAATAATTCTTCATTGTCTCCAAACACTCAACTTCAATCAAATCGATGTGTTCCCCTTCACCTCTGAACAACTCTCAACATTTTCTACCAATATTATACGTGTTGCTCTCATATCTGAGGGAAACCAGTTCCACAAAAGCCATACAAAAGCCAGTGTGGATTTTAAATCCCTTTTTGACCTTTCTCAGTCTTTTCTTTCATGACTTCTAACAGCCATTTATTTTCCTTTTTTTTATTGTGTTTTATAATGTGATAGAATTTTTTTTCCTACATTATGATCCTGAAAATTTGACAAGCTGGCTGCATGCAGTACACGTTTAGTGGTACCTATCGTCACAAATAAGAAATCTGTAAGTAAATCAGAGTCAGTCTTACATTATATAAAACTTTTTCATATTATCTAAGTTGAATCTTCAGTCTAGTGCTACATAGACTTCTATTTCATAAAAGAGAAATAAAGAAATCCATTATTTAAACATTTCAATTGTCAGACAAATATCAAGTCTACCATCTATAACTTGAAAATATAGGTTAATATGTTTTGTGTTTATTTGCTTTCATGGAATTGTTTTATTGAATCAAAATCTCATAAGCCATTTGATATGTATCACAGTGTATAATGGTTTTTATTGTTCTGTAACTTATTGTCAATATGAAATTCAAATGTCAGGTCTATGAACTTGGAGAAGCAGTCAGCTGTAAAAGCCACTACTCCTGATTTTATCTGAACAGGGAAAGAACACAGTTTGCTTTCTCATCTTTGCTTACAAAGAAACTATGAATTTGTTCTGCCCACACAGTGGTCCACAATACTAGAGTAAAAAATGTCTTTGTGTCTTTATATCCGGTTTCATAACAACCAGCACCTCATCCTTCATAACTTGCATTCACCCTCTTAACTGCTCATTTTAATAGTAAAAGTGCATTCGACATTTTTTTAAATCAGGTGAATTCATTATGTCTCTCTCATTCAGATTATGAAATATTAATTACTTTTTTTTGAGTAGTGCTTATCTTGGGGCATCATAAGACATTACTGTTTTTGTCATTTCTTCAGGACAAGCTGTTAAGAGGAATTGATCTGATTTCTTATTCTGAAAGGATTGTTTATTTATTACAGGGAAAAAGGAGTTTCAGAAATGCCACTAAAGGTAAAAACTGAAAGCTATGAAGCTGCATAGGTGATGCCATGGGCATCAATTCAGCTTTGTTGTCAATGGTTATATAAAAAAGAAGCATATTGGGTTCATTGTCAAACCACACACAAATTAATAGAACAGACAATTAGTGAACTGTCACTTCGCTTTTAAAGAGTCTTTGTCATGTGGATGATACCAAGCTTCAGCATACATGGGAGAAACTCTGCCATTTGCATAACCTAAGTCCTCAAATCAAAACTGCAGTCTGAAAGCCAGTCATGAGGTCATTTACCTGATTTCTCTCCACCCTTTGTGAAAGATTTCTATAAATGTGGTTACATAAGGAAAACACAGATTCTGAACTAATCATTGCCAATTGCAAAGATGAAGTACAACTGTCTAAAATAAAAAAAAAAGTAAAAATATTAATACTGCCTCTTTCAAATGTGTGTGTTCAAAATAACATTGATTCCCTTGCACACTTTTCTCCCTCTTAGCACTTCTTCCAAGTGAACTCAAGGGATTTTCACAAGAAGTAAAGATCCTGAGAGAACCTCTTCAAAATTCACAAATAAGACACCAAAGCAACTCAGCTTCAATATTAAATGTAGTATTGGTATAGACTGGCCAGGGCAGTAAGTCCCAAAGAATTAGATCTATTGCCCTAACTACATAGCAGTGTCCCATATTGTCCTTGCTACATGACATAAATCAATAACCTGTGACAAATGTAGCTACAGAGTATGTCATCCATGAAAATAAGAGATTTTTCTGTGAAAGTTTAGCCCATCATATAAAGGGTATTTAAGAGAAATTAGGACAAAATGACAACTGTAATGAATTATTACTTATATTTTCTAGCAGATAAAAGGTCACAGAAATCTGTTTTGTCTGAGGCAAAATGGTGATTCATTTTTTGAAGTGAGTGGCAGCCCATTTATACATTGCTACAAAATACTGAAATAATCAAACGACTTACCTTTTCCCTTTACATGTCATAAATGCACATCAATTTTCACCTAACATGTGAACAAGAAATTATTATGTTTACGACAAAATGATGGTTTGTGGGACAGGCAGAGATGTATAGGAAAATATCACTGGGTTTTGAGGAACTGCTGGATTTAACAGCAATTTTGCTTTTCCATCATGGATGGCAGGAGGGGGAAACACTTTTTTTATCAAATTTTCAGGAAATTTGAAAATGACATTTGAAAATGATCTATTTTTTTTTTAATCTTATGGAAAACCCAAAAACTTCACGTAGCTTAAAAGATCTATATAACATAATACAATTACCACAACTACAATCAGAATATGTCGCGCTCTATATTACTTTAAATCACTAAAGAGCAATAGTTCTGAAATAAAAATCCTAGAATCGTGGTGGTTTGTTCCCAATAAAACTTGACTTTTCATTTACATTTAAAAAAAAAATCATAATCTTCTACAATTTTCAATATGTTTTCATCTGGTTGAATCTATCCAATAAATTTTAGTCACTTGTTTTCCCCCTAAGTTTACTACTGGTGAAAGACATTCCATTCCTCTATACTTTTCATGTCGAGTACTATTAAAACAAAGAGTGAACAGTATTTTATGAATCAGGATGAGCAGTATTCATCTTTCAGACTGTCAGCTCGAACAATGGAAAATCAAGGCTTGTCCATTTTGACAGCTGCAAAGAAAGCTGTGGATATGCGCATCAGCTAAATAACCAAACATACCAACCAACCAAGATAATCAGTAGTGATTTTTTCTTTTTTCCCAACAAGGATTAGGTGGAAATAATAAAGAAAAATCCGGCTTATTGTTCATTGCTCAAAGCCTGAAAGCCAGACCGAAGCTGTATAATGACTGCTATTATACTCAAAACTGATGTGTAATGTTTTAGTAATATTTGAAAACTGTCCTCAGAACCTTTGGCAAGATAATGAAGCTGAGCTGGCAAATATCATTGAATTTTTATTCTTTACCAGGTGATGAAACAGAGTTTAAGATAGTGAAGAACTTGAATTCGGAAATAAACTAAGAACATAGAATCATAGAATGTTTTTTTGTTGGAAGAGACCTTAAAATTCATCTAGTTTCAATCTCCCTGCCATGAGCAGGAACACCTTTAACGAGACAAGGTTCCTGAGAATTCCCTCTTACCTGGCTTTGAACTGTTTCGTGGATGGGGTATCAAGATCTATGGGCAATCTGTTTCGCTGTCTCACCACCCTCACAGTCAAAAATATCAACCTAATATCCAATTTAAACCTACTCTCAGTTCATGACCAAAAAATCATAAACAGAAATTTGTACATAAGTTAAAATACATCCTAATCATGTGTCTCTTTTGCACTAATTATATGTCTCTTTTGCATATCTATAGTAAAGAACTACGTGTGTCTTAAATTTAACTTAGTATGCATTGTGGTGAAACACTTGAGTAATTTTGTTTCAATAACAAATTTCAGAATTCATCTTAGGTGAAAAATGTAAAGTTCCTAGTTTCTTTTTTGAGGTAATAACTGAAATGAGAGCAATGTTTCCCTGAATGTTATTATGTATTTATTAAATAAAAAATAAATATTAAATTATCCAGCAGAAACTAATTACACTGTGCTTCACAGAGACCCAAAATATTATGCTTTTAGTGAAAGGACAGAGGTGGCAGTACTATCAGTCATTATTCAGTTCTAAAATTGTATAGATCTCATTCTTTTTCTCTCACTCAAAGAAACCCAACCAAGTTTAAAGAAATTTCCTAGAGCTTCCAGTGACACTCTGATTTTAGCCATGGGCATCCCAGTGTTTGACTCTCAGGCAGAACAGCAAAAAAGCCATTGGGAAAACCACCTGGAAGTGAGCACCATGTTCAAGGCACCGAGAGGGCCTCTATAATGCAGTTCCTCACCTAGGACAGAAGTCTCCCTAAACTACAAATTTGGAAATGATGATTCAAGTATAAGACCCATTCCTTAATTTTCTAATGTACTTTGGTTTACACTGTGGTCCAGAAAATTCCACACCTTTCATGCAGAACTGAGTCATGATTCTTCCTTGTTTATTGCCCTAATCCAAGCCAATTATTTCACAAGGCAAATAAAGCTTTCAGAGCTGATACACAAAATTACTCCTTTGCCTAAATGACAGGCTTTGATCATAGATCACCTGCAGTTTTGTGGGATTCTCTAATCACCAGTGTGTAGCGTTGAAGAGTGGTCCTTTCTTATTCTGGTCTATCAAAGTTGTTAATTTTGTGACTATTTAGTAATTCTGAGAAATGTAAACATGGAGGTTATTGAGCAACTCATATCTCAGCACACCTCTGCAACATGTTTTTATAGAAGTTTCTTAAAAACTGTAGAAAATATTAAAATATTTTGTCCCCTTATAAACTATACAGAATCTGTAAAAAGTAAATGATTGTGCCATAATGTGTTAAATACAGCAGAATTACTTTTATAGTTGCGTTAAGCTTTTATATCATACAACATTAATTACTTGATGTATTTTTCATACTACTATGGGAAGGCATTGCTTTCAAACTTCAAAGATAGCTACTGCTTTTGAACCTGCTATATTTTCTTTCAAAACTTTAAATTGTACAAACTATGTCAGTGACCCAAAGGCTGTTGATGTCCTAGATCCATTTGCACCTTCCTCACACAGAAAAAAATTCCCTCTCTAGTGCTAGGAAAAATTACCCTCATATATAGCAAATTAGGATCTTGGAACCAGCTTTATCAGAATAAATTGAGATTGCTGTCAATTATCCCTTAACATAGGCTCCAGTAGTACTCTGACAGCTCCAAAGTAATTTTCACTGTAGAAACGTACTTAAAATCCCAATAATTTTTTTAAAGGAACTACTGTTGGTCAATTTTTTCATCTAGAGCAACCTATTCTTCATATATCTGTAGTCATTTTACTACAGAAAGAATCTTAGGAGCATAAGATAGGTTGTTCTTAATAGTTTCTCTCTTCCCTCTTTGCCTTTCCTTGATAAAAATCCATTAATTTTTACATATACTGTAAACCGTTATTTGAGGTTTGGAGCACATATCATTTATGAAATTGTCATTGAAGTTTAACTTCATTTTGTTGCATTTAAATAATTTTTGAAATCAGAACCCAAATAGCATTAAAATGTATATTTGAACAGAGAATTCTCTTTCATGAGATCAAACATTCTTTGGTTCAGTTTACACCACTTGAAGACATTTAAATTTGATGAAATAAGGATTTTTGGTTTTTTAAAAGCTAAAAGAAAAAAAAACCAGAGATATTTTAAAATCTTAAATAATTAGCAAGAAAGAAAAAAACCTTTTAATATGATGCCGTGCAATGGATTAAAGTACAAAAAAAAAGTGGTAAGGATGGGCATGCAGTTTCATTGTGGATAAAGAAAAACAATATTTAGTTTCAGAGGATTTGAAAAAAGCCCTTTTTTGAAAATTTGGATTTCCTGTAAAGAAAACCCAGAAAGTGAAACAGAGTGATTTTTCTAAACTAATGATCTTGCTTGAATTAATTGAGCATGTGAATACAAAACCAGACACTCATCTCAACATTTAAACTATAGGATAAGAATTTTGCTTCGTATTTTGTATTCTTGCAATGGAAATAACACATCACATGAATTGTATTGTCCCACGTTCACAATTCTATGTTCATATTCTAAATATATAAATAGTTCACTAAAAGCCCAATGGATGATCCGTGTTCTTAAAGGCAAACTTCTGAGCAATGTAGTTATTGTGTTTCAGCTGGAAAACACAAAAGAATTTCTCATCGAGTCATGTCTATAGGATGTTTCATGTTAATAGAATAACAACATGAAGTATACATCTTGCTCACCAGAAAGTTATCTTGGGTGGCATCATGAAGAAACACTACTTACATAAAATGAAATAACCTCATATTTCATTATAAGATACTAAATAACAGAGCATAATAAAAAATATATCTAAAAACAACAGGCCCAGACCACAGAAGTACTTTACCATGAATATAACTCTTACTAACCTAAATATTTAACTAACTGCTTAATTTGATCTAATATTTGATTGGTCTAAAGACTACAGTACACAAGTTAAATATATAATTGTGTCTTTTACAATACTATCTCAAATATCTGTTTATCTACTTTATGAAGACATAATTGTTTTAAATTTTAATACCTTTTGCACAATGCTCTCTCAAGAAAAGCTCTATTATATGCATCATTTCAGTAGAATGTTTCTTCTTCAATATATATGGAAGACAATCTTCCTGACACCTTAGACAAATAAACATGGCCCCTGACTCTGTGGCAAAGTCCTTTGAGTCAAGAATTTCATTGAATTCATCATTGAATGATGGCAGGGAAATGGCATCTGCAGTTTGCTCCACTGCACTTCTTACGTGAAGGATCAAACCCATCACACCTTTCCACTGAATAACAATTTACTGAATTGTTTTGAAGAGAATTTCATTTCATATCACATTGATGAGGACTTTCCTTTGGATAAAATACACAAAAATCTTCACGGTATTATGAGGCAGCTGCATTCAACAGACGAGAGTACTTATGAGTCTTACCTGCTTATGTTTTAACACTAATGAATTTGAGCTATCTCCCTGTTGATGTTACTAAGGGAGACTCTGAGAAACTTGAATCTTATTTTAAAAAGTAATTTAATAAGGAACTTGAGAAACTGAGGAAGGTGTATTAGACTGACAAAGGGAATCTGTTCCAGACATAAAACACGATCCAGAAAATTTTAAATGCAACCAGATGGTGTGGTAAGGAAAGGGAGGAAAAAAAAGGAGGGCAGGATAGGCAAGTAAGGTCATGACTAGTCTTTCTTGGATCATAAAATAAGGACTAAATAACGAAAGGAGAAGTTGACTGTTCTAAGTAAAAGCTCAAGCATACTTGCTATTTCTTTGCAATATATTGCACATTTCCAGCCTACTTCTTTTACCTAAGATGAAACAACATGACTCAAACATTACAACAAGCAAACAAGACCCCCTGAATACTGAATTACTGTTGCTCTCTGTAACCTTGACACTCATTTCTTCTCACATGAAAATATCAGAAACGTTTGACTTTACAATCAGTTTTACTGAGATTGGAAAATGAGAGCAAACACTTTACCAGAACATATCTCTCGCTGGATGTTATAAGCATAATTTAAATATAGTTTTGTTCATGTCATAGTTTCAATCTTGTAAAAATACTCATTTTCAAACTGCATTATAGAAAACTACTGTGACTTGTTATAAACTAATTCATGTTAAGTACTCCTTGTATATAAGTGTTGAACAAATGCCTGTTCTTTACTGTGTACCTTTCCTCTCTTTTCAAGAATTGATGGATATATTTATAGCAATTACAGCCACCACCCATTGCTCTGGATTAAGCCACATTGACTAAACACAGATAAAACACAGTCAGAAGATGAGGGGAATTAAATTATTCAAGTGTACAACAGACTAATCAAAGCTAGCAGCCATTTATTTGGAGCTTGAGAAATTGTGAAGATGCCTCTGTTTACCTTTGCAACATTGTTTTGCTAATTTTCACTATTTCTTATAATATACAGAAATGAAAAGAAAACGGTAAAGTTACAAGAATACAGTTTGTCCATATGGTGCACAGTTAATTAATAGACTCCCGCTGCTCATCATGTCATAGACATATAAATTATAAAAGCTCCCAAATTCATGTTGAAAACCACCACACCTTCTCAAGTCACCATTATGCATGATGAAGCCCTGCCTTTCTGGGGGTGGCTGAACACCTTTCTGCCATGGGAGGCAGTGAATTAATTCCTTATTTTCCTTTGCTTGTTTGCACAGCCTTTGCTTTACCTATTAAACTGGCTTTGTCCAAAACTTCAGTTTTTCTCACTTTTACTCCTCCAGTTCTTTCCCTGATCCCACTGGTAGGACAGAGGTTGAAGGGGCTTAGTTCCTGGCTGGGGTTAAACTGCAACATTTGGTTCAGTTCATATTTGTTAACAAATATTTCATGTATTCTGGAGCATCACTGGAATTTTTCTTAAGAATAGCAGGATTTAATTTTTTTAACCAACATGTTCTTATTACGAGACATAGCTCTATTTGTTAAAATTTGTCAAGATTTACTGTGATAGTAATTTATGACAGAACATAACTGGAAACATGACATGATGATAGATGTGGAAGCTACGGTGAAAAAGGGGATTCATTCAGCTCCTTTGTCAGACAATTTATAGGTGGTTTCTTTTGTTTGCAAAGTAACAGAATAATAAATGGTGAACAGGAAAAGTTATTCCACCTTCCTTGAACCCAGCTCAATAAAAAAGTATTGTGCATTCCACAGTGGTTTCCCACTCTATTTCAAAACACACTGTATCAGACAACAAGAGATTGTTTGATCTACCGTGGCTGTGCCTTTAACATGGAGAGGAAAGAAGGTACACGGCCCTTACTTGACAGAGAAATTGCCAATTGCATTACTTTACTGTCTTGGTTTGGAAAGACAGGTATCTGCCAGGGAAACTGGGGTTTCCCTTAGAATGGAGAATGTAAACCCCTCACCCCCGCCAAAATTATAATTTTGCAATTAAGGGCTTTCAGGCAAAGATTTGGGAATAGGAATAACATTTCTTTACTAGGAATATTAACAGTACAAATGTAGTAGAAAAGACAAGACCACCCCACCAAACCACCAAACAAACAACAATTTTGGAAAACCCTGACAGAGTCAGAGTTACAACCTGACGCCCTGTTGGTCAGGGTGTTGGAAACAGTCCAAAAGTGAGTCCTCCTGGAGTGGCAGATGTTGTTCTGTTGAAGTAGAGATAATCCTGTAGCGAAAGGGTCCAGGGGTGGTGAGAGGAGTCTGGTGATGGTGAGAAGGAGTCTGGTGATGGTGAAATGGGGTCTGGTGATGGTGAGATGAGGTCCGGTCTTCCTCCCAGAAATCGGGTGAAGCAAGAGAGCTTCGTGTTCCTGAGTCCCAGTTTTATCCAGGTAGGAATGGTTGGCTCCCCCCACTGGGTGGAGCATCTCACAATAGGATGATGGAATGTGGATGTACTACCTTGGGGGTGTCTTAATGGTCCATTAGCAGAAAATATTCCCCTGAAGGGAGGACGGGCAGTGAGAGATAAGAAACAATACCCTACCTGGTTTTAACAGTTGGCCCATTATAAAAAGGCACCTGCTCCCCTCCTTCCAGAGTAAACAAGAGATAAAGAAGAACAATTCCCCAACTGCTTTCAGCAGATGAAAATAGAATACACAATTTAGGTTCCATAACGCAAGACATCTACTCACAATTTTGCAAACACCGTAGGAAATTATGCCTATTGACACCTCATCAATTGTGACTGGTAGATGGCAGTCTACAGTGGATTTTTAAAAATGCCTCAGTTATCATCTGCATTACTGCTTTACTGGGGCAGGAACACCTAAATATCATCTGACTCATTTTGGCAACTCATTAAACATCCATTTGCTCACCAGGGCATAAATCTTAACATTTTGAACCTCTTTTGCACATGTAACCACGCAAAAGTATTTGTGTACTGTACAGTCATATCTCTCTCTAATTAGTGTTACATTTCTAATAGGCTTGTCTGGCAGCAACTATTGTTTTGAGTTTTTTTCTTAAAATGGTAACCAAGCTTTGCAACATTTGTCTTTAAAGAAAAAAGGGTTGTGTGATCAGGATTTAAATTTTTTACTCCATTCTCAGAAAGCTTTCAAATTACACAGCAAAAAATTCATTATAAATAGTTTTTCTAGCTCAAAAATCTACTTAAGCATTTCATTATCAAAATAAAATTGGGAGAAGAGTTGATAGTCATAGTATAGGAGTATAGGAGTAGGAGTATAGTCAAGAAAATCTCTATAAGACTGAGCTAAAGGAATATTTTCACTGAAGATCTATAAAATGTTTCTGCAGAAATTATAACAGCTAGCTTTCATATGTCTCAGTCAAAATTTACCCATTTATAAGGACTGACTGCAAAGAGTTAAATGAAAGCTATAAGCTACTGGGGAAAAACTATACAGAAAAAAAATCCTCTTTAATTAGACTTTGAATACTAATGGCCAAGGAAGAATTAGAATGGTTTCCTAGCTTGTGGACTTGACTAAGAATACATTGAACTACCAACACAAATTTCATTTAGACTAAATCTTGCAAGAATAAAAATGTAATTTAAAATGTTACATGGTTTAGAAAATGTTTTGAATTTTCATTTAGTGATAAATATATAATGGATTTCAGTTTTGACATCATATACATAAGAAAGTCCCTGTATAATTGGCAGGATTTTTATACTACCATCTTACTATATCACTTAAATCAAATTAATTGATTAACTCCACCATGAAGATGATGTATGAAATTGCTAAATGAGACCAGTGTTATCTGTTCACTAACTGCCCCCACAAGTGGTCGGGATATTTAAAGATGACTTCCACTGAACATAATCAAGTTCAGCTTTGTTAAAACAGGGCAAAAAAGTCAAAAAAGTCTAAGCAGTAATTAATTAGGAAGAATTTTATTAGATTCTGTGGTATATATTGTGAGGACATTTATATTTGGAGGTTTGTTTGTTCTAGGAACTACCAGCTCCCAGAGAGTTGTCAATACTCAACATTTTCAAAACAAATATCAATAAGGGTTCTAAATGCAAGGTTGCTGCCTTGTTTTCTCCTCATGTTTTCAACACCAGTCATAACCATGCTTTTTTGGAAGCAGTTTTTATGTGACTACAGTATATTAAACAACAAAAAACCAAACACACGCTCACATACACAAAAGAATTGTGAATAGACACAATCCTGTACAATACATACTGTATCAATTACTTTCCATCCTGTATCTTAAAATTTTACATAGAGCAGAGCATGAGATAAAGGAGGCTTCTTGCTTTTTCAAGAAAACAGTAATTTGGCAACTCCATTTTGTATGTCACGTTTTAGACTGCAATTAGTTCTTGAGAAGGAATCAACTTTAGCAGTCTTCTCCTCCAAAACTCAAAAGTGTTTATGTTTTTTGTTATGGTTTTATCACATCCAGCAACCAAGCCCCTCGCAGCTTCTCACTCACTCCCCCACAAGTGGGATCAGGGAGAGAATTGGAATGGTAAAAGCTAGAAAAAATTCCGGGTAGGGATAAAAACAGTTTAGAAGAAAAAGCAAAAGCCACACTCAGGCAAAGCAAAACAAAGAATTCATTCACCACTTCCCACGGGCAGGCAGGTGTTCAGCCATCTCCAGGAGAGCAGGGCTCCATCACACACGACAGTGACTTGGGAAGACAAACCCCATCACTCCTCTTTCCTCTGATTTTATATGCTGAGTGGGATGTCATATGGTCTGGAATATCCCTCTGGTCAGTTGGGGTTAACTGTCCCTCTGTGTCTCCTCCCAGCCTCCCACACGTTCCCAACTTCCTCACCAGCATGGCAGTGTAAAATATAGAAAAGACCTTGGCTCTGTGCAGGCTCAGCTCAGCAATAAGAAAAATGTTTCCATGTTACCAATCCAGTGTTCAGCACAAATTCAAAATACAACCCCATAGCAGCCATTGGGAAGAAAATTAATTCTAACCCAGCCACAACCAACACACATCTTTCCAGTTCTGCCTCTACAATATTACATCTTAAGTGTAGCTGTTCTTGATTAACAATTTCACAATTCTTCAGTTATCTGAGTGCCCATTTATCCCTGCAATTATCTGCTGTATTCCAAAACTGACTTTTCGTTCTCGTTCCCTCTTTCTTTCATTCTTTCATTCTTTCTTTCTCCTTCCCTCTTTCTTTCATTCTGTCATTCTTTCATTCTTTCAGTCTTTTATTCTTTCTTCTTTCTTTCTCATTCCCTCTTTCATTTTCATTGTTTCATCCTTCCTTCCTTCCTTCCTTCCTTCCTTCCTTCCTTCCTTCCTTCCTTCCTTCCTTCCTTCCCTCCTTACATCTTTCTTTCTCTTTCTTTCTTTCTTTCTATCTATCTATCTATCTACCTATCTTGTTCCCTCATTCTTTCTTTCATTCTTCCCTTCTTTTTTCTCGTACCCTTGTTCTTTCATTCTTTTATTCTTTCATTCCTTCTTTCTCATTCCCTCTTTCTTTCATTCATTCTTCCTCATTCCCTCTTTCTTTCATTTTTTTCATTCTTTCTTTCTCGTTCCTTCTCTTTTCTATCATTCCTTCTTTCTCGTTCCCTCTTTCTTTTATTCGTTCATTCTTCCTCATTCCCTCTTTATTTCATTACTTCATTCTTTCTTTCTCGTTCCCTCTTACTTTCACTCTTTCATTCTTTCATTCTTTCACTCTTTCATTCATTAATTCATTCTTTCTCACTCCATCTTTCTTTCATTCTTTCATTCTCTCTTTCTCGTTCCCTCTTTCTTTCATTCTTTCATTCTTTCATTCTATCAGTCTCTCACTCTTCTTTCATTGTTTCTTTCTCGTTCCCTATTTATTTCATTCTGTCATACATTCATTCTTTCATTCATTCTTTCATTGTGTCATTGTTTCATTCTTTCTTCCTTCCCTCCTTCCATCCTTTTTTCTTTCTGTCTTTCTTGTTCCCTCTTTCATTCTTTCATTCTTTCTCGTTCCCTCTTTCTTTCATTCTTTCATGCTTCCTTTCTCATACCCTCGCTCTTTCATTCGTTCTTTCTTTCTCATTCCCTCATTCGTTCATTCATTCTTCCTTTCTCGTTCCCTCATTCCTTCATTCGTTCATTCTTTCTTTCTCGTTCCCTCGTTCTTTCATTCGTTCATTTTTTCTTTCTCATTCCCTCGCTCTCTCGTTCCTTCATCTGTTCATTCTTCCTTTCTCGTTCCCTCATTCCTACATTCGTTCACTTTTTCTTTCTCATTCCCTCGTTCCCTCATTCGTTCACTTTTTCTTTCTCGTTCCCCCGTTCCTTCATTTGTTCATTCTTTCTTTCTCGTTCCCTCATTCTTTCATTTGTTCATTCTTTCTTTCTCATTCCCTCATTCTTTCATTCGTTCATTCTTCTTTCTCGTTCCCTCGTTCTTCATTCGTTCATCCTTTCTTTCTCGTTACCCTCGTTCCTTTATTTGTTCATTCTTTCTTTTTCGTTCCCTCATTCTTCATTCGTTCATTTTTTCTTTCTCGTTCCCTCATTCTTTCATTCGTTCATTCCTTCTTTCTCGTTCTCTCGTTCTTTCATTCGTTCATTCTTTCTTTCTTGTTCCCTCATTCTTTCATTCGTTCATTCTTTCTTGTTCCCTCGTTCCTTCATTCGTTCATTCTTTCTGTCTTGTTCCCTCGTTCTTTCATTCGTTCATTCTTTCTATCTCGTGCCCTCGTTCCTTCATTCGTTCATTTTTTCTTTCTCATTCCCTAATTCCTTCATTCGTTTATTTTTTCTTTCTCTTTCCCTCGTTCTCTCGTTCCTTCATTCGTTCATTCTTTCTTTCTCGTTCCCTCGTTCTTTCACTCGTTTGTTATATCTTTCTCATTCCCTCGTTCCTTCATTCGTACATTCTTCCTTTCTCGTTCCCTCATTCTTTCATTCATTCTTTCTCGCTTCCTCTTTCCTTCATTCGTTCATTCTTCCTTTTTTGTTCCCTCGTTCTTTCATTCATTCATTTTTCGTTCTCGTTCCCTCGTTCTTTCATTCGTTCGTTATTTCTTTCTCGTTCCCTCATTCCTTCATTCATTCATTCTTTCTTTATCATTCCCTCGTTCCTTCATTCGTTCATCCTTTCTTTCTCGTTCCCTCGTTCCTTCATTCGTTCATTCTTTCTTTCTCGTTCCCTCATTCCTTCATTCGTTCATTCTTCCTTTCTCGTTCCCTCGTTCCCTCGTTCCTTCATTCGTTCATTTTTCCTTTCTCGTTCCCTCGTTCCTGTATTCGTTCATTTTTACTTTTTTGTTCCCTCATTCCTTCATTTGTTCATTCCTTTTTTCTCGTTCCCTTGTTCCTTCATTCTTTCATTCTTTCTTTATCATTCCCTCGTTCTTTCATTCGTTCATTCTTTCCTTCTCGTTCCCTCATTCTTTCATTCATTCACTTTTTCTTTCTCGTTCCCTCTTTCCTTCATTCGTTCATTCTTTCTTTCTCCTTCCTTCGTTCTTTCATTCGTTTATTTTTCCTTTTTTGTTCCCTCATTCCTTCATTCATTCATTCTTTCTCGTTCCCTCGTTCTCTCGTTCCTTCATTCATTCATTCTTTCTGTCTCGTTCCCTCATTCCTTCGTACTTTCATTATTTCAGTCTTTCTTTCTCGTTCCCTCGTTCTTTCATTCGTTCAATTTTTCCTTTCTCGTTCCCTCGTTCTTTCGTTCATTCATTCCTTCTTTCTCGTTCCCTCATTGTTTCATTCTTTCATTTTTTCTTTTTTGTTCCCTCGTTCTTTCATTCTTTCATTCTTTCTTTCTCGTTCCCTCTTCATTTCAATCTTTCATTCTTTCTTTCTTTTTCCTTCTTACACCTGAGATTTTTTGATGTTTTGTTTTTAAAAGCACATTTTTAGCGCACTGAATTTTTTAGCACTTACATTGGACTTTTTGAAATATATCTACATATGATAACTTTTTTTTTACTGTCTTATTTCCACATAAATTTATGTTGTGTTGTGAAAAAACGGCATGATTTTTTTCTGACGTCTAGCATAGCACTGCCAACAATAGAACTTTAGAAGAAATAGAATGTTATTGGGGTTTAGGTAAGATAAAATAGATATTTTCTAGCTCAAAAAGACCTCATATCAGCTATTCCCCTCATCCACACAGGGTTTTTAGAAATATATATTGCCAAGTCTTACTTAACTTTATGATAAAAGGCTAGGTAGTTAAAATCCAGTGTAATCTCCCACATGGGCAATTTTTTGCTAGACTTATTCTTTATAACTCCCTGATAAGAGTGTGTGTTACAAAGGTGTCTATAATCTACTTGCCCTAATCCTTTCAGAGACTTATTGAGAGCACGAACCTAATCATTAATAAAAGTCGTCCTTTGAATGAGTCTTTATTTTTTTACCCTCATAAACTTCCTTCTAACTGTTAGAGAGTTCCCTTCTACTGTTAGAGAAAATGCAATGAGGGTTTGGAAACACATTTTAATATTAAAACATTACTGTGGAATCTAAAAAAAAACCAGAAAACAAAACTGAAGAGTAAAGAGTTTGAGGATGCCACCAAAGAAAAAGTAATTATCAAAGAACTTTCTCAGAATTTTGTCCTTCTCTTCACCTATCAGAAAAAAAGCTTTTCTGTAAAGTCTAATGAGGCCAGTGGTTTACCAAACAAACTCCAAGTAGGCCTGGAGAGGGGATGATCACCTGGGACAGAGCTTTAAAATATTGGAACAGTGAAATAAGTTGTAATGCAACCTGGTGATTGTCTCTTCACAATGCCTAATGTCTGCCAGACACTGATATAAACCGTGAGTGGCATAATACAAAATAAATTTACAATTACCTTAACACATCCTTTTGTCTGATGTCATTGTTTGCGAGTGAGACTGGTTAAAAAAAAGTAAATAATAGTCCTGAGTTTGATTTCTGTGTTCTTGTTTACAAGGATTGAGTTCTGCAGTCCACAAGGAACTGGTAACAAGACTGAGTAAACAAATCAGCACCAGTTAATAGAGAATAATGAGCTGAAGTTTTCTTTGAAAGAAGCATTTCAGAAATCATAACTAGTGAAGTAAATTTTAAAAAAAATCTTCATTTTGTGGCTGAACAACTTGGACTATTTTATTACTCACTATATCAGTCTCTAGCTACAGTGGGAACCTATGCTTAGTGGAAAATTATAGCAGAAATTTATTCTCACAAAATATTCCTTTTGTCTCTATAGGCATTTTTTTTCTTTATTATAATAGACGCACAACAATTCACTGTCATCTGAGTTCCCTTAAGGCTACCTTTAAAATAGTATACCTGCTCAAAATCATCATAAATCTTCATCAAGCCAGGAGGGATTTGATTGTGTCAGACAAGTTGTAGTGATTAGCAATCCAGTCCTAACCTGATGGACAGGGATTTTGTATTAATAACTCATTTTTCATCACATGTTGTCTACAGCAATGCAATAAAAGTCTCATGGAGCTAGCAACCTCTAGAAACTTCTACAACCTCTCGTCTTCACAACAATAGAGATGACAACTAACCCAGCAAACACAGTATCCATTTTTTCACAATCAACAGGGACATTGAGGCCATTTAAAAATCTCTGCTGGTATCTTTAATGGCATATGCTCATACATTAAAAAACAAAAAACAAAACAAAACAAAACAAAACAAAACAACCAAACCAACAAAAACAAAACAAAACAAAACAAAAAAAACCAACCACACCGCACCTCAAACACCTCAAACACCTCAAACATTTGTCTGATAAATTTGCAATTTCATTCAAAGGATCTTTCAATTAATTCTTCCAGAGATGGAAGTCTTCACTATGAAATACAACCAGAGAAAAGTTAATTATGTCCTTGCTTATTTTAAATAGAATAACCTATTTCAATAGGCAATCTTCAAAGCAAAACAGAAATACATGTGGAAGTCTTGTGAATTTGATCAGCAGGACATTGTACTTAAACAATGTGTTTGCTCCCACATGGGTCACAATTTTACACGAATTTGGAAATATTGGGTGTCTTATTGCCTTCCTTTCTTTAACTAACTGTCTTTAATCTAGACTGCAACATATGAAGATTAGAAAGACGTAGTTAAAACCCTGCATTAATAAGATACCTCATAGAAAGTTTCAGATATTATCTAGACACTCTGAAACTGAAAACAAAGGAGTAAAATAATCACTCAGTCATCTCAATCATAATAAAAGTGGTTATATAACCAAATATGAGAATTTAACTGCTTGATAAGCCTAACTTTTGGGTTGTTCAATCTTGTCCATGGAAATTATTCATATTTTTACAGAATCTTCACACTGTTTAGGTTTTTAAGATGAGGTAGTTGAGCAGTTAGCTTTAAAACCCCTTAGAATACATGTAATGAATTCAACAGCTGGCAGAAAAAAACCCCACACACTTATTCTAAAACATGAAGGATCATTACTTTCAGTAATTAAGAGGAGATTCCTCCAGGATAAAATTGTATCCTGTTGTTTTTACTAATCAGAATTTTAAGAGAGTATGAGTCTCTAATTTACCACAGATACTTTATTCAGCTTGAGCATAAACAAACATTTTAACTTGGATTATAATTATCCTTTTTCTCATACATACTGTGTTTCTTTTGAGTGAGTTTTTTCCAGTGTTAAGATCTGTCTGTTCCAGATCTACTGTTTTTACTGGGATTAAAATCTCTAAAAGAGTAGTTTCTGATGTGTTTTACATTAACACTACAGGGTACAAACAAATATGCCTGCTTCCCTGAGTTCAGAACCAATGGTTACTCTCAGCAGCTTCATGACTTTTCTGCCAAGATAAAAAAAAAGCTATCTTAGTCTCTAATGAGTAAAATCTCCAGATCTCTCAGCCCTTGATTCTGAAAATATTCCAACCACTGCTTAGACTCCTTACAGGAAGTAATCTCAGCGAAGTAAATAGAGATACAACATAAAATATAGATATTGAAGGGAGCAAGTTTCAGGCCAGGGGCTTCAGTAAACTAGAGGGAACATCATTGTCTTATGCCCAAAATGGAAAGGTGTACCAAATTAATCAGAAATAACATAATCCAGCCATCAGAAATTAATTAATGACTTCACTGAAAAATCATCAAAATCATTTAAATTTATAGTCCACACACTGAATCTCTGGTCATTATTCATTACACTTGCACAGGATCTATAAAAAGCTTTGATTTTTCCTGTAATATTTGCAATCAAAGTCTTGCATGTATCATATAACTTAAGTATAATATAAATCAGAATTTTGTCCAAGTCAGAGATACTTATTTTCTAGATATTTAGACTTTTCTAAGGAAGCTATTAAAATCTACAAACCTGTCCCCAAAAAAATAGAGTATGCTATTTTTAGAAAGCTATTTAGAATTATTTTCTAAATTTATTTAAAATATGTATAAAATGAAGAAAACCACACACAAATGCTGGAAATAAATTTTTGGAAAGTACTTCATTATGCTAGTTTAAAAGTCTCATATGTATACCTATAATCATGGTAAAAGATTGAAATATATTTCTCTGAAATTCCAAGGACACCATGGCTGGATGGGAAAGGAATCCTTAACAATAGAATATGAAATCATCAATAGTTTTTTAAGAAGCAATCACAATTTTAAATGTTCATATTTATTGTCACATATTGTCACATTGAAATGTCGTATTTATTTTTTTTATTTTATTCTTAATTGCTTGCTGCCCTTCTATATGATGGTGAAAATTTATTTTCATTTCAAAATATGGTACTCATTAAATTTGTTAAATTGAACCACACCATTTTAATTAAAAATGTATGAAATAGCTCTTCTATCATAGCTTTTCCCTCAGCATAAAATTGCTATAGCTTTCTAAAGAATTGGAAGGGAAGTATATAGTGGTGAATGGGAGGGAATTCAAAACTGTGTTACTGGCTGCCAGAAACTTCATGCATGTGATGAAAAAGCAGTGGAAGGTTTAAAAGCGTAGTTGACTGCTTAAGGTCATTGAACATTGAAAAAAGAAAGGAGATATGCTAAGTGAAAAAGAGAAAATTAACTACAACTTACCTGTCTCCAAGAAAAATTTCTGCAATCCCAATATAATCAGTTGTGTCCCTGAAGACTTAGCATTTCTTGTGACTGAAGAAAATACAATTTTACAAAATGGATCAAACTATTCAATCCAAAGATTTCTACAAGTTTTACCACTGTGATAATCGAATAACTCCTCTGAGACTGCAAGTTCTCACTTGTTTTACTTGTACTTTTTAACCTTTGGCTGTTACAGAGAATTTGAAAAACACCAAGTCTTCCTTGAAACAGGAGGATAAAGCACACCCTTCTCCTCCATTGCCCTATTATTCCCCTTTCTGCTTTCCCGAAATTATATAATTCAAAAAGTCCCTCATAGACAAATCAATTTATCTGACACTGTGAACCTCTCTAGTGCATTTCTTCAGATCATCCAAATAATGGAAAAGATGTCTCATCCCTACACTGTCTCACCAAACCTCTGCACTAGAAGAATATAGATGGTGTGAGATTAAACTAGACTGTAGGGAGATGTTTCTTCCACCCCTATCCAGTTCATAAAATCCTGTGACAAATTGACCACTGATGGCCTCCACATTAACTCTTTGAACTCTCACCATTCTAGGAAGGTGGAAATCATATTTTGACATCCTTGCCAACAGACTACAATGTAGGGCATATAGCAGCACTCACATAAATTGTTCACAAGGTTACACCTTTCCATCAAAGTAATACCCTGCCTTCTGCATCATAGTCCCTGAGCTACCATCTGTGAGACTTTAGTGAAATGTGCAAAAAGATGGGAGATTGAAACTCCTGTTTTCTCTTGAGAGTCTCTGCTGAGCTTAAGCAGCTCCAGGACTCATAACTTTTACTTTCTGTCAAAAGAAGAAATTATGCCTTTGCTTCTTTCTGCTGATGACTTTTTTTCCCCAAAGAGGATTGAACCAAGGAAGCCTATTAAAATTGTAAAATACAGAACTTGCAAATAAGCCCATGGGAAGAGAATAGAGCCAAGTGGAGTTTGAAACCTTTATTGTTCCTGTTTAGTTTAAAGATAAATGAGTAGCTAAAGCACCACCATAATATTCAAATATAGTTTTAAAAAATTGTTCATATTAAGGCAGTAAAGCATTTGAAGATACTGTTTAAATATTTTCCAGCTTATAGATGTCAATTTTGATAGCCAAGCCTGTAAACTTAGCTGACAATGTTAGTTTATAGCCACAAAGGAGAATAAAAACACCCAGGTTTTCTGAACCTATCAAGTGTTGTGGAACAGCAAACATATTATCTTTTTTGAAACTGTTGCTGTTTATGTGCATTTATTTGAAAAGTTCTTACTGGGTCTCTTGTAGGAGTTTTATTGCTTTGGCTTTCTTTCTTCACAGTGCCTATATTATTTCTCTGGCTTATTATGAAATTAGATTTTTTGCACTTTTCCATCTGTTCATTTGAAATTTCTCATTCCCTCCCACCCATTAGATCAAATTTCAGACTTTCAAAATTTAAAGGGCCCCAGGACTGCTGTTGACTAGCTGTAAAACCTTCTACTAAGTTTCAAAGAACTGCTACTGCAAAATAGATAGATAGATATAGATATATAGATATAGATATATAGATATAGATATATAGATAGATATAGATAGATATATAAGTATTTTTAGGTGTATATTGAATTTTACAATAATGTAATATTTTCACTGTCCATGAAACATCACAATTATTCTTAAAAATACTTCTAAGATATGTAATTTGAACATGAATGGGCAAAAACCATGTGAAAAGAGAGGTGAAACCCATTTTTGGTTAAGGTTTCCCTTCTGAAAAGGTTGTGGGGAGGCCTTCTGAAATCAACTTGTTTTTCTGAAACATGAATCACCATGATTTGTGTTGAATGAAATTCAGCAAAATCTCAAAATCTTCTGCAATGCAGCTAATATGGGGAAAATAAGAGGATTTTAATAAAACAGTTTAATCTGTTAGATTTTATGCTTTGCATGCAGATTTCTAAAATTGTGGAGTAATATCATAATAAATGGACTTTGCAGACAGAGCTCTAGTCTTTGTGAGCTGTCGGGATAGAAACATAGATGGATGGAGCCAGAATTCTCCTGACTGCTTCGTAGGCAATTTAACATATTACCTTACCCATGGAGTTATCAAACTAAAATCCAGCTTTTTGTCTCATGTAGAAACCTGCTTATGGACAGAAATGAGTCTTGGTCATGGACTGATTGAAGTGAGGGAGAGCAAATTCACAAAGTAGAATAACACCAGAGATATTAAAACATATACCAAGAGATTATATTTTTAAAAAATTAAAGGGAAGAAAAAAAAATTGGAATTGTCAGGTTGAAATGTGTGAATTATTAAATTAACACCCTTATAATTTTTTTCTCTTGCTTCTTTCTTTTTAGAGACGAACTTTGATATCGTGGGAGTTGGTGCAACTCCAACTCTGTAAACCAAATTATTTCTCTTTTTTAATCTAATGAAACCTGTGCATTCAGGGAGGGGCCAGACAGCTCAAATGAGTTATCCAGAACAAAGTTATATCCTTACTGTATATCTGACAATTTTTGCCAAGTCCCAGATTCTGTGGCAGCAATGATTTATTCAATACAGTCAAACATGTAGGACAAAGAAGCAGTGCTTCAGCCAAAACCCCTGGAATTAATTAATTATTGAAGAGAAGCCTAGGGACAGCCCACTGGGAGACAGCCCTCTGGGAGACAGAGACATTGATTTGATTCAAAATTCTCATAAGTCAAATTCCCCCAATACCGTAAGTTTGTAAGATCTTTGATTTTTCCATGTCAGTCATTTACATACATCAGGTATGACCCTTGTAGCCAAGCATACCACTGTGCTCATCATCACTCAGTTATCTTTGGATTACACATTATATTTTTCACACCTTTAGCCTTGAATATCTGTAAAATGAATCTGCAGGAATTGTACAGAACATTGTAATGACTGGTACATTAGGTTGCTCTGGAGATATGAACTGTGGCAGACAGAATTTGTTCTAATGTACTCTTATGAAGAGGCTACTCAATCTGCTAGAGAGATCTGGAAGGTTTTGCTGGTTTCCTGTAGGAGAAAAAAACCCCACATTATAATTCAGAGGCAAGATTCTGCATATTAGTAGAGTTTATTCAAACAATGCTAATGTTTCAATATAACATTACTGTGATATTCTTCTCCACCTCCCTCCCATCCCCCACCCCACAACCCCTCCCTTCTTCATTATTTTTCTCTTTAAGAGAAAAAACGTAAATACAAACTGTATATATTTTTCCTTAGGAGAACTGATTTGACTTTCAAGCAAACAAAATATGAGAGTCTAGATGCCTTGAAAATGTCAACAGCATTTTCCTTTCAATGTTTGTATAGACGCCATTGCCAGAATGCTTCAAATTCTGGGTATTTCCTTACTCAAACACTATCAGGCCAATGAAAAATGATTCTAAATGTGTCCTTGAAACCATCAAACAACATTATTTTTCTATGTTGATGACTAAGAAAACTAGAGAGCACAATAGAATTCAATAAAACAACCATGATCATTATGTCAGAAAGAAGTTTGCTCTGACTGCTACTGAGCTACTGAAGTGATGGATGCATGAGAAGCACGAGATAATTGATAACCAGAGGTGTGGGATGCTGCTTTTCAAACTGAACAGAAAACTCCATTTAATATCTATTCAATCATAAAAAATTGTAGAGCTCCTGAGGTGTCAAAAATATGCTAATACACACATTCTAGTTTGTACTTGCATGATGGTTCTGCAAGCAGAGAGGCTCCTGTACTGTGATCTGCTTCCTACTGCCAAAACAGCATTTCAATGAACAAAAGAGGGAATAGCACATCTGTGGGATAAGATTTTCTTATCTGTCTCTTCAGCAGCAAAAGTGTTTTGTTTTGATTGTCCGTTTTTATGTTGTTGTGAAGTATGTGGATTTAGGCAATTAATTGTGTTCATAGTGGTGGAAAAGGAACTTTATTGATCTCAGTTCCACTTTGTGAATTCTAGTGAGTACAAAATGCTGAACATAAGTACCTAGGCACTTACACTGTGATTCTCTCCTCACCTGGGACTCTAGCCATACTTCTTACATATGAACTAAGACCTTATTCTAGGCATTTTCACTATGAACATTTATTATTCTCCATTGTCTTGAAGCCAATATATTCATTTATATTTCTGTAAATAAATATGAAATGTAACCATTTGGTGGTTCAAGAACATACCACAACAAAAGAAATACAATAATGAAAGTAGTAAAATATCTTCACCTTCATCTGAAGTTTACAAGCCATTAAACTAAAGTACACCAGCACCTAAATTGTATTTGTGTAAGCTTTTTTTTTTTTTTTAATCAAAATCCAGTATATTATGTAGAAAATATTCTAAAGACTGGAGATTCTTCTCACTTATTCTAGTGGCTTTAAGACAACATTACAAATAATTAAACATGATGAAATTTACAATCGAGATGATTAGTTAAGTAAGATGTATATGTTAAGTATAGATGAATTGAACATGCTTTTTGTTTTCTCATTTTTCTTTTCGAGGTTGCCAGTTTCAGAATTCTCAAGGTGTGAGTTTACAAAAGAAATTGAAAAAATGTATTATGGAAAGACTGTTCTGTCTGATCAATTACTTTTCCAGTACCTTAAAAGGCATTACAATATACAGCATTGCAATTAAACTTATATTGCAAAAAAAGTAACCTGTTTGTGTTTTAAGTGCTTTGGTTACAGTGATTATAAAGAAATTATTTTTTGACTGCCATAAGGTAAAGCTTTGTGATTTAAATGTAACAAAGTGAAACATAAGCAGCTTTCAATATGTTTTTTGAAATGGCAATAGGAGTATTATTTTACTTGAGGATGTGATTAGGTATTTGCAGGCTGAGCCTGATTATTTTGGAGAAAAAGCAAAACCAAAAAAATTGCTTTTAGAAGCTTCATAGACTCTGATATGCTGTTGAATTAAATAGAATAAAATACCAGTAAATACCTATTAAATTAATAATTTCCAATTGCAGCATACCCCCCCCAAAATCTTCTAAAAGCCGTTATAAAGAATTTTTTAGTCTATTTTAACCTAGTAGTAGTAGTAGTAGTAACAGTAGTAGTAGTAGCAGCAGCAGTAGTAGTAGTAGTGCTTGTGTTTATCAGGCTCATAGCCTAACAATTATGAAGGTCTTATTAAATATTATTTCTTACAGAAAATAACCTAATGTAAATCACAAATTCTTTCAGTGGACAA
The DNA here is from genome assembly GCA_017589585.1 of Phylloscopus whistleri. Classification (NCBI taxonomy): domain Eukaryota; kingdom Metazoa; phylum Chordata; class Aves; order Passeriformes; family Phylloscopidae; genus Phylloscopus; species Phylloscopus whistleri. The sequence goes on from JADMLD010000103.1 coordinate 489,275, forward strand.
ATATTCTGATTCCCATATGACACTGCATATAATCATAATTAGTATAGTTGAACTCATAGGATGGCAAGCAGTTGTGTGAAGCTGGATTTTAAAAGATGAGTTAAGACTCAAGGATCTGGGACGGACTGAATTTGCTTCTTAGAGCCATTATAAAATGTTCATGTCTAAGCCAGAAGCCAGTTCCTGTGAGCAGCTCAGAAATGGCTGCACTCTCTCAGGGCAGGCACGTTTGGCAATTCTGACTGACCAGCTGGCCTCAGGACCAGGCAGTGCACTCTGACCAATGTCAGTGACCTGTAAAATAGATTTTTGAATGGGAGGATATAGCAATCAACAGCTTCTGTTAAAGAAATTTTAATGGTGATTTTTATAGAGACTTTCAAGCGTTTAAAAGGATACTATGAAAACTTCTAGACAACTTACAGTGTTCATCTTCATAATATAATATTGAAATCAAGATTGCATATGAAAAATATGTGATTTAGAAGACAATCAATCTGTTGTCAAGGTTAGTTGCTGATGGAATAAATTTGCATGTAGAATTGAGACATAAAAAAGAACACTACTGAACATACCTGAATTCAGATTTTTTTCCCTGTTAAAAACCTCACAATTTTGTAATTTATTTTCAAGGATACAACTTTAGATGTCTTTCCCCCCCCATTTTTTGTAGTATCAGAATTTTTTCTTCTTCTTTTACCATCCCTCACAGTGAAGAAAAGTATTTCAATTCTAGCATAACTTGATTTTTAAAATTATTAGAGAAGTTGAATATCATTCTTAAAAGCATATTAAAAGTAAGCACACAAATTCCATCCCCTTACTATTTACATAGTTATCATACTTTCTGAATCAATATAGGTTAGAATATAATTGTTTAAATAAATGTTCTTTGCTATCCTCTTCCAGCAATCTTCTCATTTTTCCTTACATTTCTTTGATGCTTAAAGATGTCATCACTTAATATTTACCACCTGAAAGCTGTGCAATTTTGTTAATTTTGGTGCAACAGGAAAACAGCAGATTCCCATCGTAAATCTCTGATGTCTGCAATATTAATCTGAATATAGAATAGCCTCCCAGACACACTCTGTGCTTTGATGTTTTGCGTTTGAACACTATTAGTCTACACACCACCTTTTGAAAAAACTTTTTCATGTACGTCTTTTTAAAATAGGATAATATCCATGACCTTGCAGTCCTATTACTAGGTCCTGATTTGCAGACCAAAGGCATTGCCATGTCTCCTCTCAGATCAGAAAGCCGCAGCAGAAAATTGGTTGTGATTTCTTTATATATTGTCATGGAAATACAACACAAGATAGAGAACATCTTGTGAGTCAGGTTGCATCAAGAGCTGCTTTCAAAGCAACCAGGACTGAAAACATTATGCCCTGAGGTGATTATTAAATCTAATGTTCATACATTTGCTCTCAAGTGTAATGATCCTTTAGTAACTTCCATGATGTCTGATACTATTTTCCTGAGAGCCAAACAGTGGTATAATCATACCTCATCTTTCCTCAGAAACATAAGTTCTGAGCATCCACCATTTCTGAAGAAAGATAGAAGACCTGGTTCTAATACAATTCTTTAAACATTTGAAGGCCAGTTTTTGTATAGCTAATGTTACAGTATGTTCTCTTTGAAGCCAATGTTTTTTGAGCAGTAGACATAGTATGACAAACCAGAAAAACTTTGAGTTGCTATGCTTAAAGAAATCATTCTCTCATTGAACCATAAGCTGACCAAGTACGACCTCTTGGTTCTCTCCGTGTAGTAAATTAAAACATGTTGCTTTTAAGCCATGCTCACAGTTATCGTGTTTGATAGCAAGGTTTTAGTCTAGAGAAGACTGAGAGGGGATATTAATGAGCATAAATGTCACAAAGGCAGGTGCCAAGACAATGGTGCCAGACTCTTTTTGGTGCTGCCCAGTCACAGAATGAGTAGCAATGTCCATAAACTAAAATACAAGAAGTTTTTCCTCAACACAAGGAAGAGCCTCTTTACATTGTGGGTGACAGAGCACTCTGTCACCTGCCCATGGATATCATGAATTCTCCCTCTCTGGAGACATTCCAAACCCACCTGGATGTGTTCCTGTGTAACCTGCTCCAGCTGACCCTGCCTTAGCAGGTGATTGAACTGGGTGATCTCCAGAGGGGCTTTCCAACCCTAACAGCTCTGTGATTCTGTGATTTGGGGTTATTTATATTATGTCAATTTGCTTCATAATTCGGAAAAAGGGGTAGAAAGCTAACATCTATTACTTGTGGAAATTATTGAAATACTGCAGTTGGACCACCTTGGATTTCTATCCTTGTTCTTGTTTGCTGGTGAATTAATTTTCTTCACAGCAAGCCAAAACTAATAAACCATTTCAGCTTTTTTTTAAAGTCTGAGACTTAATAGATTTTAAATTTTAGAAATATTTCGTAGATAGACAAATTACTAATGTCTTGGTGGACATAAAATAACACTGTAGGGGGAGAATGATAGACCTCTGCATCTATACTCTTGAGATAAACACACCATGGCTGGACTTCCAGCATAAAGGGAAATGAAAAACTGATGAACTGTGAAAGAAATTGTGTGAATAAAGAATTGATTTAATTATTGATAAAGAAAATGAACTGATGCTCAAGAATGGATTTGGAAGGCAATTCTCAAGTGAAGAGGAGAACTGGTAGCATGGATTTAAAATAATAGGCATCAATTCACTGAAGAACCTGGTAATGAAGCAACAGATAATAGAATATTTCAAGGTCATGTTGGTGAATCATGAATTTCATTCAAATTTATATATAGTAAAACAGAATGCCAGCTGTTATGGAGAGAAAAAAAAAAAACATGGGAAAAGTTGCCTGGCCTTTGTTCTGATTATTTTTAAGGGTGCAAAATAAAATCAGATATATTCTAGAGAAATGTTGTCCATAACCATAATTGCTCTTTTTCTTTAGCCATGTATCTTGGCTATTAGGCTATAAGGTATAAATCACTAGTTCTACTTTATTAAGTTCTTCTCATTAATTGTTTGCAGAGTAATATCTTTTTCGGGAAGGATGCACAAATTGCACAAACCCTGACTGCAGTATTTCCAGATATTATCTGAGCATTCTACAGGAGAGGTGGTCATCTTTTAGTCCAAGAAGGAAGCAAATGGAGGTTTCTCTTCTGTGGCCATGAAGTTTTGTATGAAAGCTTACATCTTCTTTTCCCACAAACTTTCTGAATTGAAGCATGAAGCTTTTTATGAAGAGTAGCTTACTTTTGTAGATGTAAGAAAAAGTTTTACTCTTTGAATCCCAAACTTCAGTTTGCAGCCACATGCAAAATGCAAAAAATTGGGAAATGAGATTTTAGCTGTACCTGAATTCTTGTACCAGGATGATTTTAGTCATTTCTATCTGCAGTACTCAGGATGTTGTGAACTGAGTTTTATATATCATTCTCTACCCTTCCAGTGTAAATAAACGTAAATAAGAAACTGAATTTTGTTTTATACTTTTTCCTCACATACTATCTTCTTTTTATTTTTTTAATTGTAGTCTCTACATTACCCTTTAGGCTCAGCCCTGAGCCATTTGTAATTTTAACTTATTAGGTAAATAATTCAATTTTACCATAATTATTGTTGAAGTATGCTAACACTGTCAACAGTTGACCTTTCAGGTCTCAATAACACTTGATGTCATAATTAAAAAAAAACACCTTTAACTGTTAACAGAGTTTGTGCACTCTTTCCTGCAAATTAAGCACAGTACTGCACTCTTTCCTTTCAGAAAACACTATAGAAATGTTTTTCATTCAAGACTTCTAATATGTTTAATTTGAATGATTTTATTTTATTGTCATATTATATACATAATGGAGGCTTGTTACAAAAGTTTAACTTTCTATATTCATATTTTATACATGTATATTTGTTGTGAGTCATATATATTTGTTGTGGGACTACAACTACAATAAATATTTACAAAATAAGTGTAAACTTGCTTTTAATCAGACACTGTACTTTGATTACATGGAAAATATATTGGAAGAGAAAGAATGATCATGTATATCAGTTTGTTTGCACTACTGTAAATTCTATACAAATTCTATTTTATATTTCTAATATTCTATTTTATATTTCTAATTTCTACTTTCATTTTCTATAGTTTCATTTTTGGTAGATATGTAATATGTTAGAAATCAGTCAGCCTTCCAATTTTTCTTAACCACAATTTCATTTATCTTCTTGGAAACTAGATTCCTAGTATATATACTCCCATCCTTTCTCTGGTAGTCATTAACTATTCTGATATCAGATTGTGAGGAAAGACTATGCTATGTAAGCTCCTGTGCTCATTTTTCTCATGGCAGTACCTGAGCACCCTCAAGAAGACTAAGCAATGCATCTGTGTACCTGTCATATATAATCCATGCTCTCATTCTCTGCCCAAGGAGAAGAATTCTGTATATAGCAGAGTGGTTCTTTCTGACTCCAAACTCACTGCTGGAAATCTGTTAAGAGAATTTTTTGGCAGAGCACTATTTGTTCATTCCTCTAGGACAATCATCAGATGCCTTTCCTCAAAATAATGACCACTACAACTTAGGCTCAGGGTATTGTCTTTGTCTTTTGTTGCTTTCATGCTATGACAGTAATGAATCCAAGATAAATAGCTTAATATACAAATGGAACATACTGATTAATTAATTTTCAGTAAACCAATATATGTTTTCTACCAAATGCATTAGAATGTTTCATTCTGATCAAAACTTGGCAAAAAAAAAAAAAAAAAAGGTAAGACTGCTTACCTATGTAAATGCTTATATACGGTCACATCACAAGTTATTTCCAAACTGCTTTTTCCATACCAGTCCAAAAAAAAATAAAAATAAAAGCCAAAACCATAATTTCATATTAAACTAGTATTTTGACAATATGCTAAAAACAAAACATGATCAAAATAACAAATTAGTTAGAAATCCAATTCTATTATAAATATGCCTATAATTACAACATTTCTCTGAGAAGAGAAAGAAAATATGGGAATGTAAATCAACTTCCCTTGATTTATTTTCAGAGCAATCTACATTTTATTGTATTTTATACTTATTTCATAGAAGAGAGTTAAGGTTTATAGTACAAAAGAGATACAACAGTTTGACAGGATTTTCTGGACTCTGGTTTGAGATTTTCTTTACCTTCCTGATTTTATCAAAGATTCTTGAGAAGCTTTCAGGAATCCTCTGAGGAATCTGAAGGTATCACTGCTCCCAGGTAAGGATAGCCACAGCAGCCTTAACATCTGTCAACCTTTGTAGCAGCCTCTAGTAGTATTTAAGAAGATCCCAGCTGTCCTTGATCACAAGGTGTATAAAAGATTTTATTTCTTCTAACCCTTGATCAGGGAAAATCAGGTATCTTTAGCATAGCTAACAGGTTATGATCAGTTTGTACATCAATTTGATAAAATAAGAAAATTAAAAATGTGGGGGATTAGCAGGTCTGCTTAGACTGGTTTTTGCATTCTCGTGAATGGCAGCAATGTACCACAGGGCAGCCTCTGGTAGCAGTTAGAACTGTCCCTGCAGTTTTGATGTCCTTGACCCAGACATGGTTCAGGAAGAGGGAGTAGCTCTGCAACAAGACTGAAGTTGTGAGGGAATGCTGTCAAATGAAGCAGCTGAGCTGTGCTGATTGAGTCTGAAACCCAGAAGTGAATAAAGAGCAGTCAGTTATGGCAGAGGGAGCTTTCTTGCTGCAGAGGATGAAGGTCCCTGTCTGTGTTCCTGACCTGTCATCTAGGAAGGTTTCCCACTCAGCAAAGAGAATTCAGAGAGAAAGGAAAATGATAATCCAAAAGCAAATAAGAAGGTGGTGAACAGGGGCTATGTGAACAGAAAGGTTCTACAAATTTACAAAGCAGGGCTCAAGTGGGATTGCCCCAAGCATACACGTCAGTCTTAGATCAGGACCAAGAACATCCTTTTTGATCAGTAATTCTTGTACCAGTTGTAATTAACTGAACATAATTAATTCAAACACTTCCTGTGTGTACCTTTGTCACTTCAAGAATCTGTACATAATTTAGCCTGTTTTCTCATGACAAAGTGTCAGTATTTTCTCCATTTTTCTTAAGCTTACCTCACAATTCATGTCAGGGGAGTAGTTTATGTGATTTTAAGTGATCAATTCTTTGCAAAAATCAACCTTACTTCAATTGATAACTTTAAATAATTAGCTAGAAAAGTTCTTTTTCAGAGAGAAATCTGGAATCATTGGCAATGTGAGGGAGTTAAAAACTGCCTAGAAGTTTGATCCACTGACTTTCTCGGTACATCCAAAAGCAAACCGATTCTCCCCAGAATTCTGAATACACTAGGATTAAATGTTTTCATGTAAAGTGTTGATCCTTTGATGAAGATTCATTCTTGATTTGATTGGTCTAGTTGGACACTATAATGATATCAGCTGGAATGCAGTTTTGACTTTTTCTAAGAGATTACTGCAGATGGCTATAAAAACAATGATAATAATAGTAACAATAATCCAGTACTAAAAGTTCCATTTTGTCCCTTTGTAATAGCCTAGTCAAAACATTCATAGAGGCTGTACAGTCACAGTAGAAACTAAAATATAATGCCAGAACTTCAGTCACCTACTAAAATCCCACAAGACTTGAATTGTGTGTTCATGTGTATTTTCAGTCTTCACTTGCTATCAAGAAACAGAAAACAGCATTTGATATCAAGCCAGGGGATAAAATTTCACCTTATGCAAGATGCATTTATTCAATATATACAGTACAAGAGCTATTCAGTTTTTATATAGCCAAGTTTCAGAATACACTCTTATTCCAGAAAAATGTTTAAAGGAGAAAGTTCAAAAGCATAGTTAGTCATACTCAGTATCTTTAAATTAGTTTAAACACTGATTGCTATGGGGCTACTGCTGATCACTGATGATTAAAATATTTCACATAAAAACCTTTTTCAACCTTTCACTTACTGGGAAAGATCTTTGGAATTGTTCAAAATTTTTGGAGCTAAACTGACAAAGAAGTACAGTTCCTTTTTAGGAAACTAAATTAGTTTCTGAAGCATCATTTCTTCATAATTATCTATAGTGAAAGATTCATACTTGAATTCTGACTGCCTCCTTTCACAGTATACAGTATGTCAAAGTGATGGATCTGTCAGGGTATGAATCCTGGGACAACAGGGACTGCATTGCCTCTATGTGGAGGAAGGAAGGAAGGAAATGTCTTAGTGTGTTCTAGTTTAGCAAACCCAGTGACCAAAATGTCTGCCCCTGGCTACAGTCACGTTGGAAATGCCTCTTTCTCTTCTCTAATGTGGCCTTAATAACCACATATGCTCTGTTTAAGCATCATCCTGTGTTTCATCCCATTTTTTTATTTTAAGCAAATGGTGGAATCCATTGGCCAAGTCCCTCTACAGTAACAGTAATTTTTTACTAAGATACATTTTCAGTTTAGGAATCATCATGAAGAAATCAGGATTTTTTCTAAAAGAAGAGCTTTCAAAACACTTTTGAGTTCTTTTGTGACTGTATACAGGGGAAAAATATGGGTGTGGCTACAGGTGATTGGAGGTTTTCCTTATTAGAATTTTATCTAATGTTGAATCTTTATTTTTCCACTTGAGTCTCACAAGGTGGAAAATTCTTGGAAAAGTTCATTAATAACATGAACAGTAAGGTTCACTACACATCACCATGAGAATGTGTTCTATTGCAAGATCAGTGAATGCTCTCTTTTAGGAATTTTCAGGTACCGTGACAACACCATTTCAATCTAGCAGGGATGACCTTCCTTGGAACAATGACAAAACTTGTAGTTTCATACTCAGTTAAACCCCAGTAAATTACTTCACTGTGAGGTGGTGAGACACTCAAACAGGTTGCCCTGTGAACACTCGATCCCTGGAAGTGTTCAAGGTGAAGGTAGATGGGACACTGGGTGACATGGTCTATGGAAAAATGACCCTGTGCATGGAGTTGGAGAAGACAAACATTGAAGGTTCTTTCCAACTAAAACCATTTTTTGATTTTATCATTTTTTGTTGAATTATTTCCACAGATGTCAATAAAACTACATTATATCAATAAAACTACATTTAGAATATGTGAAAATATAATTTTAAAATATAATTTTAAAATTTCTAAATTTGAGACTCATGAATTTTTTGCATGATGTTAAAATAAGGCAGCAGTTTTAAGAAAACTCAGCCCAAAAACTTGATGATAAACTATCTAAATATCATTATATCTATTTTTTTTTTAACATAATCTTCTGTGATAGTTTTCATGTACCAGAGTTTATGTTTTGATTTCAATAAAAAAATCCTAGGGCAGTCAAGTGTTAACTTCAATCACTATTGAAGATTTTACTTCAGGAATCTGAAAATGGATTGTTTGTAGAATATATGTTAATATTTCAGGAGTCTTGCATAAATAAGAAATGTATTAATCAATTAATCATAACTCAAGGATTAATTAAAGGCACTAAAATCAAATCACGTTCTATAATAAATTAATCTTTCATTTTTTCCTTGAAGAGAAGAAAAAATATGTACTTGAGAGAAAACGATATGATATATTAAGAGAGGTTATGTGCCTTTTTTTCCAATCCAGAAAATTTTCTCAGAACCCCTACAGAGACCTCTGTGAAATTAGTGTAGGAGAACAAAGATGAGAAAACCCAGATCAACTTAAGAGTATGTTGCTTGGCCATCAGCTTTTTGTACTTTATATTTATCTGGCTTGAAAAGGTGTTCTCTTCATTCAGTCATAATATAAATTTTCATTAAATTATTAATGTTTGAAGTGGAAGTGACAATTAAAGGAGATGTCTATATCTATATTTAACAGTAAGCTTATGCTAAACTCTGTGCTTGTCACTTCATTTCTATATGAAAAATACAAACATAAAATTCATGCAATGAACAAAAATCCGAGCTGGATCATCGAAATTTCTGGGTTTTACACCGTCTAATTCACATGTGAACTGATGTCAGTTGAACTTATATTGAATATATTGAATTTAGGATCACATCAGAGATGAGAAGAAACTCAATAAAACATTTTGTGGTTGGTTGGGGTGTGTGGGTGGAATGGGATGGGAGCAATTTATGGATGTCAAGCAAAGGCAAATATTATAGTTTCCACCATAGTTAAATAGAAAATAACTATTATGACTTTGGAATACCTTTTGTCAATGTGACACCCATTCACAAAGGGGGTGCAAAGGAGGATCCTGGTAATTACAGACCAGTCAGCCTGACTTCAGTACCTGGCAAGATAATGGAACAGTTTATATTGAGTGCCATCACACAAAATTTACAGGATGGCCAGGGTATCAGACCCAGCCAGCATGGGTTTAGGAGGGGTAGGTCGTGTTTGACCAACCTGATCTCCTTTTATGACCAGGTGACCAGACTGGTGGATGCAGGGAAGGCTGTGGATGTTGTCTATTTGGACTTCAGCAAGGCCTTTGACACTTGTCCCCCACAGCATACTCCTAGATAAGCTGGCAGTCCGTGGCTTGGACAGGAGCACTCTTTGCTGGGTTAGGAACTGGCTGGATGGCCGAGCCCAGAGAGTGGTGGTGAATGGTACTGCATCCAGCTGGCGGCCAGTCACCAGTGGTGTCCCTCAAGGGTCTGTGCTGGGGCCAGTTCTGTTCAATATCTTTATTGATGACATGGATGAGGGTATTGAGTCCTCCATCAGTAAATTTGCAGATGACACCAAGCTGGGAGCATGTGTCGATCTGTTGGAAGGTAGGAGGGCTCTGCACAGAGACCTGGATCGGTTGGATGGATGGGCAGAGTCCAATAAGATGAAGTTTAATAAATCCAAATGCCGAGTCCTGCACTTTGGCCACAATAACCCCATGCAACGTTATAGGCTGGGGACGGTGTGGCTGGACAGTGCCCAGGCAGAAAGGGACCTCGGGGTCCTGGTCGACAGCCGGCTGAACATGAGCCAGCAGTGTGCCCAGGTGGCCAAGAAGGCCAATGGCATCCTGGCCTGTATCAGGAATGGTGTGGCCAGCAGGAGCAGGGAGGTCATTCTTCCCCTGTACTCGGCACTGGTGAGGCCGCACCTCGAGTATTGTGTCCAGTTTTGGGCCCCTCAGTTCAGGAAGGACATTGAGATGCTTGAGCGTGTCCAGAGGAGGGCAACAAGGCTGGTGAGGGGCTTGGAACACAAACCCTATGAGGAATGACTGAGGGATCTAGGGTTGTTTAGCCTGGAGAAAAGGAGACTTAGAGGTGATCTTATCACTCTCTACAACTTCCTGAGGGGTGGTTGTAGTCAGTTGGGGGTTGGTCTCTTTCTCCAGGCAACAACTGACAGAACAAGAGGACACAGTTTTAAGCTGCGTCAAGGGAAGTATAGGTTGGATATTAGGAAAAAGTTTTTCACAGAAAGAGTGGTAAAGTATTGGAATGGTCTGCCCGGGGAGGTGGTGGAGTCACCATCCCTGGATGTGTTTAAGAAGAGACTGGATGTGGCACTTGGTGCCATGGTCTAGTTGAGGTGTTATAGGATGGGTTGGACTCGATGATCTTGAGGGTCTCTTCCAACTTGGAGATTCTGGGATTCTGTGATTCTGTGATTCTGTGATTCTACTCTTCCTTATTCAAACTAATTAGACTAAGATAGTTAAAAATCTACTAATGATTTTGACAACCTTGGCTTTGGAAGGTCCCATTCAAGACTGGATTTAATTGATCCTTCACAAAGACGGCTGTGGTTTTTTCAAATCAGACCACTCAGGTGCTTCCAGATGGGCCCCAGCGTGTTGCACAATCAAAATCACTACTCACATTCTCAAAATCATGGTTAGAGGTGCCTAGACCTCATTAAGAGCATGTTTATTATTCAGAAGCAGACACCTCATTGTAATAGGTAATGTGAGTCCAACAGGTTTTTTCAGTAGTGCAGACTACTCTCAGAACAGCAGCAGCAGCAAAGCACTCTGCCCTTGGTGGCTGCATCTTACAAAGTCATGGCAGATGAAAACTAGCAAAATGAATTCGTGTCTGATGGGTTGTTTTTGCCACGACAGCTGTGCTTTGAAGGTGGGCAAGCCAAGGAAGTTAAGTTTGGCTCACGCAGAGTGTTTGGCTCTGAATCAGCTCTGTGCCCATACATGTGAATGAGCCAAGCTAGTAGGAATATTTTGGCATTACCTTCTGGCTGTCACAGTGACCTTATATATCACTTCACGCATTCTCCCTTTTGTATGTGTATAATCAGTTCCAATGGATCGACTAATGTTTTGGCATGAGTTTGCCTTGGCTCTGGCTTCAGATTTTCTGGCCTATTTATACAAGTTCCATCCAGCATGCCTATAAAATCCATTAACATATATTTAAGAATAACTAATATGCATTTTTATGTTCTAGAAAATGGGAAAAAGGATAAGGGATAAATCTGAAGAAAAGATGTCGAAAATAAGCAATGAAATTAACATAATAACTTCAACAACTTCAATGTATCAGAAAATGTCAGCATAACACAAAAATTTTTCTAGTTGTTCAGCTTAGCTATTATGTATGTGAAATGTACAGGGCTCTGTATACATTCATGTATTTATATGTAGGGTGCATATGTGACTATTTGACAAATTATTATGTAAGAATGAGGGGGAAAAATCATTGCCAGTAAGTTATCATTAAGGAAAAAGTGGAGTATAATAGTTTTCTTTGCCATCACTGGAGGAAGTTGTTTCAATGTGATATCATTGGTCTCTACTAATTGTAGGCTATAGTTTTAGAACATGTTCTGTTACATAAACTATATATTTTCACAGAGTAGTGCCATCAATAACATTTCCTAATGTTAAATTAGTCTGGTGATTAAGTTTTTGAATTTAGACATATATATGTGTTGTGGTTTAAATCCAACTGGCAGCTAAGTACAACACAGCTGCTTGCTCACCACCACCCCTCCATGCTGAGATGGGGAGGAGAATTAGAAAGGTAAAACCTGTGTGTTGAGACAAGAATAGTTTAACAATTGAAAAGAAGAAGAAGAAGAAGAAGAAGAAGAAGAAGAAGAAGAAGAAGAAGAAGAAGAAGAAGAAGAAGAAGAAGAAGGGTAGTAATAAGGGAGATAATAAAAATAGAAAGAGAAATAACACCCAAGAGAAAACAAGTTATGCACAATACAGTTGTTCACCACCTGATGACAATGCCCAGTCCATACCCCAGCAATGGTTGGCAGCCCCCAGCCAAGTCCCCCAGTATAGATACTGGGCATCGTGCTCTATGCATGGTGGAATATTCCTCTGGACATTTTGAATCAGCTGTCCTGGCTCTGCTGCCTCCCAGCTTCTTGTGCACCCAATCACTGGCTGATAATCAGCACTGCTTAGCAACAACTAAGCCATCAAAGTGTTATCAACATTATTCTCATGCTTAATCCAAAATATAGCACTGTACCTGCTACTAGGAGTAAAATTAACTCTATCCCAGATAAAACAAGGACAACACAGTATTGATTAGCATAGAGTAGTAAATGGGTCCCAAGGTTTATCATGGTGTTATTATACATACTGGTATAAACTGGTAAATATTCCTAATTATTTTTAAATCTCTTCAGAACTCTTACTGGAGATTGATTTTTTGGACACAAGATTTGAATTAGCATAACAGATCAAGGACAAAAATTCTTACAAACTGATGTTGCTGAAATTAGTTCACCTCTTTTCATTGTCATAGCAGTTATTAACCACAGTGAAGAAATGAACTTCACTGGATTAAATACAACACATAAATATATAAAAATCTTTATTCCAAATAATGCCATCTAAATAAGGACAAGTAACCCATTATCCTTCAGAAAGTTGTATATTCATTATATTTGATATTTCACCTGAAGGTCTTAAAGAAGAATATGATTAATTGAAACCTAAATAGGTAAACTCATGAAGAGCTATTGTTCTAAAAAATTCTTCTTCTATTAAATAATAGAAATTATTTTTATGTTGATGATGGGAAAATACTAGTAATAAAGAAAATAATCATAACCTTATATGTGTTACTGTACACTATGTCTTAACTGAGGCTTGGAGGAAACACCTCTTGAGTTCAAATTCTGTGTCCATTTAGAGCCTTTTCACTCTGCTGAATTGTGATGAGGATATACACAGCAGGGGTTATATTGAGGTCACCAATTGATTTCATTTAGGATAATTCACTGTCAAATAGTAGCAACCTATACTGTGACCTTGAGATGGACTGAAACCAGTAAGCCAATGGCTAAGGAGAAAAATATAATAAAGAACCTGTCCTTTCTCACTCTCTTGAGTGAAAAAGAATGGAAATAATTTAAACGAAAGTAAAAAAATCTCACTTTTTGAATAACTTAGAATCCCGAGAATGAGCTTTCATTGTTTCAACTGGGATAGCTTATCAGCAGCTTTGACTTGGGTTCATCTGTCTAGCATACAGTTCAAGCAGAGAAAAAGACATCTCCATAGTGGAATTAAGACCTTAGACACCTAAGCCAGTTGCTGAAACCTAGCAAAGATGACTCAAAGTCCAAATTAATGTTCTATGCTAATGTTTTTATTATTAAAAAAATTAAAAAATATATTTACAGAACTTATTTGAGATTTTATTTATGATTTTATTTTATGATTTTCATTTGAGATAAGTGTCACATAATTTGAGATAGATGAATAATCTATTAATTCTGTTCACTGACCATTTTTCCATTTTATGCACTGAATATAGAATACATCAATATTTTTTATATTTAAAGGGAAAAACAGAAAATATCTTTTTAGCTTTAAAATCTCCATTTACTGAATTTTCAATTTCCCGTGCAAAAAAAAATCCATTTAGAAACAATGGAAGAGGGAAACTGTTGTGGGTTTTTTTGGTGGTTTTTTGGGTTTTTTTGCAAATTCTATTCCTAAGTGTTACAAACTGGTGGACTTCTGGATCCAGGCAGGATTTTCCAGCCTGGATGGCCACAGTTACAATCTGGTAGATATGGCTGATGTGGTTCCCTGTGTATTTTTGAAAGGAGAGGAAGCTGTTTCCTATTTAACAAGGATATATTGGATGGTGAAAGCCTGAGCGGGATGAAAATTATATGGCATAAGTAGTGGAGACTCTACAAGAGCTGACTGGAAGGAAGATAATTTTCTTCATAATCGCCTATATGGTACTGTGTTTATTACTTGTGGCTAAAATAGTTTTGATAACACACCAGTGTGCTTGGTGTGATACCTGTTTCTCACTATACCCATTCAGCTGGGAGACGGTCAACAGGCTGGGAGAGGAAACAGCTGGGACAGCTTACCCCAGCTTACCAAAGGGACACACTGTATCCCACGATATTGTGCCCAACATTAAAACCTCAGGGAAAGGAGAGCAAAGGAGGTGTAAGCAACTCTTGTTTATGGACTTTGTCTTCCCAAGTAACCATTTCACATAGCTTTCCAGAAAGTGGCTAAACATCTGCCTGCTGACAGGAGGTAGCGAATAAAGGACTTATTTTGCTTTGCTTGCACATAGAACTTTGTTTCACTTATTTCATTGTCTTTATCTTGATCCCTGAACGTTTCTCACTTTTGCCCTCCCTGGTCCTACCAGCAGGGGAACAAACGAGTATCTTTGTAGGGCTTAGCTACTGGCTCTTTTTCTCCAGCACCTTTCTGCCTTAACTATTTTGGTCCTGTAGGCTCATGATTGAGGCTACAGGCTGAGACTGGCTTCAGAAAGTTTTCATAACGTGACGATTTTACATCTCTTTTAACCCAATCACCTAAGTTATTCTTTGTAGACAATGAAAAACGACAAGCACTGTGAAAAACTGATTTATCCTCTCATTAAATAGGTACATATCACATAAGTAGAAAGAAGTGTACTTTGAAAGTTTCTCTTTTCTTTGACCATGGAGAGAATGTAATTGAAACTTGAATTGGAGTATGCTTGTAATGTGTAACCTAAAGGACATGAACCCAAGGGTGAGTGTATACTAAGGCTTGGTTCCTTCAAAAGATTTAGAACCCAGTTAACTTCATATCAGTGAAGTCAGGAAAGTATCTCAATACTTCCAAGGATTCAGGTTAAAGCCATTTTTCTCTGTTTCCATGATTAACAGATAGTTCTTTCACCAAAGGTTCATTTTTGCTGACAGCATAAAAATACATTCACATTCAGTCATAAGACTGAACATTTACGAAGTTTTAAACATTTATTCACTTCTGTATAGTATATGGGATTCTAAACATAAGAAAATGTAGATCTGAATCACATTAAGTGAATCTTTTTGTTTTCTTTAAACTTTGTCTTTCAAACAGACTTCATTCTTCTCACACACACACACACACAAAAAAAAGAATTTGTCTTATTTTACTGTAATATGCTTATCCTTTCATACACAACATCTTTCGCTACTTAGAACTGTACTGTGGCACACAATGCAAAGCAAAATACCTACTGTAAAAAAAGTTTAATGGATTGAGCTGAAAGAGAGTAACTGTACAGATTAACAACTCAAAATGGAACAAAAGGGTGTTGGGAATTCAGTCAAAATGAATGAGTGCCCAAACTGGTTGGTAAAAAACATTAAGACAAATTCTCATCCTAAAAAATGAAGGATGAGGAGAGAATTCCAAATCTAAGTCTCCCTGAACTCACCAGGAAAGCTTACTTTTCCTTTCACTGATGAGACAGAATTTTGTCAGCACACCAAAATCACATGAGAATTCCATAATTGTTTAAATTTTACATTGATAAATTGATTTTGCTGCATGCAATTTTGTGATGATTAGAAACTAATGGGTAAAAGAAAGGATTTAGGGGGCAAAAGAAAATTAGGAAAGGATGTTTAAAATGATACAGCAAGCTTTTGATATGTTTTAAATAAATTTGCACCAGTATACACAAAGAACTTCCCAAGTGCCTACCTGTTGGATTTCTGAATTTTCAAAACACTGGGTAAGGACAAATGTCTATTTTTTAAGTAAAAGAATAAATGGAAAATTATTGACCTTTCAGTTCTATTTCAATTTGTTACGGTAACAAAACTAATTCTAAGGTTAGGACCTTAAGAAAACATGTCGAAAAAAAATGGTCAGCATCAATTTTCTGTGAATATTTATATCCATTTAATTTGTTTTTAATATAAACAACAGTGAGGAAGAATAATGAAGATGCAGAAATTATTCATAGCCATTTAATTTGTTTTTAAGATAAACAGTGAGAAAGAATAATGAAGATGCAGGAATCATACATATAACTTGACCTAGGAAGAATTCTTTTGTTCTGATGTTGATTTTTTCATTATATTTTCTTAATGTAAACACAGATATCTTCAGATACATCCTATGGCCAAAAGAAAGAATTACTGCATTCTTCATGCCCAACCACTAACCTTAGAATGAAGCAGGGGAGATGGAACAGACCCTAAGGGAAATTTTCTAATGGCAAAAGGAGTTGAACACTGAAACAGGTTGGTGGAAGCTGCAGAACATCCACTGACTGTTTTTAATAGTTTTGTTAGGAAGGAGATATGTTGGTAAACTAAACAAGGCCACAGATGGATAAGATCACAAAGTTATGGTCTTGTGAGCTGCGCTTTTCTGTCAGTTGCAGACAAACAGAATATCCTAATTTTATTTATCTATATGAACAAATCTATTGTGTACGATATTATGGCCCTGTGAAAATAACAGATAAAAAGATTGTTACACAAGTGCCTTTATTAACTATGTCAGGAATGTCTGTCCATCCATTTAATGCCATGAATAATGAATTCATAAATCACATAAAGGAAAATTAAAATGATGGAAATACTCTGCAGAATTTTTAAGGACAGAAAGCTCACAAACTATCCTTCCACTGGAGATATTATTAGAACTAGTATGCACATTTTTCAAAGTGGAAAGGTAACAAACAATAATTTCAGTGGTGGCATAAAGTGATTCTTCAGCTATTCATCAGCCAAACCACAAATCAATAATAAGTTACACTATAAGCCTGCTGCAGATCTGGCCATTTTTATTATAGTATAATAATAAATTAATAATATGTCCTAAAATTTAAGGCGAAGGAAAGAAGTATTATCCTTAAATATCTATAAATGATCCATCGCTACTTGTTTTTTCTTCTTCTATTACCAAATAGAAGAAGAATAGAAATTCCATTTGTGGAATTTAGAAAAGCAGACAAAAACTGCCTCAGAGGAGAAAGGCCACAGGTAATAGGAAAGTAATTCAGAGGCATAGGAGATGAATAACTGAAAGCAATGATTTTTCTATATCTACACTAAACTATTTTCATAGTGGACAAAAATATGTATTAATGTACTGATATTTTTTTTTATCCAATAAACAAATGTACTTGATATTTTTACCATATTTTTAAAACTATGTGCTTCACAGTGTACTCTTGAATTAAGTTTAGCACAACTGCCTGCTGGAGCTTTATTTAAATTTCACTTATGTCAGTTAAAAAACTGCCTTTGGCAAGAGTGAAGATAATAGCTTTACTGAAAGTTGGTTAGATTTATGATTGACTTTTATAATTTTTAAGAAGTGATACAACTGTTAGATATCACAGCCATTCCGTATCTCATATTACACTGGAATCATATGACAGACTTTTTAAGTTCCCTTCAAATTAAAGTTTTATTTTAGATATTCACCAAAAATGCCCACCATCATCAGAATGTTCAAGTCCTTCTGTACCATAATTACACTAAAATAAACTAAATCTACAGAAAAATGAAGCCAACATAGGAAAAATTTTACAACTACTTGATTCCTAGTGTGCATAAGAATTTTTCCCATAAGCTTTCTTATTTTTATGCAAAAAGAAGAGACTTATGTAAATTGCATATATGTTAAGCCCTGAAAAATTATTTTTTTTCTGTGAATCGTCTCTGATTTGATACATGAGATTCCTTATTTCCATCTGAATTTGTTTTGCACCTCTATCATAAAAATGAAAGTTATATTTGCACATTGTCTGTATATCAGCTAAGCAATTCAGCTCTTATTATGAAACATGGTGTATGTTTCCTGGAGTCTTAAACATGAATTACCTGTCTTGCAAATTTCCTAATTAGTTCAACCAATTTTCTTTCTGTCTCCAGGTAATATGAACCAGTGATCTGAATCTGATGTTGTTAACAAAATAGAGTGCTGAACAAATGTTTTAGGTCACAGTCTGTTTACAGCATTAGAAAGAGTGCCTTATTTGTTCCGTAATTTATATATTTTGATTTATTTATTAATTTATCAGGAGAAAAAGAAAGGAAGAGAAAATGTAAGAATCGTTTCTTAGACTTTCATAATGATTCACATCTGTTTCAAAGTACCCATTGATGCAGCTGTCAGCTTTCAGGGGATTGTTAATTTTAAATGCTAGATTTCAGCATCAGAAAATGTAAAAATGTGATTCACAATTCTGTCTGACTTTCCATATGCCTGTATTATACCACAATTTTTAATGTCACAATTTTAGTTCACTCATGGTGATTTCTATTTATTTAAGTCTGAAAACATTTAATTTTTTAAAAATATCAGATTAGTAGAACTTGAACTTATCAATCCATCCAGTCACATTTTGAAATACAGTGCATGGCTTTGCATCTGTATTGTAGCTCATATTCAGTAGTGGAAAATTACCATCATAGAATCAGTGACTGTAATGCAGAAGTAACCTGTGGAAGTTCTTATTGGGAGTATTTTTGTGGTATTGAGAAACTAACGCAAAATACTTGTCCGGATAAAGTTACTTCCAACCTTTAATTTTAGCAGTGAAAAAAATAATCACTGAGATACCTTCAATAATTAATGTATTCAGACTATTCAAAATTTACCCCCCTTGAAAATCCAAACTCTGTCTTCAATGATGTTTGAAGTAGCGAAATTTTAGGAGCCATTCATTCAGGGGAGGGTAAAAGTTCAGACAGGGACATGGCCAGGG
This sequence comes from Phylloscopus whistleri, assembly GCA_017589585.1. Classification (NCBI taxonomy): domain Eukaryota; kingdom Metazoa; phylum Chordata; class Aves; order Passeriformes; family Phylloscopidae; genus Phylloscopus; species Phylloscopus whistleri. Next base: position 508,253 of record JADMLD010000103.1, read on the forward strand.
CAACTGACGCAAAACAAAAGAGCTTTTCTGTACCATAATAGCCATGCTTGACAATAAAATGGGAGAGGGTGTTACAAAGGGAGGGATGTTCCAAAGTAGACACTCTTCAGGGGTTGTCTGGGCACAGGTCTGCTTTTGGGAGTGGTGAGCTATTTTTAGTTTTTTTCCCCAAGTATTAAGCTGTCTTATTCTTGATCCCTGAGTATTCCTCTCTCTCTCTTTTTTCTTTTTTTTTTTTTTTTTTTTTGTTGTTGTGGGTTTTTTTTGTTTGTTTTGTTTTGTTTTGTTTTGTTTTTCTTTCTGATTTTCTCTGTCAACCCTCTAGAGAAATGAGTGAGCAAATGGGCTGGGGTCCATCCACCCCACAGGGGAAAAGTAACTTTGTATAAAAATGTGAACTCCAATGGAATCATGGTTATGATATTCAATTCCACTTCTCAATTTTATATTTAAATAATTAATAGACATTTGATATTGGTTGTTCTCAGTATAACTATTATGTTGGTTATCTTTTTATATGCTTAAATCACATGAAACATGTTATATGTATAGATCATGATGTTTTTTGCATAAAATGTGTTCACTCATTAATCCCATAGATGATTATATATCTATACAGAGAAACTATGTTCATCTCTTACATTCCTGAAGGATTTGATGTTGTCATTGCGTATGTAAGATCTTCTAATATTAGCCATGTGAAGATTTAGTTAAGGACTTGGAATTGATTTGCACATTTTTAGAGTCTGAATCAAATTTTTTCACTTGCTGCAGGGTCCATCTTTGAGTCAATAACCATTTTCATTGTGAGAGTATCTGCTACAAAGAAGATAAATGTAGCATTATTTGGATTTATTTATAACTGGAAATATTAAGTTTTTAAATGAATCTTCCTACATGGGCATATATTTCTGTAATTTCATGGAAGATTATTATAAGCAACTTAAAGCAAAAGCTTTGATGCTGCCACAAGCATGTTCAGGGGAAAGTCTTACCCCATGAAAGTAATTTAAAGTGTAGTCAAGAGGTGGCCATGAATAGTGTATATTAAAGCTTTGCATTTTCACCTCCCTAGGAAGAGAGGATAGTCTCATTGCTGTGAAGAAGATGGTTGCTGCTTACAGAGTCAGCATTAGGAATCACAGAAAGATCCAGAAATAATGCCTTTTTCGAATACTGCCTGTGAGGAAAATCTTAAACTATTGAAAGTGCACTATGTGTTCTGAGAATGCAACATGCAAAACGTTTGCACCCCAGCTTCTCATGAAAAATGGGTCTGCACATCTCTCAGCCAAATTCAGTGAAATTGTGTAGAAGATTCTCAATTCCAGTAAAATGCATGAACAGAGAAGACGGGACCTGCAAGTACCCTGTATTTTTGCTTAAAAAAATACAGAATGAGTTCATGACAAAAAACATTACAGAAACTTGTTTGATAGGAAATAATGTTTCTTTCCTTCTTTGTGAAGCATTGTTAGACATAGGGCAGCAGAAAAGAAAGATATCATCCTGTTATTCATTCCTTTTCTGGTTCATATACAGAGAAAAAAATGAGGAGGTAAATTCTGAAGCATTTGCATTCCCATATCTCCCTCGGCTTTCTCCATGAGAAAAGAAGTAGGATTAGAAGGATAGTTCTGTATCAAGATAAACAAGCAAACAAAAGTTAGTTTTCCTTATTAAAAGGATGTTTAATTACCCCAAAGTGAAATATCTATAACATTTAATCTGATAATAGAAATAAGGGACAAAAAAGCTTAATTAATCAGAGTAATTGAACACAAAATTGAAAGCAGTATCCATTAACTAGGAAAGAAAAATGACAGCATAGGAAAGTACTGTATGCATTATTAATTGTTTTAACAGATTCTATTAGAACAACTGGATTAAAAGGTCCTTTGAAGATGTCTTCATAAGCTCCTTTTTCAGTAATCATAAATCAATTATAAAATATTATTGTGTAAAACACTTGACATACTTAATTTAAACTGTAAAAATTATTTTACTTTGTTCAAATCCCTCCTCCCAAGATTCCACTTGACTGTTGCTAGAATTTCCTTTTTTATACTGATTCTTGAAAAAAAAATTGCCATCTTCAGATAATTGTTTTTTAACACTTATACTTTCAAATAGAGAACAGATTGTGCAGAACATTTCATTCTTGCTACAACTGTCACCAAAAAAAGTCTTCAGGGTGGATATTTGACATTTTAAGAAATATAGCTATCAAAAACTAACCTTTTGGAAATTGACTATGGAACATACTAAGATGTTTGAACATATGCATATGATTGAAAACTTTTATAACACATACTAAACAATAGTACTATTGGAGTATCCAACTAGTCATGAATTATCATCGTAGCAGGGAAAACTGGGGACATTTGTTCTAGCATAGATGGGTAAAAGAGCAAAAAAAAAGGAAATTATTTGATCAAAGCTAGACAAGAGGTACCATAACACCAGGACTAGAACCTGTCTGTGAAGTTTTCAGATTTCTAGCTCTCTGTTCCTCACAGAAGTTTGTTTCATTTTTAACTCTGCCCTTTTTGTGCTATTGCAATACTTCATCCCACAGTCTTTCTTATTGTGTGAAGCTCCCAGGGAGCGCATAAAGAACAGCACTTTAGCTTTAAAGAAAAGAAAACCAACAAAATTTAATAGAGGATTCTTAAGAGAAATAACCAAATTCTGAGGAAACTAGAACTAAAATATAGAACTTCCATTTCAAACATGCCACCAGCTGGTATTTTCTTCCAATCTGAAATGAGAAAGATACTAGATTGTTGGTAAATCTTGTTCACTCTACAAACCATAGATATTATTTATTTTAGTAGTGTTCACTTTATAATTTCATCACTTCTTTTTCTCATGAAGATATTAGGGTATTGAAAACAAAATGTCTTATCCTGTGAGAGCAATTCTCAATGTGGCTCTTTGTGTTAGATACTTGTCTGTTTGTAGCCTGGAGTTTGTAGGCCGAGAGATGCTGTTTCCCCAAGGGCTAAGCAGCAACTCATCTGTGATTACATGACACACATTTAATGCTCCCTAAAGCACAGAGACAGAATAGATTTGATGCCACAAAAAACATGTAAAGCTGAAAACTTCATCAGTGACTGCTAATTCAACCTGTTTGCATTAGCTTGCTGAGTGTAGCAGAGTTAAACAGAATTAAAACAGTCATTTCAGTAACACTGAACTTCACTCAAGAGAGGATGTGTTTCTCACTCTGTGTGTGTGGCAGTGATTTATATTTTCAACAGCACACAACACTTGACAAAGGCAGGGAAGTGGCAACAGACAACACAATAGTGTGCTGCCTGCCAGGATCTAATGGAGAGACCTCTGGAAAAGCCCAATGACACATCTATCCATGCCTCCTTGTTCACTGGTTATGATTTTACTCCACAAACTGGAAAGTCATAGAGCTTTGGGAATCTTATTACAAAAAATACTATCTTTAACTTTTCTTTCATATTTCAAGTACAAATTCTTTGGAAGGACACACTAACACACATGCATATATGAGGATTAATATTTTGTACAGTAATTTTATGGGTGAATGTATGAGTAACTGGAAGGACAACAACGATGTATCTGAGGATATACTTGGATCTGCTGACATTAGATCCCAGCTGAGTAGTAGATGTTAGAATAGAATAATAGATTTTAGAATAGCAGTTTCAGTTGGTATATAAACACTATGTTGGAGCAAAGAAATATTGATATCAGTGATGTCAATGTAACCATTAGACATTAATAACATACAGTAACTACAGTATAATTTCTGTACCCGTAATATCTGGGGATAGATATATATCTGAAATGGATCAGTAGATCATTTTTTCACAGACTGATCTATTCAGTGTCACTCCAGAAAAGATGTTTCTCAGATTAGTTTGTGGTAACAAAATATTAGTTGTTATCAGGAAACCACAGCTTGAAGGCTATCGAAGAAAATCAAGAGCTTGAAACAGAGACACTGACAGTGTGAGTCAAGATCATGATGTAGGCCTTGAAAACATGATACTGGTCAGCCCAGGGCCACAAAAATGTGTCACAAATGTTCAGTTGCTATTCACTGAAGACATGAAGTATTATTAACTGGGAATAAAAAAAATGGCTTTCAGGAAAACAAAGAAGCAAAGAATGAATATGCAGTATACTTAAAACATCACATATATTACAAAACTCAACAGTATATGAAAATGGAGACCTGCAAATAAAGATGAAGTAAGCAGATGGTCAGCAAACATATAAACAGTATTTTAAGTACACTGAAGAGCAAGAAGAAAGAAATCCTTCATCAATAAAAGATGTTTATTGCCAAATGGGCCAGGATGTTGACAACTCACTGTACTTGCATGTCTTCTTCCTGGGGAAGACTCGTGTCTTTGACCTTAGCATGCTGGGCAGGCTTCAGGGGTGAGCCTAACACCAGGGAAGAGGGTTGATACTAAAGTGTTTGTCTTTATCAGTTTCAATTCTGTCATTATAAGCTGTTATAATAATTAATTGTGACTGAGTTAATAATATCTCCTTCACTTTAATTAATCTAACAATAAATCCTTGATTCTGTATATAAGGTGTATTCCTTAACCCACATAAATTACATGCAGTCTTTGCTCTTGTACCCTGCCCTTGAGCTCATTTGTAATTTAGATGCAGCATTGCAATGCCAAAATAACAGAACGTCTGAAAGTACACACAATTTTATTCACATTTTAGCATTTATTCTGAGTATTCTTGTTTTAACTCATTTAAATCAATCCCTTGAAAAATAATTTTCTATTCCCAAACTGAATTATTCTATAGTAGTCTCATTAACTATAAATGTAATTTCCATGCCTACCACATATTTATTTCCCAATATTGAAGGCTTTTCTAAAAGCTTGATGTGGCATTCTTTGGTTCACATTATCATGCAGACATTTTTAACATCCTTCATATATGCTGTCAGGTTGGGAAGCTTAGCTGTGGCTTGTGATCATTTCATCCATACAAATAAAGCATTGGTTTTACAGCATGTATTTTAACATTATGAATTTCAGAAAGTCAGTCAGGGAGTAACTCAGGAGATAACCAGACTCATTTAAAGCTATTAAACATTTAAAGGAAGAAATAAAGATTCTGTTTAAAAAATCACTCATCACAAAATACCCAATATATTATTTTGATAGTAAAATTTTAAAAACTGTGAAATTTAGCCAAAAATATGACATTTAGATATTTATAATTTTATTTTTTTGCATTCCCAAATGACCCTACAGGTGCATGCTGATGCATGCTAATAGCTTGACGTAGTTACTGTAAATTAAAAATCACTGACAACTGTATACCAATATCATGAAAATCTGGTAAATCAGCACAACGCAGTAGAGGTCATTTTGCACTGCTGATTTATATGTGTGATGTCAATGACTATCTCCTGTTCCAAAAGTACTGGGTAAATTTGGGATGCAGGAAAAGCAGTCCATTTCTAAAAATAACTGATGAGGGTCATCTCATGTGGCTTAATCAGAAACAAAATACAAATAAGTAGATAAAGAAAAAAAATCACACAATAAAACTGAAAGAAAATGAAACCTGGGAGAAGAGAACCCACCTGGCTACAACCTCCTTTCAGGGAGTTGCAGAATTTGAAAAAGTCTCTCCTGTGCCTCCTTTTCTCCAGGCTTAACAACCCCAGCTCCCTCAGCTGCTCCTCATTAGATCTGTGATCCAGCCCCCCCCAGCTTAACTTCATTTTTTTGGACACCTTTTTTTTGGGAAGGGTTTCAAGAAAAGAAAAAGGTAGATCCACAGAACCATTTGTCATCTACCTTGAGTTTTGTGATTCTTTCTTCTCCAAATCCTTCTGAAAATCCTGGTCATTCACTTTGAATAGATGCCTAAAAATGAGCTGCACAGGACTAGGCTTCTAGCTAAGATATCTCTCAGCTGAGTGCCTGAATATCAACAGTAGCCTGCAGTTTCACTAATGTTTAGTTGTCTTCTAATTAACTTGAACAAAATGAAACATTTCCAGAAGAAAATATTTTGTGCATCCCTGTAGTTTGGTTTGAGTCACAATGGATGACAAACAAAAGAACAGAACAGTGATCCTTTGTGTCACCATCCTATCCTGGGCAGCAATTCTGCCAATGCAACTATAGATTTTGCATAAGCCATGTTAGTTGTTGCCTATTCTCCACATCCCTGTCTTCATAACTTCTAAGCAGGATGAAATGTGTTTAGCACTCAATGTCAAAGAGGGGCTGAGACAGCTGTTTGTTCAAATCAAAATTACATTATATTTGCAGGAAAATGTGCACATACTGGCTGCACAAACAGATATTCATTTGAGATGAATACAAAGGCAGAAATGAGCAGCACACTGTTTTCCATAACATTCTTTTAAAGACTGAACTGCTAGGATGACGGAAGAGAGGACAACAATGAGAAATTCACAGATTACAGGACACAGGCTGTGCACAGTTCTATAGAAAATCAGAGCTATAATTTACAGTTTAAGTACCTAACTCTTGCCTATGTCAGCTGAATGACAGGCACACACAAATGTGTTCTGGTTCATATTTTTTCATATAAATGTGGGGTTTTTTTGATCTATATGGTTCTCTACATCACTGCTGAGTGGCTCAGGCTGGTTTCATTATCTAAGAAAGGCCGATTGAATCCCTAATATGCAAATTACTGATTGAAATATTAAACTAATAGTCTGATTTCATTATGCAGACTTGACACAAATGAGATCAATGTCATGGATTAAATTAACAAGTGAATAACTTAAAAAGGATAATAGGTGCTTCCATCACCCCCAAAGTACTCGAAATTAAAACAAGCACCAGGCTTTACATCTGTTTTTCTCCCTGTTCTTAGATAGTCCAATCTGAAGAAACTAACATGTGGAGCTGTTTTTTAATGGTAGAGGGCAGACAGACACCCATCAAGCTTCCAGTTTTACAGAGGTAAATTACAGCTGCAGTCCCTGTCTTAGAATTATATACTGGGACTTACTGTGCCTTATTGAACAACTTAAGGAAATAATTCTGCATTCCTATGGGATCTACCATCAGATTTGTGTTTGTTCACAGATGGCTTCATGAAATAAACAGAAATGCAGCCATATAGCACTTGTGAGCCACAACCTGTTGGGACTGGTGGAGGGATAGGAACTGGGACCACAAACTTGCTCTCCCTAAAGAATGTAACGCAGAAAACAGCAGGCACTAGGAAAAGCTTAATAAAATTTCACAAATCGTCAGCATAACAGACCCGCACACATTTTATATTTATTACTGGATAGGCATCCAGGCTCTGCACACCTGACAAACCCATCACTAGCTTTTGAGTGAAATGTGGAGAATTAAGTTAGTTGTCTCATCCTAGTTTTAATAATTTTTTTTTTCCCGGTTGAAGAGTTGAAGTTCATTTCTTTAATGAATGTCTTTGAACAGGTATAGGTCTTCCTATATTAATTTGACTTTAATTACACAATCTTAATTTAAAATCAAGTGTTCAATATGTTAAGGCTGGTATTAAGTCTTGTGTATCTATCTAAAAAGGAAACAGAAAATGAATACAGCATTCCAGAGAGGAAATGCAAGGTCTCTTTTGAAGATGTGATTTATAATTCATTTCTGCAGTATCATTCTTTCTATCTCTTCAGATATTTCAGATTTTAAAGGGGTTGTCATACCTTAACAGTACCTATTTCCTTCTAAAAAAGAAATAAAACAAGGATACCGTTAGATTAAACACAACATTATGAGCTAAAAGTTCTTGTTTCTGTTTAATTTCCCACCGCGTTACAGGACTTAGGTAGGAAGCTCTCCCCCGCCCCGGGATGCAGGATGCGCCGCGGCAGCCGAAGAGCTCTGCTGCCATCTCAAGGCAGCGCGGGCAGGACGGGCTCGTTCCGAGCGCCCACTCCTCACGGAGGACAATTAACCTCCCCGGGCAGCCCACCAAATGCCACCGCGGTCCTTATGCCACCGAGGAATCTGTGCACCGATTACGATGGCGAACGGCACATTTAGTACTTGCAGTGTTACTGGGCTGCCTGGATAATCCTCAAAATGACAAATCACTGTCTGCACGATTAATTTTCTTTCTGTCAAGTCTGGAAAGATGAGAGATTTTGGGGACATCGTGCAACGTGTCAAGGAAATGCCAGCTGTCCCCATAACATCTCAGTGCTAACAATGGAGGGAGATTGATGATTCGTACACAGTGCTGTTTTTCATAACTTTAACAAATCTGAATTCCTCAGCAGATAAAGTAATGGAATCTGTCAGTCAGTAGGAAAATACTCAGAGCTGCAACAGATATTTAAATAATCAATATTGTAACACTTGAAGGTGGTTGCAATAAACCAAAGGAACTTATATTTTCACAATAAAAGAGATAGTCCTTTTTCTCATTCTTCATGATGGGTGTACTAAAGACAGTCACAGAGACAAACTCTTAAAGGAATAAAGGTATGTTTTCTTTCACAAAGGGAAGTACTTCTTCTTGGCAGGTATTATGATTTGATATATATTAAGATCTGATATTTATGTGCCACATATTTAAAACAATGAAGAAGTCTCAGAGAATTGAGCAGCACCCTTCAATTAGATATGCTGACATTAATGACTGACACTTACATGAATTGCAAGGATACTCCTTCAACGTTTCTAAAGGCTTATATGCATCACAATGCAAACTGAGCCTTGATGGTTTAGGATTACTTTTTAAACCTGGGAAAGGTCTTCCAGGTCAAGAAATAATAACAACAGTATCTCCCATGCTTCACCTTATAAACTTACCAAACTGCTGTTTGATAGAAATCTCAAGAGAAATCAATGATCTCTATCAACAAATACATCTAAAAAGGAGTAGTACTGTATCAAAAAAAAAGAAAGTGTGGTGCCTCAGAAAGAGCAGACCATGGTTCTCTTTTCTCTGGGGAACCACTCTCAAAGATTACTGTGGTTTCTGGCTTATAACATAGTGGGACTGGAAGTGCCCTTACAGTACTTTCTTGAACCTCCTGGGCAAAGGGATCTTGATTTTTTTCTATACATTATATTTATTTTTCCGGGATATGCAGAATCCTATGAATAGTTTAGATTTCTCTGATTATTTTTTTTTGCCAAAATTTGCTTACAGAAAGCACATGTTGTTTTTCTAAGTGATGTATTTTCTGTACTTTATTGATTCCCCCATAGTGTGAAGAAGTTTATACAGAGTGCTCTTTGATGTAATCCTTTTGGATTTCAGTAAAGCTTCCAATACTGTCTCTGACAGGATCCTTCTGGACAAAATGTCCAGCCACAGCTGGATAAACACATCATGGAATGGGTGAGCAACATGCTCATGGGTGGGGCACAAAGGGTTACAGTGAATGGGGTGATATCATCATTAGCAGGGTTCTGCAGGTCTCCCTCCTTGTCCCTGTGCTCTTCAACATTTTCAAAAATTACTTGGACTGGAAGGGATACTAAGGAAGTTCACAGCTGATACAAAACCAGGAGGAGCTATTGACTCTGCCAAAGGCAGGGAGACCCTACAGAGAGACCTTGACAAATGAGAGGACTGGGCAATCACCTTCAACAAGGGAAAGTGGTGGAATCTGCACCTGGGATGGGGCAGCCCTGGATGTCTGGACAGACTGGGGAATGAGAGGCTGTAGAGCAGTGCTGCAGAAAGGGACCTGGATGTCTGGGTTGATGCAAGCTGAACATAAGTCAGGAATGCCCTGGCAGCCAGGAGCATCAGTCGTGTTGGGGGGCATCAGGCACAGCATGGCCAGTTGGGCAAGGGAGGGGCTGTCCCACTCTGCTCTGCAATGGGGTGGCCTCACATCAAGTCCTGTGTGCAGTTTTGGGCACTACAATATAAAAAAAGACATTAAGCTATTAGAGAGTGTCCAGAGGAGGGCCATGAGAATGGGGAAAGGCCTTGAGGGGAAGCTGAGGGCACTTGGTCTGTTCAACCTGAAGTACAGGAGGCTGAGGGGAAACCTCATTGCTGTTACATCTTCCTCATGAAGGGGAAGAGGAGGGGCAGGCACTGACCTCTGCTCTGTGGTGATCAGTGACAGGACCCAAGGGAATGGCCTGAAGTTGTGTCAGGGAGGTTAAGGCTGGATATCAGGAAAATGTCCTTCACCCAGTGGGTGGTTGGGCACTGGAACAGGCTCCCCAGGGCAGTGGTCACAGCACCAGCCTGACAGAGTTCAAGAGTTTGGGCATTGCTCTCAGACACATGGTGTGACACTTGGGGATGGTGCTGTGAAGGGCCAGGAGCTGAACTTGATGGTACTGTTTCATTCTTTCCAACTCAGCATAATCTGTGATTCTGCAATTCTCTCATTCTTTCTCTCTCTGTCTTTTCCTTTCCTTTTATTCTTTGCTATAATGAATCTGAATAAGAATTTTATTCAGGGCTCAATTAGTAAATGAAACATAAACTGAACATGTTCTTTTGACTTATGTGTGTTCTGAAAGTAATGTATTATGTTTCATCCTCACACAGATGAATTCTGAAAATCTTCCATACAGTAAAGGCCACACAAAATTGCAGACTTCAGTATTGAGAACTAGTCCTGTAGCAAAAATTGCTTCTGTCTCCACACCTTTTCACAGGAAGCACATTGTCTCAGAATGATGGAAATTATTAAAGAGAGATGCTGAGGGAACAGACTTTTCCCTCTGAACTACACACTGAACAGTTCAGGTGCCCCAGAAAATAAAGTGCCACAGCTCTCCTCAAGAGAGAATAAGAACAGGAAGAAAACTCAAGTAGTCCTCTATTCTGTACAATGGTGACATACTATTTTGGATTTCAATAAATATTTCCAAATCAAGAGTTTTTTATGCTGGTTTTTAATTATAAGTCTCTGGGTGTTACCAAAGGAGAGAAGTGTGCTCCATGTACCTTTGGTCTAATTACCCGGTGGCTTTTTTATTTTTATGGAAGAGATAAGGATTGAGGATTACCAAAAGAAGGGATATCTTTGGAAGCAGATAAACTTGAAGACACCAGCTGCAGAAAACATATTCATGTTGTTGATGTTTTTGAACACTTCAGCTGGGATTTACTTCAAGGTTAAGATATTTGATATTAGATATTAGTTTGTAGGTGATTACATGTGCGCTATGGGTCTTAACATCATGGTTACATCTAATACAAGACTGGGTTGTCTTGTTTCATTCTTTTTCAAATATTTTCTTCTTTCTTTTGTCTTTTAATTTACTTTAATTCATCTTTATTTTTCTTCTTTTATGATTTTATTTCCTTATTTTTCTTTCTGTTGTTTGTGAGTGGTTTTTGTTTTTCTTTTCTCCCCTCATACATTATCAACCAGGTGTCATTCTTTCTGTTTCAAATCCCAGCATACCCTATTATATTAGGTCCTTCATTGCACGTCAAACCAAGTGTGTAATGAAGCCAGAAGTACACAAAGAAGAGTTAACTCCCCTTTTCATGAATTTTAAGCAAGAATTCAGATTGACAGTATATTGATATATTTCTTCATATATTTTGCTTTTTCACTCTGTCCATGCTTCTTCTCTACATAGAATTTTCGATCATTTAGTCTTCTTTTTATTTTCATGTCCATCATTGTCCTCTAAAAGTTCTTTCTAAAGAACTTGAAAAAGACACTTTGCTAAATTATTTCAATGGGAATAGTATGCAGCCATAAACCCATATAAAACTAACATATTCACTAGATGTATCAGAAAAGCAGAGTTTGAATCCCATATTTCTGCCCTCTCACTCACAGAGAAAACTGAAGGTCAGTATTCTCAGACTCAGGAAAGGCAGACACAGATATATCAGGAAAAAAAATCATCTGGAAAACATGCAGTAAAGATTGAAACCATTTGCTGTAGCAGTACCAGGCTGAAACTCGAAAGATAGAAGCATCCCTTAAGTTCATGTCTTCCCTGCTGCAGTCGCCCCAGCTACAGACCAGAACCAACTTATCTGAGCTGATAAGATCTGACAAAATCACAGTTTGTTGTGGAATAGCTTCAGGCTACCATTTTTTGTTGTTGCTGTACTTGCAAAGACTTGGAGAATGGTATAAAACCAATAGGAAACAAAATCCAGTTCCTCTACTTAATGTTGCAGACCTGTAGAGCTGGTTTCAACAACAGAATTAAATTCAATTTACTATAATATTCAAAAGACAAATACACATACATGATATTCTAACTGTGAAGCTGTATATTTGGTATATTTGGTTCACTAGATTTTCAGATGGAATACAGAGGCGTATCTTGAGAGAAGCAAAAAGAAAAGGACTGATTTACATCATCTGAGAATCTCAATGTCTGCCCCTAACTATGAAATCTTCCCTTAATGCCCTCATGAATCATTCCATGATGTATAAAAAGAGTTCACAACTTGTAATTAACTGGCAAATCTTCCTTTGAAGAGAATGCACTGCTTACATGCTAATAATCATTTTATTTCATTCATGGCTCTCTTTTCATATGATCTTCCACCTGGAAATGAAGATCTGGATTAATTTGTTCTAATTTTAGATATGCTGTTTGGGCATATGGTACCTCTAGTGCCTTAACTCACATACCTTTTGTACATAATTTCTTATGTAGTGTATGCAATCAGAGTAATGTCTTCTCCTGGCTTTTAGTTTTTAATTTCCATTGTAAAAAAATGAGCAACCAACCGATTATTTCTACACCATTTTTTTTCCATATGATAATAGTAGACACTGGTAGGTCTCATGTATTCACTGCCCTTGACACTGTTTTAAAACTTAGTCCAGAGCAGATAACCACTTACAGGATGATCTCCTATGTACCATCAGCCATGAAAAATTATTCAGGAATCTTCTAGCAAACCTGTTTTCAGGTTTCTGTTAAACCTAAAAATTTCAAATTTAAGAACAAAATATATCCCAGATCTAGGGGGGAAAAAAATCACAGCATTATCAAAAAATTTGGTTGGAAGGAACTTCTGGGGTCATAAGTATGTCAACCTACTCAATGGAGGGCTAGTTTCAACACTTCAGACAAATTAAGAAATCTTCTATTAAGATTCCACAACATCCCTGTTCTTGTGTTGAAACAGTCTCATGAAAATGTTTTTTCTTCATACGCTGTTAGAATTTCTCTGTTACAGGTTGTGACCGTTGTCTTTTGTTTGAATCATGGAATGGTTTGGTGTGGAATGGGACCTTGAAGATCATCTAGTTCCAACCCCCTTCAGGGGTATTGTTCCTGGAGGGACGCCTTCAACTAGACCAGGTTGCTCTGAGCCACATCTAACCCAGCCTTGAACATCTCCAGGGATGATGGGATATCCACCACTACACTGGACAACCTGTTCCAGTGCCCCACCACCATCACAGTAAAGAATTTTTTTCCTAATATCTCATCTAAACCTACTCTTTCAATTTTAACTCATTACCCTTTTTCCTGTCACTACCTGCTCTTGTAAATAGCCTTGCCTCATCTTTCTTGCAAGTTTCCTTTCAATACTGGAAAGCTGCAATTAGGCCACTCTGAAGGCTTCTGCTTTCCAGACTGAGCAAACCCAATTCTCTCTGCCCTTCTTTATAGGAGAGGTGTTCCATCTTTTTGATCAGCTTGGTGGCCTCCAGGTCGGTGGTCGCTCCAACAGGTCAGTGTCCTTCCTGTGCTGGTGTCCCCAGAGCTGGATGCAGCACTGCAGGTGGGGTGTCACCAGAGCAGAGGGACAGAATCACTTCCCTTGCCCTGCTGGTCACGCTGCTTTTGATGCAGCAGCCCAGGACACAGTTGGCTTCCTGTGCTGCAAGTGCTCATTGCTGGTCATGTCCAGTCTCTCATCCATCAGCACTCCAAGTCCTACTTGGACTTAAAATCTGTTCATTGGTAGGGGGGATTGTCCCAAGCCATGTGCAGGACCTTGTACTTGGTCTTGTTAAACCATATGAGACCATGTATCCACTTTAGCCTGTCTCAGTCCCTCTGGACAGCATCCCATCCTTTAGAATGTATCTACAGCACCACTCAGCTTGTTGTTGTTGTGTGCTTTCAAGAATAATCTGTCAGCATCCAATTTTTAACCTCCCACCAATAGATAGCTGAAGATTATTAGACTCTCTGATACATTTCCTCTTGTGCTGAACAAACCATATTCCTCAAATAGACCTTGTATGCCTTCTGTTCCATTTCCCAGACATCTTGGTGGCACTTTGACCGTGGTCTTTGTTTGCTGATATTTCTGTTTCAATAGTGAACCATTCTTGATGCAGAGCCATACAGGGGATTAATAGCTTCCCTCAACCTGCTAGCAATATTTTCAATGCTGTACCTGGTTAGGATTCACCATCACAAACAAACACACTGTTGATCCATGTTCAATTTGTTGCTTACACAACACCCAGGTTCTGTCTCTGCAGAGATTTTTCTCAGCCTGAACAATTTCATGGGGTCATTCTCCTCCAAGCACAGGACTTTTCTGATCTCCCTAAGCAATTCCTCATGGATCAATTCCTCCTTCATGTTAACATCCCTCTGTAAGACAGAAATTAGGTGTCACCCACAGACTTGCTAAGGGTGCATTCTTTCCCAAGATCCAGAGCACAGAAGAAAATAATAAACAATGTTAATGTCAATATTTATACCTGAGGAGAATAATTTTGGTCAAAACTCACAGCTTTGATCAAAATATGAAGGTACATTGCTACTCAGCTAATATAGAATCATAGAATCATGGAATATGCTGAAAAGGATGCACTGCAGGTCATCCCAGGATTTTTTGAGAAAGGTTAGGTCTTTTTGCTGTATCGTATCTGTGGTCTATAAACAGATCTTAAAAACAGTATAGTAATATGGACAATTAAAACAAGTTGTTGTGCTTATTTTCATCAGAGACAGTTAGGAATATAGGAATTCTACTTTCTAGATTATATGAAACATGACTTCAGAAAGATTAACTTCTGGAAATATTTTATTTTGTGGTAGCCTATCCAAATTATTTTCATCACGTTCCCACAGAGAACTGGGTATCACTCATACCTAAAGTACTAAAGAAGAATTACTTAATAAACTCTAATCCTTTTCCTGTTAACAGTGTCAGGTTACTTACACAGCCCAAAGTAGATGTCTTTTGGATTTTATCAGCATGAATTTTTTATTTTTCTTTCCCCTGGCATGGTGAACAATGCAAAGTTGTGCTGGTATTACAGAATGTAAGTTGCACACATTTCATTATCTAACATGACATGTCTTTGTGACTTGGCATGGATTGGCAAAAAGGGAGCACTAACTGAAAAATGGTTTGCTCACACAGTGCCAAAAATGTAATTCATAAAGATATCATTTATTCAAAACAAACAAAAGAAAGCTTCTGCCTTTGACTGTGCTGCATCAAGACCGTGACTAACTCAGTCCTAAAATGTCCATTAAAAGACTCTTTTTTTGTTTTACTTTCTTGATAGAAAGCATGCATACTACAGTGAAAAAGGCATGTCTGTGAGTGTGCCTCTGCACATGTGTACATATGTATATGATTGATTTCTTAAGGTCTTACCTTCAAATTCAGTAGAGAGTGCTCTAGCAAGGCTAGAATTTAGCAATTCTATGTTGTTAAATCTTCCAGGATCAACACTTTTTTTTACAAATTCCCCCTAAATATAGAAATTACTTTACATCTGTCTTTGTAACAGCTTACCTCTTATCTGAAACTGTTCTGGTTTGTATCCTTTGTCCTTGATATTTAGTTATTTCCTTGACTTCCATACTCAAGAATGGAAAGATATATTGCAGTTTGAGGACGTAGCATCCCTTTGAAACAAAGTATGTTGTGTTTCTGATCAGATAAAAATGACTGCTCCTTTGAATGCTTGTGAAGGTTAAACAAATGCACAATACTAGAATAGGTTTCTGACTGAAGGTCAGAGTCAGCATATAATAAACCTCTTGCTGATATATCAGCCACTCCCCTTCCTGGGTTCTGCTTAGAGCCTGATGTGTGCCTTCCCTTCAGAGAATCCATACACAAAACAATAGCAACACGCTGAAGGAAATCATACTGTTATCCCACAGAGGTCTGGGGCAATTGCATGCAGAAAGTAGTCCCTTGGAAGTAATTGAGGGTGGTAAAATGGAAAACAGTTGTGAAGCTGCACACAGTTGCTCCTCACGACAATCACATGTCCTTCATCATCCTGTTGGCAGATTTTTTTCCAAATATTGCCTATTCATTTGTTATTTTAAATCGTCTTACACTACAAGGCTGTGGTTTTCCGGAATTGAATTTCTTGTGTGAGTCTAGATTTATTAATCTTTGCTGTTTGGGCTCTGTTTACTCTTGTCAAGATTCTTCATTGTATTGCAGCTAAAAACTATTGAGATCCTAACACACACAGACAGACACACACACACAAGCATTAATGATATAGGAAAAAAATATCAAAATCTTTAATCACAAGTAACCCTCAGTTGAAACTAGTGAGAGAATGAGTCTTTAGACTTTTGTTTATATTTACTATTTATATTTATATTTAGTATTCTTAAATTGATATTTCACACTCTCATACAGTTATGATTGTTATTTCAAAAAAAATTCAATTTGGGATTAAGCATCTTGAAACCAACACAGTTAAACCTGATGAAAATTTCTATGAGAATCTAAGGCTGCTGATATTCACAGTTGTTTATTTCATCTGAAGCAGAGTCTGTAAGGGACCATTCATCTGTATGAAGACCATGTGAAAACAAGATGTATAATAGCCTGCACAATTAGAGGTTAATGAGAAAATCATTAATTTCAACAGGACAAAAATTGCATTTTATAGGCAGTGTGATACTTTATCAAAATAAAATATCTGGGCTGCTGCATAATCATGTAATTAATACACATTCCTGTTTCTGATAGTAGCTTCTGGCAGTTTCAATTGGCTAAATTCTAACTTTTTAAAGAATTAGAGTCATAAAGAGGTATATAAACTATAACTTGCCATTAAGTAGTTAGGAAAAAAAAAGTATTTCCCATTTAGTTTCTTTTTTCCATTTCAGAGAGAGTACAGTTGTTGTATAGAGACCCATTCTCTCTCATTCAGATTTTTCTTCAACAAATTTTAATATATCTCTACATTGAGTACTCAAACAAGTGGAGAATGTGGAATTAACTACGTGAAGTCTATATGAAGGTTAAAAATACTAACAATGTTAATATGGGGAGTCGTTAAGTATGGAATGAAATGTGTGAGTTCAAAAACAGACTCTATTTCAAGATATAAGGACAAAGACAAATATTTGCAGGTTGAGAATACATACAAATGAGTAAAACACGTGAACTATAACCACTTGAAGTACATCAGAAGTTCCACAGTAATTGTTAGTTGATTTATACCACTTGCTTCCCTTTTGGCAACAGATGACAAGTTTACTCTGGAAATGTAATGAGCTATTCATAGCTTTCAAAGCAAAATAAGAATCAAAGATTTCTTAGGGAGAGATTTACATCCAAGATGCTCTGGAAAAAAGTGAGCAAGAAAGATTTCAGCCAAGATTATGTAAAAATATTATATTAGTTGAATATTAATTCTAACTTAATTAATATTATAAAATATGTAAACTAAAATGCAGTAATCTGTAACCAAAATACTAACACCTTTATTTATGGCCAGAAAAAAAAAAAGGAAAAAGACATTTACACTCTCATTAACTATAAGCTGCTTCTATAATTTTAGAATCTCTAAATCAGCTGCTGCTGTTCAAGAAGAAGTTACTAGAGACTCTTTGGATGATACTATGGAACATCAGTGGGGTTGAAATAGGTATCAAAAAAGGTAAACAAGATCATAAGAACTATTAAAAAAAGGAAGTAGAAAGCAAGATGCAACATGTCAATATGCTCCTGTTTAAATGCATGGTGAATTGACATCTTGACTGCTTTGTGAAACTCAGGTTTCCTTTTTCTTAATGATAGAATCATAGAATGGGAAGAGACAACAGTGACTCATCAGGTCAACTTCATTGTTCATTCAGGGTCCTCCCGAAGTACATAGCACAGGATTTTGTCCAGACGGTTCTTGAGTATCTCCAGTGAGGGAGACTCCACACACTGTCTGGGCAACCTGTTCTAGTGCAGAGTCACCCACAATGTAAAGTTCTTCCTCCTGTTCAGGTGGAACTTCCTGTGCATCAGTTTCTGCCCATTGCCTCTTGTCCTATTGCTTGGCACCACCGAGCAGAGCCTGGATCCGTCTTCCTGATATCCTCTCTTCAGATACTTGTATACATTGATGAGGTCCCCTCTCTTCTCAGGCCCAAATGCTTCAGCCTTTCTTCATAAGAGGGATGCTCCAGCCCTTTAGTCATCAACCTGCGCCAGGAGCTCCATATCTCTGTTGTCCTGAGGAGCCCAGAACTGGACACAGGACTCCAGATGGGCCTTAATGCAGCCCAGGATATCATTGACTTTCTTGTCCACAAGGACACACTGCAGGCTCATGGACAGCTAGTTGTCCACCAGTACTCCCAGGTCCTTCCCTGAAGAGCTGCTTTGCACCAGGTCAACCCCAGAAAAGAAATAATTAACAATAACAATAACAATAATAATAATAATGATGATAATAATAATAATACTTGATTCAGATTGGAAGCATTTTGAGGGTATGTCTGGGGAAGTAACACTGTAAAGATCCTCATTCTCCTAAATCTTGGCCATTATCAGAGACTGGCTACAGACCAGAACAGTAAGTTTAGGTATTTATGGGCTTTCTTATGCTCTTAAGTAATGAGAATAATGAATAAATCGAAGTAGACCTGGGATGTAGTCCTTTGCACATCCATATGCAGAAATACATGCAGCCAAATTTGCCTGGGTGTCAACATTAGGAATCACAATATAAAAAAGTCACTGATACATGGATATAAAAAGTATGAATCAAGGCCAGATTTTAAAAATGTGAAGACATGTTCTGGGAAGACAACTTCTGTGAAACAATGAAGTGCAAGGATTACAGGAGGTGGCCCCTACATAGGGGCAAAAAACTGCACAAATATGTGAATACATTTAAAATCCAGTGTTAAACTGGTACCAGAAAAGATAGAAAATTGTCACATTTTACTTCCCACAAATCCATGGGAATTTGGTACTACCTTGGAGTGAGGGTGCAGTAAAGTAACACTCCTGGCTCACTGTTGGAATCTACCTCACTGTCTGTGGAAATTTAAAGCATTCCACTCCAGTTTTAAGATGTCACACAATCCTCCCAGTGGTGGTAAAAACACAGTAATGTTAGTGATACATTTCCTCCCAGATAATTTGTATCTATTGGAAAAGTAACATATATATAATCAGATATGCAGTGGGGAATGGAAGTGAAGCAGACATTAATCTATTCACAGCTCATTGACTCTCTGAATGAAATTCAGGTGTGGCCTCATTTGTGAAAGAGGAAAATCTTATTTTTAAAATTACTTTACCTCTTTAAGAAGGCTAATTGTGTTTTTTAGACACTAAGTTTTAGCTTTCTTTAAAACAAAGCAAAAATGGTATTTTCGTTTAATCACATAACTACTAAACACAGTTTTATTACAGTCTACTGAAAAAACATAGAAGAGGTTGCTATATTTTTACCACACTTGCCTGCAATGAACACAGTGACATATGGACTGGGATGTTTTTCTCTTGAACTACAGCCAATTTAATTAGAAAAAAAAATAATAAGGGGAAAATATTGGCAAATTACAAGAAAAGGGGAAAAAAAAAGAAAAAAAGAGAGAGAAATACACACTTGCAGAAGTTCAAAGAAATGCTTTGACTCCATTCTTACAAGTCACCCATTTAGAAGCTGACAGAGCATTTATATCCTGTGCAGTTAGCCCATGATGTCTCCCATTGAAATGGAGAAGAAGGGGGCTGGGCAATTCCCACTGAAATCAACTGTAGCTGACTTCAAGCTGTGTTTTCTTACTATTAAGACTTGCTTTGTGGATAAGGTGAAGGAAATACTGATAATCTCTGTAACCTCACCCTTAGTGGGAATTCTACAAGACTTGCTGAAACATGCTGCTTGATTAATGCAGAACTGAATAACCTTTCTGAAACATTCACATTTAAATAAATAAATAAATAAATTTAAAAAAAAAAAAAAAAGGCAAAGAGAGGTGATGGTATGTATCAGGACTTCAACCTGGATTTAAAATCTTTGCTAAGGATTTTCTGTGTGACCTTAGGGCTTGCAGTAATTGCCCATATGCCTGCTATTATCTTGTAGTAAAGTGCAGAATCTTCTCTTCCCAAGTATCTCAGACTAGCTCATGCTTGCCATGCATCATCTAACTTAACATAAATTGACAATACACCTTTTATGTTGTTTATAAATCTATATTCCAATATGTCACCCTAGCTTCTCCAAACCCCTGCTGAGCTGCCTATTAGCTCCACCAGAGTCTACATTTCCACCAGCTGACGTGTGAAGAGCTGCAAAGGCTTGTGGCTACCAAGACATGGGAAGTGCTAATTTACACCTACTGAGCTTCCAGCAAAGCTTTCAGGAGATGCATTCTTCGCAAAAAAAAAGTTTAGGTCTGTAAGTGGTCTGAGAGCATGCTTACACTACTAAATCAAACACTACCAAATCAAATGCTGCATATGAGGCATTCACAGACAAACCTTTTTGAGAGTGACTGGTGTTAGTATCCCTTTATTTCTAGCTGCTAGAGGAAGAAAATACATTCAGAGACTGTAGTAGGGATTGTTATCTAAACATGGCTCTGTCTAGTTTGTAACAAATAAGCAGATTTTTACTAGTCACCAGAATAACCTGTATTCTGTGATGAGGCTTTTTGTCTTGTTGATTCCTCTTCATCTTGCATACAATCTAATTAGATGAAAATTATACTTCCTTTTCTGTAAGATACAGTCAATAGGAACCCTGAGTCTGCAATGCTCTTGCTTGACCTGCTTCACTGTTCCAGGGCTAACAATATTATTTCATTCCACAGCACTGCTGCAGTCGATCATGTTGCACAGCACCAGAGGTAGGACCAGGACCCACTCTCCAGGTGAGGACAAAAGGCAGAGATGAATAAGACATTGGATCTTAGAGAAACGTGAGATAGAACTTTAGGGAAATTTTACTTTGGTGGGAAGTAATTGGGGCTGAAGTTATTGAGCTGGTTTGGGAGGACTCAGTACACAAGAGAAAGTGCAAAGCAATATATATTACTGTACTTGAAACTGCAGATATAATGGCCTAGTCACACATTGAAATGTTGCGTTCTTAGCTATAAACTGAGAGTAGGAATGTAAGATTGCTTATATTGAACAAGACATGGTGATATAGCTAATTTCCATTCATAATGTGGGAGAAGAGAGGTGGATTTCATCTCCCAGTGAGACAAGTATGGGAAAAGTGAATGTTACAATTTCCGTGTGTTTTTAACGCCATTCTAATAATTGATCATATCTGAAAAGAAAACCCTCAAAGCAAAAGATCTGATTGAAATATTTTTGTACCTGACTGACTTTGGATACTTTCAGCTTCTTCTTTTTCTCCTGATTTTCTTCTGATTAGTTAATATAGTTCCCTATTCCGCTCACTGAATCTTATTTTTAGTGACAAGAGCTGAGGAAAACAGAGATACTTAATACCTTCCTTTGCCTAAGACATTAATAGTAAGACCAGTTTGAATGAAGAATGAAGCCCCCAGAGGAAGAATGGTCAGCGATCTGCTACACCACTTAGACACACACAAATCTATGGGACTGGATGGGATCCAGCCAAGGATACTGGGGGAGCTGCTGAAAGTGCTCCCCAAGCCCCTTTCCATCATTTATCATTGATGGTAGCAAAGATTTCTCCACAGAAGCAGCAGTGGTACAGGCTGCTCAGGTAAATGGTTGAGTCACCATCTCTGGAGGTATTTAAAAGACATATGGTACTTAGGGATGGAGTTTGGTCTGGTTGACCCGGCTTGACAAACAGGGTTCACCCTGATTAGGGGTCGGTGATAACGTTATCGCAGTCTGGCGATAACGCTGAGTCACCAGCCTAACCAAGACGACCGTCGTCAGGGGCCTGCTGTGGCTACAGGTGAAGTAAAAGGAGTGGGTATGACTGTGGTTGCCCAAAAAGCAATTTATTAAGGCGGTTAACAAGAAACAGAAACCATACACAGTAGCCCCAGCCCTGGCGTGGGCAGCCAACAGAAGACCAATATTACGAAGGAACAGAATATTATATAGTAGAAAAAACACCTATGAATGAGAATATAACCATATATAGAAAAGTAACTGACCAATTATTCACACATAACCTTATACAGAAAGTACGACATAACTCATATTAACATAACTAAATTCTTAATCCCATGCTTCTCCCTACAACCTATCTAGATGTTCTCCTTCTCAGCACTCTGCTTCTCACGGCCTTAAGTTGATGCCTTCTGTGTGATCAGCCAGGGCCAACCCACTGCCAGTCCCCACCAGACCAACTCCCACAGTAGCTGAGTGGTGGACTTGTTTAACATTTACACTCAATGATCTTATAAGTCTTTTCCACACTAAATCATTCTAAGATCTATAAATATCACTCTTCAAAGTGGGTTGTGGTTCAACTCCAGCCAGCAACCAAGTAACATTCATTCACACATCACTTGAATCAGGGATAAAATTGGAAGCATAAAAGCTAGAAAATATATGTGTTGAGATAGAGAGTTTCTTAGGGAAAACAAAAGCCACACACTCAAACAAAGTAAAAGAAAGTTCATGCTTCCCATGAGCAGACAGATGTTCAACCATCACCAGAAAAGCAGGGCCCCATCACACACTACAGTAATTTGGGAACACAAGTACCATCACACCATCACACTGCTTCCCTCTTTTTCCTCCTTCCACTCACTTTATTAAATGACCATGATGTCATACAGTCTGGAGTATTCATTTGGTCAGTTTGGATCACCTGTCTCAGCTGTGTCTCCTCCCAGCTTCCCTTGCACCTCCAGGCTCCTCACCAGTGTAGGAATGTGAAAAGCAGAAAAGGCCTTGGTTCAATGTAAGTCCTGCTCAGCAATAACGAAAACATCTCTATATTATCAACATCCTTTTCAGCATAAATCCAAAACATAGTCCCATACTAGTCACTGCAAAGAAGATTAACTCTGCCACAGCCAAAACCAGCACAAAGTGCTGAATGGTATTTTAAATGGGGTAAACTCTCTTATAAATGTATATGTGCAGACTACGTATTTCAGTATATATATCTTTGTGGATGTTTCCAAATTCAAGTGCATTCAGACTCTCAATTATAATTCAACTCCTAAATTCCAACGTATTTAAATAATAAGCTAATAACATAAAGATCCTTAGGACATTTATGTGACAAGACAGGTCCTCCTAGGTTGCTTCAGAAGGAGGTAATACCTATAACAAGTAACACCATCAGTCATTTGATACAATTGAAATTAATCAAAGGAATCAAAATATGTGAAACAAACAAGAAAAACATTGGCGAGCAACTCTCTCCTGGAATTCCTGGAGTCGCTATGATGAAGTATGACTTCTAGTGAGGTATATGTTCCACAGACTGAGTGCTTAATAGTGATAATTCTTCAAGCAAGAAAAAAATTAATTCTCCTGCATTCCAGGTCAGTGCTTTACAGTAACTTAAAAGCTATTTTCATTTTGCCTCTTTTCTTGACGGTGGTATATAAATTCTTTTTCACATTGGAGATTACTCTATATCTTGATGTTAACACACAAGAGATAGAAGAGTGGCTGTGAAGGGCACTGAATCCAGTTTTTCCAGACTGTGTAAGAGTTCTGACTTGCAGGCTAGTAAGCTGAGGGAAGAATGCAGTATTTTGTTTTTTCCTATCTGTGTTTTTACAGAAAGCAGTTGCTTTGTTTCATAAAGACCAAGCCATCTGGTAGGTATGATCATATGCATGGGGTCCCTCAGGGGAAGCAGATGAAGGAATGCATAGTTTGTGAATCTTGATAGGACTTATATATAATACAGCTCTGAAGCCTCTCAGCTTTGATGAAATGAGACAAGTTTCAGGTCCTACTCAGACTTGGAAATTGAGGCAAATAGAGAATGGTAATAATGAAAAATTTGTTGAGTGCGTAATGGCTTTAGATATTATGGAATGTTCAGTCTGTGGGGTCTTTATAAAATGTAATAGATAAGGATAGAGGAACCAGATATTACCTCATCAAAGTTATGTGAACAGTAAACTTCAAGCAAGAATACAACAGTAAAAAATAATTCAAGATGAGATAGAGGTTTGAATAAGATTAATGTAAAATTTGTATATGGTTTGTATCATTGGATCAATAGTAAAAAACAAATGTTGGAAAAATATCTGTAAAGATAAGTATGTATGCTTTTTAAGGTACAGATATTAGTGGTAGCATTTAGAGGAAAAAAGGTGGTTTTAAATGCTATTGCAGTGCATATATGATAGAGTTAAGTTCATAAAATGTAGCTTGTGATAGTCATTTAATTAAAACCAGGTTTTCTTATTATTCACCCCTTTGAAAAGTAATTGATTTGATTTGAATAAAAACAAATTTCAGGTAATAGTAATTTTTTTAAAAAAATGTTATCCTTCTGTTCCCAAACATTTCATGCAAAAATGAGCAGTATTTTTACTTTCATTGGGTTTTGGATTTTTTTTCTTGTTGTCTTTGTAGATAGGAAACTTCTGTGAAATTAGATTTACAAGTCTGAATAAAATTATTGGTTTAGCATTAAAAGTGTACAGGGTACAGCAGCATTAGTGCTGGCTGCAAGTAGACAAATCATGTTAAAATCTAGATTTCTAAAACAAAAGACAGGTTTTAAATATTAAAAAGTATCGTAGTTGATGATACATAGTATTTGCCATTATATTTAAAATACTATTTTGGATTTTTCTTTCTATGGATTTTCCTATTTTAAATATATCTTTTTATCTGTATGTAGATAAAAAATATATATTTAGTACACGGAATTAATTTTGGTAGCCAAAAATGTTGTTGCTATTGTAAGCACATTTCCTGTGCATAAGGAGAAGGTTTATACTAGAATCTAAGCAGTTGCCATTCTGGTCACAGTTGCATGCCTGTTTTATTAGGGAAAATGTCTTATCCTATTGCTTAATTGTTGTTATGGGCCTTCTCAACCAGTGGGAGCCTGTTTAAGTTGGGTGTTCATGTCATGTTGCCCCTGAGATAAAAGCTCCTAGTTCCAGGCAGTGTTTGTCCTTCTAAGCAGGTTGTAGTGCAATCAGAACCCTTCCTTTCATACCCTCCATGGTTATAACTCATCAGTTATATCAGCTGAGTATCAAGGTTAGTGTTCACTACTTAGGGCTGCTGCCTGTAGTACAAGGCCTCTCTGCTCCTACAACACATTTTCATTCTCCTCTGAATGATTATCTCTTAACAAGAACGAGACATTGTACTATACAACTGCACAAAGATAAAGAACTAAAAATAATTTAGGTGTCAGTGACGTGACTGCTAGACAATAGATATCATAATCAAAACAAGCTAAAATCGGCTTCAACCAAAATAAACTGAGGCAAGATGCTGGATCCTGCATTGCAAGGTCAAGGAAAAGGCTTTTACTTAGTAATTTCAGAGCCAAACAAAGTGGGCTAAAGAAGTAATAGCTTGGTTTGCATCCTTTGAGTGAATTCATCCTGTAACAGCAAAGAAGAAACTCACTGATTGCTTACCTACCACCCACTGGAGGAAATATCAGGTTCAAGAACATCTGAAGAACCTGGAGGTACACAAGTCCATGGGACCTGATGAAATACATTGTAGGAACGAGTGCACCTTCTGCAAGTTTGCAAACACCACCAAGCTGTGTGGTGTGGTTGACATTCTGGGTGAAAGTGAGGCCATCCAGAAGGACCTTGACAGGTTTGAGAGGTCGGTGTTTGTGAACTTTATGAAATTGGACAAGGACTGTATCTGCTTAGGATAACCCTGACCCAGGGCACTTGCACTTGTCCTGGGCTACAAGTGCACATTGCAGAGAATGCATTGAGAGCAGCCCTAAGGAAAAGGACTTGGGGATGCTGGTTGGCCAGAAGCCCACCATGACCCAACAATGTGCACTTGCAGGGCAGAAAGCCAAATGTATCCTGAGCTGCATCAAAAGAAGCAAAACCAGCAGGTCAAGGGAGGTGATTTTTCCTCTTCTACTCTGCTCTCATGAGACCCCACCTGGAGTGATGCATCCAGCTTTGCAACCCTCAATGTAAAAAGGACATAGATCTGCTGAAAAAAGTCCAGAGGAGGCAGATAAAGATGATCAGAGGACTGGAGCACCTCTCCTAGGAAGGTGGACTAAAGAGGGTTAGGACTGTCTTCCTGGAAAAGAGAATGCTCTAGGGAGTATATCAGCCTTCTGGTACCTACAGGAAAGCTACAAGAAGAATGAAGAGGAACATTTTACAAATGCATGTAATGATAGGACAAGAGGGAATGGCTTTTAACTGAAAGGGGGTAGGTTTAGATCAAAAAATAAAGAAATTCTTAATAGTAAGGGTGGTGAGGTACTGCAGCAGGTTGCCCAAAGTTGTGGATTCTCCCTAGAGGTGTTCAAGGACAGGCTGGATGTAGTGCAAATTGTCCGTGCCCATTGCAAGGTAGCTGGAGCTAAATGACTTTTAAAATCCCTTCTAACCCATATCATTCTGTGATTTTATGATATATGCTAAATTCCCCTAAGAATTATTAACAAGATTTAGACCAATATACCTTAATTTACAATTAAAAATACATATTAATAAATAGATACATCTATTCACATGGAGACATTTCATATAGCTTTAGAAGTAAAAATATTAATTTGGAATTTTCAAGCCTTACATATTTCTGCCTATATTCAGTGACATATGTGAACACATGAATAGCCTCCTTGTAAGTACAGTTCCATTGAGTTAACTCTGTCATTTATAGAATATTCTCAAGTGATCTTTTAACACTTCACACAAAGTTAAAAATCAAGTGTAAATTTCTGAATTAAAACTTATTCTAAACATTATGTTATCTGTAAATATTATGATGTATGACAGCAAAAGTACCACCTTTCAGTCTATTTACATGTTTCTTTAAGTCCAGAAAAATATACTGTTATGCTTATCGCTCTCTATTTCAATACTTCCTTGAAATATAAACAGTTCTTTGATAGAAAAATATGAAAGAGGAATAATAATTTCATGAGTTAACTTGAAATACATAAGAAAAAACTTACAGTGTTGAGTTAGCACTATGCTCAGCAGAGATTAAAAGGTAAAGGATGTTTCACAGCAAGAAATATTCTGCTGTGTATCTGAAAGGTTACAAACGTGATTAACTGTGGCAGGTCTCATGTGCTCCACTCATTAATCTCACACCTGGTAATGCATTAGGGATGGCAGGAGTAAATATGATGAAAAGGTGCCATTTCATAATGCCACATAACATTAAGACAAGAAAATTAAACTGGGGTTTGGAAACTTTGAAAAGGGAGTATTAGTATTAGTATTAGTATTAGTATTAGTATTAGTATTAGTATTAGTTGTTGTTTATACTGCTGTTGTTCTTAGTATTAGTATTATGATGATGATGAGAATTACAAAATGTTGCAGCTAGATTTAGATTCAAAGTCATCAATATTTATGAATATTTAGGATAAAATCCTCAAAAGTATTTCTATTGGCATCTTGCTGGTTACTGGTGTCCATATGTACCCAACATATGTGCTCTGGAAAAAGATCACTTATTAGACATTATGGCATATGTCACCTTGGCAAGGAGGGCACTGCTTACCAAACTCTTTAAATACAATCTCTTTCATTTGTGCTCTAAACATGATTTAGGTGAAATGTTATAAAATAAAGCAAAAAAGAGGTTAATTTACCACATCCTAAACAAGATTTTACCAAGTATGCACTTAAAATGTGACATAATTTTAAAAGAATTCCACTTCATTTTGACCTGAGTAGGAATTTGCTGACTCTAGGTATGTTTCCAGAGTCCCAATAAACATAGCAATTCTTCACTGTCTGGGAGGCAAAGGGGCTATATTGATATCAAACACCACACATACACACACACTACCCGTCCCATCAGACAGCTTTTTCACAGAATACTGCTGCATCATCTGGGATGTTTGAAATAAACCAAGTATTGTTGTAAAAGTTAAGAGATAATTGCATAGTAGAATTTTCTAAGAAGTTATTTTACTTCATTGCTTTGAAAGGATTACCACTTTTGCTCTTATTGTTTCAGATTTACATCATGCCTTTGCTCTACACTTTCTTCTTTTCTCCTAGGGCATGTTCTTCTCCCCCTCTTATCTCTTTAATCTCAATTCACTACAATTTTACCTTTAAGCAATTCCCTCTCCACACTGTAGTGTCTTATCTTTCTGGTCATTAGCCATCTTTCTATCTCTTTAGTGATAAATGGACAGTACCAGTATAACATTAATATCTTACACATTGCTCAAATATTTAAGGGACTAGTGTTATTAACACATCAATTTCTTCTTGGATGAAATACTTAATGATAACAAAGAAAGGCTCTCTTATTTCTAAAGAAATATTTCCCTAGATCACTTGGTCTCCCACAGTTTTGAGCCATGGTTTGCCCTGGCTGCCACACCTAGACAGTAGCTCACTTGCAGGTGGGCTGTTAGTGCACTTACACCATCAGTGTTGGCATCCTGTCAAACATGTTTGGTTTCATTGTATCTACAAAGACACAATAAACCACATACAGAGATTTCGAGTATTATAAAACCCTTTGCAGTAATTCTGGTTGTCAAAGATAATTAGAAAACTGGGCCTTGGTGAGAGAGGTGCTTGTCTTTTTCATGTATGTTTAAGCTATTATCTAACAGCTTGCAAAAAATGCATCTAACTTTCCATTTGTGATTCCTTCTTTCTTAATGTAGACTGGTCTCATCTGTTGGACAGTGAAAGTAATGTAATTTCATTAATAGTCTTAAAAAATGCATTGATCATTTGTATTTTCTCAAACTTTGCTCTACTGTTATCTCACCTCCTATACCTGAGGAATGCCTGAAGTGTCTAGGGATGACATAACCTAAATCAGAAGACAAGATTATAATTAGCAATAAACAAGCAATTTCCACACTAATAAGCAGATCACCAGTATGTAAAAAAAATAAAAAGTATTATTTTCAGTTTCAGTCATCAACATTTAAAAGATAAACATGAAGAAAACAAATTATAAGACCAATCATTATTACTTGAATAAGTTATGACTTTTGAACACAGACAATGATTATGTATTTACATGTTCAAGGTGATTACAGCAAAGGTTAAGACATAACTTGGAGTTGACTAATTCAAAAGCAATCTTGGAAAAACAATGGTGCTGTATATTCCTGGTTAAACTGCTTGGAACAAAATTTAAAACCCAACTGTTTTCTCTTTTAAATTATTTTATAAATTAATGTCTTCAAAACTGCTAAAAAAAGAGCATGTTTCTCTAACATTTCCTTACAGAGGAAAGCTTTAGAAAATTCAGTCACAAAAATGTTTAACACCCCTAACACACCTATTTCTCTACTAAAGTGGACAAATATGTAAATTCTAAATGTTTAATATTGTAAAAGATACAATCCAACAGACAGCGGATGATATATTACTTAAATTCTGCAATTACAATGTATTAAGAAAACACTGTTTCATTGTAAAGACAGAAATTTACATAAGTCTTTAAAATTAAAATATTTTTCTGTATTTCCACTACCTTGTATTCAGATCTGTAATTAAAAAAAAAAAAAAAGGAAGAAAAGAAATTATTATCATGTAGAAAAATAGTTCTAAAGTATTGTAGATATAGAAAATTGCCAACAAAATGAATCTTCAGCCATGTTTTCACTTTTAGGAAAAGGTTTAATGGTAAGAAGTTTATCCACATTATTTTTCTACTAAGAAAGATTTACCTTTCAGATATCATTTATCTTGTTTTCTTTTTCTACTATACTTAAATTCTAAGACAAAGGTAAGATAATATAATAATACATAAGATTATTTAAAAATTATTTCAAGAACTAGATTTTAATTTTTTTTCCTTCAACTACATAAAACCTTTTCAAGCCCCTTAAAACATCAAGTTGAATCCTGATGACACTTTTTTGCTAATGTCTTTTCACACTAAGCTATCAAAAAGGTATATTAATTGCCTATTTTAACTTAAATAAGTTAAATATTCTCAAAAATGCAACATAATCCTACAGAGGCACAGTGTTTTCTTCAGAATGACAAAAGATTTACAAAGATAAAGGTCAGTAAGTACTGTGTAGACTTCATGCTCATTCACTCTCTGCCTCATTAAGGAATGCAAAACCTATTGGTTTCTGTCTTGTTGAAAGAATTAAGGATATAATCTACATCAAAAAAGTACTGAGCACTTCCAGCCTCTGGCTATGCAGTAGTACCATCATGAGGAAAAGAACAAGAGCTCACCTTAGCCAGTTTCTATGTAAAGGTGCAAAAATACAAAGCACAAGCATTAAATAAACTACATCAAAGTCCTGAGCTGCATTGTGATTGGGTAAATTCTGGTGCTGATTTTTCCCATCTGTATTTACCTCTTTAACAATTTCTTTTGGAAAGAAGATTTCAGTGTTCAGAAAGGCTCTAGAAATTTATTTATTTCTTCTTCCTACAGGTACAATTGAGTGATAGCAGCTTTTTCCAGTACTTGGTGCATGTCCTTGGAAGGTAAGGAAAATCAAGTAATGAGAAAAAGACTGTAAGGTTTAAGCTCTATGTGTTTGCTTTTTCTTTTCATTGTAATTTTTTCCTGCCCATCACCTCTTACCCCAAAAAGGTTGCATTATTTATCATTACAGGTTTGTTTTCCTCTGAAAACTACTTTTGGGATTGAGTGTTTTGTTGGTTTCTTTTCCATTTAAATTTATGTAATATTGTTATGCCATTATATTTTCCTTCTGATCATTACAAATTATGAGTCCTTATTACACAGAAATTGAAGAGTTTCACAATCTAATTTCCCACTGGCAAAAAAAAAAAAATCACGTCATGAATTGTTTATTTTCTTCCTGACAATCTTGGTGACATGTACTCTTTGTGGAAAACTATTTGTGCAGTTATTAATAATTTACAAGATTTTCTTCACCAGAATAGGCATTCCAAGTGTCACTGCTACAAGTGACAAAAGTTACCCCCGCAAAAAAAAAAAAAAAAAAAAAAAAAAGGGTTCTTTAGTGGCAACTATTTTATTGTTGGTGATACATCCTGTATCTGTCTTGTACACTTTTCCAGTGCAGCTTTCTGCAAACTGTGAGGAGATAGCATTGGATCACACCTTGTCCATTTTGCACATGCCATCATCAGGATGAACAAAGCAGAGAGAATACCAACCCTTTTGGGAAGTGTCTGGTTACACTGTGCTTTGCTGCTTTCCATGGTTTTCTTGCTTATTTTTATACAATTTTGATCTATTACTCTTTGTGAAAGAGGCAAGAATACTGAAACTCCTGTCACACTGACCTTACCCAGTAAACCCAAATAAATAATTTATTCAGATATTTTTCCCAAGACAAAAACAAAATAAAACAAAAACTGGTTGTCTACTACTCAGTACACAAACTGTTCTAAATTTTGAAAAAAGTAGGAATTGAGATACAAACAGAATAACTTCAACATATATAGTTGAGAAAGGCAAAAGGTGGATATAGTCCAAAGAGTCCAAAGTAAAAAATGTGAATTTGAGTCACCAGCTGTGCTTCAATAAAGTAATTCTTCACTCAAATAATGTAGAAATGTATGGAAGTGAAATGCTAAATCTCATCTAAGGGAAATACTGTACTAAGGAGCACAATGAACGGGAAGGACCGCCCTGTAATTTCATGGCAGTGCTGAGGTCTAACGTGGAATTTGGATGTCCCATCTAGGTTCAGGATTTCACTGATCTAGGCTACATACACAAAAGATCACAGGAACAAGTCTCCTGATAAAGAGACCTTATAATTAGAGAGAATTTAATTCACTTCCCTAAACATGAGCATGCATTTATACTTGTGAACCTGTAGGATATCTAAAATACCCACAAAAAGAGTGGCAGACCCAAAAGAGTTTCTGGAGATATATTGCCTCCTGGCAAAGGCCAGTCTCAAACAGCAGTCAATACTTGTATGTAGAAAAGTGAATTAAAGTTTAAGCAATGTCACATGAGTAATGAGCACAACCCAAGACAAGAGTAAGAAAATTACAATCAAAACCAGAAGCACACAGGCACAGCATCATAGTTGTTAAGTGCTTAGATTTATTATGACATGCACAAGTTTTAACAGGAAGGCTATCACAAAACATCACAAGAGAATGGGAAGTAGCAGAAATAATTAGGTATACTGTAGTTCATGCATTTGCCACTTTCACTGTGCAGCTTTTATGCCAAAATTGCACAGAAGGGTTGTTAAAGTATATGATTTCTTGGAATAGGCTCATCCTACACATCCAAAATTTTGCTTTATTTGGAATTTGTCACTTCAGTTGGAAAACGACTAGAATCCCATAATTCAGGAAGTCTATTGGAATATCAACAATATGTGTGAGGAGTGGGAAGAATTCCTCTGTATGCAGTACGAAGAATTCTCTAGAGATAATCAATTGTTCTTTGCAGACAAATAACTCAGTGTGAACATGCAGATACCAGTATTCCACATTCTGATTTACAGTCTGGATACAGAAACACAGAGCTGGAATAAGCTCAAAACTGATACCTTTGGTCTGATCATGTCTAATTAGCACTGATAGTGCAACACTTTATTACATAAAAAATGGCTGATGTAGTCTCTATCTTCTGTGCAACCAGCAGGTAACAAGAACACTTACCCAAAAAGTCAGAATGTTGAGGTGCTTTAACTCCCAAAACAACGTTATAACCAATCCTTGTAACACAACAATTGGAGATGAAAATAACTCAGCGTAGAGATGATGGACCTCTTTGAAATGTAAATTAGGTGGAAAATGTGTGCTGGAATACAGGTGTTCCTCTTCCTAATGCCCTAAAAGTACTAAACATCATTCCCAAGAAATTTGCTCACTGAATAATTTTGAAGCTGCTCCTAGTGGGGGAAAAAAAAAAAATAAAAAATATCTGTGCTCTGCTGCCTTATTATAATTGCAAAGAAAAGTAGCATGCAATGCTAAGGAAATTATTAGTATGGCCTCTGGAAAATTAAAGCTGGAGTCTTCAGTGGAAAGAACAGAATTTTCCTAGTGGTGGTAAACGTAGTCCACTGTGTCTCTGTTTCCCTTCTCTCACCAGTTCCAGCCCTTTTTCTGCCCTTTCACCCTTAGGAAAAATGACAGATGAATTACAAAGCACGGCCTGTCAACAGTCTAGATATGTAAAAGTTGGGCATCAGACCAGTGTGCATAACAGACACAGCCTTGAGGCATTCAAAGCTGACAGAGAGGCCCTGTGCCAGTGTTTACTTCTGTTCAACATCTCTGTGACCATTTTTAAAAGCTCAGCTGCTGTTGATCTTTTGGCATGAGAACAAAAATAATCTTTCCTGTTGAAAGGACCCTGATGATTATTCCATTTGGTGGGTTACATGCAATTACATAGAGATAACTTTTCATCAAGATGGTCATCTTGATGTGTCTACTGCTCCTCTGCTGTACTCCCCTCTTGTTTGTCCTCCCATCAGCTCACAGATCGAAACAGGAGGTTTTGGTTGCTCTTCAGGGTATGCACTTATTTACCCCCTGGGATTTATAAGAAATACAAAGTAGAAGTACACTTTGAAAAAATAAAGAGCAAAATTGAATTTTTAAATTCTCAGCTGGTGTGAAGTCAAAGTCACACAAACAACTTTTGCATATGAAATGTGAAACACTCAACAGAGCTCCTAGATGCATTATCATGCCTGCAGAGCCATTCATAGTCAAATCCTTCTAAGCTCCACTGCACATGCATATCACGATATTGAATGTGCAAGCAGGGTGCAAATGCTTGTAATGTTCATGTTCCCATAGTACTTAGGGAATTTTAGTGAATACATGTATAATTCATTTAAAAGGAGATAACTGGCATGTGGCATACCAGGAACTGTGACCTGTTCCATTGATGTTAATGATAACAGCCTCAGCCAACTGCAGTGATGAGCCTCCTTGAACCTTACGGTAGCTCATATATTTTCCTCTTGCTATAAATGTTTTATTTTACCTGATACAGTAATGAAATTGTCAAGATAATGAACAGAGTAATCATTTCACACAAATGGCTAACTTTAATTAAAAATCACAGTGTTGACTGCTAAAATATGGGGGTAACAGGCCATTGATCAGATTACAGATCATTGATAATTGAGATGTGGCTATAGACGCAAAGACCTGTGAACTCCACCTTACTGAAGGACATAATGTGTGCTGTCAGTAAAAAGTAGTCTCAACACATCATTAGCCCATATATATGTGATTCTTTACTCAGCTGTTAAATCTGCAAGGACAAATATTACCTGTTAGACCACCTCCAAAGTAACAGTTTAAATTAATGACACATCTGCCAAGGTAAGGGATGTCAATGTTGTGAGAATGTGGTTTCTGGGAGCAATGGGAGTCTACTTGTTCTGGAAGGTATTTCTACCTTACAGTTGAAACTCTCCTCTCCTATGGCATTCCACTCCATGGCTGCCTAAGCAGGTAGCACTCACAGAGGGAAACTGAAGTTGGCTTTTCTGAAGAATGTCTCAAACCTCTACTCTTCTGAATGTAGTGATCAGTTTCGTGTCTTGCTATATCTAGTCTATAATTTTCATTATAGTCATAAGGTTATAAACTCATCCCATGTCATAACAAGAAAGCTGGATATTACTTTTTAAAAGTTTGGGGGTTTTCAATTAGAATAACCACTGTTTCTCATTCGCTACTTCTTTTTGGAAGGAGTATGGAAAAAGAGAAATAATAAAATTTGCCTTACAAATCAAAATGGTGAACAAATGTTGAAAGATCTGACAGGGTCCAGAACAATTTTCAGCTGTGGATATATGTCTGGTCATTTTGGACTTGATGTGCAATGCCAAGGCCTTACAACACTCACCCCAATGCTGTCTTCTTAAAACTTATTTTGTTTGCTACTGGCAAAGAAATCACACCCTTTCCTCCAATTGTCTTTGCTACCTTTTTGCTAGATTATAACACTGGTTTGTGTTGGAACCCTGGAGGCTAAAAATTTCAGGCTTTCTGTGCTAAGAGACATTGACCCTCAAGCAAACACTACATTTGACCTGAGGCTGTGGAACAGGCTTCCAAAGTTGAGTGACAGCACTGGCGTTCTGGGTGTGTAGTTTGAATAATATTGCGTGATCTCACAGGGTGAAAAGCTTAGAATTTAAGGTTTTAGTATATAGCAATATATATGGAGCAGTATGGAGGATTTTAGACATTGTCTAAGTCCTTCTTCACCTTCTTCTTCCTGGTTTTTTCTAATTGGGTGTAGTAGGTCTGCATTGCGAACCTTGGGTGGTCAGTTATTGGGTTAAAAGTATAAATAATATAGGTGTCATCTCGTTATTGGGTAATTAGTGCTTAAAAGACCTTGGAAAGAGTTAGAAGTACTCCATTTTCTACCTTGTTAGTTTGAGCTCATGACTCATGAGAATGTACTATAGATAAGATATGAATTAATAGACACTGAGTCCAAACATGAAACTGCCACTCTCATGTATTAAGCCCAGCTCTAACACGAAAAAAAGAAGATAACAACCCCACAGCTTTGTGTGTAATATTGCATTTGAAAGACATACAGCTTTCACAACGAGACACGCTCAGTGTATCTGAGCTCTCTTCTTTCTAACAGTTGCCAGTTTACCGTCTGATAAAAATTATATGTTTGAAATTTCTGTGTAAAACTCTACATTATAT
Source organism: Phylloscopus whistleri (assembly GCA_017589585.1). Taxonomy (NCBI): domain Eukaryota; kingdom Metazoa; phylum Chordata; class Aves; order Passeriformes; family Phylloscopidae; genus Phylloscopus; species Phylloscopus whistleri. Next base: position 544,135 of record JADMLD010000103.1, read on the forward strand.
TGTGTTTTGGAAAAAATTATCTGAAGGATAGATGTCTGAATCAGCATAAAATTTTTATGGAACTCATCTCAAGCCGTGTGACAAACTGTACCTCTGTCTACTATGATCCCTTGGATACCTTGATTTGCTGTTAGTAAAGATTTAAGAGCTATGAAAGGTACCCCCTCTGATAGTATGTACAGAAGTACCATTTAAGTTCTAAATAAAGCACTTGTTAGTCAAACTTCTGTTTGTCAGCAGTGGCATTACAGTGAAAAGCAGGATGAGCACATCCTGCATTTAGAAATTTATTGATAGAACTTGTTTACTTTTTTTTTTTTTTATGTTGAAGAATGTTGATTCTTTATAACCAAAATTTATCACAAAGAAAATTCAATATCCAGCAGTACAAGTGGAAAGTTGGAGGAAGAATTCTTTTTGGATGCTGCCAGTCAGACCTATTTTGACAGTGGCAGCTTTCAATCAGTTTTGAGGCATTTTGAGGCAAATTTTTCTGGGATTACAATTTAAAGGCTGTATGACAATTCTACCATGAGAGTCACTAGAGCTTAGCTCTTCTAAAGGAGTTTGAGATTTGGGAAGAAAAAGGAGGAAATAGTATGAGACCAAGTGTTAACATATTGCATTATTGCACAAAGCAGTAATTAAAGTTTTTTCACAGTCCTTTTACAAAACACTGTTGCAGATATCTACTCTAGAATAATCGATGTGAACTACACAGGATCATTCCAGATACTGTCAGACCTAATAACAAGTATATTTATACACCATTTCTCTTGGCCAGTCTGTATTTCTGTAGGATAGTCTCTACTGTTTTCCTAAGATACAGCCCCCCTAACATTTAAATCTGCCCTTCTATCAGACTTGCTATTCTTTGTAGAAATCACACCAGAAGTCCAGGAAACAACACCCTATCTATTCATATAATCACAGATAACAGACAAATATGGAAACTGGATGGTACCAAACAAGTTGTTCTTCTAGGACTCATCAATGCCCTTCAGAGAGAGATGGCCAGTAGCACCTTTGCACTGCTCATGCTCCTACAGATGCAGAGGCAAACAGTGACAAAAATAACAATTATCAGTTTTGATTAGTAAAACTTAATGGCCTCCTTATTGGTCTGGTCTCCTTTAAAGTTGCATCTCATATTCTCACAAAGTGAAAAAAAAAAATCCTAAAAGGCTAAGGACACACAAAAGTGATTTTATATCCTTAATAAGCTAACAAGGTGTTTAAGCTCCAAGAACACTCTGTTTGCCATGGACAAGAATTTTTGGAATATGAACATATTCTTGACAGCTAAAATGACACAAATTCATTTAACTACCCTGACACTGTAACAACACTCAGTCACTATTAGTCAAGATCTATCTGAACAAATGATGTAAGGATAAAAATTCCATATCTATTAATTACTAAAAATCTTCTGTCTGCTTTTTGTTTGCTTGGGTTTTTGTTTTTTTAATGAAAAAAATACAGGTAGTTTTAGTTAAGCAGATAAAGGCCTAAACATATTTCAGGTAGGTAAATACATAAATATTGAATCGACATGCACAATTTCAGGAGGACTATCTCTGCTAGAAAATCAACATTTCCTTACCAGTGAGTTTAAATAAACTGGACTATGAGTGTTGAATTTCAACTAAAGTCAACTAAAGTTTAGTCTACATGGTATGTAAAATACAATAGAAGCACAGCATGAGACCAAAAAAGCTAGAAAGATTGTGAAAGACCTTGCGAGGCCTGTAATAAAAGAATTTGTGCTAGTTTCAGTATGCTTGAGAGTATTTAGCAATTTTAAGATATGCCTTAAGATGCCTCCATTACTGTATCTATGACCATCAATATTAACAGTTATTATATATATAGACATTTATATCCCCAAAAAAGCAAGTATTTACAAGTTGGGTTTATTTTTTTTAAAAATACCTCCTTCTTTGAAATGAACTATAATATTAATATTATGCATGATCACATGATATTAATTTATTTTTTGAATTTTATGAGTACTTAATAAAAGTTATTAATTCGACTTCAAAAACTCGGGCCCTAGTAACTCATAAAAGCAAATCAATTCACTTTAAGTGGTAAAACTGAAATTTGCTTTCAGAGGAAAACAGGATGGGAGCGAAGACAAAACACTAAATTATGCCTGTAAGAAGAGACTTTCAGAGATGTCTGTCACATATGGACATGCACATGTATTCACTTTCTCACTTGAGCAGAGTAACCAAGTAAGCTTCCTTCTTCTAAGTGCATTAACATCATCAACTTTGTTAACACAAAGAAATTTTGCTGCGTCTCACTCTGTATGAGAATATTAGCTTATCTCTTCTGAGCCTAAATGTATATGGTTTGAAGAGAACTTATTCTCAGAACTAAATATTAATTTTTTCTAATGTTTTTTCATAGTACTGTTACAAGAGTGACTTGAGAGCACTTCTTTATCATATCCCACTAAATCTATACAATATCCTTATACAATAATCAGAGTAAGTTAACGTAAAACTGCTTTTCATATAGCAAATGTTCATGACGTGAAATTTTCCCGTAATTTCCCAAAATAAAAAGCAGTTAGCATTTCCCCTTTAGCTTCTTTAATCTCCCAGGTTTTAATCTCTCTCCAGGAAATTCCCAGGTTGCAAAAATATCCATTATATTTTTTCTTTTAATGTGATTCTTCCTTTAGTGTAGTGCAACAGTAGGTACTTTTGAATATGGGGAAAATCAACTATGACAGCATTTATTAAATGTTCAAGAACAACTTGTGTCTAAAACTGACCAGTCAGCTCTCATATGATGCAAAGTAAGGAAATGAAACCTAAAGTACAGGTTAATATTAGCCATCCATACTTTACAAGGCCACTAATTAAACCAGTAGAATTGTTTATACTCTGGTCTTGTTCTTGATAACACAGATGTTTTTCCACGCTTTTTTACACTCTTCATCTCACATTTTTAAGTAACACTGGCCTGCCAATAAAGATTATATGATTTTCACTTCTCATGGATCTTCATTTACCAAACAATCTAAGTGTATAATCTTCATTGACTTCTGCTCTGTTTCCATCTCACAGTAAGCCAATGTCAGTTGTTCAACACTGTTAGTTTCCAAGCACTATAAAGTCTAACAGGCTGTCAAAATCATGCTGTCATTGTATTGGGAAAGAGATTGCAAGTGTAGGAAGGGGGTAGTTTTAAATTATTCCTGTCAACTGATTTTAACAAAAGAAAATTATACATTTGGAATCTACCCCACTCAGGCTCCAGTGGTTTTCCCATGTTAGTGGAGCCCCCACATCCATTGCTAGTGGATTTTCATGCAGAAAACTTGAAACTGACAGGAAGATGACAATGGCTCTTTTGGTTTAGAAGTTATATACTCATTTAATGGAAAAGACTTAATTACTAAGGTTGTGATTCCAAACTCTGCAGCCCCTGTGTTGGAGAGTGAACTGCATTGTGGCCTGGAGTTTCAGCTAGAACACTGAATTGGAAATACTATTCCTAAACCAAGACACTGCTTCTGTGTGGACATTCATGAGACAAAGGGGCACAGCCTGACTCATCGTAGTCTTCACCACAGGCTGCAGGGGAATCTCTGCTCCAGAGCCTGGACCACCTCCTCCCTGGCCTTCTCACTGACCTGGGTGTCTGCAGGGCTGGTTCTTTCATATTCTCACTTCTCTCTTGTCTGTCTGCAATTGCTTCTGGATAATAATTTTCTCTTTTTTTCTTAATTATGTTATCCCAGAGGCACTACCACCATCCCTCACAGGCTCGACCCTGGCCAGCATCAAGTCCATCTTGGAGCCAGGTGACATTGGACAAAGGGAAGCTTCTGGCAGCATCTCAGAGAAGCCACCTTTGTAGCCCCCTCATACCACAACCTTGACACGCAAACCAAATGCAATTTTAAATATTTTTTCACCAAGCACTACTTAATTATGATTAATAAGAGTAATAATTTTCCTAAATGTGTTTAGAGTTCACCACCTATGCATGGCACATGATGGAAAGATTATACCCAAATTTTAAACAACTGAAAAAATAGCTCATATTTGAAAGGAATTTAACATATCATATGGCGTGAAAAACAATATCTTTTGACATTTATAAAATATCCACATTATACTATAATATACATGCAACTTCTTTGCTATTACCTATTAAAATATGTACTAAAGATATGTTATTCACTATAAACCTCTTGGAAGAAAGTGAGATTGCCTTTTCAATATGTGCAACACACTACTACTGTTAATGAAACATCTGAATAAAAACTAGTCACATTTTTTATGTTAAGTACAACCTTTGGTCACTTGCACTGCTGTGAAATGCAAGATGGTGCTCATTTTATTGACTGTTTAAGAGAGTTCAGTTCATAATATTTTACCTGACTCAATTTTCCTCTGATCTCATAAGAAGAAGGGAAGGACATGCTCAGGTAACTGACTCAGTGTTTCTAGTTTTGCTTTGCTTCTCTTCAAGAATTTATAAAAATGGTAACACAGGAAAAGGTAGTTTTTGGAAATTTAATGCCATTGCACAAATGCAATTATTATATCAATTACACTGAACACTAGGCAGCATCTAAATCAGTCCTCAGGACTATTCAATTCACTTTGTTGACTATTCTGTCAGCAAATGCAGGAATACCTTCTTGAGACTGACATGAACTGCTAACATTCTTGAAGAACATTGAAGCCACCTCACCATAAAAGAATGCAAGTTTTCATCCAGAGTTTAACTTCATAACTTGGAAAACAAACAAACAAACAAAACCAAACGAAAAACCAAAGACAGGACCACAGTTCTGTCTTTTCTTGTCTCACACCCAGAAGGTGTCAGCATTTGTGCTGATCATTTGTGCTTCTGTCAGATCTATTACTGAAGGAGATCAGTGCTACTCATTCAGCCCTGGACCTTCTGATGAGGAGATAGACTGATTCCTTGGATCTCTGGAAATGTTTCTCTCATTTAATAGTTTCAAAATTATCACAAGAGATAAAGCTACTTAAAATTAATGATGTTGGAATTTTTTTTTATTAAGAGGGAATATTTAGATCTGCTACAAATGCATCTGCTTTGGGTCAGATACATAACCACAGAAAGCAATTAAAAGATTAACATTTTCTCCAGTTAATGATCTGATCTACCACATACTAAGTTATTCTTTATCTACAGTCTAGATTAATTTCATTATAGCCGTTGTATTGTAGAAAGGCTAAAAGATTTAAAAAGGAGATGTGTCCCCTTCGTGTATTAGTGTAATTAATATTGGTAAGCTTCATGCATTTCAGATTCTCTTTGTTTGATAGTATGAAATTATTATAAACAATTTCTTTGAGGCTTTGTGCTTTGTGATGTGTTTATTTTAGATTTTTTAGTTGATTCTATTGAAAACAAGCTCTTTGATAACTAGGGGTTCCATATGAAATCAAAATATTATGCACTGTTTTTTTTCTTATTATTACAGATAACATGGCATGAGAACCAATTTGATATGCCTGAGAACATATTTTCAATAAATATCAGTTATTTATTTTGTATTCAGACATACTGGGAATTTTAACATTAATGTCATTTTGGCTTCAAGAGCTGTTTATTGCTTTGAAAAGCAGTCCATGTCAAAGTGGAAAAGTGGAAATGAATTCTCAGGCTCACACTGTCACTTGCCTTTTCTAGTAGTTGAAATATTTTGCAGTTCTACTGCATTTTCTGTATTATGCATGTGCTGTATGTGACCTTTGGTGCAAGCAGCATCTTCACATTGTTTACAAACCCACATTACTTGACAAAAGAATTGTTCTCTAAATTGAAACATATAGCTGTATGTAGATGAACATTTGTAACTTTTCATTTGGATACCAAGCAATTATATATCACTATATATCCTGAGATATAGAAATGCTAGTGTGTTTATCCAGTACATACAGACAACTGGCATTAAATATAGCACAAACTTTGATAGGATTAGTCATCTAATGCCATCATTGACAGGAATATGTGAAACAGCTTCAACTTAAATAACCTTTTCAAAAAACCCACAGAGGATTTATGAGAGACTGAAAAAAGAATACAGTTAGAAGAATGAATCACTTTAATTTTTCATTTTCCCTCTTAACAATGAATTTTCAGTTTTGTTGGAGCTGCAATAGAAAGGTTTAGACTTCTATCACTATTAGCTGGGCTTTTGAGTGCAACCCTTTTAGATCACTTCTTTGGCATTCTGTGTCTGTTCTGAAGATAATAGGTACCAATTATATTTGACCCAAAATAGCTGCCTGTCAAGTCCCTTGGAAGATACTCATCTTAACATCAAGCAAATGTTTTCCCACATACTGAGAATTACCATTTCTAAACTTGTGGACACATAAGTACGTGTTTTGAATAACTGAAAACTAGGAATGCAATAACAAATGGGTAACATTGCACAACAAGGGGTAAATAGAAATATTGTTATTTTTTTCTTGAACTCCACCCAGAGAGAGTGTATACAGTTTACAGACTCAACAATGCAAAACCCTAAATACTTCAAGACTAATACTTGTAATGAATTATACACATGTGCTAGCATGAGAGGTAAACTTACTAAAAAGGACTTTATGAAAGTGACATAAATTGTTAAACACACTTGCAAATTGTTTCAATATTCATGATTATGGCTATCTATATTTTATTTCTTCAGAACTAAGGACCAAGAACAGTTTCAGTTGCAAAGCAGGAAGCTTTATATTGGCAATTAGTATGCATTAAGGAAATACCATTTGATCAAAATAGCTTCTCCCAGATCATCCCAGACAAGCTCACCTGCACCAGGTACTGAGAAAATCAGTAATAGAAAAAGATTTTAAAGGTTTTAGGACAATGACATCCAGTGGAAGCTATGCAATTTCAAGCTATACAATGACTCTAACTTCCTTGATATCACCTCTGCATGGAACTCAAAATACCAAGTTATATCTCCTGTAGAGAGCTACAGTCTTTCTGCTCCATGAGCCACTGTGATGCACTGTAAAAATCTCTAGCTAATGCATACCTCGGACATATGTCTGGCTGAGAATCCTTCAATGAGTGTGTAACTGCTGACGAAATACCTCAAAATTTATACATCCATTAAAACAATCCATTGACATTTGTTTTTTATGCCAAAAACTTCCAAATTTATGCTATTTTTAACAAAAATTGTGTGTTCCCATAAAAAGCAATCATTGCAAAGAAAATTTAAAAAGTGTTTTAATTTTTTTCATTTTCATCTGCATTTTATGTCAGAAAACCAAAAGGAAGAATAAAACATAAAAGGTGGCAAAAAGGATTTTAGGATTTTTTTCTGACACCCCTAATAATTGTGTTCTAAAGGATGTTTGTCCAAGTATTTCAACCCACCATGTCATAAAAAACCAGAATATGTCATAAGCTAAGGAACATTCACTGGAAAAGTTGATTCAACACAGCCTTGAGAACAAGTAGAAAGGAATATTTCAAGGCAGCTCAAATTTGCCCCAAACAAAGGAACCTGAATTTTTTTTACAGTGACTAAAATCCCCAGCTAGTCGTTGATCTTGGATATTTCTAATGAATGAAAGAAAAACACTTTTGTAAAAGTGCATTACCAACACAGATTAGTAAAGTCTCACCCCTAAGACTTATTAAATTTTGTAAATGATTAATATCCAGCCATAGCACTACTGTGGAAGAAAAAAAAAATATTTCAGATGTGGCAGTAGAGTAAGAAGCTTCTAAACCCAGAATAAAAACGTTACCAGCAATGCCTTAAGACAGGGCTTTCCCTGTGAGTATGATCTCAGAAGATTCTTGTCATTATCACTCTTCTACTAAAGTGTCTTTTTCAGTGACTTTGTGATTGCAGTTGCCATTGCCAGATATAGAACAGCCAGCTGAATAGTTTGAGGATCATCATTGGATTAGGAAAATGTCATATTCATCATTAAAGTTCAGCCATAATTCTAATTTCATAACACCACAGTAGCAAAGATCATTGTACTTGACTGGGCTGCTACAGACATTCTAGAAAAAAAAATTGCTAATTCTTATAAAATCCAGTTGTTTGAAAGATAGATTAGAAAAATGGGGAAATGGTTAAAAAACGAAACAAAACAAAACATTAAATGTATCATAAATCTCCACATTTTGTAATGATTTCTCTGGAATAAGGAAGAAAAGTAAAACAGGCTAAAGAAGCAGTAAATAAATTCAGGTATAGAAGCTGCTATGGCCAGACAACACAAAAAATCCTTACTAAAGGATTACATATCACAACACAATTTCAAAAGATTACTATGGTGTCTATGAGAAGAAAAGATAAATTGCATTAAAGTCATGAGATAACATTTTCAAGAGTGCCTCAGGGAATATTCAGAATGGCTTACTTATCTTGGAGACTTTAATTTCCCTGAACTCCCTCTGTAGACAGTGTGTGAGAGTGATCTCTCCAGAAGGAAATTCAGACTTGCTAAGTAGGCTCTTCCTTTGAAACACATCTCTTTGGGAGTCCAGAGCAATGCAGAAACAGTGACAGCCACAAAGACTTTTTTCAGCCAAACATGGTTTTCCATGAAAACCATTCCTTTATTTAATGATAAGAAAACATTTTTCTGAACTGATCTCTTTTCAAGTCTATTTTTGATTTGATTATAAAAAGAAATAATGAATCTCTTTTGGCATGTACAGAGGGTTCTTTCTTCTGGGTGGATCAAAAAATATAGTGAAATATCAACATAGCTTTTCATTTTTAAATTGATACTACATTTTAGAGGGATGAACACACTAACACTTTCATATTTTTATTACTGGCTAAGTACCACACTGTGGATAGAAGCTGTGGATTTTTGCCTCCATTCTATCAGAAGCCACCAAAAGTTTCTTAAACATCAGCTGAGGAGTATGAAAAAGGAATTTGGATTTCTTTATGATTAAACTGCTTTCCTTCTTTGATACATTCTGGTACATTACCAGCTGTGGTGTAATTTGAAATATGACAAGTTTTTATTACCAGTTTTAATGGTGAAAAAGTTAACCTGTCAACATATTTTAAGTTCACAATTTGTAGGAAATGTTGCTACAGAAGTGATAGTGAGGAAAAAGTTTTATCTGAAAAAGTAAAGAGAATGACAGTAATACCTTCCTCCCTATAACACTGGGGTAGTTAAAGTGGATTTGAGAGATACAGGGTACTTCATATTAGTGGGACTCCAGCTGGTCAGAAAGTTATCAGAAATTTACTCTGTCAATCCTTGTTTTAGTGTTCATGCTCTTTGATAGATGTGTATGTATTATATGGATATGCTCATCAAGCACATACAATCATAAAATGGATATTCCAAATAGATAGCATTAAAATGGATAAAATAGATAAAAATAGTGTTAAAATGCTCTGAATTGCTTGTTGGTGAATCACAGTTTTCTTCTTTTTTCCAAAAACATTTATTTACTTTAGGCACTACTGATATTCATGCTGATGAATAAATATCAGAATCAAAATATTCTGTAATTTACTGCTGTTATTATTAACCCAGGAGACTGGGGTCTGTAGGATGTACTAAAAGTCTGAATCAGATGTACTAAAAATCTGAATCTGAATTAGCATTTCTACTAACAGCACTCTGATGTTGTTTCCATGAAATACCTAAGGGTTAAAACATATCAGTCTTGTTTTTATAGAAGTCATTATCCACAGAAAGCTGAACTGTGCACACAATGTCAATTTAAAAGTCATTTTCACACAATGTCAATTTAGAAGTCATTTGCTTCCAGTAGAATCACTCATTATGTGAAGGTAAAGGCAGAGCTATTAGTATCTCCTTATTAGGTCAAACACTCAGGGGAAAGAAGAATTTAAAGTCTGAGATTAAATACCTAGAAAGTCTCCACATTTTTATGTGGTTACCTTCTGTAAATAGGGTAAAAACATTGCTCTGAAATGCACTTAAGTATGTGAAAGATTATGTGGAGGAATTTCTTTTACTATTGTTTTGTTTGTATATTTATATTCCAACAATGTAATGCCTTAGAAAATGCTTGTATTGCCAGAGTTATCATAAAGAAACTTTTATTTTATTTACTTTATTTCTATAATTTTGTGTGGTGTTTCTAAATTTTCCTTGACAGTATAACTTCTATAATTAAATTCAGAATTATTCAAAGTAAAACAGCAAAAATATTATGAAGGTTGTTTTCAAAAGGTGTTATGACATTTCCAAGGTTGTGCTAATGACAACATCTGCGTTACGGGAATCACAAAGTAAAATCGTAAATACTGATCACAGCTTAGAGACAACTGGGTTACAGAATATGAAAATTAAAAAATCAGACTCCCAGAAACAGAAAAAGACACAGAAAGGAAATATTCATGTATTCATGTATCATATTCCTGTGACAGGAAAAAGGAAGTAAAGGTTACCAATTAATTTACCTACTCTCATTAAATATGAGAAAAACAAAAAGAAAGGAAATTTATCCGAACTATGTAAACTGAGTGAGTAAAGGAAGAGAACTTTAAACATTGGCCCAGAATATAATCTGTTTTGAAAGAAAACAACCAAGAAAAAAACCCATAACAATTTTGTATATAACAAGGAGTTCAGTAAAGAATATTGAAATATTATTGACCAAGCTGATAAAAAAATAATATTAATTAAATTTATGCTAAAAATGTTAAAATTTTGTGGCATAGGTCCTGATTTTAATCTCAGCTGAAATACAATAAACTTAAGCCAAATAAATTTATTTGGGAAATAATATATCTAGATAAAGTAACATTTGTCTTGTTCTATTTTTTTAATTCAATCTCTTTTCATATTCTAGATAAATAGTTTTATGTCAATATTTTAAAAATTATTCCTGTGAAGGAGATAATATTACAATTTTGTCCACAGCATTGTGATTATCCACTAAGAATATGGAATAGCTTAATTCAATTCCTTTCTTTGTATAGGTTTTAATTTGTCCTTTCAAGTATAATAACCTCTAAAGGCATAAAGACTAAGAGGTCCAAGCAAAACATCCAGGAAAATTGAAATTATATCAGCAGGCCATGCAAGGGTTTTCATTCTTTGTTGTAATCTGTTAGTGTGCTTGGTATCAGAAATAAACCAATAGGTGAAATAGAAAGTGTAGCAATGTCCTCCTGTCCCTCTGTTTAATGCTTTTTGGGTCCTATTAGAGCCATTTCACATTGTTTGAGCCACTGATCATGAAAATGTTAATGCATAAAAATAAATGCAGCAAGATTTCCAATGAGAATGATAATTCCTGATACACAAAATCACTTGTAGCCTTCCCATCTATTAACAAATTGAGGAAACTACATTTAATTTCCTTTCCTTTTACAAAGACTCAGCAGCACCGTCTAAGTCAAAAGGAACATTTTGAATCAAACATCAAAATCTCTAGATTCTCAGTTTGGAGAGGCATCTTCTTCCCCCAGACAAACAAGAATTTTAGCTAACATAATTTTTTGAAGCTCATGATGAACCGCAAAGACTCAGTTATTTGTAAAGTTTTCCATTAAGATCAGTTGATTTCCATTCATTTGATGATAATGAAGTTTGAATTACTTATTCTAAGCCACTCCCAATTTATGATCCTCAGAGGAAGAGGTAAAAAGCCCATCGCTCATCATTTTAAACATGAACAGTGGTTCCTGTGTGGCTTTAAAATGCTGGCTGTTTTATAGTGCTATCCATCGTATATTCTTGCATCATTAGTAGGAAAGGTCAAGAAATATTTACTTATATTAGACAGGAACCTCATGAAACTATCATTGTGAAACTATTCCTGAGACCACTAAACTGATACATGTGCAACACTGGTTAATTCACTGGTCAATGAAAGCACAAAACACCACTGCAGAGTTCCAGCTCAACTCCTGTCCTCACACATAGATAAAGAAAAGCTAGTTTCATCAAAGAAGAAAGGTCTTCTTCATGAAGACAATAGTATAAATTCAAGAAAGAATAAATGTGTTCCAGAGATACAAAATGCAGCAGCTTTGTCCTTAATATTAATGGCTTATACATAATTAGCTCTTTGCTTTCTATGCAGAGAAACTATAATTTTCAGTTCTTTATTTGATAATCATGAACTCAGAGTACAAACTCAATTGTCATGAGATGTTTGATCTTTCAAAGGTGAAATCTCTTTATGCAAATAATTTCCTTGTAGAGAAAAAGATGTTATAATAATATCATATTGTTATAATAATATCATCACAATAGCATTAAAATAATTTTAAAAACAATAGAGGCAGACATTCAAGTAATTTCCTTCTCTTACATATCACGTATTCAAAAAGAAAATGTCTGGACTTTGCCTTTGTCAACCTGCTCTAGATGACCCTGCTTGAGCAGGGAGGTTGGACCAGATGACCTCCAGACATCCTTTCCAGCCTCAATCATTCTATGAAAGCATCATCCTGAAAAGATAATTCCCATCTGAAAATGGAAATCTGAAGTACCTTTTTTTTGACAATATTTTTAAGTAGATAAAATATCGACTGAAAATATAGTAGCCAACTATCTACAGGAATACATCTGCAATTGAAGGAAAAAATACTTGGCCATATAACATGTTTTAATGTCTGTGTCTCTGAGGGAGAGCTCAAATGTGCCTGAAATTTGCCATTCAGTAGAATCACTCATATTTTTCCAGGGAGTACCCAGAAAACCAAATGACAGAAGACAATGTCTTTAAAATTTCCTGAATTCTTCAAAAACATTAATATCTGAATGAGGAATGAACACATACCACAGCAAAAATATATGTCAGCATTTTAAATAGTTTCATATGTTCCTGCATTCAGAATAACTTAAACTTCACTGACTATACATATGGAGACCCCTTGCCTACATCCTTGATGAGGCTGATTCACTGTTTGCTCACTTTGGGAGTCTCCTAGGAAATGTCAAACTGCTTCACCACGAGCTTTATCCACTGCAGCTCCAAAAACTAGACAGCACATAATAGACTTTTCTTAGAACACATTGCAGAAGTTCCTGTCCAAGGCCCAGGAGCAGAATATTTGGCTGTCCTTAATGTAGAACTTTAATGAATCCAGCTAAATGATCCTCTCCTCAAGCAGGAAAAAGTCATTTTTATTGTATTACAAAATTGAAATATTAAATAATAATAACAGAAGAGACAAAGTAGTTCTTACTATAACACACTGACTACCTTGTTTGTCCTACTGATAATAAATGCTTACAGTCAAAAAGTATTTCCTGCTCCCAGGAAGACAAAGGTGTACATATTTATAGTGAGATACAATTACTCCGATAAAATGCCTTGTTTTACATCAAAAATGCTGAAAGTATACCTAAAGACAAGAAAGACAACACAAACAGATTTCCCTTTGCTCCAACAGCCATTATCAATACCTGCTTTCAAACTCACTGCCATTAATACAGCATGGACAGATGAAAAGTCCTGAAAAAGCAAAGGAAATAGATGATCAAATGTTGAATAATTTGTCAGTGTGTAAGTTACTGATGCCCTGCAGCTCTGGTATATAATGTAAATTTAGGAAAAAAAAAAAAAAAGAAAAAAGAAAACAGCTTCTTTTCACTATAGAGGTCAGAAATAAAAATATTCCTTCTTCAAAACCTCAGTTCTCCTTTGAATTTTGTCCCTCCCTGGGAGCATAATTAAGAAACATGCTCTGCATTGTTCAAAAAGCCTTTTTTAAGCTACAGGAAATCAGACTTTAAATTTTAGATATATAGCTTCAATTAAGTTGCATGATGATAGCATGGAGCCAGGCAAGACAAATTGGCTGTGTCCTTTCTTTTTGTTGCTGTGACTGTAAAAACATGTATGTCTGGAAAGAAAAAAAGTATCAGCTGTCTTCAGCAGCTGAGAGTAGGCTAGAGTAGGTAGAAAGCTGAATGGAAGAACATAATACTTCACATTTCGCAATGAATTTTTTAAATTTCAAGATTTCTGATGAAAAGTGAGGTGTTCTCACTTTCTTTTCTTATTGTAAACCATAAAACTGGGGTGTCAAGCTGAAGGGGTCTTCATAGAAGACAAAAGAGACTGGGTTGTTGTAAAAGTTATTTATTGCATGGCTAGATCAGTCTCATGAAGGCAGAGTTCAAAGGATAACAGTTTGTGCTATTATGCAAAACTGTTTGGCATAAACATGTCCCAAGCAGAAGCAGCCTTAGCAGGAGCAGCAGCATCCATCCGTGATCTCTAGCATTCTCAGAGCAGTGCATTTTTATTTTGTTTTTATCTGATCAGCCACAAACACAGTTCTACTACTGTCTTCTTGGACCTATCCGGGCCTGATATTGGTGAACAAAAGTAATTTTGCAATCATAATTTCTTCAAAAATTCTACATACATTGTTCTATCTCTTCTGTCTAGGAATGATAGCAATTCTACATTTTGTTTTCATTATGTCTTGGACTCAGTTAACTGTGTAAAAGGTAATGCTACTGAACTTCAAGCTAGGCTTTAGGGCTTTTCTTACTAACTAATATAAATTTATTTGCTTAAGGCACTTAAAATATTCTCTACTTATTTAAAACTAAACTTACATTTCTACCTCGTGTCTGCATGGATTTATGTGTTTTAGTTTCTCTGAAGGTTTTAATTCAGCCCTCACATTTCTGAGTACTTCTGAGCCTGTGTGAATGGGGCTCAGCAGGATTTGTATCCCAACATTGGGATTTAAAAAAAAAAAATTGAAAAGGTAAAACTAAATCAGACAAAATTACAGCTGACACTCATTATAAACTGCAAGAATTATTTTCAGTTTTGGATCCCTCTGCTCTCCTTCATTGCTCTCAGAAACACACCTCCATTCATTTTTAAAATGGAAGTTTAAAAAATTTGCTCAGATTAAAGGTGTAGCTTAGCAGAAATATATTTGTGTACATAAAACGTATAGTATATAAAAATTCTTAAACCTTCATCATTATTGATAAATTTAAAACTCCAAAAAGTCCTGAACTACGAACCAGTGTAGTGCCATTCTACAAAAGGAGAAAGAACATAATTGTGAAGATCACAGTTTTGTTTGCAGGGCTGGCTCCGTATATCTCAAAAGCCTAAAAGGATTTCAGAGGATTATCTTTGCCTGGATTGCTGTCACTCCTATTAATCAGTCTTTATTGATTGCTTAGTCTTTCTGTCTCCTCAAGTTCAACAAAAAGTCTATAATATACTGCCCTTGAACACATAAATAAATCTATTTGAATCCCACAGGGACTGGAGGTATATGAATATATGATTTTTATGACTCACATAGCCATGAGCTTTGGAGAAGTTTAACAGTATTTTTAACACAATATCTCAATATAAGCATCAAATCTCAGCCATTCATTATGTATCAACAAGTAGAAGAATTTATAAGTGTTCTACACCATGTATAGGTAACAGGAATCCACCTTTAAATTATTAAAATGAAAATCAAAAACCAAAACAAGACATGAGGTAGTTGTTAAGAAAATAAAGTATTTTTTCATAACTGCTCTGTGTACTGATGCAAAGTTTCTCTGACATTTGGATCCTACAGCAGAAGTCACTAAAGATAGAAAAAAAAAAAAAGAAAATAATATGCAAATAGTTAGAATATGGACTTCATGTTGTAGTTTGGTTTTCTGTACAAACATTGCTTTATATTTTATTTGTCCAATATGCACAAAAATGTTTGCAGAAATTTATTTCATGCAAAACCAAGTGTGTTTGGGGGGATTTCTATGAATGCATAAAAATAGTAGTACTTTTGATAGGTTGGTTGATTATAAAATATTGTGGAACTTCAATAACCTGCTACAAATTTCAGATATATTTTACAATTAATACTTGGATTTGTAAATTATCCTCAATTCTGTCTTTTTAATAAAATAATTTTAGGAACAATTTTGATCAGGAAGCAAATTCGTATGTTTTTACCTACTTGTAAGGAACTCCACATCTTCATCAGTTCCTCAAAAGTTTTTGAGTTTCCTTGTTGACCACCTGAGCTTAGAGGTTGATAAAAAATTAGTTACATAGTGTTACATTATGACCCTAAAGAGGCCATTCAAAATATGCCATGTTAATGAGAATTTTCCTTTCTCAACAGAGAAAAGTAAGTGTCTTCATAAATTATTCACCTGATTTCATCTTTTCCCTATTTTAGAAAATGACGATTCACCCGCAGAAGGTGCTTACTCTCTACAGGAAGCTCCAGGTTGATCTCTAAGCTTAGGTTTAAATGGAGCCTTAGGAAAGATGAATTCTAGTTGTGACATGTCTTATTTTGTTCAAGGAACTTCTGTGTTTTTTCCTCTCTTTCAATCTCTTAGAAACACAGAAACACTTTGCAGAAGTTCTCAGTCATAAGGATGGGATGCAGTCAGCTGAAACTGCTATCTTGTTCCTTCATAATTGGGCTTCTGTAAATGTATCCAACAAAGATCTCACAAAATTAGAAAGGTTTTGTTAAAGGATAAGTCTTGATAAATAAACTCAAGTAAAAAGACCCATGGCAAAAAAGAAGTTATCTTCCAAAAATTAAAGCTCCATTTGATGGATAAGAAGCTTCAGAAAATCAGGCTGATAAGGGCAGCTGAGGGTGATTAAAAATTCCAGATTGGACATTTTAAATTTATGGTAGATTAGCAATGATAAAACTTAAACAAAACTCTCAAAGTTATGAAGCCAATGACAAAGTTTAAGTGCAGAATGTTATGATGAAACAAGTTACGATCCATATGCTCCTAGTGGTAGATGGCATTTTAATGTTATTGCTTAATGATACGTTTAATTTCATTTTATGTTGTTTCCCATAAAAGGGAGGAAATGGCAGTAGAAAAAAATGACTGGTTTCAACTTTTATATACTTCATGTATGCACGTCCTGAAAGCAAAACAGTACTATACCAAAAGAAATTGTCTTCAAAAGTAATAAAATATATGCTCCACAGGAGCCTTACTGATCTTTAACAATATTTTAAGGGAACCCAGTGGCTCATAACATTTTTAAAATAACATGTTTGCATAAGAAGTACAGCCTAAAATAAGGGCATGGATGACTAAGAACTTCCCTGTATACATTCTTATTAAAAAGTTAAGTTTAGATATTTCAAGATTGATAGCACATATTTTCAGAACAGGAACAAGGAGAACTTTCAGATATAAGTAATATAACCTACTTACGTTACTTACAGTTAAAAAAATTATCATGACCAGATCATTGCAACATATTTCAGCACATAAGCAATGTATATTCCTTTAAAGAATTGGTCCTCTGCTCTTATCACAGGCACTCAAACAGAAAATATGATTTGTAAGTCAGCCATCAGAAATGTTTTCTTCACTTTCTAGAACCTTGTACCAATTCTTTTAATGAAGGGGGGAGAGATACAAAGACCTTCACAATTAAAATGCAATTTTCAAATTAATTTAAGGACTGATTCTAGAAGTTTCAGGAAATCACACTTATTGTCAAGCTGAAACAAAGACCTTGGTAAGCTGGAAACTGTCAAAATGAGAGGGTAGGTAAACGTAAGTATAAAAAATGGATATACTCAACAAAAATAGGATTTTTTTCTGTATGCGGATGAAAGAATGAAAAGAAGTATGGAAATTCCCTCTCCCCCGCTGGTTATCACAAATCAAATTACCAAGTGAAGGATTTGATAGTGTATTTCTGGTACTACTTCTATAACAAGGTTCGTTCCACTACATAGCTCTTTTCATAAAGGGCAAAACTGGAATAATTCAGCAATTACTTTCCTGTCAAACTGCCCTCTGGTAGTGAGGTGGCTTTGGGAAGAAAATGTCACTCATGCTGTTGATGTGGAAAGTCTAGAAAAGTCACAGACTGAAGGCACTGAAGACAAATCATGGAAAGTATAAAAAAGAACAAATTATTTCCTAATTAATTTTGTAATATTTTATGGAAAGAGAAAAAATCCTTAAATTTCTAATGGCATGAAATTTTAGGAATTCATCATCGTATGTCCCATCTTTTGTTTACATTTTATCTTTTCCTTACTTTGATGTACAGCACAGAAAACTATGACAATTGAAACTTCACAACTATGAACAATATGTTATAAATAAATAGTCCAACACAAGCAAAAATCTGTACTGTAAAAGTTGACACAACCTTCCTAATACTGAAGCTACAAAACTACCTAAGAAATTGCAGATATGAAAGTTCTTTTAAGCCTTTTCCAGAAATTTACTTTTTATTTTGGTTTTATCTGCCTCAGCCCACCTGACTCCTTTTGTGTGATTCCATTTGCTGAAATAAATGTCATACATTTTTATAGACTGTTTACTGGCACAGGAAATAACTTCTATTTCAAGGGAGAAAACTTATTCATTGTGAAGAAAAACAAAGCTATTGTTTTTCTCTGCAATGCAGTGTGTGGATATTGGAATACGAATAAAAGCAAACATATACATGTGCAGGTATGCAGGTGCTTTCCTATAGGAAACATTGTAAAGATAACTGAATTAATATCCCTATCTAAATGGATCATAATGAATATGTTCTGACAATAGAGTTATCATTTTACTGGTGTTTTTAATTTCAAGTCATGGATGACGTACAGAGTCAGTCAAGGACAGATGGCCACAGAACCAAAAACCTGCCTCACCAGGCTAGTTTTAAATTCACAGGATGACTCAGTGAACTTGAAATGTCATGCCAGATTCTAGTAAGAAAACTATGCAAGGCTTTACAATTTATCACTGGCATCTTAAATTAATCCTGGAACTAATTAGAAAGCTTGCAGACAACCCAGAATCCAAGTGCTCTCTGTTCCTATTGACTTTTTGAAATAGAATGTGAGGGTTCAGAACTAAGAATGTGTCATACCACAATCTTTTGTTCTTGTCATTGTCAACTAAAAGCAGAAGACAGCTATGTGGGAGAGAACTAACCTTTTATAATTTTCAGTATGGTAGAATATGAAGGCAGACTTCGTTTGGGCTTTTTTTTTTTAGAATTAATCTTCTTAAAATAAAATATAAACAAGGAACAAAGGTAGAAGTGATAATTAAGGGGTTTTTTTCAAATGTTTTGACAAAATTAGAATGAAATAAAATAGAAATAATCTCAATCTAATTTGGGTTATAACAAAATCATCTCCACATTCAAATCAATTTTGCAATCATTAATAACTAATTAGCTGAAGAAAACATATTGGGTTTTTTTGCATTTGATTGTATGCTATGATCCTTACATTTGTGATTGTGAGGAGTTATTATTTCCTAATAATGAGGTATAAGTTCATAATCCTGTAAAGCAACCTGACTTGTGAGGTTGTTTTTTTTGTTTTTTTTTTTTGTCAGGAGTTATGAGCTTTCTTCACATTGGTGGAGAACAATATAGTAGAGAAATTACTCTTTTTAGTGAAAAAGTCCAAAAGTCAATATTAATATCACTTGCACCTATTTACTTACCTGTCAGCTATTAGTGGGATTTTTGAATGTAGATAAGCTAAATAGAGATACTTAAATCCTACACTTTCTGGGGATTTTTTTGCTGCTGATCAGTGACCTGCTTTTCAGAAGTGCCATGCATCCAGGAGTTTCATCTGCTGATGGAAACTCATGACCACAACTCCATGCATACAAATGTAGAAATCTAACTTTAAATTCATAATTTATAAAAATCTAAATTTATCTAATTTAGATAAATTCATAATTTATCTAGAATCTAAACTTTCCATAATTAAATAAGTTTCTGATGTTTTTTGATGTAGAAAGTGTTGATTTGTTTGACAGCCACACTCCCTTGTGGGCACTGATCACTACATTGAGCAGGGTTGCATCTAAGTAAAATCTTGCAGCTGTGCTGAACTAAGCTGAGATAGAAAAGCAAGACAACTGAAACAGGACTGTTTGAAGAAATCCTCTGAAGTGCTTACAACTGACATCAAATGGAGCCATTAACATTCTGGATTATGTACTTTCAATTGATTTTTTGTCCTAAAAGGTTCTTTTCAGTGTTTTTGTGAGAACAATGCTATGATATGTTCAGGTATTCATTTTCAGGCTTTCAAGTTATTAAACTACAAGTAGTCCATCCTCCCTATCTAAGAAAAATGACAAGAAACACAAGCAGTAAATGCATCAACTGTACCAGTGTCTAAGTAACCATGGGGAAAAAAAAAGTCTTTGTGTGTCTCTGTCAAATCACTTTAAAATTTCAAGCTGAAATTGTTGTTCAGTACACAAGGAGACAAGAAGGACGATTACTGGAAAAAACCGCAGGCACTGATATTATTGCTCATGGAATGTACTGTTCAAAAGAAAATATTATTTTTTTCCTTTCCTCTTTTATTCCTCTTAGCTGAACTACAATTCTGATATAGACTCAAATAACCATCAGGGTGGCTTAAGGAAAGTGGAAAAAAGTTTTAAAACTTTATTAGGTCATTGTGTTCACTCCTTAGATTTCACTCTTACAAATGTAGTGTGCAGTCTTTCTCCTCCCACACCTTTCATTTGCAGGGAAGATTGCTTTTTCTGTAGTCATAATTCTAGGATAACCACAAAGAATTTAATAAAACTTTTCATCATTTTGTGTAAGATTAACAACTTTGAAAATGTGTTGGTCACAGATAACGAGCATGGCTTTTTTTTTTTTTTTTTTTTTTTTCCCTAAGATGACCCTTTGGTTAAAGATACCTCCTCAGACACCTGGCCTGGTTGGCAAAGAAACTAAGGAGCAGAGGAGATGCTACTATTTGACACTTAAAAAATCCAGTTAGGTCCAAGACCCAGCTGCAAAATCAGATGGACAAAGTGCTATCTATCACACGTAAGATATTACTTTTTTCTTTGAAACCAGGTAGATGTGAAAAATAACTCTAAATTTAATGAGAGTAGGATTGTGTCCAGTATCAGAGGTTCTGTCTGTAGCACATTTTTGACAAGACAAAGAATGTGTCAAACCATCCCCCATCTGGGTCTGCTAATGCTCTGTTTTCAGAGTACTGAAAGTGCAGATACTTGGTTGATGTTGATATATTACAGGCACCCTGGCTCCAAGCCATGCTCGAAGACATGAACTAGAAAACATCTTTTATTTCAGAAGCTACAGATTGCTGCTGTGTTTTCCTACACCCTTGAAGACCTCAGCAAGAACCCACAGGACAGACAAATAGATCCAGATAGAGCAGATATTTATCTCTAGTATACAATGGTGAGCTAGATGCCAAGGCCCAGTCATTTATGAGCTCCAGAAACAGCAGTTCAAGGGCAAGAAAGTGATCCTACGAAATGCGAGTGTGAAAAGTATACCTGATAAATCCCTGCCACAAACTGAGCATGGAACTGTGAATCCTGCAGGCTGATTCTGATAACAGAGTGCTAATAAAATAATTACTTTCAGTGGTTGGATGTACTGACATCCAGTACATGTGACTTCTGTGTTGCAGTGTTGTGGGAAGGGATTTGCAAAGCTCTACATTTCACATGGTTCTAGTAAAATGAGTTATTAGTAAAAGTAATCAGAAAAGTAATTAAAAGTAATATTAAGTAGGAAGGTTTGGCTGTAGGGGTGGCTTTGACACTTAGCTGAATGACTTTTAAGAATTACGTTCTGTTGGGAGTGTGTTTTTCCAGCAAATCTCCCTATTAGCCCACTTGGTACATTTGGATTTGTTTTGTGGATAGCCTTGGAGTATGAAGAGCTTCAGGAGTGCATCTAGAACATTAACAGGAGTTAAACCATTGATCTGAAGTAAGATCAGAAGCAAACACACACACATAAATATAATGTGTTTATCAGTTGCCCAGTACTGACCAGTTTCCTCTGTGGATCTGTTGTGTTGCACAGCACTGCTTGCAAATGCAGACATCAGTTGTGTCCTGGTAAGCAAGGACCCAAAACAAAGGAAAGCACCTTCCAGTTTTGAAATTCCATACAACCTCAGCAGATCACAAAAACTTTCTACTTTTTCATTCATTAAACAACTTGAAAGCATCAATTATGGGAAACAGAGAAAACTGAAGTGCCACCTAACTTTAGCACTGCAATTTTATTTTTTTTTAATTTTGTCTCCATATTGCTTTTCTGTGAAAATGTAGACACCTTTTATGTGAAAATACTTAACTCTCTAGTTGTGCTTTTGTTTATCCTTCAGTATAATTTCTGTAAAAGGCTCTTGTGTTAAGGAGACAGAAACTGGAGAGTGGAACAAATTAATTGAACTGGCTGAGGCGTAAGAGAGGTTTCCTCTCCTTTCATGTTTAATAGCCAGACCTAAAAGTTTGTTGATCCTCTTGCTTGATATTGTGAACTGAAAAGATAAAGAAGTGTACTCCTCTCAGATAAATAGGAGCTGTTAAATTCCTGCTGTTAAAGAGTGGATACTCACAAAGCACCCACTGACTGACTACTGATCCTGTGCTGTTGTAGAAATGTGCAGAGGTGCAATCACATGCAAAAAATTTTTGTCCACTTGTCTGAAGGCCATACTATTAATAAGTTGTTTTGTTTTGTTTTTCACATGCAAATAAACATACTACATATGTTACTTTAGCTAACAGATGCTTGTTCTGTTGATCAGTATTTGGTACTACCAGCTTTTTACTTCAACCATTCATGTGATAGATTTTTAGGAAAACCTGTTATATCAGTATTACCATTAACTAAAATCATTAATACCTTCTCTATTGCCATTGTAGAATTGTTTCCTTTCTTCCTTCCTTCCTTCCTTCCTTCCTTCTTCTTTCTTTCTTTCTTTCTTTCTTTCTTTCTTTCTTTCTTTCTTTCTTTCTTTCTTTCTTTCTTTCTTTCTTTCTTTCTTTCTTTCTTTCTTCTTTTCTTCTTTTCTTCTCTTTTCTTCTCTTTTCTTCTCTTTTCTCTTTTCTTTCTTTCTTTCTTTCTTTTTCTTTTCTTCTCTTTTCTTCTCTTTTCTTTCTTTCTTTCTTTCTTTCTTTCTTTCTTTCTTTCTTTTCTTTTCTTTTCTT
This sequence comes from Phylloscopus whistleri, assembly GCA_017589585.1. Classification (NCBI taxonomy): domain Eukaryota; kingdom Metazoa; phylum Chordata; class Aves; order Passeriformes; family Phylloscopidae; genus Phylloscopus; species Phylloscopus whistleri. The sequence continues at coordinate 567,084 of JADMLD010000103.1, forward strand.
TCTTTCTTTCTTTCTTTCTTTCTTTCTTTCTTTCTTTCTTTCTTTCTTTTCTTTTCTTTTCTTCTCTTTTCTTTCTTTCTTTCTTTCTTTCTTTCTTTCTTTCTTTCTTTCTTTCTTTCTTTCTTTCTTTCTTTCTTTCTTTTCTTCTCTTTTCTTTCTTTCTTTCTTTCTTTCTTTCTTTCTTTCTTTCTTTCTTTCTTTCTTTCTTTCTTTCTTTTCTTCTCTTTTCTTTCTTTCTTTCTTTCTTTCTTTCTTTCTTTCTTTCTTTCTTTCTTTCTTTCTTTCTTTCTTTCTTTCTTTCTTCTTTTCTTCTCTTTTCTTCTCTTTTCTCTTTTCTTTCTTTCTTTCTTTCTTTTTCTTTTCTTCTCTTTTCTTTCTTTCTTTCTTTCTTTCTTTCTTTCTTTCTTTCTTTCTTTCTTTCTTTCTTTCTTTCTTTCTTTCTTTCTCTGACCATTGGATGCATTATACAATATTCAAAAATCTGAGGAGCTGGAAACTCATACAAAACAATAAGTTACTGTGCAACTTCTGTGACAGATGATTCTTCTCTAACAACTAGTTGAGCCATAAGCTTCTGAAATGGTCCCATAGAACATTCTTCAGAATATTCAGGCTATGATGCAAAGGTTGGTACATTAATATGTTGTTGATTTCAGTAGGAAAATAAAAAAAAAAAAAAGTGTGCAAATGCAGCATGGGGGTTTTTTTTATGTTTTGCCTTTTTTGGTCAAATTTTCACAAGTTTGAAACAGAAGGTATCAGCAGTAAAGTTGGTCATCTACCTCCCTTTACATCATGGTACTTTATATTGCAAATTATGAGTCCTGACTTTCGAACATCAAAATGTCCTTGTTTTCAATGTGGTATGAAAGATGTTGAGTTGCAAAATCTTTGGGTCATTATTGATAGATACATACAACAGATAAGACTTGAATTTAGATTAACCGCGTAGTAGTCAGTAAAATTATTTGCAGGACTTCAATGTTTCAAAATGTAATCATCATAATCAATTTTTAAATTATTTTCTCTATAACTGATACAGACTTTATGAAATTGTGATGTGATTTTATTGATCTTCATATAGAATGGCTTAGAGAGGTTTACCTATGACTGACTATCAAAATAAAAACTAGTGTGGGAGCTTTTCTCTCACAGAATAATTTTCTCCTGGTTATACAGTAAATAAGGGGATGTTCATTTAAACAATGTGCCTTTAATAAAATTTAAGCATAATGACTCACACTAAAATGTTCGATCTTTAATCACATATACCACTGAATATTTCCCAAACATCCAGATTTTGCTTATACTTAACAAAAGAAATCTGAAGTAACTGATTACCCTGTGGTGAGGCTTTTGAAGAAAAAACAATTTTCCCACTGTCAGAAGCGTCAGCTCTGATGACACCTGAGAGAACTATTTTTGCAATGCAGGCCAAATGATATAGATTCTATTTGGGTCCCTAATAAATTAAAACCAGCAGACCACCACATCCTAACTCAGATACACAAAGCCAATGTCAGTGTTTGTATTGCTCTTTCTGGTATCCTTTGTTAGCATTTCTCGGCTTTACAAAAGTTTAGGAAGTATTTTTTAGCATGATACCTCCAAAGCATGGTACTTAAGAGAAGTCACAGGCTTTAAAGATTTCCTAAAGCCATAGAAGTTTATGGCTTTGTAGATTTGACTTAAAAGAGCAATTAATTCTGCCATGTTTAGGAGGTTTGTTTTTTTTTATTTTATTTAGAAATTGTTCATACACACCCAATAAAAGTAATAAAACATTATCTTTGCAGATTTGATGTGCTTTTGTATTACTTGGAAATTGCTTATACACATTAAAATTTTTGCATAGCTAGGAGCATTATTTATGTTTCCAGACAGGTAGTGATACAATTACCATCTTGTCTGCCTTCAGATTTCACCTGACTTTATAACAGTGATACAATCCAAATCTGAAGTTTTATTTAAACTTATTTAGCTCATGATTATGTGTGAGAAAAAAAGCATCAGTGGAAGGTATTTTCTACAGCACACAACAAGGAGGGATAATCTCTAGTTATTTTTAATTTGCACTTTCAAGTTCTTCTACAGAAATGTGTTGTACATTTGTCAAGATAATTATTGAAGATGCACTTAGTGATTTGACTAAAAATATGTATAAGTGGTAAAAGAAGAAAACATGCTCTTTACCTTTTTGAGAAGTATGGCAACATACAGGAAACAAAATCATCACTTTTCGGCCTTTTTATTAGTTCAAATTTTGTTATATATGCAAACATAAAACCTTAAAAGGAGGATTCCCAGCAAAGTTAAAATTTATCTGATAACAATTAGGATATAGATTCCAACTCAATTATTCTCTGTGGACCCCATTTTTTCCCCCAACTTTATGTCAACACTCAGTCAATCTCCCCTACAATGAATTATTTCCAGTCTTCTTATAATAATGAGCCACCTGAAAAACAAGTCTGCAAAATCCAAAATTGATTCAGTTTCCTATCTGATTAACTGTCCCATATCCCTTGACTGATTACAAAGGGAGCCTACAGCAACAGAAAAGTTATTGTTCCCCAGCCAGATGAGTCTTACAAACAATTCTATGACAACTGTCATAGATGAACAATCACTTATATGGTGACAAGCAAAGGAAATTCAAAGCCTTGAATTATATACCAAATAATTAAATGCCAACTGCAAGTTCCAGATATGGAACAGTGACTGTGCACTACCTTATATCCATCCAGAATCCCTTGGGGAAATATACCTGTACCTCCATTGTATACATAAGAGATCCAGTGCCTTTGGCCTGTGTAGCATTTCTTGTGTGTGTGTGTGAACTGTTCAATGTGTGAACAGTAAAACTGTCACTGCTGGCAGTTCCCACAGACAAAGGAAAGTCTTCTAGTGACTCCCAGAAGCTTCCCCAAGGCTGTCTGATGCCCTGAAATACGGATGAATAAAAAAGTGTACTCATAATTCCCCTGTATATGCTAATAAAAAAAAATTTAAAAAAGTTTAGAAATCCAGCTGCATGGTCATATTTTTTTGTGACTATGACAAACCTGAGCTTGAACATCATGTTGTATACCACGAAAATTGTAGCAGAAGCTTTGCAGAAAAAAAGGATGCTTAAAATCCTTAGAGTTTTTATACATAAAGCATCCCCAGTCCCCAAGAGGGGGACTTGACAAAAATGACAAGACTATTCCCTAGAAAGTATTTACACTGGTAATAAATACCAGACAACGGCACTGGAGTATGCTTCCAGAGTTAATGCAAATTGCACCTCAGTGGAGGCAGCTGTCAAGTGGGGGGAGATATTTTTTCCATAGTTCATATCTCCTCAGAGGAATTTTCATTTACCCAGTGGAAAAAAAAAAATGACAGTGAGCAGGGCATTCTGGTGATTTCTGTGTTCCTTTACATCACCCTAAAAATGAAATAATCAGAACTTTTCAACATTTTCCATTAAACTACAGCTACACTCCTCTACTAAAATGTTACATTATTTGTACTGATTAAAAAAAAATAGACAAACTACGTAATGCTAGATCAAGTTAGATTAATGTTAATCTCTGTACTTGACTGTAGAGTCAATTCTGTTGGGAATTTTATGTGAATTCCTACTCAAATGGGACAGATTTTATCTAAAATTTTCATTATAACTGTATATAGCCACTACTTTTCTATTATTAATAATAATATTACTGTTTCTATTATTACATTTTAATAAAAGAACAGGTAAAACCTATCTTTCTGTGTTAGTTACATGGTAGAAATAAAATTTAGCTACTTTTTCATAAGTGCAAGAACTGAAGTCATTCATTTTTACTGCTTTTGCCATAAGTAACAGTTAAAAGGCTCTTTGAGTTAATAAGGCTGGATTCTACTGCTGTTTCAAGTGTGGCCTCAGGCAAATCATTTCACCTCTCCAAGCCTTTCAATTTCTACCCAGAAAGAGGGGCTGTTAATACTTATCTACCTCAGAGGTGGTATTAGGCTTAATTCCTTACTGTTTATAAAAGAGCTGATAAACATCTAGTTTCCCAGATACAATCTCCATTATCACTAATGGATTAGATCCCATTCCAGACACTATATGAGTTCAAGTTCTTTATGACATTCTCATTTAACTGGAGCTAAACAGCTGTGACTCTCAACTGAAAAATGTCAGCTAAGACTTTCCCTTTTATTTTTAGCCTGCAAAAAATATTATAAACTTTGAATGGATATCTCTCAAGAAAATGTCGTTCCTAACAAAAAAATTGATGATTTTTGTTCTACATGTTGATCCTTACAAACAGATAACTCTTACACCTTCACTTTTATGAAGTTTAGCATTTTCATACTATGAACCATGTCAAACAGAGTAAATGAAATATGTATTGTTGTGTCTACAATACAGGCTGGCATCTTGACAAGAAGAGAAAATGGTGCAAAAATAATTTATTGAGGTGAAACTGTAGCACACAAATTAATCTCCTGTTTCCCCAAAACACACAAATATAATACCAGTGCTTAGCAATTCTTAGACGCAATGCCCTGCTCAATTATTTTCTAGTTGCCATGTGATATCATGACACCAAAATGAGGGAGTGGGATTCAACCACCCCATAAAGAACTAGAGGGGTGTGACTTACCCACATGAGCAGGACTCGAAATGAAAAGGAAATGCGTGTGGGTGGTTTCAAGCACAGTAGGAAAGAGCATAATAATGGACTTAGAAGCCAGCAGAAGTATCAGATTTCTTTTAAAGGAGAGAAATCATGCTCTGCAGATTGAATTCAAGGGAATTCAAGCTTTTGAGAGGAATGCTTGATGACAGCAAGGAGCCAATAGTCACAGGAAATGGAGAATTTAACAGGAGATGCTGAGGTCTAACCAACTCACAGCTTGTAGGCAGCTGTGTTGTCTGTGTTCTCTGGCCTCTGAGTGTGGCTCCTAGCAAATGGGTCCTTCAGTATCAGTGCACCACAGCAGCTCTAGGGAGGCTGAGTTCAGCCACATGTCAGCAAAACTGCAAGATCAGTGAGATTCATCTTTCTTCTTTGAGAAGCAAACTTTCTGGTCTTTGCTAAGCTCAAAAGTTTGTAGGATCTATGATCCAATAACCGCTGTCAGAATGGATAAAATCTTCTTTCCTGAGAAACAGACAATAAGACAAAAGTTTACATCTTGCTATAAGTGGATCCAGTAGTTAGGGAGTCACCTCTCTCCACTGTGCTTGCAGATCCTCAGGGGGCACAGTGTCTGATAGTGAGTTCCTACAAACATTGCAAGTGGAAATACCTATCTCAGAGTTTAAATACAAAGATTTAACCATTGGCTTTAGGCAGAAGTCCTCTTCCCCCTTTGCGAAGAAGATAGCTGTGGAGTCCAGAGATAAAGTGAATAGTTTTTTGTAGATATAAGAATTTACTGCAGATAAATATCAGTCTACTGAATAACTTCATGCCCAGATCATGAGAGAAAGGAGTATTTTAAAGGCTTTTTTGCAACACTTCCAAATAAGCATTTACTAAAAAGATGTGCATTTACTAAAAAATGCAACAACAATGAGCATTCAGACAGTCCTGTTCAAACCTGTTTAAACATCATCAGCCACACAGCAAAGGCCTCTAAATGTCTAGGTAAAGTTATAGATATTTATCAAGGGTGGGCCCAGGCTTTCCCCAAGTGCACTCAAAATAATTTCCTACTGTATGAGCCTACAAGGATGTACTGAGCTACGGCCAGAACACATTAGCATCCCTGTGCCCATTGTATTGGTTAAATGACAGAAATACTTGCACAAATTGCCTTCAGATATTCAACAAGAGAATGATGGGGTTAGAAAATCAGCAGGATCTAGACATAGTCTGCATGAGGCCTCTGCCAGTCAGTTTCACTGGGGTATAATTACATACTTAATTTATTGAACATTCTTAAATGTATTGTTCAGTTCATTCTTGTTTAAAGTTTTCAGGTTTTTTAAACCGAACAAACTCTATTATATTTTTCCTTCCTTCATTGTCAGAGGATATATCTGTCTTCCTCTTCTTGATCTCCTACCAGAAATCATGGCAGGATTATATACACTTGAGTAATTCAATCTGGGACCTCACTGTAGTCTGGGTAGCAAGGGTTAATTGGACTGTGGTTTCCAGCTGACTGAAACACCATCTGGTCTCTAATCCAGTCCTGGACCTGTCAGGTACACTTGGATCACCATGACCTCTTGTAAACAGGACAGCAGGAGTAATTGCTGAAGAATAATGCAGGTTAACTCTAACTCTGAAACAAAGGCCTACCCATAAAACAGATTTAGTGAATTTATTTTTCTCTATTTTTGTACATGATTCACTGAGATTAATCTGCCTACTATGAAGGATGTGTACTTCAGAGAAGGGAAAAGTCAGTCAGAATCCATTGTTTCTTTCTTTTTTCCTAAAATCTACTATACTCAAATTCTTCTTATGAGGAAAAAGAAACATCTAGTAGATACAAAGTCAAATGAAAAATCTGTGGCCTCACACTAGGAACTGCAAAATTACCATCATCATTGGAAAGTGGTGTCTCTGAAACGTATAGATGTGGAACTCCTTTTCCCAGATTTCTGATTATAAGATTCAGCATTGCATTATGTGTTCATACCAAAGAGGGGTAAGTTAATGTTAGCTTAACCCTGGAAAGAAATTGTAAAGGAACAACTGGTTTCCTGCTCTCCTCTTTATCCCATATAAGCCTGATATCAACTAGCTGAACTTGTGTGTAAATAGAAGAATAAAAGTCCATATATAAAAAAATCCTCCACTCTGTATGTAGTAGTAGTAGTAGTAGTTGTTGTTGTTGTTGTTGTTGTTGTTACTTGTATCCTGTTCAGGCAATGTTGTCAGATTATTCAGTAATGCAATAAGGAAGATTAAGATCCACTTGGAATTGAATGTGGCAAGGGATATCTAGGACAAGAAGAAGAGCTTCTTCAAGTACATCAGCAGCAAAAGGAAAACTAGGGAAGAGGCAGGCCTACTGCTGAGTGAGGGAGCCACATTTCATCACTGAGGAACAAGTTCATTCACACTCTATGGTATGGAACAAGGAATTATTTTTTGAAATGGATTATGTCAGCAATGAAGATGTGTGTGTCCTTTTAAATCCTGTCTGGTTTTAATATTTTCCAATGGGGACACAATCTGAGTCATAAGAAATATTAACCTCAGAGTTCAAAGCAATCTCATGAAGAAAGAAGCTGCAGTGCCAGTTCAAAGACCCCTGACCAAGCCCAGCAAAAAGGCAGTCCTTCCAACTCTGGACTCCAGAGATTGCTTGGGATCATTTCTCATCCAAACATCATGTACAACACCTACAGCAACTCCTGCTCTGAGATTTAATTTTCCCCATTAAGTAGTCTAATTTGCTGATTGGCCAACTATGCCAAGTACTAGAGTACTGCAACTCAGACAAGTGGCACTGTTGCTTTTAAGCTTTTCTGTGGTCTTTGCATTCTGTTTGGTTTTGCTCTACTGTATCTGCTCTCAGAATCAAGCACAATGATGGCACATTGGTTTGTTTATTTATACCTGAAAAGATGCAGGTAGCTTTGGAAAAATGTAAGTTTAAAATTTTCAGCAAGGAAGATTGAATCCATCAAAACACTCTGTTTCCTATCTGCTAACTGGATTCTTGTGAAGATAGCAAAAAAATCCCCATTGTATTCCTCTTTTAAAGAATGCATTTCCTATCACAAAGAAGCAAAGGTTTTGTACTGACTTAGCATTTCTTTTTAATTTTTTTTTCCCAGAGCAAGGACTCTGATTTCCATTCCAATCACGTTTTCCATTTAATGAAAAATATCTTCACAATGTTCCAACTAATAACTGATTAAACTAGCATCAGAAACATAATTTTTTGTTTATTAGTTTCTTTTCTGACATCCAATGACTATGAAGACACAAGGTACTCTACCTTCTTTTGAAATGTCATTATTCATGAGTATGCACTCTGCTTCTAATTTAAATACTCAAGAATCTTTTTTTTTTTTTTTTTCCAAATGGCTTCGGTATTAGAGTTTGTTTTGGGGGCATTTTTCGTATCAGTAGAGTTAGATTAGCATTTACATTTGTCATGAACTACTGAAGAGAGAGCAGGAATGCAGTGTTGAAAGCAGTTTTTGATTTCCATTGTACCAGCCTCAGAGCTCCTGCTGACATTATAACACTAACTCAAATATTAACATAAAATATTAAAACTACTATACGGATGCTGGTTGTGAATACTTGCTGAGAATGCTAAAGAGATGTTTTGCTCACAATACATGTTTAGGACACTGTATGAAATGTCATGAACATTAACTGCAAAAAAGAGCTTTCAACAGACCATTGAAGTTATGGCAAAGCCCGCCACAGAGAAAACAGATTAAAAGGCAGCAATAATTTTCACTTAAGTGGCCTGATTCTGCCCTGCAGTGAACTTTGTATAGTATTTCATACCTTGCCAGTAAGGCTGGCATATTGCAATGGGAAAATTCTCAAAGACACAAACTGTCACATGACACAGAGTGAAGGAGAACCAAACAGACAGACTTTGCAAGGATGGTTTTGTGATAAAGATGTTAGAACAAGGCTTGCACTAAGTACCACTTTGTTTTTGAACATGGGCAAATCTCTTAGGCTTAAATCCTGGTCTCAATGAAGTTTAAAGGAAAACATCCTTTTATATATGATGAAGAAAAAGGGTCTTTGAAGCACAACTCATTTTAAAAATGTTGAATTTATACAGGTCAATAAGAAGTTAAAAGACGCACATTTTTTAGCTTAATCTATAAAAGAGTCAGTTTGATGAGGATTTATTCTTGCTTCAGTTTTGTCATCTGTTTTAATTTACAGATCTCCTTTTCACAATGAGAAAAACCAAACAAACTCCCAAAAATTACTTCCTCCCAACTTTCTTGTAAGCATAAATTTCAAGGTTATCATGGCCCTGGAGCACTATCCATGTGGTAGAAACCCCAGCTGTACCTATGACAGCTGACTCTTTACAACATAAATGTGCACAGATTTGTGATATGGTTCTATAAACCTGCACTGCAAAGGTTACAGGTTACCTCAGCCATGTTTCAAAACTTTGTTGATTCCTATCATAGATGGAAAGTTGATGCCAACTTGACTTTTACTTCCAGATAATTGAGATAAAGTAAAATACAAAAGGTCTGGCTGATGCAACGAGTCCAGAATATAAACACTCCTGAATTATGGAAATGCCTGGTCTACTATGTGAGCTATCTTTTATAAATTTGAAAACCAGTCCCTGAACTAAGGTGTTTATCAATTTATAAATATAGTTTTAAAAAACACTTTGCAGTTCAGAGGTAAAAGTTAGGCTGCAACACTGCTCTTCTTTCCATTCTCTGAATGCTATTGACTTGCAAATGTGCTGGTTTTGACTGCAGTAGAGATAATTTTCTTCACAACTGTTAGCATGGGGTTATGTTTTAGATTTGGAAACAGTGTTGATAACACAGAGATGCTTCTGTTATTGCTGAACAGTGTTTACACAGAGTCAAGCATTTTCTACTCTGCACCCCACCAGTGAGAAGGCTCGGGTTGCACAAGGAGTGGGAGGGGACACAGCTGGGACACATGACCCCAAATGATCCAAGACCATATGGCAGCATATAAAGCTCAGCACTGTTACAGGCAGAATGGGAGCTTCAGACAAACTTTATGAGAGAGGGTAAGGCCCTCCTGTTACCAAAAACCTAAATTGTCAGGATAAACAAGTCTCCTTAACACAATCATTCTAATGTTAGCAAGGGAAACATTACTGTATCCTTGGCCCAGAAGTGTGTGTGTGTGGCTGAAAAAGTTCCAGCCACTGCACAGGCACTGATGCAAAACTTTTTCACTGATTTACAAACTTTTAGCAAACAAAGAAATTAATGTTCAAGTTACATAATCCTAAATTACATAATCCTCTTCATTAACTAGTATTCTATTCTCTATTGGTTATTGATCTCTCACTCTTGATGCTAATTTGATTAACATTCTTTTGTTATCTTTTTCTCAGATGTGAGTGTCCAGCTTTCGCGGCCTTAATCTCCTCTGTATCTTCTGGTTATTCCAACAGCCTTGAAGGATCATAAATTTAAGATCCCAGATTTACAATATTCAAATGCCTTTGGCTTTGTTTAGTGAAGCTTGTCAGGGTTAGTTCTAACAAACTTAAGGTTTTGATCATTTATTGAACAAAGTAATAAAAAGAGTCCATGAAGAAACTTTTAAAAGTGTTGGCTAAAAGTGGGCACTGCTTACATTTAATTAATACAACTATTAAAAATTAGTTAGGAAAGTTAGATAATTTCCAACATTCCTATTAAGTCACAAGATATGGAAAGGATCCACTTGCTTTCTAAACTCCTTCTCAGAGACTTTGTCAACTGTTTATATCTAAAGGATTATACAGGTGTAATTGAACCTGTACACAACTTTGTCCTGCAGGATTATGAATGGCAAACCAGATATATTAATATAAATATGTATGATTTATTATGATAATGGTTAGACAAAAAGGTTTTCATCAGAAGTATTTAATACACAGTATAGGAGTTGTAACAACTATTACATATTGTGCACTATTTTGAAGCAATATCAAAGCAATTATAGCAATTGTATTAAAGTTAGAAAAACAATTATTAACTAGAGATTGATGCTACTCACCCATGACAATGTCTATGGGCTAATCTTTCTCCCAGCTTCCAGGAGTAAGAAGAGTTACTCTGAGGGATGACCCCACTCATGGGAGGAATCTCCATACATACAGCTCAGGAAGGCTTATGTCAGAAGACCCTGCTTTTAACATTTGGGACTGGGCTTTTATACTTTAGTGTAAAGTGATTGTCAGTCATACATCCCCGGCCAGCGGTGTCAGCTCAGCAACTTGGGATAAGTCGTCAATAGTACTTACTATTTGTTTGTTCCTTTATACAGATATTGTACCAACGTCAGGATGTTCCACTTTGGGACTGATGAGTCAGACTGGTTTCAGCATTATTCAGCATGAAAAGCAGCATGATGTCCCCTCCTTTAATTTAATTTAATGCTGATAGCTTTACCCATTAACTGTCTTTATCTCAACCGACAGCTTTTCTCACTTTTACTCTTCTGATCCTCTACCCCAGCCCACTGGGGGAGAGTGAGTGAGCAGTTCTGTGGGGCTAATTGCCAGCTGGGGCTGGGGTTAAATCATGACAGTTTAGGCTGCCATTTCATCCAGAGAGATTTGGGAATATTCTAACATTTCACACATTTCTATACATATATACGTGTAATATGTTCTTTCAAACCCTTCAAGGCATATATATCACTTTGAATCCCCTTATATAAATATATATGTATAAAAACCATAGTTGACTTACAGATAAAAATTTGCCCTCACCAATACAGCTTGCTGAGCCCCATGCTGGTGTGACTCAAGGATGCACCTGCTTCTGCGTGAGCCTGGGTATATTGAACAGTCTCACAAGCACTCACACCTAAGGCACGGGTGTCTTTGGACACCTGTTAGCCAGAGGTTGCTCTAGAGAACAGCTTCTGAAGAAATTTATGTTTCTACTAGAGCAGGGTTCAAATATTTGGGAACAGTAACTTCTAGAAGAAGATGAAGAAAGCACCCACAGGCAGGCATGCACCATGTGGGAATGGAGGGCAAACACAAGAAAACACAAACACCTTTCCTTCACCATGACAATTTTCCAACAGACATCTTCCAAGCAGAAGGAGATTATCATTACCTTAGCGGAGAGTTTGGTGGAACAAGCCTATTCACCTAATTTAAATACAGCATAGTTTTTTGTTATTATTATTCAAGCCTCAGCTTATTCTACAAGCATGAGATATCTCAAAAGCATTTTGTTAATTTATATTTGAACTAAGAGAGGTCTCTTGCCCATTAGCAGAGAAATTGAGATCTATTGAATGAGAAATAGACATAACACCCATTAATAATAACATGAGTTCAGTACATGAAAGTGCAGAACAAAACACTTCTGGTCACCTTTGGAAGTAATTTTTTCTGTATTAAGAGCAAAGCCTCTAAAACAATAGGCATACCTCAGACTAGCTCTCACAATATAAAATAGTTGTATCAATATAAACATGATTTTATTTTAAAAAGTGCATCTAAGCTGACAAACAGTGAGCTGTGGCTCAGTGATAAACCCTGGGAAATGGGGTTTATAATGGAAGCACTGACAGATTTCCTGCCCTTACAGCACTATTGTTATCTATTGCATTGCACATTAAGTGCACATATCACCTGATAAATACATAGCATGTTAAATCTGATAAAACTTTTACTGAATCGAATAGACAAGGAGTTGAACATGACAAACAAGCTCTTCTATCTGATCCATCAGTTTCAGAAATAGATAAGTAAACAACTAAACATGATACAGTACATCACTGTCAGGTGATTAAAGTCACCCATTGGAAATTGCCATTCTCTGGCTAAAAAGCTATTGTTGAAAGATCTGTCCAAAAGGTTTTATTTATCTTTTTTTAATTGGGTCCACAAGCCTTTAACTAAAATTTGTGAACTGATTAATGCAACAACACTCCTATACAACAGTACTCCAAAGAGTGTGCAGTTACCTGTTTTAATCTCTTTGTCAATGTGAACATTCCCCTTATGCAGAAAGGTGTACTCATTTTAGCACATAAGTATATGCTAGATGTTTTTTCAAGAATCACTCAGTGAAATCTTATAAGATCAGGAATATATTTGGCCAAGAGAAAAACTGAGTAAAAATTATTTGATTAAATTTTTGACAGTAGGAACCACAAGAAGACTTTTCCTGCTAGAAAAGGCTATTTTAGCAGGTCAGTTTTGCAGAAGTGTGAAAAGCTGCAGTGAGGAAAGAACAGAACTAACAGCAGGCTACAGAAGATGTGTTGTCAAGCATGATCCAGAAAGGTGAGTAGATCAGCTTGTGCAAGAGAGCTTGTGTGCTGATTATGTGTCATGTGAGTCTGAACTGTTGGCTGCGGGAGTTAATATTTTATGGGAACCTTCTAAACCTGTTCAGTGTGTAACTGGTTTCATGTATTCCTCTGCTCTCAAATTTTTCTAAATGTATTTCTCAAGTGCACTTGAATGAGCCACTGCCTCTAGCTGATAGCAGAATCAAATTAGAATGCTCTACCTAGCTGTGCATATAATTTCTGCATACCAGCTTGTATTTTAAGTACTTATAGTCTAGCCATACTTTTTTACCTATCACAATCATGATCTTTCCTGTTCATTGGTGTTCAGAGCCAGTAAATTGTCATTTTGGTTCATGTCAGCCAGATAGGAGGAAATCCAGGATCTTGCTTTTGACTCTAGCCAGTCTCTGATCCCTAGAGCAAGGTGCAAAAACCCCTAGCATCAATCATTACAGATGGAGCTAACCATGGTGAAGTGGATACCAACTAATTCCCTAATAGATATACTTTCATAATTCTATTTTGATCATTATCTAATCTAATAATAGTTTAATGAGTCTCACTAAACCATCTCTGCAATTGTCTTGGCAAAGTAAGAAAAAATAAGAAAATACTTTTTTTATCAATGGTTCTTTTTCTGTATGTATGTATATGCTTTTAAACATTTCCTGAGAGTCCTCAGGAAAAAAATGTTGCCTGACTTTTATGCATTAATATCTTCTCTTCCATTCACATTTCTCTCATTCAGTTTTCTTCATGAATTTTCAAATTCAAGATCAATCTCTGTTAGCTGTAACGTCTAATGTATTTTTCCATGCAGTTTCATGGCAATAAAAAATTACAAAGAAAGGCAATTTTCATATACATATCATGATGATTCATTTTCTAAAAGCCTTCTAAAAGAGGAAGGGAGGGGAGGAGAACTGGGAAATTTTTTTAAAAAAGTAAATGGATGTAAACAGTATGAGAGGAAAAATAATCATTGCATAATCAGATAATAGAATTATTTGTTGTGGATTTTCTGTTTTTCAAATCTCAGAAGAAACAGAAAAATCACAAAACAGTAAAAGCTATAAAAATGGAAAATTCCACCCCTGATGTACTTACACCAAGATTTTTACATTCCACCTTTTAAAAGGACAAATTCTCTGTATAAACAGAGGGCAGTGTACACATGCTATATTTTAGCTTATGAAAATTTGTCCTGATTTCTCCCACAGGGAGCCTATTTAAAAATGTTCAATGCCTATCTTGTGCTGTGCATACATAGATCTTAGATGCATGAGCATGCCTTTATGTTCATGTATGATTTGTATGGCTATCAATAAATAGAAAAAGTATGCATATTTGCACACACACAGAGACATATATATACATGGCATCGTGCTGCGTGCTAGAAACCACTGTGTGTTGGAAGACTGAAGCTATTCCTGTGCCAAAGTTCTTCATGTCTATCTCCACCAGACATCTGTCACTTACAGTGGTCTTCTTTATGCCAGACCTAGTTACCTGGGTGGCCACTAGAAAGGATCCTCAGGGCCTGGGGATCCTGAAGCTGGCTGTGCTTGGCATCTTTCACTTAGCCCATGCAACTGGACAATGCCCCTGTCATGTCTCCCTTTGTGCTTCAGTAGCTCGAGTGGTGCTCTCTTCTGGGAGTTTTTGGGATGGTCAGGCCACATCTCTTCAAATACAGCTGCATTTACACTTCAGTCAGGCTTATTCCATTTATGCTGACAAATGAACATTATCCTTCATTTGGAAAGGAGACCTGACAGAAAAAACAACTCTTTCCTGAGATGTCACATTGCAGTGTTATGGAACATACCAAAGTGTACAGCTGAGCAAAAATGTAGGCAGGTTGAACCCCATCAGCTGTAAATACATATGTGTAGAAATAGCACTTCACATCTGAGAGTGAAATAGGTCAATGACCACAAATATTTATGAAACATTTTTAAAATTTTCTATGTCTGCTGTGACTTTCATTTTTTTTTTTGTCTCGGTGTCCATAAGTAGCTGAAGTCAATCCAACAGATACAGCTGGTCTCATTGGAATCACAATATGGTGCTACACTGAGATAAACAAGCCTGTTTCTTGAAATACTAATTTTTCTTCTTGGGAAGGAAAACATTTTTAAATGGTATTTGAGAAGCAAAGTCAATAATAAAACAGATGTTTGGTCATACAAAGGTAAAGACCTCAAAATTTAGACACAATCAAACATCATTCCTTACCAATGGACTCAAATGTGAAAGCAGGGACACCCACAATGGCTTCATTCTTGTGAATGAAATGCAGCACCTAGTGCTTTAAGACTGCTCTCTATTAGAAAGAAAAATATAAAAGCAAATATTATGCTAGACTTCTTGGTGAATTTTTGTGATTAAAATTACATTACATTAGAACAATATACATTACATGAGAACAGTATAACTAGATTGATGTCATTTTAATGAAATCTTCTAATGATATTTTACTGTGTAATTATTCTGGATTTTCCTGCCTTTGAGTGCAGAATTCGAAAGAAGAAAAAATACCGTTGATGGAACTAAATGAGAGATGAGATAATTTTAAATACTTAGTGAACTGAGAGAGACACGTTGTTTTTAAAATCTAGTTTTAATCTGTATTATTTACCACAGAACCATTACAGTCTATCATTGTGCCGCCATATAGACACATTAAATCCATATACTAGATTCCTTGTGACCTTTTTTAGATGATTGCTTATGTATAATAGTTGCTATTAGACAAAAATAATTCATATGACATTTTTTCTTTATGTTTAGAGAACATTACTGTGTCTGAATTACAGGCATCTGAAAATAGAAAGATAATGTTAAGATACTGTTAGGAGCAATGAGATAATATCATAGTAACTCAATTAGTTATATAGACTCTTCACTGTATTTCACACCAAAGTCATGTTGATCCATTTAATCAATATTTTTTGCCTTTGTTTTTCTATTTATTGTTTATACTACAGCAAGTCCAAATGGTGATCTAAGGCTGAATGTGCTATGTAGATTTTGTCAGGACTAAAATCACAGACTCACAGAATTTCTAGGTTGGAAGAGACCTTCAAGATCATCTAGTTCAACCCATGCTCCAACACCTCAACTAGACCATGGCACAGAGTGCCACATCCAGTCTTCTTTTACACACATCCAGGGATGGTGAATCCACCAGCTCCCCAGGCAGGCCATTCCAGTACTTTATCACTCTTTCTATGAAAAACCTTTTCCTAATATCCACCCTATATTTCCCTTGACAAAGCTTGAGACTCTGTCCTCTTGCTCTGTCACAGAAGCCCGTAGTCCATCTCCTGTCAGCCCTTGGGAGCTTTACACTTGCCTTTACCTGCCCACAGATGTTTCCAGGATAAGCAGCTGTGTTCTGTTGTACTGGTAACAGAAACCATTTGCCCTTTCACTGCCACTAATGAGAAAACAAAAATTATGGCACCAGCATGTGCATCTAGTAATGACATCAAAATTCATAGTGAAGATGAGGGGAGAGAGAAAATTTTTACATGGGAAGTATTTAAGACTGCAGGTGAAAATACAAAATGTGCTAAATTCAACAGCCCTGAAGGCCAGAAATGTCTGTGCATCACTCAGATAAGCATTGCAGTGCAGACTCTGTACACAACTTGACATTCAGAGGGATTTTCCATCATATTTCCACCTTCCTCTATGCAGACAGTAGAGGAAAAGCTTTTCATTAGCTTACAGAGGATCTGAGTGGGAAGTTGCTTCAATTATCCAGAAACTGGACTGTGAAAGGAAAAGGACGATTTAGATTGGAGAGACGTGTCTTCCAGTTCAAAATCAGCAGCTAAAAACTCCTCTGGCACTATGTCCTTAGGCTGAGTCAGTCACCCATATCAGTCATCTGAATTCCCAAGCTGGCTCTCCTGTTTGCCCTTTGCTTCCTGTATCAGTCTGCAGCAATTCCTGCTGCTGGCAGCAGCCCTGCTGCTGCAGGGTCTAGCAATTGCTGTTACATGTGTTTTCAGCTCATCTCTGAAACCAACATCTCTAATGAGATAGCTGGTCTGTAATAACAAAAAATGCAAGCTACTGCTTAGGCTGTTTTTAAACAAACAAGTAAAAAATAAAAATATAAAATTAGAACAAATAAACAAACAAAAAACCAACCAAACAAAAAAACCCCTGTGATGGTTTTATCACGTTCTATATTTCATTTGACTGGAAGAATATAAAGCAAAACAGGCCCATCTTTAAATTACAAAGGTAGTTTATTAATACACACAAAAACAACAAAAAAAAGGGAAAAAAACAACAACAACAAATGAAACTTCTAAAACATCTTTCTTTCTCTTTCTAAGTTTTTTACCTTTCTTCACTCAACATAAAAAGACATGACCTGCAACTCCAGCCAGTTTTACCATTTTAAAAATAACCTTTTATCAGTTCTTTTAGGAAAGGAGTCTCTCTGGGTTCTATATAGACATCCCATGCTCTACATCTGCGAGGATTTTAAAAGAACTCCTGCAAACTGCGAAATCCTACCCATTAGCAGCTCTCTTAACACTGCACATGGGCCATATTTGCTTATTGGGGTACTGTTTAAGGATGCCTCCTCTAGTATGACACAAAGATTCTCTTCTTCTATTTCCAAAATCATCTCAAGACCCAAAAACAAATCTCCTCTTTCTTTAGGAGCAAAAAGCTTCATATCACTTTTAACTAGAACCTTACATCCCCCCAAAAGCATTTATATGTTACAGGAAAAAAAACTAGTTCAGTCTCTATAGTTTACCAGAAATGTCCAGCCAAAATTAGGCCACTCCTTTGTCCTCTGCCTTAAAGTCCTTTTCACTCTCCCTTCACCGACTGTAGCTCCATGCTGTGTCTTTCCATGGCTCATTCGCTATATTTGTTCTTCTTCCGGAGAAAGATGATGTTTAGGAAAGTCCATCTGCTAGTAACAAAGGGTTAAACTTTTCGGGCTGCCGGGCTGCCCACGTGGCTCTGCGGCGGGAAACTGAGTCGTTTAGAAGCCATGCGCTGGTTTCTTCGGCTTGAAAAGAAGAGCAAGGGCGAAGGGGCACTCCGTCCGAGCTCTCCCTTCTCTCCATGCTGCCCGCCTCTCTGCGAGACAGCGGCTCTTAAAGCTCCGGCCCGGCCCGGCCCGGCCCGGCCCAGCTCCAGCAGCATCGGGGCCCGGCCCGGCCCGCCGCAGCTGCCCGGGGTGGGGGGGCACCGAGGCCGGCCCGGCCCCGGCGGCTCCCTGACCCCAGCCTGCCACACCGGAAGACAAAGAGGTCGCTCCTCCCCCCACCCAGCCTTTTTAAGCATTCCGCCAAAAGTCGCAGCTTGTCTTCTACTGGATAAATTGCTTGTCAATCAAAAAAACTGACCCCGATTGGAACAAAAGCAGGCTTTTCCTAGCCTATGACAACCCCACACAAAACAAATCAAAAAAATCAAATCATGCAAACAAACAAAAATCCAAACCCAACTCTACATAGCTCAAGGAGATTTTAATTTTTATTGCCTGCTTTCCAGGCAATCATCAAATTACTGTTATGGAAGCAGTATCCTTTGAGAACACAGCAGGACAAAAGAGTTGTGGCTGGTTTTAGGCAGACCTAGAGGTTAGGTAGTATCCAAAAGAACACAGCCAGTACAGACATATTTTTGGTAGATCTGTTTGGTAGATCTGTAGCATCTGCACGGTGATTTTGAATGTCATTATGACACTTGGAAACTCTGTGTGGCTCAGCTCTGACAAGCCAGAGGAGAGTTTTGAAGAGATACAAATCCTATTGACCTTTTAACAGAGCTGGAATTAGACTGCAAAATGCAAAAACACTGAACGGTTTTTGTTTTATTTATTTGAGTGTTTGATAATCTATTTTTAGTTTCATTTCCCTCTATTTAATATTTAGTGATGCTTGAGCTTTGCTATTCTTCCAAATTGGCAGAGTATCCATATCTTTGACATGTCTGGATAGTTGTTTCCCTTGCTTGATCCTCATATACTCTGGTTCACTTTTTTTCCCAAGCACAACCCTGCAGTGCTCCCAGAATATCATCCTAATAGTGAAATAAGTAAGAAAGTAAATTTATCTTATCCAAAAGGCTATTTTTCAGTTAGTGCAAAAGTATCTCAAACCATTAAAAATATTGCTCTTCCTTTTGTAAAAATAATAAATGTGTGCAACAGTGTTAGCCAACTGGTCTTTTTCCAGTACTATCTTTTAAATTGTACTCAGTTTAAATTGCAAGGTGAGAAAAAAAATCCTCTTGTAACTGAAAATATGCTGAAAATATACTAGAAAGACATAATACAGCACAGGTCACTCTGTGTGAACTAGTGCTTGAGAATTGATAGCTTTCCCTTTTGTTGGAGCGACCAGCCTGACTGAGCTTGAGCTGTGCAGCAGCACCTCAAGGAATCAGTGAGTGGCAGCAGAGGGAGACTCCCTGCTGCAAGGTACTAAGGCTTCCAGCTGGCAGTCTGATCTGCTGCTTAGCAAGGTTTCCTGCTTGCCAGGAACCCAGATCTAGGACTTTGTGAAGCGGCTACCAAGGCTTGTCCAGTCCTGTCCAAATTGATGTGCTGCCATTTAGAGGGATCTCACTAGAACTTCATGAAGACCTACAAAGAGACAGGTAATGCACTAGGACATGCTAGGGGCTGACCAGAAGCTGCTTTGAGGACAAGAACCTGGCCAACCTGGTATAGAACAGGTCCAAGAGGAACCAGCAAGGCACCCTTGGATCAATTCCTGGTCTGCATTTTACCAAGCATTGCCGGAAGGTCAAAGGACGTGATTGTTCTCTGCTCAGCACTGGAGAGACACGTTTCTAGTCCTGGGCTTCCCGTGGAACAAGAGCAGAATGGATACACTGCTTCAGCAAAGAGCAATGAAAGCTACACAAGGATTGGAGCATCTGGCATGCAAGGAGAGGTTGATCGAGCTGGGACAGTTTGGCCTGGAAAAGGAAAGCACTGGGGGAATCTCATCAATATGAGTTCCTGATGGGGGAATAAGGAAGACAGATCCCAACTCCTTTCAGTATCAATCTGTGAAAGGACAAGGGGCAAGAGGTACAACTGAAATACAGAAAATCTCACTTAGACATCATAAGACAAAACTTTATGTTGCATCTGAGTGCACAATATGGGAATAGTTGCTCAGAGTGATTGTGCAACTTTGGTTCTGAGAGCTATTCAATACCCAAAAGGGCACAATCCCCAGCTACATGGTCTAGCTGACTGTCTTGAGCAAAGGGGCTGGACTAACCTCGATGCTTCTGTGACTCTATAATTCTATTTCAATATGTTTGCTTTTATGAGTTTACCTGGTATGACCTTTTGTGGAGTTTGTTATTCTAATCAATCATTAGCATTTTACAATACTTGAGCTAAATTACAGTAAAGGTATTTCAGTTATAACCTCATAGTGAAATGTGCAGTATTAAACATTGCCACAGTGACAGCCTCTCTTGGAATACCTTGCAAAGGGCAGCTTTTATTGATGATCACAGGCATGCCTTAGACTTCACTGCACCTAGCAGATACGATATGAAATAAAATGTTGTTATTAGCTGACAAAGTCTCACAGAGAAAAAGCTCTTTTAGAGTAAATTTTCACAAGGCTAATGTGCCTGTTATGAAGCAGAGCAATGCAGACTCCCCAGGCAGGTGCAAAAGAAAGCTCCTTTATTGCCAAAACCAGGCCTTTTTAAGCAATTAGCCCATTATCAGTTACATTCCATTTAAGCACAACAAACGGAGTTCAACCAGCCATCATCACAAACCATGATGTGAACACATAGTGGTTATATTACTTGTTTTTCTACCTCTAAAAGAGCTGATTGACTTTCCCATATTCCTTTGCTACTTAGCCTAAGTAACAGGCCTGAACCATGTTTTAACAAGGGTAACAACCCTTCCTTTGTAAGTTTTTGCCTATCCATACAACTACCTGTATCTGAAAAACGTAAGACAATTTATTTAACATTCTTACATTTGGTTGCTGACTGAAAACTGAAATTTCCAATGTTATTTAAGTAACATCAGCACTGAAAGATCAGATCCTAGGTGCTAGATGTTAGGTGGCTCATCCACATAAGGAAACGTGTTGGTCTGTTCAGGTATTATTTGCATACCATTTAAAAATCCCTTGGACACTTAAGGCCTGACCCCAAAGGGGACTGGAGAGGACATTTCCTTTTGTTAACCATCACAATACAATAAATGCAGAAAAAAGTTAAAAATAAAGGAAAAGAAGAGAAGAAGGGAGGGCACTTTGCTAGTTTTTACATGATTCAACTTGTTCCCCATATAAATAAACTATAGCTATTAGTATGTCATCCATTTCATGGAATAGTAGCAAAAGTTCAGTTCCAGTATAATCTGTTAATCAGCAAAGAGTCAGCATAGATCTTCATTATTTACGTCATTTGGCTACTAGTTTTTACCTTTTTTTCAGATAATTTGTGCTTAAAATTTTTAGCAAATCTGTGCTAAATTTTGTGTGATGTATTTGACATTCAAGCATTAAAAAAAAAAATCTCAAGAACTTCAAAAGTTTATAATTTGCTCCCAGAACAGGATTCCTTCCATTCCAATTTAGGCACCCTTGAAAGTTGTCTGCCCAGTCTGTTCTAAAAAACTCCCAGTAATGATAATTCCAGTCTCTCTAGATGGTTCTTTTCTGTGATTTATGGTTGAAAATCTTTTCCTAATACATAATCTAAATTTCCTTTGCTCTAATTTAAGACCATTACTTCTTGTTCTGTCCAAGGTTGACACAGAGAACAGATTATTCCTTTCCTCTTTGTTACTACGTTCTGCATATCAAAGGGTGCTATTTTATATCCCTTTTAGTCATTTTTTTTCTTCAAATCCTATCTTTTCTTCAGAGGTCATGTTTTCAAGAACACTGCTCATTCTTCTTTTCTCCAATTTCTCTTATAAGCACCATTTTATAGTAATACAGTGTTAAGATGATAAATTTAAAAAGTTGAAATCCTTTCAATTTGGAAACCTGACATTGTGTGAATGCCTACTTTCACATTATTCTAGTTTCATAAGAAAATTTCAGGGGCATAGTGTATAATAAATTTCAAAATAGCTTTAAACTTTATGAAGTCAAGTCACTTCTGGTTTTAGCTGCAATGGTTTAAGGTATTGCTTGTCCCAGTTGTCAATACCTCAGCCAATCAAGTTGTCAGTCCATATCTGAGCTGTAATGTTAGCCCTCATCAACCAGCCTGTGAACAGAACTTTTGAAATATGACTGTAGAGTCTCTCCTGTCAGCTTTTTCAGTGCTGGCTGTAACCTTCAGCAAGGGGCAGAATGAGCAGCTAGAGGCTGCAATGCCTTACATACCAGCTTTGCTTCAGAACGAGCCTCAGAGGCTCTTAAGAAAATGCTTCTTGAGGTGTTTCAAAAGACTACCTTTGCCAGGGATAGGTGTTTGTCACCTCCCTGAGGCCTGGTCACTTCAGAGGGCAATTGTGGCTACAAGCTATGGTTATCTGTCAAATACTGGCCTGGAAAATTTGTTACACAGGGGTTACAATTAATGGGAATATGGCTGCCCAGACCACGTTTCAACAGCTTTCTTTTGTAACAAGAGAGCATGAACTTGTGGTGCAGCTGTCATGAAGGTCTGGGCTACAGACATATTGGGGGACCCTTTCTCTAAAACAAGGAGAAAACTTCCAATTCCCATGCAAAGGGAAATAAATTTGCAAGGATAGAGGGAGGGAAATGTCTGTTTAATGCATGGGACTAGTAGGGACAAGACATGAAAAAAATATTTTTAACAAAAGTGCTCACTGACATTAGCTAAAACTTTTTGTTGTTGTTATTATCATTATACAAACAATTTTACAAAAAGGCTGAGGACTCAAAGAAAGGTGAAATCTTTCCATCCATCACCTCTATTTTTCCTGGGTCTCCTCTTATCACATTGTACTCGAATGTTTTCTGGTCAGGTATTTTGCTCTGTATAACAAATAACTGAGATCAATAGATAGTTGGATATGTATATCCTTCACCTTCTCTTTTGGTATTTTTTTTTCATTATTTGCCCTAATTTGACAAAAAAGCTTTTATGCCCCATGAAAGACCTTGAACTCACAGCTGAAGACACTTCTCCTTAGGTGTCTCCAAGGGTATTGGATAGCTAAGTTCCCATTATATTAAAAAGGGATGTGATCGATAAAGTCTTCTTGTAGAGTGAATTCACATGAATCCTCAACCAATTAATTTGCAGTCCTTACTAAGGATTTCTTTTCTAGGAATGCAATGGTTCTTGATGTATCATGTTTGACAAAGGAATTGTGAATTTCAGTATCTGAATAAACCTTTTTGATATTTGCCTTCATGTAGAACAAGTATATCATTCTGGTTCTTTTTGCTGCATCTTAAACTCACTCTATTTCCACTCATTTCTAACTATTTTATAATATCTCATAAGCAAGGTAGAACAACCCTTACGTCTTACTCATGTACACTTTTCAGTAGCCTGTATATGCATAAGTTTTCTCAGGGTTTTTTTCATGGACATCAATTAGCATGTCTTTCAGCTTGTTTTAATTTTGGACTTTTTCTAGTTTTTGCCTGTTTTCTTAAGAGGAAATTAGGGCATGGGTCCAGATGCCTGAAATGCAGCATAACACATATGCAAAGTTTCTTTCAGGGATTTAGTCTCTTTTATAGTCAGTGATCACTTCTACAATACTCAAAATATGTTGGTCAGAGAAGAACCATATAAGGTTCTACAATTCCTTCCCTCCCACACTTTTTAATAATTAACATGTAATTGTATATATATGGACACAGGTTTTTCATGTCCCCTTAATGTCCTTCATGTTTCTTTTAGTGGAGAGGTACTATGGTTTTTGTGTTCCACTCTTGAGCATTCAGTTCCCTGGTTTGCTACTTGAATTGCAAATACTGAATTTTAATAGTGACCACTATATCTATGAACAAGTAGCAACAGTTCTCAGTGTCAGATTCTGCACCTTGAAGACTGGCGAGGACACATGGGCTTTCAAGTGTTCCATGAGCAAACTGATGCCAAATCCCTGAAATCAAACTGGAAGTAAAATGAAAATGGCAACAAAAGTCAAATATGATTTCTGTTTTCCCAGCTTCAGGTGCAACAACTAAAATGAAAGACAAATTTAAGAAAGCAAGCTGGCATAAGGCATTTAAAATGATTACAATAAAATATGTCATTATATTGATTCACCAGTATGCACCATTGGCATTAAACTGCTATGAGACCAGTGTAAGTCATAGTGATCATGAATTTATGAACATTTAACACAACTGGTATGTGTGGTCCATGATTTTAAAATTGATAAAGTTAATTTTGTTATTGCTCTCTCTACATCTTGTCATACATTGAATGGAGAAATACCATAGAAGACATTGGGGTTTTTTTCCCCTTCTCAGTGCTCTTTCATCTCTCACAAAAAATGCTTTCTACATAAAACTTCATGCAAAGTAGTACTATACTCAGACAGAAGATAACACAGTTTTCTACTGATCCTGCTCATAGTCAGTCTTAAGCTTGACTGTTGTTCATGTCATTACTGGGGATCTGACACTACCACACATGCTACAAACAAAAAATGAACCTTTTAAGTCATTAAACTTGTATCATCCACTTGGGAACTATTTCTTCTGTTATTGAAATTATGTGAAATAATAGTTTTTTTCTTGCTGTCTAAAACTGATCTGAAAATGGTGAGTAATCAAACAAAATTATCTGAGATTGCACAACTGCATTCTAAAATGTCTCAACAGAACAGATATATTTTCAGCAGTAAGCACTTTTCAGGGAGTTTGGAAGCCATAATATGTTTTAGAAGAAAATAATCCAAGTATAGACAGAAGAATGCAGTTTTTCTGAGGATAATGTACTAGTTACTCCATCAGGAAAGCCAATGGGAATTTGTTTTACAGATGATATAACAGGATGAAGAAAAAAATCAAATTCCTCTTTGTTCTATGATCATTCACCTTTAAAAAGTGAAGCAGTCATGAATCTATCTTTCTGATAGCTCTTCTTAAATAAAGAAACCTCTTTCTTGTCTGAACATCTTCATTTCACCTCAGTTTACAAAACTTGAAGACTGCCTATTTACAGAGTCTCTGATGATCATCAACTAGGAGACAAAAAATGTCTGTCATAAGATAGCTAGGGGATACATATTGGTTGATATTAAAGGTAAATAAATTATTATACTGTATAAAAATTAATTATTTTTATTCTGCATCTTTCACGCCATAGCCTCATTCTGCTGAAGATGTTCTCTGAGTCTGTGGCTGATGAAGTCTAGCCTTTCCCTAAAGGATCTATACTGATCTTTTCTTTTCCACAGATTTTTTTAAGATTTAACCTGAGAACAAGAACTTTCAGAACATAGAAACCTGTTAAACCAGTGGGAAACATTATTTCCAATCTTGAAGAATCTTGCAAATTTGAAAATATTGTAACATATTTAGTTTCTCCTAAATCCCAGAGCAGAACCTACTTCTACACCAACAGGATATGAAGCTAAACCCTTGGCTGAATAATGATGCCTATCTGAAATGGAATTCTCCTTTTTTTCTGGCCACATTCTAGATGTGATCATGTCTCTATGTCAGTAAAAGCAAAAGAATCTCCATTACACAACTGAAACCCTCCAAATGACGTATCTGTTAAAGGCATCTGAAATCACAAGCCTTATGTTAAGAACTTGATATGGCAGTTAAGCGCATTGTGCTATGCATTTCCAGGTAGAATTGTAATTTTCTCTGACAAAGAAAAAGGAGTGAAGGAAAGTGGAGTAAAAAAAGCCAGTATTACAACTATATTGATTTGTTAAAGTACACACATTATAATTAAGGTATGGATTAAAATTGCAAGACAGAAAACCAAAAATCATTTGACCTTTCAACATACTGTTGCATTAAAAAAAAAAAAAATAACATTACAGCAAAGAAAACTGGAAATTAATTCTTCATCCTCATGTGAACAGAAATGTACTTTTGCAAGACAAATTTTCAGCCACCAGAAGATAGAGATTGCATCCTACTAGTACAATACTCACCTGTTCTGACATGATTGTCACTACAGGTACTCCAAATTGACACAATTCCAGGACCCAGAGCTTTGGAAATCCTCACAATGCACAATTCTCTTTTGGCCAGGAATGATTTTCATGAGGAATAATGGTATCTTTTCTCAACAAAGCTTTTCCAAGGGCCACTTAAGATTTTCCAGGTTATTTTTTTCTCAATGTGAATGGGAATGGTGCACATGTCAGCATCAACTAATCACCAGAGCATATTGTCAAATAAAGTGTAAACTGGGGCCAGAATATTCTGCTCCTGCACAGTGGCCCTGTTCAGAAGAGAGAACACTCATGAGCTTAAAATTACAGTTAAGGTCAAGGTCTAAGTTCCAGGCACCTGTTTGTACTGAACCCAGCAGATCTGACTTAGACATCTCGTTTTCCAAAGGAAGTCTATGAAAACATATCCTGAAAAATGGGTTTATATCAATGAATGTATTGAGCAGGACTTGAAAGGATTTTACAGGGCATATTAACTAAATTGTGTTTTAAGTCCTCATCATCTCCTGAGTACAGGAATCTTCATAATATCCTGGGTGCAGGATGAGAAGCCACGCTAATCTTATCCATGGTCCACAGCCACGCTTTGTCACCCAGCACCTGCCATCTGTCTTTGGCATTCAAGGAAGGGAGCAGCTTTCTTCTTTTCTTACTCTAGTGTGGGACACTACAAACTAGCAAGGAAACAATGACAAGGAGTTTACATCACATGTCACATCTCAGCTCAGCCGTATACACCATTGTGTGCAGATTTGAAGACCAGCACAAATACTGGGCACAAGTCTCTCCAATTCTTTTCTGAGCCTGAGTTTTGCTGCACTGACAAGTCCATATTTTGTGCTACAATCATATTCCCACTGACTTCAATGGGAACAGTCAATGTTCAGATCTCTACATTTTCACATGTGCTGAGGGTAACGTTTCTCATCACACTTCCTCCATAACAGAGATCCTGCAAAAAATGGGTCAAAGATATTTTAAGTGTAAAACATTTAGCTATATACATCTCTGACAAAATATCCCATTAAAGTGTATAAACTACCCAGAAGTAGAGGAACTAGACATGATACATTCTATCCTCTCACGTACTTCTTGAGTATTTCTCACATTTGTTTATGACTAGAATATTATTCAGGAACACAGTAATAGAGGGCTGGATTGTTTTTTGGTTACAACATCATTCAATCATATATCCTACAAAAATAATTTTTTTTAAAGTATTCCTGTGTCAGAATTTTTTTATTTTTGGAAGGTCCTTATTTCTGACCTTGAAAATACCAGTCTGTCTTTCAGGGAAAGTCAATCATCTATATTGCTAAGTATTATTTCCCATCTTGACACACTGACTACCTTAGGGATGAAAGGCTCTGATGTATTATTCATTTCAGGGATAACAAAATTGCTTAAACCCTCAACTGACCTCTCACAACCACTGTCTTGTACTACATATGTTTTTGTGGGGCCCTTTTCTTTTGAAGGAATTACATGCTTGTTTTTATTTAATTTAACTTGCTCTCTTTAACACAAATCCTCGACAGAAATTCCACATCTTGTGGAATTAAATTTGGGAACGCCTTATTGCTGAACTGAAAATAGACTGACCAAGATAACTAGCCCTCCTTAAATGTCTCATATATTGCTACAAACCAGAATTTTTTACCCATGCCATTGTCAGTACTGCACAAAAAACCCCTCTGCCCAAAATTGGAGTTATTTAACCCTTACATATTTACTTTCTATGCCAACACATTGTATGTGCACACAAATGCTGAATTAGAGGGGTTTTATGGCAAAATATAGTGGAAGGCTGCCCCAAAAAATTAAGGCAACCTGATGCTATTTGCATTTAGCTGAGCACTCTGCTAAAGTGAAAACTTGATTTCAAAATCAAGTCAAAATATTTTTATTTTATTATTTATTTAACACAACATATCAGAATTACTTGTTCTTGCTCTGGTTATGACATTGTGATAAAAACCAGATTACTTACATGAGTGAACAACTGTGTTCATAGGCATGCTTGCACTGTCTAGCCCTATTTGTTCCCTTAGGAAAGTTTTCCCAGCATAATATTATACTTAATATTTAAAAATTTATTTTCTGTCCTCTGCAGTTTTTCTCTAAATATCCTCTATTAGAGGGTTTATCTATATTAACTTTTTAATAACTTCATATTATGGATTGGCTTAATGCACAGTCATAACTCTTTAAGGACACTTATGATGGATGTACAAAGCATGCACTTGTTTGTGACTCCAGGTGTGGCTCTAGAAAGACTAAAATTTATTTTTGTTGACTGATTAATTTTTTATAACGTCAGTTTTAAATTGTCCTATTGAATATTAAGAAAAAGTTTCTATGAACAAAGCCTCTTTATATATTGTGAAAAAAATACAAAGATTCTAACAAAGATTCTAACCTCTAAAGAGATTAACTTTATTATCATTTAACTTGAGGGCTGCAAGAGAAGAAATAGTCTGTAATTTTGTCATCTTGTGTAAGTTTTCAATATTGGAATGCCAGAAGCTGCTTTTCAGTAAGTTCCCAATGGGTGGTAGGAGGACTCTTATTAAATTAGATGGTGTAGGATAAGGCTACCTATCTTAGTTTAAATAAGGAGATATATAATTAAAATATACTTAGTACAAGTAATAATAAAATTAGTTTATATGTAAAAATAAGAAAGAGGGAGAACCAAGGAAACACATCAAAATACTGCTGAATACCACTGTAAAACTGCTGTATTCCAGCTGTTTAACCATGTATCACTTAACAATGATCTCTCAGTGGAGTTCATCTCACCTATCTGTGACTAAAATTTGGCAAGTGGATTGAACTGGTCGTGAAGACTTCCTGCATAGTCAAGAGAAAGAGAAATGTGCCTTCCCACCTGTGCTAGACGTATGTTTTAAGAGAAGTAATCTCTCAGAGGTTCCTATCCCCCCAACAGAGGAAATTTAACACCTTAATGTAGATGAAGGACTAAATTTTACCTGCTTAGCAGCAGTTTAGAGGTAATACTCGATTTTGCCTCATTTGCAGATGTGCTGTAATATTCAGTCAGAAATATGATAATCTAGATAAAATCTTTCGATTTCCTAGTGTTTTGCTTTTGATCACTTCGAGCACAAGCTGTTGACATTTTTTGTTTTATTTATTAATTTCTGTAGTCCTCAGCATAATCTATACAAATAGAAGTTCTTTCATCTGTTTAATGAATTTTGTTCCTTATACAGAACAAGAATCTTGTAGTATTTATAGAAACTTCATGAAAATATTCAATTTAACCTAATAATCATTATTTTAATTAGTCTTCAGAAGATTCACCTTAAATTCACTTACTGAGCATTGAAATGGGGCCTACAGTTAAGTGTGTTCTTATGTGAACTTGTAAGAGGTACTCCTGTAAAGATTGTTAAGATCAGACTTTGGATTAATGGTAGAAGTGCTTTTCTCTTCTCCACTGCACTTATCACTTTGCAGAGAAGTTTTGGAGAGGTGAAATGAACAAGAATTGCAGGGTTGTTTTCTTTCATTTCAGTGAGGGTGGGAAGGGGGGTGGCAGGTGGGAAGGGTGAGGCAAATTTACTATTAATTGCCTAAACATGGGATATAAATTAAGGGCTTTTGGGCAACAAGTTAGAGAATTATTTTTCTGGGGAGAGTGTAGGACAGAACTGGCCGCAATAACCACTCGTGCTATTTTGAAATGCAAAGAACGGTTGAAAATTATATAGATTAAGATTAATTTCTTACATACAGAAGATTTTGTCATCTTACAGTTGTGCAGAAGAGATTTAGTTCTCATATCATGAAATTGAAGCATCTGCTGAGAACAAATAAAAAGAAATTTTTTATTGCATAAAAGGATAGGTAACTGCAATGGTAGA
The DNA here is from genome assembly GCA_017589585.1 of Phylloscopus whistleri. NCBI lineage: Eukaryota > Metazoa > Chordata > Aves > Passeriformes > Phylloscopidae > Phylloscopus > Phylloscopus whistleri. The sequence goes on from JADMLD010000103.1 coordinate 597,062, forward strand.
AAAATCAATAATGCTCTGCAATTTATGTATAAATAGTATTCTTTATATTTAATGACTAATTATTAAGCAAAAAAATTAAAATACGACTAATATAATTGCTCTAGTAAAATATGATTTACAAGTAAGAAAGGTTGCACAAACAACTACTTTAGCTAAATAGCTTTCTTGCATTGCAAAATACTCTTATTTTGGAGAGGCGACTTACAGTAAAATCCTCAGTGGAATGCACTGAATTGTTTTCCGATTCTGGTTTGCTTTGCTTACATCCCTTGCTTTGGCTGTGCATATAGTCAGTCTTAGTGTAAACCTAATGTTGAAGAAAAATAACAAAAGAGTACCCAGCAGTTTAGAAACAGCAATTCCATCTATATAAAGAGTATGATAAAAGGTGGATGTCAGGGTAAAACCTACCATGATTTAATCTAATGGCTGATTTTCTTCTCTTTCCACGACACAAGTAATGGTTTTACCACTGTGAAAAATTTTACCACTGCAGATATTAATTCCAATGGCAGGTGCATTCATACCTCTGAAAGCAGAACTCATGCCAATATTGAAGTAGAAATAATTGTGGAAATTATTTAGAAATGACTGCAGATCATAGCAGTATAAAACTCTAGTTCCAAATGTTTAAATAATACATTTTGTTCGTTCCTTTCATCTTTATTTCAAGATTAGTAGAATATAAGAGAAAGCAAGCACAAAGAGTTCCTTAACTTCTGCTGAAATTGTGTGATCACCTACAGCCACAGAAACCTTCCACTGCAAACGTTAATGGGTAGAATTTAATGGGGGAAACTGGATACGAAGTGCAGACTAGAGGGTGGGAATGATCTGTTCACTTTTTATCTTGATACACACAAGAAATCATATCCAGAATTTTTTATGGAGATTGCAGCCATTGACAGCGTTAGCATAGTTTTATTGCAAATATTAAATTTTACGTATTAGAAAAATGTAATTTTGTTTTCTGGGGGTTTATTTTAATTTCAGGGTAAAAAGAGCAGGTAATATATGTACATAACTTATCTATATTTGCCTCCAGAAAAACTACTACAGTCTTTCAGAAATTTGCTCTGCATAAATTAAACAGCAATTTTTGTTTAAAAATGCCTTACATTTGGCTATCTGCATTTTAATTAATGGTTTCAAAGCACAAAAAAAGAAAAAAAAAAAAATCCAGTGCTAAATGTTCACATGAAGTGCTTTCTGTGGCAGTAGGCATCTAAAACATTGTTTATTCTGATTTCATTTCAACCAGTGCCAGAATAACAAGAGAAAATACAAATATTGTATTAATAGCTATTAAAATTAAATATATATATATAAAGAGGAAGAATTTTAAATCTGAATTATTCTGTACACTTATACAGCTCTAAGTATTCACTGATTTCTTTGAAGCTTTTTTTAATGTAAGTAAGTTCAGAATTTCATCCAGAGGGGAGAGAAGAAACGAAAACTATAAAATAAATATTATTTTAAGATTAGATAATATTCAATAGCTACCAGGGAAAAATATTTACTAGAAAATTACTGCTAATTAAAAAAAAAAAAGTGAATGCTAATTCCTGCATATGTAAAATCCATGTGGTATTTATAACAATAGTTGAGATTACACTACTCTGAAGCCATACACGGATCATAAAAAATTTTCTTGCATATTTACACATTTTTTCATAGCAAAACATAAGAATTTTTTGGAAATGTAAATTATAGTAAATTTACTATAATGTACTATATTTTGGAAATGTAAATTATAGTAAATTTTTTTTCCAGTATCTTTATCTTTATCATTTGAAAGGAGACAAGCTCCCTAGAAATGCCATGGATAAGGCATATGAAAAAAACATTGTGACTGCTGAGAGAAATACATCCACACTTTATGTAGAGGGATGGAAGAGCAAAGAACTCTGAAACTGATCTACCAGTAGGCAGAGACAGGCTCTTGTCAGTGGTGCTCAGAGATGGGACCAGAGGCCATGGGCACAACCTGAAACACAGGAGGCTCCATCTGAACACTGAGACTGGCACAGGTTTTCCAGGGAGGTTGTGAGGTCTCTGTCCTTGGAGATATTCAAAAGTTGGGACTCCCAGCCAGCCTCAGCCATTCAGTGTTTCTGTGAACCTGTGGTTCTGAGTGCTGTCTCCTGCCATGAGTGAAAGTGCCCTGAAATCATTCTCCACATTCCAATGGGTGTCTCCAATATTGGAAGATGGCAGAAACTCACAGAGACAAGACCGTATAAAGCCAAAGATCTGGTCTTAATTTTGCAAACTTAAAAAAATAAAATGAGATAAAAACCTATAGGATCATTTGAGAGTGTAGAAGTGTTTTGCATGAAAGATTAGATCCATTGCACCTCCTAATCTGTCTGAAAATTTGGAAGAACTGAGGAAAGCAGAAATTAGTTGTAGAGGTTTCTGTGTTTTTAAGGGAGAGAGAGAGGATGTAATACATCATTATGTATTCTTTTCCCCAACAACACATTTAGAGACAACCTAAATGATTGATTTAACTTTGGAACCTGATACTACTTCAAATAAAATTTTACCTATCTGAAAAACATAAAGATCAGAACTTTCTATATAAAGGAAGTTTCTGGTGTAAGTTGTATTTTTCCACCCACAGGACACATTCAGATAATTAATAATTATAATATTCTGACAATAGAGATAAAACATTGTGCAATTTCAGCTATTGACTCCTACAGTACAAAGCTTAAGAGGGAAAGTAGGGAAATGCATAATGGACAACATTCCCACAAAGTTCTTGATTGCTTCTGTCCTGAAGCAACATATATTCATTTTACAAAAAATTTCTCTTTTAGAAATTATTGTTTAAAAATATAAAAAACAAACAAACAAACCCCCAAAAAACCCAACCAAAGAAAACAAAAATGCCCCCATAACTTCTATGATGGACTTGGAAAGAAAGAATCCCAGATACTGAAAGACTCAAGAAAAGGGAAAGATACCAAGTATTTAGAAATCTATTTCTATATTTCACAGATTATTATCTTTTTTTTTCCTCTAAACCTCTAATGCAAAATATTCCATAACTGCAGAGAGGAAAAAAAATATAAACAATAAACCAAAAACTATGATTTTTATTTTCTGGCAGATATTAAATGCGATAAAGATGTGAACAATAAAACCTTCCAGCTGGTTATATAGCTTTAGGAAAAGTAGAAATATCAGAGCTAATGGGAAACTATTTGATTGTTTGTCTCAGTTTATCAAGTGGCTCTGCATAAAAATTGTTACATTTTTATGAATTTGAGCTGTCATCCAAAGCTACTTAGGTTTCAAATAAATTTTATGAGAGCTTAAAATACAGTGCCTTGCAGACTTCAGTTTTTAATTTCTCTACCTGCTCTTATTCCAAGAAAGACAGAAAGACAGACAGAAAGACAGACAGAAAGAGAGAAAGGCAGACAGAAAGAGAGAAAGGCAGACAGACAGAAAGATTGATTTTCCCATAGTTTTCAGCTGTTGGAGCAGACCTTTAATACTTCTTTGAAAATGTTCTTTTGGTAGATACGATTTGCTTTGCTTGAATCAATTGCCCTAGATTTATTACACATGGGTGTCTCTGCTGATATTAAGCTCAGTTTATTACAGATAATCATATTCATGTCTTCACTAAGATAGAATAGAGTACCTGTAGATTTCCCTGACCTTCACAAAATATATCAAGCCATTTTCTTGATTTGCACCCATGTAGAAAGGAAAAGACTGTGTTTGGTATTTTAACATAAAGGTAAATAATTGGTGAAGTAAATAACTTGCAAAATCAAAGTCCTACATTTGGGCTCTCCAAAAGTGGGTAGACTCCTAGAATTTACATTATCGGAAAAAAATACTCTATATTAATGTGATTCATCTCCATTGCTTTTTTATGAAACATAGTTTGTGCCACCAATGAACTTACTATCCATATTTGTGGAGATATTAATACAAAAGGTTGCACCCACCTCCTCTTCTTGATTAAATAAAATTAAATTTTCTCCATTTATCTTATGTGTTTACCACAATCAGAGCTTAGAAATAATGGAAAGTACATATCATTTTGAATAATAAGTTTACTAACTTATTAGAATTTTCACCACCTCAATTTATGCACCTTTTATCCTATCTTTAATATGCAAAGCAGAATATTTTTATTTTCAGTTTTGTTTTTTACTGGTTATGCATTGTACAGTACTACATTGATGCATACCACAAACTAGGACCAAAACCTGTGTTTCTACATAGTCAGTAAATTTATACTCTGACTTCTTGAAATTTTAATAACAAAACAGTATACCAAAGTCTAATAAGTAGAACTTGAATATTTTATTCAAATACCCTGGGAGAAGTCACTCGAGAAGTTTCTTTCCTGGATTTTCAACCCTTCCTTTCAAATTTTTGATTAACTGTTTAACTTATATTTAAAATTCAGAATGTAATTAAAATCTAATAACCCAAGTGTTTATATATTTCTATTGAGGTAATCTCACTGATTTTTCTGAATCTTCAGCGTCTATGATATCCAAATTTCTCATAGGACTACTAGTGACTTATGTCAGATAATCCAATTAAAATGAAGAGTTCTAGATCAGTTTAGTTCATTTTCCAGGAAAAAAACAATTTGGTTGCATGTGTAGAAATAATCTATAAGAGAGTTATGACTCTAAGCTAAACAGATGACATTTTGTTCTCAATTGCCTAGTATATAAGGTATATAGGGGTTTGAAGTTGCCTGAAAAATAATCATAAATATTTGTTTTGAATAAGACCGTAGACTTGATGTAACTACACATTCTATGCATTTGAGACAGGAAGAAAAATATCTGGTTTGTGGCCTGGGGAAGAGAATAAAAAAATAATTTTTGTGTGCTCTTGTTCCCACAGAAAGTAATTTGAAGAATTCTCTCTCTGAGTTGATCAACAGTCAGCAGAACAGACTTTTCAAAACTGAGAAACTTTCCTCTTCTTCAGAAATAATAATCAGGATCCTTTACCTGGGGCCCCAAGCTTTTAGGCTAACAGATTTAGCCTACTTGGGTAAAGTACAGCATTTAGTTGCATGTAATATTACCCCAGTGGAAATCCTGGTGATTTCTTTCTCTTTTTTAGAAGAAAAAAAAAATAAAATTCAAACCATTCTCTCATTGATAACAAAGCAGAGATAGAACCTTACTGTTTAATTGAACAGTGCCTGAGAGAGTGTGAGCTGCAGAATAGTCTTCTCTACCAAATAAACTTGGCCATGTCAACACTTAGCAGTGGGTATAATGGACGCCATTCTGTGTTTGTACAACACCAAGCATCAAGTTTGCTGTTTGCACAGCATCAATCATGTATTGCACTGCAATACATTTTAGAAACAATTATCATTCTTTCTTCACATAGCTGATCATTGCATACAGAAGCATTCATGTGAAAACACAGGAAAATGGGCAGCAGGCTGTAGGTAACCAAAATGATGGGAACTGCTCACAGCTGTATAGAAACACTCTTGTATTTTTGATTCTGCTTTGAAACTCCCTAGGAATTCTGTGATTACTTTCTCTGGGACCAAGATGCTGTCCTCTACCTCATTTGGAACATGTCCAGCCATTCAGTGTTTTATTGCAATCTACACAGTAATGACAGTGCATATATAATACAGAAAGGACATTAGCCAATGACCTTAGCTATCAGCATAGGTACCATAGCCAGAATCTTATGCACTTGGGCTTGTGCTTCAGCAGAACTTTCCTGAACAGGAGCCTTGATATTAGAGTATCATTGCTTTTATGTGACTGTGTTACTGAGATTTTAAGTTCATATTTGAGGACAGCCATCACTGTTGGTGTACAGTAAATGTAGTTGTCACGGTGTGAATGATGGAACACCGATTCATAGCGCACACAGAAAACTGCTCCTGAGAGATGAAAAGCAGAGCTGAGTGCCTGCCTTGCAGAGGACTTAACATTCTCTCATAAGAAACGTAAGGAAGTTTTGTAATTGCAATGGTAAAATAAGATTAATGGATACACTCAAAGCAAATGAGATTAAATATGTACAGACAACATAGCAAAGATCAGAAAATAAATTATATGGAAACATGACATCTACTTAATATCTGTGTAATAAGGCTAGCTTTCAATGGAGAGGGGAGGGGGTTTTGTTACTATTTGGGTTGAACATGTTGAATATCAGTTAAAATACTTTGTAGGGGAAAAATAATTTCAAGAACTCATATATAATACAGGAGAAAATAGGAGGGAACATAGACAAAGTAACATGCTGGACAGATCCTTTGCATTGTCTTTCATTCTTGAGAAGGGCATTAAAGCACTCTTAAGTCTTACAGCTCATGTGTGAATTAGGTCAGGCCACTGAAATACCACCACCTTTATAGGGATGAATACAGCAGCTGCCTGGAGTACTGAACAACACAATACTGAGCAGCATGTTGAAATACTTAAACTGAGGGGGAAATTCTGAAAGGCAGTAAGTAATCAGAAGACTAGAAAATTTGCTAGGATGTTCAGCATTTCTTAAAAAAATGTAATGAAAATATACATGGCCAGATTTCGGAATTTTAATTTTTGAGAACAGTACATTTATTTTATGTAGGCTTTTCCCCTAGAAGATATCCAATCATCACATCTATGTTACAGAAATCCAGTGGAAGTGTAGTGTCCGGCCTGAAGTCATGCAGCAGTTGCAGGAACACAGCATACACCTCTCTATCTGTAATATTTCTTACCTGGAGGGAAGTACAAGTCCCAGTACCATTTGACATCTGTCTCCAGTCAGGGGCTTGTATTTATACCGACCCTTTAGAAAGAATGTCAGACAATGAAGTACCAGCCTTGCACTGACAACCTGTCATTTACACCCAGCTGCAGTCCATCCTTGAGACTTGACAAAACCACAGCACCAAGAGTACAACCAGGATTTTTAAGATCAGACAGAAAGCACACATAACAACTAGACGACGTGTTGTTTCACAAAGTCCATTTGCAGATGAACAGACGTGTCCATTAGGAGAGGGACTGTGCTTTTGCAAAGAGTCTGTGGAAATTGTTTTAAAGAAGAGAATGAATATTTCTTGGTGACTGCAGAACAGCATCTGGTTACTTATTGGAAGGGACAGTGGACAACCTGCTGACTGAAAGAGTTTTTACCAGAATTCTTTATAGACAGAAAATGTTTTTAGCTGTATATAGTCAGTGGCAAAAGAACGCAATTTAAAATACTATTTTTAAGCATGGCCCTTCCTTCAAAGTCATCTATCCTTTCACCACCATAACAATAACCTCTATAAAATGGACAAAAAAAATGTATTTGAATGAACAGAATCGTTAGGATGACACTACTGCCTCAGTTCACATTTCTCTGATGGTTTTCAGGTCTTTGGAATATTATTACGTTCTCCTTTTTTGATCAAACTACACCATGCAGAGCAGAAGATATTCCTGCTGTAAGAGAGAATATGATGTTCGAGAAGTGATTTTATTTTACTTTAAGATGATTTTCAACTGCCTACCCATAATACTTCCTCAACTGCAGTCATCAAAACAAACCTATCCAAGAAAATCCTTTTTGAAAATGTGCATATGAATATAGAGTACAATCCCTGTTTTGACAGAGACTGTAGGCCATTTAGAACACAATACAGTGTGTATTAAACTTCAAGGCAAACAGATTGATGGGCTGGAAATAGAATTTATAATTAATTGAAACATGTGTTGTTTCCTGAGCTGATAAATAATTTCTAAATCATAGTTTCCTATCTCAGTATCTCACTTGAAGGATTTTTTCCTGAAAATTTTTCCCTTGCTTAGAGATGCCATATAAGATTAGCTGTTAAACACCCCTACAGCTGCAGCAGCAACAACTCTATAATCTTCTTTGGATAGATATTTGAAATTTATTACCCTGTCCATAATTGTAAATAGGAAGCCAGTCTTTGTCTTTTACCACAGACAACTCCAAGGATCCTTCAGGTATCAGATTCCATATTTAGCACTTGCACTCCCTAATTTATGAATGTCCAGGAAAGCTGCATTTCCTTATTGTGCCTAAGCAGGGAACCAGAGCACTAGAACTTTCTAAAAAGTGGATAATTTTTAAAGTGAGGCCAGCACTTGAGTGATTACAATTTTACTTTATTTTCACATCTAATCCTTTTGTATTAGAATGATCACAGTGATCATCATGTGATCCAGTCATGGAGGATACTTCTGTCTTCAGCAGAGGTAGATGAATACCTCCACAGCATTGTTCAGACCATCATAAAATAGGTGCCTGAGATCAATACAGAATTAATTTCTTTTATAAGGGGTGTTCTTGTTCTGGTGATCACTAAAGGAACCCAGCTATGAAAAAATTATTTCCACCCACGCAGGTTTATGGTATATTTATTTTCAGACCACATTTTGTCATGTTGGACAAATAAATGTATCTTTCCTTTTACTAATGGTTATTCTGACCATGATTATTATCCTTTGATAAGATATGGATTTTAATCTATGTATCAACCTTAAGTTTTCTCCTATTTGAAATCTATTCACAAAACTGCACCTATGTTATCAATTTTTCCTCCTTTACATCATACTGGCTCAACCTTGACTCTCATAATATTTTAGCTTTTACTCAAAAGTTCCACCCCTGTTAATCACCAGTTTACCACTTGTAAAAGAGTTGGTCTTTATACAGTTGTAAGCAAATCTTTAATTTCCATCTTTACATTAAAAAAACTTGAAATACCTATTCCTACCTGTTCTTGCCACTACCTCAGTACAAAGACATGCACGAGTGTTCCATACATGAGGAATCACTGAGAATTTTTAACACATGAGGATATAAATTGGAGATGGAACACTGAACTCTGTCAAAAAGCTTAAGCAATGAGACACAGTTTGGTAACTCTTATCCTTGTCATGGTATAAAAGGCTCATTCTCAGTGTTGACTGCTAGTGGCACTAGTTACCATAGCAGCCTCTAGTCTTAACTCACCTTTCCAGGACTGCAAAGTTACTGCTGGAAGTAGAAAAGAACTTGAACAAAAAAAGTGAAAAATTAGAGCTCATCAGAAGAAAATCTTATGATTTGGTGAAGGCTCTCTGTTAGAGAGAGATTTGACCACTCAGTTTATTTGTCCTGTTACTACCCATTGAAGGCAGTGGTCTTCCTTAAACTGTTCAGCATCTTAACAGACAAATAAATATCTAGTCACGATTCTTCATAATTCTTTACAAGCTTAAGTATAAGAGAAGGGAACCCTTTATCATATTTAAATTCATACATAATTTATAGATATTGAAAAAAATTATTACCAGATGTGCAGTGGATATTTTGAACTACATTTCCACTGCTCTCCGGAGTAACTACTGAGCCGTAAGTGGCTGTAAGCCACGAGTATCAATAAGTAGCCTTTCTAATGATCACATGAACATTATTAAAATATTTACTAGCAGTTTTCTACAGTTTATACACTGTTCAATGGCAAAATTCTAAAATAGCATGTAACAGTAAAAATCCTTTCTTATAAACCTTAGGGAAAATGAAAACTTTAAATTGAAGAATAGAAATAGACACATGTATATATTGAAATATGGATACAGATTTCATTTATTTCCTGAAACTTTGATAGTATCATGATTTTAGTCTTGTCACAAAGAATCACAAAGAAGTAATGGATTCGTTTCACAAAAGCCCACCAGAAGCATGCAGACAGCAGGAAATAAATCCACTTTAAAAATTATGTCTTTGAATATCCATCAAAAAAGTTTAATCAAAAGACTACATAGAAAGAAACATGAAATTAAAAAATAGAAAACAAAAGGAAGGAAGAAAGCAATGAGCTGCACACAGCTTCTCCTTTCAATCAAATTACTTACATTAAACAAGTCAGCAATCAGCAGAGCCATAATCACTATCTACATATTTATTTACTACCTTGAGAAAACCAAGTTACTGCAACTAGGCTGAATAACAAAGAAATCTCTCTCTCCTGCAAAGTAATGAGGTTCATATACTGACCCAGAAACACCTGACACCAAATTGTTTTGCAGATAGTAGAGTTCCCCACTTCTATCCTTTCTATTACAAATGTAAGTCCAACAAAGCAAGAAAATGCAGCCTGTTTCTGACCAAGGAAGAATAAGAACTTTGATATTCCAGTTTCTAAACACAACTTTCTCTAACTTTTTCTATAAAATTCTCTTTCATGATAATCAGTGTTTCAAAAGAACGTAGTCCACGACTTAAATTTGAAGCTTGGAACTTGCAGAGATCTGACAGAATTACTAGTATCAGAGCAGCACACAGGAGTTGTATTTAAAGTCTATGTGAACACAGTTACTTCATGTAGATATTATGGAAATACTTCTCATTAAATAAGTGAAAATAAGACTCCTCAGTATTAAAAATTAAAATGAAATGAAATATTATTGTGTTCCTGAAATTAATTGGCTTGAGAATGCACACATAAAGACTGGTGCTTTTTTCTACATTGCTGAGCAGATGTGACAGAGCAGCCTGAATTACCTGAGATAGATAAAAAATAAGATATGAATCACACTCTCTTGCTTCACATAGAAGCTCAGCACTGAGCCTTTTGATGTGAAGTAAATAGGCAAAGAAATTTGGGACCAAGAGAAATTGCTGCCTACATTACATCATGTATTGTATATGAGAGCTGGAGTGAATCTGTGCACATGCATTGCACATATGTTTGTACCTGTATTCAAGCTTCCTGTTGGGAAAAAAAGTTATATTATTTCTTAAAATAGTCTGATTACGTTCAGAGGGACACACTTATTTGCACCAGAGAAATACTTCATTATTTTTACACTGTATTGTTAATTTAATCTTCAGAAGTCACTCATTCTTTTCTGCACTTCTAAGAGATTTTTAGGAATTTTCATTCCATAAGTATATCGTACACCCCGTAGTAAAATATTTTAAAAGTCAGCTTGTACACATTCATTTGAAAGGACTCATTGATTTATTCCTACAAAGACAGTAAGTTTACAGCTTCTCTTAGCTCCAACGTGAGCTGATACCTGTGTTGGTTCTGGGTGAGCTGAGCTCATTTTCCCACAGCAGCCCTCATAGTGCTGTGTTTTGCCCTGGGAGCTGGAAAGGAGTTGATAACCCTCCAGTGTTTTGGCTGCTGCTGGGCAGGGCTGGCACAGCATCAGCTCTGTCTCCCAACATCCCAGCCTCAGCAGGGGGCTGGGGGTGGGAAAGGTCCTGGGAGGGGACAGAACCAGGCCAGCTGACCCAAATTAACCAAGGGGCCATTCCATATTGTATGACAGCTCAGGAATAAAAGCTAACAGAGGAAACGGAGGGGTATTTGTTGTCTATGGTGCTTGCCTTCTGGAGCAGCTGCTCCATGTGCTGACACCCTGCTGCCTGGGAAGTGGATGGACACTACTCACTGATGGGAAGTAGAGAATAAGCCTTTTTTTTTTTCTTTGCTTATGTAAGTGCAAAGTTTCACTTTGCTTTAGTAAACTGCCTTATCTCAACCTGTGAGCTGTTTTCCACCTTACTTTCTCTCCTCTCTCAACTGGGAAGTTGGAGCTTTTTGGTCTATTGCATGAACTTAAAAAAAAAAAATAAAAAAAATTGTATTTCAGATTCACAGTAAAAAGTGGCAAGGAGATGCTGAGGAGAAGTCAGATATGATTTGTGGCATTTTTCCCCTCTTTCTGTTTGAAATTATAAAAGATTCAGAGGAGTACAAAGAATAATGAAAGGAAAAAATACATAAAGAACATCTAACTGCAGAATCAGCTGCTTCCATAAGCCACTTAGACAACTCCACTGAGGGCCTATCCTCCCATCTCTGGATCACTAGGAGTTTTAACATCATTTAATGAATGCAACAAAAGCAGACATACATTTTCTTCAATAACTCTATAATTACGACAATTATGCCATTCTGACTCATTATAGATCTAAATGACCAAAATATAAACATTTCCTAATACCATGTTATTACAAGCTACCATGCAGTGTTTGTTAACAAAAATTAGTTAATGACACTGATATATTTCTTATCATACACTGAAACACTCCTCATGTATCAGTCCTGCCCAAATTATTGACTTTACACTATGACATTATTCATATCTGCAAATACTTGCATACAAGTCACAATTTCTCTGGCAACTGGGAAGGAAAAAAGTTTGTCTTAGAAAGATGGACTTTATATTATGCCTAAATATGAGTTCAGAAACCTTCTTGTACCTGGATTTGTATATTTATGTTTGAGTCTTTGCTGACAAACTGGTCTGCTCCAACTGTAACTGCATGACTAAACCCTTAGCACACAAAGCTCCACATGCATTACATTTTTTTACTGTTTTCACTGTTCATTATATTAAATTGCTGAGAAGAAGTACATAGAAAGTACTAATAAAAATCACAATTACTTAATTACGAGCTTTGAAGATTACGTTTGTCTTTCATACCTGTATTTGCAGAATTTGCTGATTAGACACAATGAAAAAATATTTCAATTCCTTTACAGTAAAAGAGTATTCCCTGTCTTCAAAATCAGTTCTAACATAATTAAGTTTAATTTTAATTCTTTTTTCAACATTATCCACAGAGCTGAAATTAAGGCAAATTTAGAGCAGCATAATTTCTGGCTACAGTTTCCCAGAATTAGTAGAAATACAAATTTAAAAACAAAGAAATACACCAAAGCAATTGATTTGTTAGAAAGAAAATGGTAACAAATGCCTCCCAGGACATTTCCATAGTAACACTTGGTTTTTTGTTTTTTCTTAGGGAAGAAAATCTTGGGAAAGAAGTGGAAGCTGGAGAAATTTATGAAAACTTAATTTTCTGTGAACTATTTTTCATTGGTTCTGTGAACCTTTTTTTTCAATTTAAATGGAAGAACAAACTTTAGATATACAGATATGTTCAGAAATTAAGGAAAAATATTCCAAGAACTAGCAGAAGAAAAAAATATTAATAAGGCTCTTCCAGATACAGTTACAAATTGTCTTCTGTCTCAGCCAAAATTTACACTAGTTTCATACAGAACAACTCAATTGTTAGATGAACCTCATAGGAGACTTGTTCCTAACAGTGTCTGCCTATTAAAAAAAAAAAGGCACTTTGTAGAATGCTATTAGAAGGCATATAAATAGATCATTAAATTATTTGTTCTCTTAAAGTGGAATTTTCTATACTGATTTTGACATGCCCACAAGTCAAGTAATGACTGGGGGATTTTAAGAGAAAATAGAATTCCCATTGAGTGGTGCCTCATGGAATTTCAAACAGTCAATATTTGTCTGGTGCAAATTAGAGTCCTTTACAGTATCTCAGAAAACTAGACAGTTCTTAACATGCTTAACATCCCTATCTGCTGGCAGATACATATGCTTTTTCAATGTAATTTAAAGATATATGAAATACTGTACAATTGCAGCAACATTTTAAGTAAACCAATTTTTTCCTTACACATTTTCACCCTATTCCCTTTTGAATTGCTAACCCTCCGGATTGTAAAATGTTCATATCTGTGGTTACTGATCTTTTATTTTTTTCTTTGCTGTTACTAGAACAATGTTCATTCAGATGCCAGCTCAGGAGAGTAGTTCATTTTTACCTCTATATTTTTTGGGCCATAGAACTGTCATGGATTTTATATAAATAGAAGAACTCATGGGGTGTGAAGTGCTGTAGTCCTCATATTTTTGTGATTTGCAGTGTGTAATTTACTGTGTTTCATTTTTGGTGATTCACACCATCTATCTGCTACTAGAACTACCTTGAACTATCTCTGGGAAATGTCAGGCATTTGATACTCTTATTATTTTGATTAGAAGCAATATCCCAATTCTTAACTTTTATCAAGGAAACAAACTCAGCCATTCAAGAGTTTATGGGATTGCTTCTACATATCTCCCTTTTCATAAACTTCCACAGGAAAGAAACCTCTGAGCTAAAATTAGATTTTTGGCAAAGAAAGGGCTCAGAGAGGAATTAATTAAATAAAAGAGTGGCAATTGTGTCTGAACTGGTAATGAAAGTCCAAGACACATTTCTCAGAAAACTTACCATGTTGGCTTCCAAAGAAATAGAAAATTCTGTGTGCTTTAGTCTCACCATTCTATGAGCTTCTGAGAACAGAGCAGTGGTATCTTGGCAACCTATCTGCAGGTGTTTGGGGACCTGAGGAGCTGGAAAGACAATGTGTGCGCTCTGAAATATTGGAGTGCTCTGTCTCTGTAAACCTAGGATGCTGAGAAACCAGGAATCTGTGTGCCAGCCTGTCCTGCTCCCTCAAGTCCCAAGTTCTTTGCCTGACTTGATGCAGCTTGCCATGCCGGGGGTCCACCTAAACTTTTCTTGCCTGTTGGAATTTCATTGAAAGGCTTGACAGCTTTGGCTCCAATGGTTCTCCATTTCCCAGAGCTGCTTTTAAAAATGGCTCAACCTTCTGGGGATGTGGATGTGATGTAGTTGCCAGCTGCCAAATTTGGCTTTTCAGGTCAAGTTGAAAAATTGTACTTCCAGCTCTGTACTTCATTTTGATTACTCATATAAATCTAACCAGCCAATTCTTTTCTATTTGAATTTTGTACACCCGCACGCCCAGAACAGGTGGCATCTCCAAGAGGCTAGTGGCACCTCCTAAAAGGGTGGTGCAGAATGTTCTGAGGGGTACTGTGACTATCTTAGAATCACAATCATGACAAGCACTATCCTGTGTGCTGAATGAAGAAATGCAGAGCACAGCAAACCTTCCAAAAGGCTTTATGCTGTCAGGCTTAGAAAGAAACTCATTAGGAAAGAAAACATAAGACCAAGAAAGAACATGACTGAAAGTGAATTTCAGGGAATGTTAGGGAAATACAAATGCCAAAGTCTTGTCTATACATATATTCAGGAGAGCAATAACAAAAAAGAATATATACTGATTGAGAGAGTTCAAAACTTGTTTCACAGTGTAATTAAGTCAGAGTGGATGTCATTCATTTGGAAGGGAAACTAACAGTAAGATTGATTTGGAAGTAGAAGTAGCACTAGGATTAAGCAGTTAGCTCTTTCTAAGAGCATGACTGAGTCATCCTTAGACAATCTAACCTTTAAGACATCTTAAGGTTGGAAGAATACTTACTGAAAAGTCTCTCTCATCTTTCTTCTGGAGACAAATGCAAGCAGCCCTGCAAAAATCTTTTCTTAAGCAGCTGAAAGATGTTGCTCTAATCTAATAACTGACAAAGAGTTATGACTATGAATCTCAAAATTTCTTTTGAGAAATTTACAAAAATTACCCCAGAAAAAACTCAGACTGGCTAAACACTAGGGCAAATGGTCATGCTAGCTTTTCCTAATAACCATTTTGCATATGCATCTCTACATAAAATCTAAGTAGATCAGGACAAAGTGAAATTCTGAAAATTAACATCCATTATTACCAGTCCATTCTGAAGTGTAGTACATTTTGAATGAAGTTATTTACAGGAGAGCAGAACCTACAGAAAATTATAAAAATTCAAACAGAAATTTCTAAAAAATATTTTCTTAATCATTTTCCATTTACTAGTGTGCATGTGCATAGTTCAGCAAATTAAAATCATGTGCACTCCATGAATTGGCATCAAACATGCATGAATACCGTAATATTTAATAAAAATAAAATACTTTTTTAATTTCATATATATTCATTCATTGAATATTTCATATTCAATGCTGCTACCTGACCTTGAAAATATTCTGCCTCACTAATTGTTTTATTTCTTGGAAAGGCCATAGGCCTTGTGCTACTGTTGCTACAATACATTGCAGTGGTATGGTTTCTACACATGTATGGTAAATTTATGTGCTGAAAAGTACTGGGAACCTTACACTGAATTTCTTAATTATAAAAAATAGTAATCAATAATCTTGAAAGAATGTAGTGGCTATCTTCTTTAGACTATTCAATTTATTGCCCAATTTTTTTCCATACATTTCTACAACTAAAACTAACACGATTCCTTTGTTTTGTCTTACAAATCAAGGATTTCTTTTTTATCTTGCCATTTTTATTTGTTCTATATCATCATCTTTTTAAAAAGTACATCCCTTTATATCTATTTCCTCTATTTGTATTATAGTATTTGTCTTACACTAAGGTTTTTTATGAATTAGTCCTAAAAGTTTATATCCATACTGCAGGCAAATTTAATGGAGGACCACAGAAATGCTCATACTGCAGCATAGTGAAGGTTTACCCAGATTAGCACCCTGTCTCAAATAGTAGCTGATATTAGATAATTTAAATGCCTTTAAATACTACTGCAACAGTAAAAATCATTGTCCAAATCCTTGTCCCTTACAGTGCAACCAAATGGAGTTCTGTGAAGTAGACCTGATGCTGCTTTCAATCCCAAAACATATCCAGCTGTGTTTTCATGAGTGTCAGCATTTCTAGATTAGAATGCCTTTTATAAAATCATACTTCATTCTAAATAAAATAATAAAAATATTTTTCTATTTTTACTCCCTCTATTTGTATTTAGTAAGGGATATCTCCGTTCAGTTTTTTTAACTGCTCTTCAAGCTTGGGAAGGGCTCACTTTGAACAACTGTAGAGATATTTCATTGGCTGTTACCATTTTTCTTCTCATTCTCTCCTTTGAAGACACACTTACAAAAAACATGGGCTGCTGCCGCTGCCTGGAAAATACAGGCTGTGACATCAGCTGTGCATGTCCTCTTGTTACTTCTCACCTGTGTGTGAGTGTATACAGCCACAGATGCACTTGGGATTGTATTTCATTTGTAAGTTTTTGACAATACAGATTCTCTCTTTCTACCTCATGAGTTTGCACAGGATCTGGTATATAATATTCAATTTCAATAACTGTCTCTTAGCTGTCATAATAATATGTAGAATAAACTCCAGTCTCTCACTGACAATCTCTTGATTTGATTATATCTAAAAATATGTGCCCTCAGAAGGTTTGTAGCATTGTCCAAATGTGATTCCCCAAGCTGCACTTTTAAAATATGTATCCACTCTGCTTTTATGTTATTTCTAGATTTATGGCACTCCTGCGAATATTCTGCCAATAAATTGCCAGTCCTGCATTATTCATTGAAATAATGCATAATATCCTAGGAATCCATTTCAAAATAATTAGCACTAGTAAGCCCCTGAAATTTAACAATAGATGAAAAGCCATCTGCCTGCTGCTTTAGATTTCTTAAGTAACCAAGACACTTCAGAAGCTTAACAGAGCAAAATAATTAGAGCCAAAGCTAGCAAGAATTATAGACAGTTGTTTAAAATATTTTCAAGAGGTTTGAATATTAGTATACCTTCTTTAGACATACAAGCTAAAGAGACAAACCCACAAGAGTTTCAATCATTGTGAGTCATAAAAATTTCAGCTACAGTATCACCACTGGCTACACATAGGAGTTTTATATCAAAAGCAGATACACTAAATATTAACTAACTAATGAGAAAAAAAACTTTTTAAAAATCTGATCTCTAAAGACAACCCTCTTTTCAAACATCATTCAGCTACCCTTCCACCATTAATACAACCCCAGAGAGGCTGCATAAGCCTCCTAATACACACAGACAACAGGAAGTGGAAGGATTCCCACAGGTGGGAACAGAGTTCCCATCACACAGGTAAGAACACAAAGAGATTGTCAGTGAAAACACTCAGCACCAAAACAAATCTGAACTTCTTCTGTGTGCGTAAGTATTTCTGCCATCTTCAGAAGTCTCAAAATTTCCTATTTTAGGTACTATTTAAGATAATGTCAGTGTCAATAGATACTGAGATGGAGCTGTTGTTCATTTTTCTATGACCTACCAGAGAATGTCAAAGAAATCAAAAATGGCTCAGGTCTGCTCCCATTTCAGACTAGAGAAATTCAAAGTTTTCCAGCAGACGTGACATAATCACTAAAGCAGCCTGTCTGGGAGAAACTCCCAGCTTTTCCACTGAAGCTGTATATCTGCATCCTAATTATGAGAGCAATAAGGCAGTTTTGAAACTGAGGTTTAATCAAGTAGGGGGAATTGGAAACCAAATGGAAAAACACTCAACTTAAAATCCTTTAAATATTTTCTTGAGATATTTGAAAATGAATTGACAGAAATATTCAAGATGTTCAATCAGGCTGGATACAGCCAAATTTGAGACAAATTATTAGATCATTTTTTGCTGATTTCCCATATTAACTTCTTTTTAGTCAATGTTTTCCTGGATATTTTGCATGGGAACATGCATGAAAGTGCTGTTCCGGTATTTCACCTGCTGCCCAAATTTGACATTGCCTCTTTTGCTCATTAGGAATTTAACTTTTCTGAATAAGTCCTGATCAATAGGAGAATTTCAGAGGACCTCAGCAGACTTCAGACAAATCCTACTCTGGCTAGCAACTTTAATATCAAAGGACCACAAGTAAATTTTCATATAAAATTCTTCTGGAGTTGAATATTTGAACATTGCCCAGCATGAAGTAATATGAATAAATAAGTATTGCATTAAAAACTTTCTCCAAGTTAACAAAAGGGATGTTACATAGTAGATCCCTCATGTTAGATTATTCCCACTATGCATTTAATAATATTGTAAATTTGTCAATTTTTAAAGCATCTACTGTCATCTGCCTTCACATCGCATTCAATAAATTCACTAGCCACTCTTTAAAGTACCCCCTTTTTTCTATTTTAAACTGATCTCTCTGGTTCTCACACAGATTATATGTATGTTTGGTAGTAGCTTGCTACACTGAGGTTTACAGGTTCTTGAAAACCCACAAAATAATGGAGAAGTCCTAGGGGATCATCACTGGCAGTGCCTCTTTTTCCTTCACAGGCTATTCTTCTCAACATTTAAACACGTATAAATGGGAAAAAGTATCAGAATTTCTGTTCTGTGAGGAGTTATAAACACTTTTAGGTTTTCAATTGTAATTTTGGGAACAAAAATTGGTGCAGAAGTTTTCAGTGTTGACTAATTGACTAATTCTAATTTCTGAATGAAGTATAACTTCAGATGCTTGTCAAGCTCAGATGTGTAGTTCCAAAGTTGTTGTTTCCAATTCAAACCAGAAACTGCAGCGTAACAGCTGTAGACTTCCCAGAACACAAAATTCATGAAACTCTAGCAATATAACCCCAAACTATTTTTAGAAAGCATGCTTCCTTTGTCTTCAGGACTTCACAGCAGTCCTTTGCTTACAAATAAACAGACATTTGAATAAGTGTGAATTCCTCCATCAGCACGGGCAGCCATAAATAAAGAGTGAAAGCTGTTTATCACCACCATTTGACACAGCTGACAGTGTTTACTCAGCTCAGGCTCTTCACAGAGACAGCTACTTCTCATTAATGCAGAAAATTACATTCATGCAGGTCAGGGTTAAGGTAATTGGTAAAGTATGAGAAGGGAAGTATATGCTACAATTGTCAGCCCCAAAATGAAGTGTGAATAAATATATACATATCACTTTCACTACATCATCCACAACAGATAAAATGTGAAGTATACAAACACTTTGCAGAATACATAGTACTGTTATGAAAGCAACACTGCTGTAAAAGTAGTAGTGTTTCCTAGTGTGAAATGCTGCTGATACACTACATTTCAAGAATGTTTAGGAAAAGATTTTCTAAACACAATTTCACATTTAAAATCTGTCTATAGTTAATCTACAAAAACTAACTGGGTTTTAATGTAATTATGAAAGGGTCATCCACTGTTGTTAGAAGAAAATACTCAGGCAGTTGGGCTTTCTGTAAAAGTTAAGAATGTGTGACCAATGTGATTTATGAAGCATGAACTGTGTAATCTATTTAAAGTTTGATGCTTCTATGTATTGCTAAATCAATTGTTCTCATAAATAAACTATGACCTGAAAAAGCAGAAGTGTCATTCATTAATAGTCTCTAACAAAAGGATATAGGGAAACCAATGATAAGTTTGTGGCTTTTAAATTAGCCATCTCAGTGATGTTCAATAACAATGCAGTAAGACACAGTGACTTAGGCATTAAGTGTAGGTCATGAGGAGATGGGACAAGGTCATTATCATATTTTTGAGTTCAAGTAGGTATCAAATGCCTGGGTACAGAAAAACTTTTGGTTCAAGATATGACTGTTGTGATGTGTAGTGCAGTATTAGGAATTTGTTAGTGCAGTATTCTGCTCTGTGGGGTAAGACAATACTC
Organism: Phylloscopus whistleri; assembly: GCA_017589585.1. NCBI lineage: Eukaryota > Metazoa > Chordata > Aves > Passeriformes > Phylloscopidae > Phylloscopus > Phylloscopus whistleri. The sequence goes on from JADMLD010000103.1 coordinate 617,258, forward strand.
CCAAAATACATATTATATATAACTTATTATTTAAGAACTCCTGCACATAAAGTGTTGACACCACACAATCAAGACAGAAAATAGTGTGTGAGCCATCATGATAACAGAGCTGCAAGTCCTTATTAGCCATGAAAGTTATGTCTCATGATCCATCTAAGAAACATCACACAGAACCATAACTAACTCCTTTCACCACTGCTGAGACATAAAAGTATCATCTGTCTGGTGTTCTGTTGGATGCTGCAGTCATGAAGTAAACTAAATGCTGTGGCTTTTGGGAAATCAGGGTACTGAGACTGATAAAAATCACAATCCTATATAGTGTTAAGTTCTCAGGTTCTCCACTTACACTTAGAAAAGTACTTTTGAGTCTGTTCAAGAGAATTTCTCAAATTAGATTCAACAGCCTTCAAAACACATAGTTATAATTGAAATTCTCATGCAAAAATGTCACAGTGAGAGGTGAGTGGCCTTATTTTCCAGACCCAAATTTGGGCCAAAATTGGCAGTTTAGCTGTAATAAGTCATTATTTAAATTTATATTTTAAATTAAGTTTCATTCCAGGTTTCTCCACAAATATTCCAAGTGAGGAACTGAGAATGTCAGAAAGTCTATTGGAATAAAATCCTTTGATTTGCAATTCCTTACTCTCTTGGGTATGAAATACATGAATACACATAAATACAGGCTCCACTGACCTATTGTTTTTAGAACTGATTATTGCTCTCTCTAGGGGAGATTAAGAACACATAATTCCTGAGAAAACCAACTATAAACACAATGAGTATTTATTTTGAAATCTTCATTTTTAACTTCTCAGTTTGATTATGGTCAAAATTGCTATTAATATTTATTTTATCAAAAAGTGACAATTTTTACAGCTCTTTTAATATTTCAAAGCGTTAGAAATTTGAAAAGAAACTCTGTGTGAAAGATTACCAAATTTATAAACTGCAAAACTAAGAAACGCTACTGAAAGAATCAAGAACTGAAGACTGATTTAGAGACTTTGGAATCTGCAGGGTGAAGCTATTTGACTCTGCTCTTCTTGTTAAGCTCTGAGGCTTGGTACCAGTGGAACTTAAATCTTTTCCATGGAAGCAGTCTCTTATCTGGTGTTACTGACCCATCCCTAACTTGTGATATTTTTGTCTCGTATCAAGTCTGGATATTTTTCCACCTCCTTACCTAAGTCTCTGAAAATCCCAAACTGAGCTTATACGTAGGATGAGATTTAAAATTTATGTTTCATGACAAAATCTGATGAATAAAACCATTGCAAGACAGTCATAACACTGTCCATAAAATATTATTTTTAACACCATACTATTAAAGCACACTAAAGAAGTTATTTCTTTAAATTATAGTTTATCTAAGGGTCATGTCATACAGCTATCTCATATAAGCCACTGGTTTTAGTCTGAACTATAAATATAAAATTAATTTTGAGACATTTATGTGGAAGAAATCAATACCTACATGAATTTTGCTTAAAGGAAACTAATGCCAAATTTCAGCCTTTTTGTTTGCAATACAACATACAAATTTGCTTTCAGCATATTCTCACCTGTACATATAGTGATAGAAATACTTCATTTACGTGCCCCTAATGAACAAAAATTGCTCATGACTATGGAAATACTAAATTCATTGTATTTGTTTGTTTGTTTATTTGATTTTTTCTTGGTGTAAAGATCTGTTTCCTTCTCTGTAATTGTCACGAGGCTTCTAGGGAAAAGCAGGGAGGCAAGGGAGAAAGGCAGTCCAGAGCCAAGAAACTTGTGGCCACAGAGCACAATCTGTAAGGTCCCAGAGCCACTTGCCAAGGGTCACAGAGGAGCACCTGACACAGCTGTGCAGGTAAACTGAGTCACAGCAAGTGATGATGCAGACCCAAGTGATTTGCTGACACAGAGTGGCATGAAATGAAATTAAACTGGAACTGAAAATAAGGGGATGAGGGAAGGGTTTCACACTAATTTTAGAGGTGAATGCTAAAAAATAAACACAAAGACATTATAATGCAAGACTCTTGAGTGGAGTCAGCCAAACCTGAGTTAGGTACCATGTTTCTGCTGTTAGGAGAACCTTGTTGCAAACTTTACTCACAAAACACCTACTGAGTTCCTACAGTTTATAAACTGGCATGTAAAGGGAAGCCAAGACTCGAGACTGACCTCTCTGATGATTTGTGGGAAAGAACTTCTTCCTTTGGTTGCTGAACAGTAGGGCATAAAAATGCCTCAGACTACTAACAGCCATTATTAAATGTTTACTGAAAAGAACAATCCTCCTCGGCCAAGGAGAACTAAGGATATGAACCACTTGACTGTAAACATGTAAAAACTAAATTATCACAGAGGTTCTCTGGAAGCATGCATTGTAATGAAACACATGACTGTTTCAGAGGGAAAACTTCTTTTTCCACAGCCACTACTTAGGACTGTCTCTGGGAAAAGCAGCTCCTACCAGAACCAGACAAATTCTCCTGTAAACGATACATACAGAATGTAAGCCCAACTCTTGTTACACCATGAGGACTTTTAGTCCTTTCCAAGGACCTGAGTTTCACTCTTCTTTCTCTTCTTCCCCTTTCTCTTTCAACTATCACCTCCAAATGAGAGGAAATCAGATAAAATGTGGTTAAGTGCTGCAATTCACTGTAATTGCAATACCTTATTTTAGTTTTATTTGGGGATGATGATGGATTAGAAAAACATCAGCAAATAATAAAAGAAAAATTAAGGTATTATTTGTGTAATTTCTTTGCACAATTTTTTTTTTTTAAATTTTAAGTCTATCTGTTTCAAAAATTTCTATCAGTGTCCTCCCCATCCTTCAGGACAGCAATAATTTTACAAAGCAAAAGATACAGAGAAGGACAGATAGAAGCTCTACACATACTTCTTTTTTTGCTAAGTCTTATAAAAAAAGCAGGCAGATATCCTTCCATCTCAAGCAAAATGTTTACATCTAATGAGACATTTTCAAGTGTGTTATTCTATTCCACAGCCATAAAGTGTTAATTTTTGTAAGCTTCTACTCTTACAGAAATAATGGCTTAATCACCACTAAATTTTTAATTATGTACTTTACATTTTGCAGAACTTATTTGTAATTAAAAATGTCTCATTCACCTTGGTCCTTTTTTTTTTTTTTTTTTTTTAATGCCACAGTGCTATAAAACATTGTAGTCTTTAATTATAATTTTCTTCCCATGCTCTCTGCTTACAGTAGGTTTGCCTTTAAATACTTTTCTGTGGCTGGTTTGAGGCACTGGATACCTAACATATCCTAGTCAACTGCCAAAGTACTTGCTTAGGTTTTGAATACATTATGTGTAGTGAACCCTAGTGTGGAGGTTTTTGTTCATTTGAGCTTATGTGTGTTGTTTTCTTCACTAAGGATTAATTAATAGATTGATAAGTTCATTAAGAGTTGAGTCCTGCCAGGGTATAGGGTGAGCTTTATCAAATTTGTATTTTGCAAGGACTTTTTTTTAAGGAAGAGGGTGGAGGAGGAGTGATGAGGAACTGCATCAATGTCTATAAACATCTGAAAGGAGGCTGTAGGGGGATGGATCCAGGCTCTGCTCAGTGGTGCCCAGCAATAGCACAAGAGGCAACGGGCAGCAACTGATGCACAGGAAGCTCATATGTTGATTACTCTGAAGTAACATGAACCTGAACATGAGGAAAAATCTCTTCCCTGTGCAGTGACCAAGCACTGGAACACGTTGCCCAAAGAGGTTGTTCAGTCTCCCTTACTGGAAATATTTAAGATCTGTCTGAATGCTACCCTGTGCAATGTGCTCTGATATGACCCTACCTGAGCAGGGAGGTTAGACCAGATGACCCACTGTGGTCCTTTCCAACCTGACCCTCTCTGTGATTCTGTGCTTAAATGGTTTTTAAGAACTACATTCTGAGCCATACTTGAAAGAAAATTCTGTTATTAAGGTGTCTTCTCCACTGAATCAAGGACCTTTCTATAAACAGGAAGAAAAAAACTACCCCAAGGGTACTGTTTAATAACAAGAAGAAAAACTAAACTTCTAAAAGGGGTTCATGTCTCCTAATTTAGACACTTAATGAAACATCATCAATAATTTGCTTTGGCAAAGAACAGATTAAACCTGTTTATGCAGCAGGGAAGGTGTTTGGCATGTGCCAAGATAGATGATGTACCCTAACTGACTTCTAGGTGCTTGATTTAGGGGCCTAAGAAGGAAGTGGCATTGGGTCAGTGGAGAGAGATTCACATTTACAAGATATAGAGGGCACAGGTGGATTGATTCACATCTTCTCTTTCCCTTCTCTCAGCTGTGGGAAAAGACTTCTAGTTTCAAATCTCAAATTAAATTCTTAACTCTGAAAACTCCTACTTATTTCAGATGCATTTCTAAAACTAAATAGAGAATAACAAACCTGTGCACTATAATTTGATGTGCTAAAGACATTAATTGATGCTTTCAGGGATCTTTTGATCTTTTCTTATACCTTCTTCCTTGTGACTTCAAAAGGCCCAACTAAATTAATGTGATAAGAACCTAGAGAACAATTAATCTCTCACAACTGGGAAAATCAGAAAAATGCATTCAATCAAGCATTATCAAGCATTATTAAGCACTATGCTGAATATAATCTAATTATTATAGCTGTAGATTCCTGAAGAATGTTCCTGTAAGATGAATTGCTTACAGGCATTTTGAATAGCTCAGAAAACTCAAACAGGACCTTGCAAACTGGAAATTTGTACCTGGAATGGATTTCTGCCAGTGTTACTTAAGGCAATTTTCTCTAAGTACAGTATTGGCAGAGTTGCATTTCCCCAGACACAACACAGTGGTGTCCTTATGGCTTGAAGACACCATCCTGCTCCACATCACAGTTGAATTTAGCTTTGTTTAAACTTAGAGAAGTGTGTCCAGGTTTCTGTGGTGAATGGTCTGCTAGGGATACAGGAGGCAATGTTGTTTAGAAGATAAATTCTCCTGTCCTCAGGGATTTTAAATTCCCAGCTCACACCAGTAAGAGCTATTGAACTAAATAGCTTTGTAGAATTACAGCTTTCTTGCTGGAAAGAAATACTAGTGAAAAGAGATTACAATAGTCTTCCCGAATTCACTAAGACAACACTTTCAACTGATTTCCATAGGCCTGAAAAACATAAATCTCAAGTCCAGTACTTCAGATTGTCAGTCAGTCCTGGCTCAATGTACTTCATGAAAAAATCCTACACGTTACTTCAGAGTAATCAACTTATGAAGCTGATTACACTTAACACTTCTTCTGTATACAGATGGTTGCAGGAAAGAGGACACAAATTATGTGGACCACTGGCCTGTTAAAGCATGTTGATTTTTCCAGTTTATGTATCTGTTTCAAATATACTTCATTATGTCCATGAATTACCAGTGAAAGAGATACGTGGCTAATCTGCAGTGTTGTCTTGGGTTGTGGAACCTAGGATGTGTATTCTATTTTCATCTGCTGAAAGCAGTTGGGGAGCTGTTTTGTTTTATCTCTTGTTTACTCTGGAAGGAGTGGGGCGGGTGCCTTTTGATAATGGCCCAACTGTTAAAACCAGGTAGGGCATTGTTTCTTATCTTTTTTCTGCTAATGGACCATTTAAACACCCCTAAAAGCGCACATCCCAAAACTTACCCTCCCCAAGATAGTACATTCACATTCCATCATCCTATTGCACCCCTAAAAGCACACATCCCAAAAAAAAACTTACCCTCTCCAAGATAGTACGTTCACATTCCATCATTCTATTGTGAGATGCTCCACCCAGTGGGGGGAGCCAACCATTCCTACCTGGATAAAACTGGAACTACGGAACAGGATATCTCTCTTGCTTCACCCCATTACCGGAGGAAGACAGGACCCTTCTCACCATCACCGGACTCCCTCTCACCACCTCTGGACCCTTTTGGCTACAGGATCATCTCCACTCCAACAGAACCACATCTGCCACCCCAGGAGGACTTTTTGGACTGCTACCAACGTCCTGACCAAAGGGCATCAGGTTGTAGCTGACTCTGTCAGGGCTTTCCAGAATTGTTGTTTGTTTGTTTGCTGGTTTGGTGGGGTGGTTTTGTGTTTCAACCACATTTGTATTATTGATATTACTAGTAAAGAACTGTTATTCCTATTCCCAAATCTTTGCCTGAGAGCCCTTAATTGCAAAATTATAATTTGGCAGGGGTGGGGGGTTCGCATTCTCTATTCTAAGGGAAACCCCAGTTTCCCTGGCAGATACCTGTCTTGTCAAACCAAGACAAGTGTGGCAGCTTTAGGTCATGAATAAAGACATGACATAATTTCCTAGTGATTTGTATAAAGTATGCCTCCTTCACAAGAGTGGTGTCTGTGTAAACACTGAATCTTCAAACTTAAGGTAAGTTTCCACAAAATGCAAATAATGACAGAGCGTGATGTAGACAGACACACCAGTGTAACTGGGAGTAAGGAATCTCGTCCATTTGTTACTACTTACCTGGAAGTTACCTCTTTACAACTATTTTCTTATAGTGTATTGCAAATAGATGTGGCTGCAGCACAGCCAAGGGGTCTTACATGAGACAAAAGTTAACAAAGAGCAGTGTATGTTTTGATTTCCATAACACTGAATAAATGAAGGACCTTTGTTAATGGCAAGCTGCAAATAACTGATGCTGTAGCCTAATTTTGTTTCTGTTTTTCAACAATTCCTGCAAGGTCCCTTCATTCTGCTAGAACTCTATCTAAATGTGGTATCTAAACCAGCTCTTTTCTACAGTGTTTTATGGCTCTTTAGTTGCAGGCTGGAGAGCATCTCAGCCAGAGCACCATCACTTTGTCATTCCAATATCTGAGCAGCTACTTGTTTTGGATATCTCAAAGGTGTGATAATCTCTACTATAATTTTTGAATAATGATGGAAATATACTCAGGAAAGCAGTCTTACTCCACCTTCTGCATAAACACTTCCAAAATTAAAGAAATATTGCTATGGTTTAAGAGGCCAAAGCTCCAAAGAAAGTAACTCACTTCTTTAAAGCCACTTACAAAATAAATAGCACAAATATACTGAATGAGGGTGGGGGAAGAGACAAAGATTGATATGTACAGAATACCTATCTGTCCCTTTCTGACATGGTTATGACATGTGTTATTTCCATTCTGAAATGGAACAGGAACTGGGATAAACACCATTTTTGAATGCCTTCTTCACAAAATTATTTTTACCTACCAAATCATAAAACAAGAAATAGGGCAACAGTTTTCAGTCTTATAGGAAAGAGTTTCTCATTTCCCCTCTTCTCATGTATGAATATTGACAAAAGACATTAAAGAGAAAAACTGAGAACACAACCTGCTGAAGACATAATGGTATATACAAGACATGGAAGGTTGCACAGCAAATTTTATCTTGATTGGAGGACATTTGCATAATACCAGGAGAACATTCTGCATTCCAGAAATTAATTGTTATTTGGGCAGTTTTATTTATTACTGCATGTTCTGTAATGAGAGAAATGGAGTTATTCATCAAACTGAGGGGCTATGGAGTCATTCATCAAACTGAGGGACTATCACAATATGACTGAGGCTTTAGTTAGAGGAATCTGAAAATCTGAGATGGAAGGGATGAAATGATGAGCAAATATTAAGACTAAGCATGTCCCCAAAAACTGAAGGTTAGGGCAGAATCCAAACATATGTTGTGGACCTACTGCTAAACACCCTATTCTTGTCAATGTCTGTGGGAACTGCCCAGAAGTATCTAGTAATCTAAGATGTAGATTATGTTCTTTATATCTAGTAAATTTTGTAAATAGTCCTTTTATTTCCTCAACTGCCTTTTCTATAGACTTTCTTTCAACATACGTCCTGAAAAATTCGTAATCAGTCTCCCTCAGAAAAACAGAACTAAACCACAGTTTCCCATTTGTTGAAATTTTCTGGAATGATCTACACAATGATCTAAAATCATCTTTAATATATATGAATGGGTAAAGGAAGAAAGAAGAAAAAAGTGACTTAAGGACAGCATGAGTTTTGCAAGGCTGAAAATTATACATTTATTCCTAAATCTTAACTCATTGCAAGCTACAGAGTGTTCAAGTACATTAAAAAGTCATTTCAAGGTGTACAGAGGTAAGGAATTGTCACAAAAAAAAAATCTTCGTAAGATTTTAGTTAAGCTTAAGCATGGAAATACTCAAAAACAATAAATACCATGGATCAGTGTAGTCTAACAATTCCTATGTACACTCAGAGCATGTGTATGCAGACCAGACAATTCCTATGTCATCACTATCTGAAACTGTTTTCTCATCATACATTATCTGTCCAAATAGCAGGGTGTGTATTTTTTTCTGTTGTACCTCTGATTCACCAGTCACTGATCTAAACTACAGTGATTATTGCCACACCTGGCTATGAATGAGCTATACCTTTATGAGCATTTGAAGATGTCATAGTGAAATCAAAAAATGTCTTTTGCACTAGAAAATGCATCTAATTAACTAGCTAAGGGACAATGCTTAACATTAGCAAACTGTGTACGTTTGGAAAGTGAAACGGTTGCATAGATATTTCATCCTCTTTCAAAGACAGCACATTTAGAAATGAAGATAACACTTGCATGTTTTCTGGAAGGCATTAAATTTAGAAAACACGTGATTTTTCCAAACATAGTATGGTTGTTCACTATTTTCTCCTCTCATTGAGCTGGGAGTATGACCTGATCTGTACCACTTTCATACGCAAAGTTCTAGTCTACAGATGTCTTCCAAATTAATACTACCTAAGCCAGCCTGCCTTGTTATATCTTTGTCCTTCTAGTGGTGATCAAGTTTTATTAGTTTAAGGTTCTGCTCTTCACCTTGGGTGAAACAGCTTTCTTATGATATAACTCTTCCGATGTCAGTAGATTTCAGCTGGAAGAGACCTGGAGGGAAATGCAGAGTAAACTTTAAAAGCCTGTGGAAATCTGTAACATCAAATCTCAGTTTCATGTCTATACTGCATCACTTTTGTAGCTGAAGGAATTTACCACAGAAATTCTTAAGTAGTGTTAGCCTATCCTCACTTCCTTTTTTTTTAAAACGAAGTACTTTAGGCGTACTAACAATTATTACATTGTGGTTTGAGAGGTTTCCAAAGCACATGAATTCTGAAAACATAAACGCTTTATTTTTTTTTCTATTCCTGTTTTTGCAAGTGTTTGTTCTTATCATTTTCAGACCATTTTTTAATTTCATAGCAGAAGACAAGATACATTAACTGTCACTTGCAGTGGAAAACACAAAGTATATCACAGATGGAAATGGTTTATTGCAATTATTCAAGTGTCAGATAGGGAATAAGCAATGAGTAGGCGGTAGCAAATGTGAAGAGAACTTTATTCTTTGAAAGAAATACAAAAAAACCTGCCACACTGAACATTTTTAATATTCCTGCCATTCTTAGGTATAAAATAAAATTATCCAAGTGCAGTGAAAGTACCCTGTAACTGACAAAAATTACCAGTTGTTCCTGGCCATCATGTTCTTTTTAATTTTGTTCTATTCATTTATTTGACAGATACTTTGCCTGTTTTGCAAGATACCATACAGAGACAGTTCACCTTTCCAACTGGAAAATCAGATTAGACTAATCAGGAAATAAATGTAAGAGTTCAATACCCCTATGACCATTAAATTTGACAGAAGTTCACGGTGCATAGAAGTCATATGCTTATATATTACTGATGAATATTCTAATCCTATCTAAATATAATGCTAATCTGAATGTTTATTTTAAAAGATTTTATTGCACTACAGGGCAGATTGCTACTAAATGAATCCTTGACTAAATCATCAGGCAGCAACCTAGATTGCAAAACTGTGAGAAAAGAATCATGGTTTGATTCAATCTAGGGTCACATTTGATATAATAAATATTTAAGAATGGGAGAGGTCCATTGTGCATATGTGTACAGTGCTCTGTGCACTCTATAATCAACATGGCAAAAAAACCTAGTCAGTAAAATTCCCATGGTCAGGTAATAAAAGTGTTTTCTAAGTAGTTTTGAAAGATTACAGGGAACTGCAGAAAATGCAGGTGCAAACAATGCAGCCACACTGTGATGGGTTCAAACAGAGAGCTATCTTTGTGCACCATCAGCTTCATTGCCTCATACAGAACCCCATGCCTTTTAAGACACTCACTTCAGAAAGGGGGAGAAGCTTCCTGCTACAAAAGTGTAATCCATCCACAGCAACTATCCCTCAGATCATAGAAAATAATGTCATAGTCAACTTTTTACCTTTAGCCAATCTTCTAACCTGATTGTGCAGAGCTGTGCCTGAAGTCAGTTCAAGATTTCTCCTCCCACCCTGCAAGAACCACCCATTAAGCAGATGGAGAATTCAGGTTTCCAGCTGTGTCTCTGCCACAATTTCTAAGCAGTGGCTGGTAGTACAGATTGGTTCAGTGGAAGCATTCACAAGGAGACCACAGAGCTGAAGCCAGCCTGGCCTGGGGGCAAAGAAGTTTTCTATGTCCTTCTCTGGAGCTGTAGCCACCTGCTCCTAAAAGTGCTGCAACAGGAGATGTGACAATGGCTATTGATCAAGTCAGTCCAAACTCTTCATGGGGATTCTTGCTTCCTTTAATTCTTCCAACACACTGGAGTGTGAGATGGACATAAGGCAAGCCTGGTACAGACTTTGCTAAAACTCCTATCTCAATTTACTTAGAGTCATCCTTCCTGTAGGTTTTACCTTTCCTGTACACTTGAAATTATCTCAAAGCAAGGGCACAGTGCAAGTTATCTGCAAGCTTTCACTGAATTGTGAATCACTCTGGACTGCTCCTGGCTAAGCAGTGTTAAGGGAAATTATATTGTAGTGCAGGAAAGTAGTTAGAACTCGCAACAAAAAGAATGTTGAGCTTTCCATAGAAGAGGAGAGGATTTTTTCATTGTATTCATAGCAAGATGAAAGTCTCAACTGGTACATAAGTCATTTTTTGCAAAGCATAAAAATGTTATTCATATAACATATAAACAATAAAATGTTATTCATAACACTCCTTCTTCAGTATATCAGCTTAATCAGTTACAAAAGCTTGGTTTAGAGTTTCTGCAGGAAACAGTAAATTCTAAACAAACCCAGTTTAACTCTATCCCAGTGCTATGGTGCATCCAGCTGTGCTAATGCTTATCACATTAAAACTGTTAACTGACAGATAGTCTAATCCATTCTGGTAACTGATGCATGTAAATTCTTGAATTAAAGGAAAACATGTTTGAGAAAATTCCTTCCAACATGTTCAGCTGGTATGAACTTTCTCTTCCCTCTTTTCCCTTCATTGACTAAAGGCCTGTTCCATATTAAAACACATTCTGTGTTATTACAGTTCTTGTCTTTCAGTCTGAACCAGAAGTCTCTGAGCTCTAATGGTAATTTCTGCATCTATGCAACCCTAATTCGAAGATTCAGAAAAGCTACTTTTCTCACACAGAACTTTTTGAAATCTGTTACTATGCTAATGCTGGTTTGTTATACTAAACTGCCCCCTTGTGTTTTTTGACTTGAAGCAAACACATTGTTCCTGTGTGTGAAGTGGAGGGGTTCATGACAGGTAATTGATTTTTTAAAAATATGTTAGCACCCTTTGAAAACAGCACTAAATCTTGGTCTGAACAAAAGCAGTTATTCTATATGGGGTTTTATGTAAATATTTTTATACTAGCAAGAAGCAGTGCTTAGGAATGACAAAGTATTTTGAAGCTTAATAATGCAAAAAAATTATCAAGATAATGTACTGTCCCTTAAAGTAGGGTGAAAATCGGTCAACAGTATGACAGGATGAGGGTCCATTTAAATGAAATAAATAAATTTCCGTCAAAAGACATAAGCTTCTCCTTCTGCAGATCAGTACCAGATAATTTAGAAAATTAAATGTGTTCAATGAATACCACACCTGAGCTAATCTCAAAGTCAAACTTCTAGTAAAATTTCTGCTAGAAAACAAGAAATACTTGAATGGAAAGCAAAACCAGAACTATCACAGCAGACCCTCTGTCAGTGAGAAAACACATGAACTTAAATTGATGAATCAATTCAAGTGAAAAGAAATCAGAATAACCTCTCTGAATCCTCATTTTTATAATATGGACAAAAAATGCCCTTTACACTCCTGGATGAGATGTGTTTGAGAAGTAATAACATACTGTTTGAAAACCAGTTCCCTTATTGTTCAGTACCAAAAATTAACATTGAACAAGAGAGAAGTTTGGTCATGTGCACCAAAAGTGACAGAAAGATAAAAACGGCAGTTACTGACTCCCTGTTCAGTCAAGGGAGAATTTTCAACTTTTCCTATGGAACTTTATAAATGAACCCTGAAAAGTCTGGTTATAGGAAATATTCTCTATATTTCCATTAAAAAAGCAAATAGGTCAAACAGGGGTGGAGTCGTTTTATGGATGGATGGATTCCCATCTGCAACCTTCAGTGTGGAATACTTCCAGTGAAATAAAATAGTTAATAATAATATTTACTAGTAGTGGGCTTTGGTTTAATTCCAAACCAAATTCAAAGTATCTCACACATTCCAGGGACACTTAAAAAAAAAAAAAAAAAAAAAAAAGGAACCGTCTTCCTTTGGCAATGTGATTTCAATAATGCCCTTGTGCCACAATATAATGCAAAGGTTTAAACTTAATGATGAGACAGTGCAACAGGTTTGGGTGCAATGAGTGAGAATGCTACTCACCTATCTTCAGCACTTTCCTCTCAATTATATTCCATGTGGAATCATGTTTAGAAGAGAAAGAAATTTCCCTTTTCTTTTTAGAATATGACTCCCTGAAAACATTCAATTATTGCAATTTGTGTGCCCTGACACTGGTGCCAGTGAAGCTGCTCACGTGAATAACTATTCATCAGGATGAAGGAGGAATCAGCATTCATGGTCAACCAGAACCAGCAGTGAGATAGGCAAACATTGTATTTGGAAAGAAGATTTTAAGTCAAGACAAGAAATTATTGTAAATACATGTTGTCTGAGTTTTTGCTGTTCTCCTCTGTCTCTTTTAGAAGTTTTCTAAAGTTCTGTTTTAGCCTTCTGTGTTTACCTTTTGCAGTGGAGTCAGATACAATTTTACATAAACAACTTTCTTGCTATTGTAACAGTATAACCATGTTTACATTCTTCTCATAAGGAGGAGACTGTTGATGGACTGTTGGGTTGCCCAGTGTGGTTGAAGAGGAAGATTTTCCTCCTCCAATCCATGGTCACTGCTGGAATTCGATAAATGTTGAGCTTTGTAAATAAACTTCCTCTTTTTTCTGCCTTGGACATCACGATGTGTGGGTGTCACGTGGACAAATACAGTCATATGTTAAGCTAACACTGGAATATATGTTGTGCATACAACAGAGCATGAGCTATGAGCTATCATATATAGCATGAGCTATATATGATTACCAAGAAAAAAAGTAGTCTCTTACTAGTGAAAGGCATTAAACATGTAGTTCTGTAAGAACAACAGCATCCTAAAATAATTCTGACCATGAGACTTTGTCCTTCTAACCAAATGGGAAAGCTTATATGATTAAATTCAGTAGAATTCATATTATATTAAAAAATTCATTTGAGACAATTTTTAAAAAATAGCTACCTTGCAGAATAAAATTAATTCTTTGACTTTCTTGACTTTCTTGAAGAAAGAAGCAGAAATCTAAAGGCTACATTTTAATTTGAATTACATTTGCCTATATTTTTATTGGTCATCTATATTTTTTAATGAAATGATAGAACATTTGCTTTGCATCATGCCCCAGACCTTGCATTTGCATACCCCTCAAGGACATTGTGGGGAGAAGAAAAGGCAAGAAAATGCATAAATGATAAATGTAGTCTTTGCCAAAGCTGAACCTAGTTCAGCAGATGAAAAAATTTAGATCATTTGATATGTTTCCCAGCAATTAAATGTAAGGACTGTGCCTTAGTCAAGTGCAAGGAGCAAGGGAGATTCAGCATCATTGAATCTCTGCCATGGCAGATGCACTGCAAACACAAGGCAATGTGACTGATACACAGTAACCTGCAGGATCAGCAAGGGATTTGGTGTGATTTTACCAGACAAATCTCAAAATATTTCAGTGCTTCTACGCATTTTTGCCAGATGTGTAGACTGTGACAGGGAGATGTTTTCCATGGAACTCCATTAATCACAGAGAAGCTGAATATTGAGTTTCCTGCAAGTTGCAGTCTTCTCCAGGTTGTTTCTGCTGTTTCTGACCTTGCAATAAACATAGTGGCAATGAGTTAAGAAGAGAGTGTAACCCGAGGGAAAGAAGAGATTTTCAGCCTCCTCTAGGAGAGGCAGATAGATGGCTGGCTGACACAGGCAGGTCACAGAGTGTAGTGCACTGTAGTGCAGCAGGAAAGGTTTCACTGAAGGAATAAAGTATCTTTCAATGCTGGTTATGCAAATTAAAGTCTCCAGGCTTAAACGGGCATGGGTTAGACTCGGGAGAAAATTTCAGTGAAAGAAAATGTGGTTTACTGGCACATTTAATGGTTCAAAGCTATTGCAGCTAACTGGCCAGGTGGAGCAGTGGTGGAGTTATTCTAGTCGGTGTGGGACTGAAAGAAACAGCAAAGAACAGAGAGCTGAGAAACTAGTCTCTGCCTCTCATCTTAAAATGTTAGGACACTTTTTAATTCTGTCCAAGAAGATATGGCAGAATCCAGCATATTGATACAGTTTCTGTTCAAAATTATTATCACTCAAGCTTTTCACATTGCACTTCTCATTCTGCTTTCCCATTTCAATCACTGTCATTCACATAATAAGCAAAAGTAGTGAGATACGAAAAGACAGGAACAGGTGCATAAAGAACAGTCTGTGAACTGAAGACCTAAAGGGGTATTTTGGGAGCCAGCTATTTCCAGTGCACTGTGCACACACTACTGAATGTTTCATTTTTATGACAGATCAATTCCATACACCTTTTACCAGTCTGACTCATCTGGGCCTTCTGAAGATTGTGTTTGTAAAACTCACTTTAGCACAGTGAACATTACATAAATACTGGAGTGGATGGTCTCTAGCCAAGTTGTTCCAACAGATCTTTTGGGATTTAGCTACATTTATAGGGAACAATCTAATCCTTATACCACAGTAAGGAGTGAAAAAGTGACAGCATTATGCAGTCACATTAGTGCTGAATTTTATCTCTAGCACCTAGACTTGATTAGATATTCTTTGGCATGTAATTTGACTGAAAAAATACTTTGGTGCTACTACAGGAAGAAAAAAAAGTGTTCATAAGGAATTGGAATACAGTTAATCAAGAATCTTTTTTCTTTCTGTCAATCATGAAGAAAAAAAAGAAGACAGAAGTACTAGCTGTGCTGAAACATAAAGAGCTTTAGAAATTGGAATATTATATAACAATCGTTCCAACTCATATAAAAAAGGAAAGGCAGTAACAAACCTTGAGAGAAGAAAGATATAATATTGTCAAAAGAAAATAGAGCTCACAATTAGAACATGGAAATCATTGGACACATACTGAAAAACAGGGAAGATAATTCAAAATTCATCTCACTCCAAGAGTCAGAGCACAAACCACTTTGGTATTTTTTCCTTACTCAAACAGTAAAACAGAAAACATTAACTTATAGTCACAGGTATGATCCATGTTTTAAGTAGCATGAGAAATATACGTCTGTAGAATGAGGAATTACAGGAGAATCTCATTTGTGATTTGATTGACTTTATTCAACCTTCTACCCCCTCCAGCAGTCTCCATTCCTCCCCTTTCACAGCCAAAAAGATCTTTTACAGGACCACTCTATACAGCATCTTTTCCAGTGTGCATTTTCAGAGTCCTATAACTAACTTGTTGTCTGAAAATTAACTGCAATTTTGTAGCTGAAAATTAACTCAGTATTAAAAAAAGAATGATTTTCCCCCTCTAAAATCATTCCCAGAACATCTGTGGTTGCAGGTTTTTTTCCTCATCTTTAACCCACTTTTTGCAATAGCATTAGGAGTAGCTAGCTATTATCAACAGCTCCTCATTTACATTAGAAGCCACTATATAATGGCAAAGAGCTCTGATTTGATAGTATTGTCCATAAACATTAACTCTCTTGTAATGTTCTACCTGTTCTGGTAGTCAAGGTCAGTGCTGGAAATTTTCTTCAGTTTATGCTCCAGCCCATCCTAAAATATCTGTCATTGTGAATGCATTTCTGCTCCTTTACTGTCTGCTAAAACCACAAGACAATCCCCAGGTTCGTCCTGTTAAGAGAAAAGCACCAGAACCAAGCTGATTAACTGTTTTATCACAGGATGACACCTAGTAAGTTTAATGGTACTCTTAGATGGCTCTGAAGGAGAATCTACAAGACATTCTACATAATCACAGTGACTTCCTTAAAATCACCATCCATAGGTCTTTTCACTCTGCAGTAAGTAAGGGGTGTCTACTTTTCAGGCAGCATGGAAGATGCCAGAGGGAAAAAGACAGTAAGTAGGTAGTCAGTAGGAAGATGGATCAGGCATAGGAATTTCCAGTAATTTCCATAGTAATAATCAGGCCAGGAGCCTATCAGGGTTGGCTATAGCTTAGCAGCATAGGCAAGGATTAGGTGATCTTCCCAAGAAGGGGAAAATGAGACTTCATGGGAGGATCTTTCTGCTTTCGAGGGAAGGGACTGTGGGAATGTGTGAGGAGACAGGCAACGGGTGTGGGCATTGCCCAAAGCTGCAAAGTGGTGGGAGGGAGGCTGCAAGTTTGCTCTCTCACAGCATACTTCCTTCCCTTCCCCAGCCATCAGAAGCAATCTGGCAGGAGGAGCCATCTCCCCAGGAGATAATATCTGTGCACGAGCGTGCACACCAGGCACTGAAGTGGAGTGCTCCTTTGTCGTGTTAAATAGTCCTGTCTCAATATCCTCATCTTGTCCTGGAAAATTATAGTTCTTTTCTCTGATTATACCTTTCTTGTATCTTTTCACTCTGCTCAAAGCTTCTTGATGGTAGTTGCTCAGCTACTCATGTCATTCCTTTCTGCAGGCAAAATATCCTCTCTTCTTTGTCAGTCACTTTTCTTGCCTGTTCTGTGCAAGAATTCCATCACTGGATTGTAGTAATGCACTTCCACACCCAAGCAGGTGTTTCTATATAAGGAAAAGAGTTTTGACTCGCCTTTGAATGTGTAAGGAAGTTAAACTAGAATTTTCCATAACCTTCTCATTGTAACTGGCCCAGTGCCAGCACAGGAGCATTGATTTGGCTTTGGAAATGTACCTCAAAGCCTGTTGCCAATTCATTGGGCAAGGTGCCAAAAAACCCACCTGAACCATCAAGTACAAAAA
The DNA here is from genome assembly GCA_017589585.1 of Phylloscopus whistleri. Taxonomy (NCBI): domain Eukaryota; kingdom Metazoa; phylum Chordata; class Aves; order Passeriformes; family Phylloscopidae; genus Phylloscopus; species Phylloscopus whistleri. The sequence goes on from JADMLD010000103.1 coordinate 634,640, forward strand.
AGACTGCGCAGAGGGGCTCGATCACTTTTTTGGACAATCACAGCCAAGGTAAGTGTTCTCTGCACTGTGTTAGATTATATTTCTTTAGCTTTATAATGTGTATTATTTTTGTCATTATTAAAACATTTTGTTTTGCAAAGCATGTCCAGAGAAGTTATCTTGCTATTATTAAGCCGCTCTGGGAAGTTGCAGGTCAACTCTCAGCCTTGATACATCTTCACCTAGCTTATTACACACTGGCCACATGCAAGATTGTATCCCTGGATTATTAAATTCCTGCTATTTTCCAGCTAAATTTTAATCTATGCTTAGAAAGAATGCATATTCTTATTACATTCCAATCACAAAATTTGGTAACACCCTTACATGGTTACAGTGAAGGAAATGCCAGAGTGGTAATGCAATTATATTTGAGACACTGGACTGGAAAACAGGTAAATTCATTACCGTCAATCTTCTATATTTGCACCACTTTTGCTTAATCATAAGGTGAGAATTACTGGGCCAGAACTTGCATTTCTGAACTGATATTTAAATGTGTGCCCAGTCTACAGAATTATTTTTGTATTTTTTATTCTGATTTTTTACCTTTATATAGTATGATTGTCCTTTAGTGAATTCAAATGAAGACTATAAATAGAGGCACTCAGAGACATTCTTTCTCCTGCACAAGTAAACTGTAGCCATGGGCCAGCAATTGAGAAATTCTCTCTTCCATTTTCTTCCCTTCATAATCCATTGCTCTTGAACACAGAAACAATTTCAAAATATTACAGTCGCTGTCCATTTCTTGATAAAGGACTTTATGTAGGTGCCATCAAGCAATTGTATCCATTGAAGAAGACTTTGTATTTTCAAGTAGCAATAAGACAAGCTACCAGAAGGACAGTTCATTTGAGAGAAGTCAGAAAGCAGAAGTTTTCTTGTTATTAATAAACTAATGGCATAAAGGTCATTGAATCCATTAGAAATGCTATAGCCTCAGTGGAGCAGCTCTGCTAATTGGGTTGTTGATGCAAGGTCCCAGATTCCCCAGCCCTCTCTGCACAGGAGACCATGTGCTGTATTGAGAATATCACTGAAAGCACTTCTCCCTTCTGCAAGGAGAATGGACTTTAACAGCAGGTTAGGATGAGGATTAAAACAGCTTCAGACAACTACTGAAGCAGAGTATACTTTTGGGTAGCATAATAATAATAGACCAAAGAAACAGAGATCCCAATGAGCTGCGGTGCCAGCTGCAGATGAGCTCTGGGTGTGGAGTCCGAGGCAAGAGGCTGTGAACTGCCCTTAGCACGACAAAGGCCCCCGGGTGGCCCAGGTGACACTCAGAGACATGTCAGGAGCCGAGGACTCCAGACTTTCACATCCTTAGACTGTGAGGGTATAAAAGCCCAGACTTCCCTTTGTTCGGGGGTCCCTCCTTGGACCCAGCTCAAGCTGTGACTTTGTTATTGCTCCATGATAAATTATTTAAGGATCTGCATACCTGAGACTGTCCTAAAGGAAACTTGGCTTTGAGCCTGTTGAGAGGGCCCGGTGTGACTGTGTGAGCGTGGGGTGCAGCTGCAGAGCGGCCTCCATCCCAGGGAGTGTGGGTGTGAGTGCTGGAGTCAAGCTGCTGAATGGCCAGGCGGGCAAGGCTCCTTAACACAAATACAGACATAGAGGCAGAGCAAATAGGTAATCCTAAAGGTCCCTTCCAACCCAGAACATTCTACCATTCTATGGCTCTATGACTGACCTTATTCTGAAGCCGCGGGGGCTCCGGGAGACGGTCTTGTCCCGCTTGCTTCGGCTTGCCCCCACCGCCCCCGGGTCCTTCTGGCAGCAGGGTGGCGAAGGAAATGATGAAAGGAGGACCTTGCGGGGGTTATCAATAAGGTTTATTGGAATCCCCGAGCAGGGGAACAGTGTCACCTCAGAGGTGACACCAGGCAAGGCGGGGACTGCCCAGCGCCTGTTGCTTTAATACCGGGGAGGAACAGGGGAAAGGAACCAATCAGAGAGACGCTCCAGGGGTGAGAGACAGGAGAGGGGACAAATCTCCTGGGGAGGGGGGGCGGGACCCCCGACATCCTGGCCAATCACTCGACGCTCTCCCCAGAACTTTCCAGAGGCAGGGGGGAGACTGTGTCAGGATTGACAGGTCTGAGAGGCAGTGGGAACAGAGACTGACATAACAGAACAGGGGATACTACGGTGAATAAACCAAACTGGGGTACGCAGAACAAACCATTAACAATTAAAAGGCAAATAAAATAACGCACCACTACATTATTCAAAGGCCAGCCTTGCTGAAACAAAACTGAAGTTATTAGCAGAGCAAGTTCTTCCCTGAGTAGTCGTTTCAGAGGGTTCTGATGTCTTATGAAGTGCTCCATAACCAGAAGGCAAGAGTCAGGGTTTACCTCTCCTGACAGAAGAAGTCAATGTAGCAAAGACTGCAGAGGCTGAGCAGCATGCTTTCCAGCCCTAAATTGTGATGGTGGGTTTGGAGCAATTCCTTCAAATTCTCTGCATTTCATTTTCACTGTTACTAAAGGGATAATACTTAGTAAATGTTCTGTTCTCTTTCTTTCCGTTTCAAGCACTACTTATTTACAGGTTGAGAATGCTCCATATTATTAAGCATAAAGAGAGCAGGGGAGCCTATCCTTCACTTTTTGAAAAGTATTTGAGAGTGCAGTATTTAATAGTGGAGATTATTTAGACAGAGTGTGGATTACTTCAGTTGCAAAGAAATGTATTCAGTTAATTACAAATTTTTGTGCTGATCTTTGAAACAAAACACATTAATACATTTTGAATTAAATGAAAAATTACATTTTTATAGATTTTTAGAATACTGCAAAAAATAGCTCTTGAATTCAAAGTAAACAAATACTGCAGCATAAACCAAATGAAGATAAAATTTTGTTTCACAGTTCAGAGCACTGTATCCAATAACCGTTTCCAAAAAAAACTTTTGCATAGATGAAAATAAAAAAACAAGAGGATTGGAAAAGAGGAAGATATCAATAAACAAAGGCAAAAATATATTGTGACATGTGAATTTTTTTGTTGTTGATTGGACTGAAATAAGCCACTGAAGAAAAACACAGTATGAGAGTAAGAAGATGTTACCTTACTGCATTTCCTGAAATCCAAAAGCCATTGAAATTTTATTCCAGATTCTGTCCTCAGTAATAGTCGTATCCAAAATTTGGTGTACAGCAAACTGCAGTAAATAAATTCAGGGACCTACTAATGACAGCATATTTCAGAAGCTTTTAAATCACATCCTTTTTCTGTCAGACTCTTTAATGTCAGGAACTTCCTTCATATTTTAATTCTGTATTTCACAGTCAGAAATACAGGATGTAGGAAAAATAGACTTGTTTCTTTTAGAGTGTAGAATAGAATTGCATAGAATAGAATATTTCACTTAAAAGGACTTACAATGATCATGCAAGTCCAACTGCTTGACCACTCAGGGTTAGAAACTTAAAGCATATTAAGGGCATTGTCAAAATGACTCTTGAACAATGACAGGCTTAGGGCATCAACCACCTGTCTAGGAAGCCTGTTCCAGTGCTTTATCACCCTCTCAGTAAAGAAATATTTCCTAATGTCCAGCCTAAGCTTTCCCCGTGTTGTTGATGATCTAGATTTCCCTGAAATATTATGACTGAATCTTTGACAGGAGATGACAGCCAGTTCATATGGCCTAGTATGAATTTCAAAGATCTTAGAAACCCATTTTTTTTTTTATTTAGCTGTTGCCATTAGCAATGCCAAACACATCACAACATTGGGGAAGGTAAAGTAAAACATACTTGCTGTCATCATTCTGATTCAAATGCTATAGCAATCATATTACATAAATTAAAACATCTGAGTGCAAAAACTTGTTTTAAATGTTCCTAATGGAGCTGAGTAATGTTTGCCTGAGGAATAACAATATCCTTCAATTACTTCTTGGCTAAAGTGGAGTTTAAAACTAAACACTGTTACACTTAATTTTTAAAATTCATGTGAAAAAAAAAAATGCCTTTTGGTGTCTTTCATCAATTAATCCAGAACCCAGAGCTCAATGTCCATCTGAAAGTACACCTTCAGTGTCCTGAGAAGAGCAGGTATGGCTATTTGAAGTAGCTATTGGCTAGTGCAACAAAAAAGCCATTTATAGCAAGCTGTAAGGAAGCAAGGACCCCACAAGTGCATAGGAAACAGTGTTACCTTTCACACTTTAGGTATTAGGTCAGGGCTTCACAAAAGTATCTTTTTACCAGGTATACTCCACCCACAATCCTTTCCTGGAAAAAATGGACACTTTTTTTTCTTTTTTTTTCTTTTTCCTTTTTTTTTTTTTTTTTAAGAATGCAATAAAGATCATTCCTTTCATTTTATAGGGAGGGAATTGTTACTCATCTTTGTACAACAGCTTGATTGTTAAAAAGTTCATCCATACTTGGAGTTGTTAAATTCAGTTCCTTTTCAACCTAAGGGGATTCAAACTAGTGTGATATTTCCTCAAAGAATTACAAAAACAACTGAAATATTCAATAATCTTGTCAGTGAATTAAGTGCAAAATGTAGTAAAAGTCTTGCAGGGCAAAGCTTATAGCAGTACTACTGTCCAAAATCTGATTCGAATATAAATGTAGTTTCAAAAACACAACAGGACCAACAAAGACCAAGAAATGTTCTACCACTGTGCTTCACTTCAGAGCAGAGAGAAAGCCTTGTCTGCAACCAGAAGACATACATAAGAGAATTAAACTTTTCCCAGCAGCATGAAAATTTCTGAATGATACCATACAGCAAAAACAGAAACAGTGCATATCATCTGCTAAAAATGATTTAGAAAATATAAAGCCAGGATGGCTATTCAGCAAAGCAAAAGACAGTACTAGAAACCAGAAAATACTTTTTAAAATGTTGTACAGACATAAAGAAAATGAAAAGCCTGATAAATTTTGACAGTGTAGATGTAAAAAGTGCTACTATGAAGGCCAAGCAAGAGTTTGAGAAGCAAATAGTGAAAAGAATAAAAACTAATAATAAAGTTTTAGTCTAAAGCCATAGCAGCAAAATCCCCTCCAGAAATCCTTGTAAAATCACCAAGAATGGTGTCCTGGTTCAGCAAGGGCCAGCAGCTCCCTGGGGCCAGGCATCTGCACAGAAAGAGGATCCATCAGGGCAGGAGCCTCACCAGCCATGTCTGTTCTTCTGCCCCCAGCCAGGGAACAGGGCAAGTTTGGGCAGCTGGAGTGCCCAGGAGGGTGATTGGCAACCTGTGCCATCTCACTGAGAACAAGGCCAGTGAGAGGAGCTCTTCATAGATGGTGAGATAGAATTGGTGGGGAAGATCAGAAATAAAGAACATTTCAGGTACATGTAGGATGAACAAATCACTAGCAGTAGTTAGCATGGATTCATCAATGGGAAGTAATGCTTACCCATCTTCATAAATGTCTGTGACAGAAGGATTGGCTCGGTAGGTGAGAAGAGAGCAATGGATACTGTCTGCCTTGTCCTCACTGGGGCCTTTGACAGTGTCCCATAAGGTCCTCATAGAGAATCTGTTGAAGAATGGGCTGAATTAGCAGACAGCAAGGCGGTTTGAAAATTGTCTGAATGGGCCACAGATCATGCCACCAGAGCCAGAGTGGGCTGATCAGCAGCACAAAATCTAGCTGGAGACCAATAACTATCAACATACTTTGGGTCTATAACAGCAATTTTAATCACTGCTATATTGAAGAGTCCTGTGTGGTTGCTGTGCTGGGAGAACGGCCCAGTGATTGGTCACACGGGGTATTTCCTTGGCACTGCAAGCACAGGCACAGACCCGCTTGGGACAGGTCTGGGCTTGTTCCAAGACTCCAGGCAGCTTTGGACCAGGGTGCGGTGGTGAGATAAATGTAGCAAGATGAATCCTGCGTGACCCTTTCAGAGAGGTTGGACTCCCAGTGGAGTAAGGAGACCGCACCTGCGTGGAATCTTGTCCAGTGATTTAATTCCAGTTACAGCACTTTTTAACAGTGGGTCTTCCAGGCAGAACAAAGGGACATGTGACTGCCCCCAGGCTATAACCTGGGTGAGGGGGAAAGGGGAGGGCATTGAGCCCTATCAGAAAAGGACAGGGCGTGACCCGAGGGCTAAAGGGCAGCCTAAAGGTCAAATCACCTGTGAGGAGAGGTGGGCTCTTTCTGCTCTGGCCAATTCCTTCGATGGTCAGCCCCTGCACAATTCCAGGGTGCCCAAGAGACCCCGCATATTAAAATAATTCCCTTGGGATTGGCTGGGAAAAACCTACCCTGGGGGAGGGGAAAATCCCCCCAAGGGAACTCACCTTGAAAGCCTTAAAGGCACACTGCAACAGGGTCAATACACGACCCGGTCCAGTTTAACACCATTAATGATCTGGATGCTGGGGCAGGGTGCCCTTAGAAAGCTCATTAATGACACAAAACTGTGAAGTGTGGTGATTCAGCAGAGGATTTTGCTGCCATACAGAGGGCCTGAATGGGCTGGAGATGTGAGCTAACAGGAAACTCATGAGGTTTCAAGGGCAAATCACTGGAGAGGAACAAACCCATGCACCAATATGTGTTGGTGGTCAGCAAACTGGAAATATCTTGGCAGAGAAGGACCTCAGGATCCTGGTGGACATATGGTTGAACATGAACTAGCTATGTGTTGCAAAGAGAGCCAACAGTATCCTGAGATTCATAAAGAGGAACATTTCAGCAGACTGAGAGGATCATCTGCCCCTCTGTGCACTGCTGGTGAGGCCAGCAATACTGGAGTATTGTGTCCAGTTTTGGGCTCGCCAGTACAAGAGAGACATGATATAACAGAAAGAGTCCAAGGCCACAAAGATGGTGAAGGGATTGGAGCACCCTTTCTCTGTTTAGCCCAGGAAAAAATATTCAGAGATGATCTTATCAACATATATAAGTACCTGAAGGGAAAGTGGAAAGAAGGTAGAGCTCTTGTCAGAGGTGCCCAGTTACAGGACCAGAGGCAGTGGGCACAAACTGAAACATGGAAGGTTTCCTCTAAACATCAGGAAGCAGTTTTTTCACTATGAAGGTGATAATCACTGGCACAGGTTGCCCTGAGATATTGCAGAGTTTTCATTCTTGGAGATTTTTGAAAGTGTTTGGGCATGGTCCTGGTCAAGCATCTCTAAGTGATTCTGCTTGAGCAGGACAACTGAACCAGATGACCAGAGGTCCCTGCCAACATCTATCATTCTATGATGAATGATGAACAAATACAAAATATCATTATGCTGTTGCACAAATCTGTGGTATAGTTCACATGCTGAATTTTGTGTTCATTCTGACCTGCTCCTCTCAGAGCAATATGCAGTCATTCCTGAGATGTTTATGAAGAAAGTAGAAGTTAGTAAGTCAATCGATGGAAAATCATTTTTTATAGTAGGATTTTATGCAGAAGTGGGGGATGTTTGTAAAGACTAGAGAAATGAACACAGCTTAATAACACTGTCTGTAAATGCAATGTGTAGGACGTAGAGAGGGAGCAGAATAATCAGGACTGTCAGCCTGAGGAGGTGTTCCTTTCTTGATAGCTTCTTCATCTATTAAACTGAACACTTAGCATCACTGTATTTTCTGTCTGAAGGGGCAGAGATCTTCTAGAACAGTAACCACTTCTGAAAGGTGAAAAGCCATCTTCTTCAGCTGTGATCTTCCTTCTGTCATACCATCCTCCACAACCTGTATACCATCTAAGCATTTAGGTTTGTATTCCAGTCCCTGTATTCATTGCCCCTCAAATACATTAATTCTTATGAGAAAATAGGCTTCATTATCTACTATCATCCCTTTCAAATAGGAGACTAAATGTTCCATGGAAATCTTTCAGCGTAAGCATACATAATACAGCCTTTTAAACCATCACATTTTCATTGTTGCCACCTGCTTTTTCACATAAATCAAGACTGATTAAATCAAGCAAGGTTGAAGGATGGAAAACCTATGTAATGTAAACATTAACTGTGTATTAAACAATTGGCAACAAAACTCTGAAAGTATGGATAAGGAAATAGGGAACAGTGATGTTATTTTAGAACTGGAAACAATTCAGGTAAAAGCAGAAAGGATTATCAAAAGAATGTCCAACACCCATACGAGCAGACAATTCCATATGGAAAATGGGTATGGCTGAGCCCCTTCAGTGTGGGCAAGAGGTGGCTTACATAGATGTAATAAAGGTCTACAAAATCAGGAGTGCCATAAAGAAACTGGATAGGATCATTGTCTCTTCCAGCAAAAGAATTCTAGGTCACCATATGAAGACAACAGGAATCAAATTCAAACCAAAGTAAGTGGCTGGTCTCTGAATTGGTATCAGACCAGTAGAACAGTGAGCCAAAATCTATGCTAAGTGCAAGGTATGTACCTAGATTCAAAGAGAAACTTACAAAAACTTGAAAGAAAGATTAGCTGAAAAGTTAGTAAACAAAAAATATCGCGTCAGGCTAAGGAATTACTCTGACCTGGAACATAGCGAAAGGCTAGGAAGCATTTCAGGGAAATAGCATATGTTCTTTTCCAGTTATTTTTCCTTAGGCATCCTCTCCTGCAACGAATTAAATTCTTTGTTTTACAGGTAGTCTGAAAACAATGCAACTACAGGAGAGATTTAAGCAAAAATTTGGTATTTGGTCTCAAAGAAAAATGCTGCCTGGTGAATGACTGGAGTTCCTGATTTACTTCTATTTAAAAGTCTTTTTTGAAAGTCTAAGCTTTGTTTGAAGCTTTAAAAACCTATAGTGCATCATTCAAGCCACTGAAAAAGCCATCTTGGCAGAAGAGGGAAAGATGAAAAAATAAAGCAATTAACACTTATGTAAGCAAGAGTTATCACTTAACAAAAAATAAGTTTATTACAGTCACTAATATTTTAATCTAAAACAATGGTTAAGCCCAGAGTCCTCTGACTATAGATGCCAACAGACATGAAGAAGCATTAGAAACTGACAGTGATTTCACAAGCCATGTTCTGATGTATCATGTTTCAGCCTCAGAGACACACAGACTCACTAGACATAGAAGTTAAATACTTCAGGCCTATTAAACCTGATTAAGGAAACAAAATCAAGAAGAGAAAGTTTTATAAAAATCCAGCAAAATCTTGTTATAGTATCATTCCTAAAGAACATTTCTCATATAATCAATATAGAAGTAAACTCGCAAAAAAACACAGTAGTAAAAGAAATGGTATCTGTTTCAACAGGACCAGCACATCCCCACTCCCTGAGTAAATTTACATACTTTCCTTATGGAGGGTGACACAAAACATTTTAATTTCGAGTAACCGAGTTAATCATGTTAAATCTAAGGATCACTTCTCACATCTATTCAATAAGAAAGGAAAAATATCACATTAACTAAATGGAAAAACACTAAAAAGTCACATTTTTGGAACTGTGATAAAAGTATCTCAAATTCTAGAAACCTTTTCAGCTTTCAGGCACCAGAAGTATGTACATGTGAATGTTACACTTCCATGAAGGTCTCTCCTCCATTTCTTCTTTGCTTTTGCTTGCAGAAGTTTAAACTCTAACAATATTTGGATAGAGAAAAAAGTCCCCCTGGATCAGCTGTTATTAGAGATGGATTTCTCTCAGGGGACTTCTAAAATCTTAATTTTAATTCTGAAAAGGGCTTTCTGGCCACAAAAAGGAAAAAAGAAAGGACTATTCACACAATCAAGATAGCTTCCTAAATGGCACATATGCTGAGGGGCAGTGCAGCATAAAAGCTGCTCACCAAAGCTGCTGCCATGGGGCTTCCAGAAGAGTGTAACTGGCCCTTTGCGAAGCTGCTCGGGCACCACACCATCACAACAGGCAGTGAAAGCAGCTGCCCACATTTGCAGGCCCCTGAAGTGTCAGTCTGGCATTGCCCATCCAGCCAGGAGCCAGGCAGCAGAGGCTCAGGGACAGCCCCATCCCTAGGCACCCTCCTGAGGATGGGCACAGGTGAGGCCAGGCCAGGACGCCAGCCCACACTGGGGGATGTGGTGCCCGTGGATACCACACAGAACCTGGAGCCTCTCCCCTCTTCACCAGCTGTGCTCACCTGGCTCTGGGGACCAAACCATAGGGGCAAAGGTGCTCTCAGATCCCCCAACACCTGCTACTGGGTAAAATTCCCAGGGGATAACAAGAGGAGAAGCCATATCTTTAAAAAACACTTATATTTCAGTATGCTCTGTGTTTTTCATGTTTTTCACCTGCAAAGTAGGAGCAGATTTAGTTTAGCACTGGGGATCTCCTGTAGCACCAGCCTTTCTGAGCCAAGGAAAGAGTTGTCAGAGCAAAACTGCTGATATGAAGCATCAGTTTGGTTTCTCCAAGGTATTAATAAAGTGACAGCCTGGACTCTCAGAGCACTTTCTCTTGGACTGACTGCTCCCTCTAGTTTGGTCAGATCCTTCCCACACTCTGTCTCAGTTTCATTGTGCTCCCTTGAGGCTCAACATCATTTTCTTCCCTGACAATGTCTATCTTCCCTGAAAATCCTTGCAGTTACAATTCAGGGTGAAATAAAGTCAAGTGTACTTGAAAAGAAAGATATAAAAAGCACATTAATATTGCTGCCAGAATTGCTAGGCAGGCTTCTGAGCCTGATGTGTGGTAGCACCATGATGCAATGTTTGTGCCCTAGCTTGGAATGAAGTTGGGATCAGAGACCTTCCCAAGTAAACAAAACAGTTCCAGAGCCTAGGCACAGCCCTACAAATATCTTAAACATTAGCAAAGCCTCTATATCACTTGTGTCAACTAGCACTCTCCCAAGAGCTCCTGGCACCACTGTGTTCCAACAGGCAGTTCAGCTTTAGCCACCCATCTGGAGAACACAACAATGGAATAACCATTTTCATGTTTTAGCCTTTTAACCATTTTTAGCCTTTGTCATCAGGTTCAGTGCCAGAAGTCAAGCAGTAGGGATACTGTCTGCTACTCTGACTTATGAAAGGATCTGATATTTTGCCATTCAGGATGTCCAACTGGACAGCTATCTTAAATTCCACATATTAACACCCTGCACAATTTCTATTATGAGATAGGTATATGGCAATTAAATCATTCACACATACCCTGGTCCAGAGCATTAAATTCACCCCCTAAACCATGCTTCACATCTTCCTGCCATGGCACTCCTGTCTCACACACTGCCATGAGAGGGCTGCAGCTGCCTCCCTGGTCTGGACTCCCTGTGTCAGTCATGGTCTGGCATGTGAGGCAGGAGAGAAGCTGCTGCATTGCCCCTAAAATGTTTCCTGACTCCCTTATGTAGCACAGTCTGACATGAAGCAGAATGCATCCTTAAGCTATGTGCCTCCAAAACATCTCAGGATATCTACTTGTCATATACTTCAGTAAAACTGTGCTTCTGCATTTTTATTGTATTTTTTTATTCCATGCCAGCATGGTTTTTTTTTCTTTTTTCTACTATCTTTTCATTTGCTTCCCTTGTAGTTAATACTTAATAGCTATACCCATTCTCTTTCTTTTCCCATTCTTAGGTTATTTTACTCTCCCACTTGTGACATCACTCTCAGACCAAGCTTCAGTTCTTCAGACACTCCACTTCTGCTTATTCCTGTAAGATTCCTATTAAACAACTGTCTTACTCTTCCCAAAGAGGTACACAAAACTGTTCCTTATAGAAATGTAAGCAGACCTCAGACTCTTCATGCCATCTTAAGATGTTTCTTTTTGACCTGCTGAAAACACCTCTTCCCAACTTGTCGCTGTTTCGTATTATGAAACATTTTTCTCTTTGTTCCTTAGACTGTGCCCAATTCCAAGTGAAATGATAAAAATACCAGTAACTCTTTACCACAAAGGCATTGTTCTGAGCAGCTCAGAGCTCACTTTTCTCACAGTGAGAGCAACTGAACACTTCCATGGAATTCAGTTCTAAAGACACTGATCTCAGAAAAAATAATTTAGAATAATATAGAAGTGTAATACTGTAGAATAATCTTTGTTTTTTTATTGGTTATCATCTTTATTATCCCCCTTAACTGGTTAGCATATCTTTCTAGTTTTCATTTATTTTTTTTAATCTTTCCCAATAAATAAATACCATCTGACAACTTAGACCACAGGAAATAAGCACACTTGGTATGTACAACTGTTTCAAAGAAGAAGAAAAAGATGAGCTGCCCACTCCAGTACTCTTCAGACAGTGTATCTCTTCCAGCTTATTTGATTTGACAGCAACTATACAAATAATATCTTCTAAACCTGAGCAAACAAACCTTTTTTAACAGCACAACAGATAATGTTCAGAGGTCTATGGATCATCTAGGATGTTCTAGCATGTTGTCTGCTATATTACTTTTTAGAATATGTTTGGCAAAGAAAATTAATATATAGATCCAAAACCCTGTCACTGAACATGCTGATCAGTTTGCTCACATTATGGGTTTCAGTAATTTTTCATATGTGGATGACATTTGAAGGTTTTAGTCTGAGGAATTTTAAACTCTTGTATATAACCCTTCTCCCTCCATCACAACTTATGTACCTGTGACTAGAAAAGTCACATCATTCAATGAAACCATGTGTTACACAATCGTTCTGAGGTGTATTTTGTAGCAGGTGATGACAAAGGCAAAATACCACCTGTTTGAAACTCATGACAGACAAGAGAACAAGGCAAAAGTAATATTTTTGCCTCTTTTTGTTCCATACAAGACTGACAGTTTTTTTGAGGGGACTAAATTTGTCATGTAATAGGGAGGTGTCTTGGTTTGGAGAGACAGGTGTCTGCCAGGGAAAAGCCGAAGCGTCCCTTGGAATGGAGAATGTAACTCCCCCTCCCTCTGAATTATTGTGATTTTGAAATTAAGGGCCTTTCAGGCAAAGATATGGAAATGGAAATAGCAGTTCTTTACTAGGAATATTAAAAATGTAGTACAAAAAACAAACGAACAAAAAAAAGAAAAAAACTGACAGAGGCAGAACACGACCTGACACCCTGTTGGTCAGGGTGTTGGAAGCAGTCCAATTAAGTCCTCCTGGAGTGACAGATGTAGTTCTGAAGTTGGAGTAGAGATGATCCTGTAGAAGGCAAGATAGGTCCAGTCTTCCTCTAGGAATCCAGTGGAAAACATGTTGTTCTGCTGTTCTGACTCTCAGCTTTTATCCAGGTAGGAATGCTTGGCTCCTCCCTCTGGATGGAGCATCTCACAATGGGATGATGAAATGTTTTCAGTCATGTTGTGAGCCTTAATGGCCCATTAACAGCAGATATCCCCCAGGAGGGAGGATGGGTCAGGGAAGAGATAAGGAAACACTGCCCCACCTGGTTTGAACAGCTGGCCCATTAACAGAAAGACACCCACCCCCTCCCCTTTGCCCCCCTACCCCCCCCGCCCCCCAGAGATATGAGATAAAGAAAAACACCTCTTCATCTGGTTTCAACAGATGGGAAATAGAATACTTCTTGCATTTGCAACCCAAGGCAGGAGGAGATTTAGGAGAACATATGACAGTTTCTCTTGATAAAAATACTGTTAAATGCCTGTGTTCTGAAATCAAGCAAGTACTAGACCTCTCTAATAACAATAAATAGAATCTAGGGAGAAAGCATTTTCAAAAAAAATAAATTTAAAAATGCAAATTGGATAATCTATTGTTCATCCAGAAAAGTCTTCCTTATGCTGCTAACTGAAATTTTCTACTGAAGAGTGTTTGAGAAGAATGTCCTATGGTCTCTAAAGAATGACTAATACAAAGATTGTTGACATTAAAATTTTACTATATGTGTCAAGAAAAGAGCTAACTATTGACACAAATAAATAAACAGAAATAAATGCCTACTGTGGATGCTATGCTGTATTGTAAATGCAAGACTTTAGACTGGAAAAATGATTATAAAAAATAATATTGCATCCAATTTTTTAAACCAATAACTGCATGTCTAAGTGGAATCCTCTCAGGCTAATGATTTTGACCACAAGCCTTGATCAGGAATAAAATTGCAATAGAATGTATTTAACTGATGAATTACAGGAAGTACTTCGAAGAAATGCTTTAGGAAAAGCCATTTTCTAGGCTAACACTGACCTTTTCCTTTTTTTTCCTTTTTTTTCTTCTTTTTTTTTTCTAGAAAATAATCTCTAATTTCACAAAAGAAATGAAACTTTCACAGCCTGTGAGTAGGGCTTTCTATTTCTTTTTACAATCTTACAGCCATACTGTTCCAAGACCATAGAAAATTAAATTTCGACTCTGACAATCCCATCATTTTATAAAAGTAGTCAGCTCTGACAGCACTAACCATCAACCCCAAAAAAGCCAAGCTACTCAGTTTGATATCTGATACCTGCAGTAGATTAAGTGCAACAAGCATCTGTCCTTCAGTGTGTGCTTAGGATATAAACAAGGGATTTTTTTTCACAAATTCCTTACTTGTTTTCGTTCCTTTTCATGTACTTATGGATGTTCCAAACTTCCCAACATAATTTTTATTACCAAAGGGTATAGTGAGTGCCAGTTAAAGAAGCTGATCTGGACCACTGAAGTCTTGTGAATTAAAGTCAATTACTACTTTACATATTCAAAATATTTTTAAAACAAACAAAAATATTAAATGACAAATAGAAAATTTACCTGAAAGAAGTATAAAATTTTGAGAAGAAATTACATAAGGCAATTATTATCATATTATGCAAAATAAAATGTGGAAAACTTGTTTGGTACTGTTACCTTGCTGCTCTGTTAGTTTAGAGGCCTACTGAAATATCTGCAGAACTAAAACGTAGATGTCTAATGCACATTAATACAAATTAAACCAAGCTAAAATATGCACCACAGAATGTATCTGGTGGGTGACTTATCAAACCTCTTGACTATTAGAGCAGCTTTGAATCTGTGTCTAAATCTATCTATATGTATTAGTAACTCCATTTCTGACTGGCAGATTTTCAGAATTTAATTACTTTTGTTATGCTAACTGACGTTGTAAATAATGGAAAGAACTTAAGAAAGACACTTTGGTGTCATTTCTGACAGCTCCATGAAAGTAGAGCTCCATGTGAAGCAGTGATTATTTGGTTATGCAAGTTAAAGCTCATCTCCCCACGTTCAGAGGGAAGGGTGAGGGAACCCAAACACCCTGCACCAACTACAAATCTATTCCCATGAGCTTAGAAGAGCACAGAGGCGCAAAGGTGGGGGGAACCTCAATATCCCATGCAGAGAAATCTACCCAGCCTTCCCCTAGGACTGTCCCAGGAAAGCTTCAGGCCCATGGACCATCTGGACCCATGAGCCAGGAGAAGGTGCTTTCACACACCTGGGATGGCAGGGAAAAAGCATTTTGAGATTGTACAGAACTTATTGTGGGATGTTTCAGGGTCAACCAAAGGTGGAGAAAGAGAGGTGGTTTTGGTATGAACAAGCACAGGAATGCAGAAAGATAAAGGGTTGATACAGGCTAGCCCTCATCAGCACACCCTGCACTAGATCAGTGTTCTCATGTGTCTTTTCATTAAACTTCATTTAAAATTAATTTCTAAATGTTGTCCTGAGTGAAGGGGCTCTTTCTGCTGGTGCTTGTTTGTGTTTAGGTCTGAGTGCCAGGGCTGGAGTGACACCACCCATCACAAGCCCTGTGTGTTTGGGGTGCCAGCAGCTGGGGACATCATGGTGTGTGCATCACAGTGTGATCACTTGCAAATATCCAGAGCACAGGGAAGTGACCCAGGAGCCAGGAGGATGAGTGTGTCACTCACAGGGAGACAGCAGGACTTCAGCACTAGCAAGATCAGGGCTTTTTCAGGAAAACTGCTGATCCTACTGGGGCTTGGTGAATCTGCTGGGACTCATTTGTACATGAGAGTTTGCATCTGAGAGTGAGAAAATTGAGAGCAAGGATCCAGGGAAACACTGACAAGGTAATCACTGTGCATGTTGTACATACACATTTTACATCTATATACTTATATTTTCTGTTAATAAACCTTTATTCTAAATAGCCAGAGAGGGGATCAGGATGAGGCTTTTAGTGTTGTTGAATGTCTGTGTGAATGCTTAGTGTTTTCTGCCTGGGTTGGCCTGTGTGGCCAGTCAGCTGTACACGTGTAGGTGTATTAGGTGCACCTGCGTGTCAGTCATTGGGAAAACATGCTCAGCATCACTCCTGGCTGGATCTGAGGGAGCAGACATGCAGCAGCCTTGGCTCTTTCAGACTGTAGCATTCATCACCCCCTACCAGTGATAAAGCCAAAAAGTTGGGAAACACAAAGGTGGAAGGACATCTAATCTTTAAAATTTTATAGTACTGCAGAATAAATCACAGAGTATCCACTTGTAAAAAATTCAGTTCTAAAGTTAGGATTTCGGAAAAAATGTGACAGACATGGAAAAGGTAAGGCACAAATAGTGAAACTGGCAACCTGATGGAAAGACTTAAATAGGAGAAAAGTTAAAATCTATTGCGTTCAGACATGGCTACAAAATAGTTAGAGGGAACTTCATAGAGGTAGAAAAGTAAGATTGGTTTTGCCTATGTAATTTCTTAATTTAAGAAAAGGATATATTCATTGAAACTACAGCCATATCTAAGAGCAATAAATGAAAGTGCTTTGTTACCATGTGCATAATTCAGCAATGGTACTCATTATCAAAAGTTAATAGTCAACACAAGGCAGATGGCTGAAGATGCATATTAACTCAGTAAAATACTAGAAAGATTCAATTTGATATGAAGATGGAGAATAATCACAACCGTGAATATTAAGTAGGATAAAATAATTGGAATTCAAGCCTTTACACCTCAGGGCATAAACCAATGACTAATTAAATATGATACAAAGCGAATGTCCTTCTAAGCACATTTTTCTGCAATTGTCTGTAGCATTTCTTGCAACTGGTACTCTGCTGATGCAGGCAGAACACTATAATTCAGTGATCCAGAGAGCATATTCAATATGTTTTTTAGGATCTATTTTAACTTATCCAGTGGCTTTTTAAATTTATTTATTTAAATTACTTTAGCACTAGACAGCTGTCACAACTCTCTCACCTATACAAAAAAAAAAGCAGGCCACTCAGCTTTTGAGAAGTGTAGAATGATTTTAATTTTTATTGCCAGTTATGTCAATGCTGATGTTTCAAGAAGTGGGTACTTTACAGTTAACTTATTTTTTCCACTAATACATGTTTTGCCATTGTAGAGAACATTACAAGAGCAGATAGTTGTAGATAATTATGCAACTTCTTTGCATAATTATATTTCTCATCAGCCGACTAAACTCAGTAAATAACAAATAAGCGTTCTTTAAAATGTGAGATGGATCATATATCAAAGGTAGATAATTTGTAATGTTGTTTGCCTCTTAAATATAATACTAATCATTGTTTAAAAGGCCATATCTTCTCTCCACTGAGAGGATTTGGTTTTTCTAAGCTGTAAGTCTTTGTTCTGAATGTTTTATCATGGTGAAGTGTACAGTAACGAATATGTCATTTCAGCATTTTTTATTATACAGTAGATAACCAATTTTCTTCAAGTTGCAAAAAGTCCAGGAATCATAGAACTGTTCAAAGAATTTAAAATGACATCTGTATGTTTTTAATGATCCATATTCCTTTTTAATTTGTTGTACATTCATTGCTGTGATGTGAATGTACACAACTGTTGCTTCTTTTTTGATTTAACAAGCCTTCAGATGTGGAAGTCACATGTCTCCATGAAGTTTTCTTTATTTAATATTTTAGACAGAAAAATTCTATTAGCTTGCTAAAATGTTGTGGTGTTGATTTAAAAAACTTTCTTATTATTTTGAGTTATTACACAGATTTAGGAAGCTCTAGGAAACCAAAAAGGGAAAGATTTACATTTCAGCTCAAGGCTGTGAATTCTATTTTGCTACCTTTTGGCAGAGATCAACAATTGACCTCTATGGTTTAAGCTTTGGTTATAAATGCACTTCCTGACAAATGATTTCTAACTACAGTGGTGCCTATTCTTCCAAATTCCAGTTATGGTTGACAAAACTAAAAGGTATACAGGACCCAAATTTCTTACCCAGCCTTGGAGAATGGGATGTGGAGAATCCCCATAGGGTTAAGAAATCAGACAAAACTCCCAAGGTTTGCCTTGTTCTCTTTGTAGCTTTATTCTTCATTGTACATGTTCCACATGCACAGATTTAGTGTTTGTGTAAATTGCTGTAATTATATCTCTGGAGACTGAAGTCCTTTTACATAGGCACAAAGAAAACAAAGTACAAGCAGCAAATACTTTTTTCCCTTTGGCACACTCCAACCTTGACCTTACAACACACAACTCCAGAAGTGGTAAAATGACATTCCCCGTTCTTCTCTGAGGTGCTGCTTGACTGCAATTTATAGGAAGGATGCAAATCAGGTCACATTATCAGAAGACATAATCCTACAAGATTACAAGAGAGACAGAGATAGTAAGTGGTTTGAAAAAGGAAATATTATGTCTGGACAGGAATTGCAGACAGTTCTGTACAAAAAAGAGCCCTTACAAGTTCTTTTCACTCAAAAACATGCTATAAATAATCTATGTCCTAATGTTCTGTGAAGTACTTATATGGTTTAAAAATATTTTACTTGTCTGCAATTGAAATATTCAGAAAGATTTCACACAACACCCTGACACTGAATCTCAAACGAAAAGGACCAGCACATTTCACTAATAGAATGTTAACTGTGTCACCTCTAGAGTAGCAATGCAAAGAGTCCAAAAAGCATCCATATCTGGATAAGATGTGGCAAGTGCAAGCCAATATCCCCTTGAAATGGCACATATATGTTTCCCTTCCTTTATAAAAAGAATGATTCCACTCCTATTCATGATGTTTTAAGAATTCACTGTATGAAGAAATACCCCATTTCAGAAATAGAAACAGAAATATTTTAAATTCAAACCAAATGAAGAAAGGAATTCTATTGGAAAATCAGAATTTTACAGTCAAAAAGAGTAATTTGTCTGATTTTTTCCAGTAATTCTGAGTATTCATATATTCATTATGTTTATATTTTCATTCACTGAGATATTCATCCTATCCAGCAACATCTCAAATTTGAGAACTTTCTTATATTGTGCAGCTAACTAGTAATTTCTATTTTGAATTTTCCACTTGTCAAAACAATATTGTAACCACTGAAAAAAAATTACTCATCTTTATTTCTCATTTGCAGTTTTTGGGGATCTTCAATGATTTACCAAAGTTCTCAGAATGTAGGAATTTATTAAGAAGAATTAAGTGCATATAAATATTTAAGAATATACAACTCTTTATCCTCAAATATTTTAATATAGAGTAATATTACATTCCATTAGCATTTTGTTTATATGGCTGCAACTATAAGAAAAGATATCTGAGCAATGGATTTTAGAGGTATACAATGCTTCCATCACTGGATTTCCTGAGGATGTTTGGATTTGATGTCTCTGTAGAGACAGAAAAAGATCAACCAAAACTCTAAAGACTATGAGACAAAGTTGTTTTCCTGTTACTTTCCCCCCATGACAGTTTTCTACAGAAGGCAAGGTTTGAGTAAATGTCTATATATATATATATATATATATATATAGTATATATATATATATGTATATATATATATATATATACAGGCCAGCATAAATATCCTACTTTGTTCCTATAACACAGTGAACATTATATTTAAGACATGATGCACTTTTAACAATAGACCATATTCAAAGTTCACACTTCAGTTTTTGCCTCAATAAAACTGGTGTTGCAATGCAAACTGGATGAGCAGTTGAAGATAATCTAACATGGCTCTGATCTGCAGTAAGAAAAATAAATCCACATGTCTAGGGTGAAGAATCAGTATCATATTAGCTTGCAACAACCCATGGGGATATTGAATTGGATAAGACATCACCACTCAGAAAATACTGTTCCCTATCATGTCACAAAAACCTGTGCAGAAATATAGCAAATTTCATTGTCAAATCAATTGCTTCTAAACTTTTTACAGTGGTAATTAAAATATACTAATACTTCTATCAACTTTATTGTTGATCAGTATGTGTCATTTGTTTTCATGCAAGTGTGACTCTTATTTCTCTCTCCTTACACTGTCCAGATATATGGGCCTGAAAATCCTTATGGGAAAAGAGTGATCATCTTTTATTTCAGCCTTCACTGAGGTTTCTTTTAACATGTTCTAATAAGAGAGATGCTTTCAGCTGCATCAGTCAAACGATCTGTTGCTTCCTTACTTTAATTATTCTTTCTTCAACTTGGCTGATCAAAATTGTTTACAGTAGTTTGGTAAGTATCTCTATCTCCTTCTGTAAATTATTCCTTATATATAATAAAAATACTTGGAAAAGTATTCCTTGGAATATTTGAAATACCCCAAAGACCACTTTTGTTGTTTTTGATAGCTGCATCAAACTCCTACACTCTTTCTCATATTCTATTGTTTAATACAGTACTATATTCAAAAGATAAATTATACAAATAATTGTTAGTATAACAGGCCTAATATCCAGCTCCTTTTTGTTATCATAAACAAGGCATTCTACTATTCCTGTTCCTACTTCAGCTGATTTTTTTCCCCTCCTCTTTTGTTCCATCTGTCCTCTCCGCCTTGCTGGTCATTCCCTCAAGTAACTCAACGTCTCTCACTTCATTGTGTTCCACGTGGGTGAGACTGCCCATATTTCCATTATCTAATGAATTCACTTGTGCCATAAAACTGTCCAATTGGTTAATAAAGATAGCTCACATTTCTCTTTTTACTCTGATTAGTCCTTATTTTTCAAGTGTTGAAATTTCTATAATGCTTCCATCTGACACTATCCTGTTTTACTGTTCAGAAAAGAATGCTGATGGCAAAAATGCACAGGATAGAACCTTAAGATGATACAAAACCTGCCAAAAAAGTGAGCTCTCCTGCATTTGTGTGGGGTTTTTTTTCTTTTTTTTTTAATATTTTTAGCAACATTTTTGTAGCTTATCTTTGCATGTAAGGAGCTACTGGACTGAATCTCAGAATGTGTGCAAAAAAATAAGGCAACGGCAGGAAGGTAGGAGTCTTTACACTGAGAGTGGCAGAAAGAGATAAGCTTCATGAGAACATGCCTAGATGAGGAAATGTGAGATAATCTGTGGGTATGTCAGCAGCAAAGAGGATGTGATAAAGAGCAGAAGAAAGAAGAAAAAAATGAAGGGAGTAGGTAAAAGGCTGGGGAACTAGAAAACTCAGAACCTGGGAAAAGAATAAAAAACCTCCTTTTTTAATTAATAAAGACATAGAACAAGGAATTAAAAAAAAAATTCTTTGATATGAGAGAGACAACAAAAAATCACAACGTGAGATACCAGGAAAGGAAGAATAAAATAGAGATATACATAGGAAATAATAAAGACCCCAGAACTGAGAAGTTAGCTTACTGAAATATAATATTTACCAACATAAATGAACACAGGTTGGATAACATACAAATGAGAAATCTTGAGCAACTCACAAAAGTCAGTAACTTTTCAATCTGTGTTAAATAAGATCAGTAGGATTAGTAGATGTCCAAGCAGTTCTGGTAAATTAAAGAGAATTGTTGACCACTCAGAAAGACTTTTCCCCAGTGATTTGTGGCAGCAAGCACAGCCAAGGACATGTTCAATGTGCCTAAACAATAATGAATTCACAGCAAAGGAAGACACTTGGCAGCTCTCTGGATAGGGCTTTACAGCCTGTAGCACTGGCCATTTTTAGAGCCATTTCTTAATCAGCAAAGGAAACTATAGAACCCTGAAAACAACCACAATATTAATCACTTGCTTGTTTTGAAGAGACTACAATTTCTGGCAGCCAGAACTATAACACAAGTATTCCACCATGATATGGTGGGAAAGCAGACCTTGTATTGCCCTTCCATTCTGAAAGGTTCACATTCTATGGGTAAATGTTTAGTGCCTCCTGCTACAGAATAGCAAGGAAACGAAAATAAATTTCATCAAGCACATGCTACCATTGTTGTTTGTTATTTGGGTTCAGCACTGACACATGCTCTAATTCAGAGAGAAGTTAAAATGACCTGCGAAGAGTGGCATTGACTTTTCCAGGACTTGAAGCTGTATAACATTTTAGAAATATATGTCCTGATAGTGCAAATTCTCTCGAGTAGAAGCAGGGGAGGAAGGGAGAAAAGATGGTGTTAAAATAAAACTTATTCAGTATTAAATCTGTGTGTCTAAAATTAATGAGCTGCTCAGAAATGCAAATATTTCAAGAGAAAAAAACCTTCAGCTGTCGCATATAGCTTTGATATCTTTTAATATGACTATGACAAGTATGCTATGACAACAACTTTACCCAGGAATACATATGCATATAGCCTGAACAATAACATTTAAAGAAAGACATTTATGGGGAAAAAAAGACAAAAAAAAAAAAAGACAGAAAAAAAAGAAAAACCAAACACAACACCAACCAAAAACAAAACAAAAAACCCTGCAACCTTAAAAAACAAGCAAAAAGAAAAAAAAATCCCACATTTATATAATGTAGCTAAGATCAGCATTTTACTTATTTTAAAGGAAGGTGAAGTCATAATACTGTATAAAAGCAATCTTAGGATACCGGCCCTGCTTTAAGACCACAAGGAAAAAAATAAATCATTCATGCTTAATATAGCCTATCATTCAGCTAAATTTCACTTTTGTTTTGAGATAGGACAATTCATTACATAGCAAGTCAGAGGAAAGCTTTTGATTATTACAGTTCATAGAAAATACTTTCTGGGAAAATATTTTAAGTATTTTCAACTTGCTGAAGTTTATACACTGAGAAATATTCATTTCTATGGGGTAAAGGTCACATTCAGAGCTGACTGCAATCAAGGGGGATTTTTTTAACTTACTAGGTTTGGGTTGTATAATATGAGCTTCCTACTTTAATCAATCTTGATATTTGTAATCGTACCTCATTTATTTCTCTTATAATTTAACAAATTATACAATGGATTGTACAATAAAAACTTATTATATTTAACAGATTATGCAATGGATTGTACAATAAAAAACTGAAATACAGTGTTAAAAGTTTTATTACTTTTATGGTGGACTTAAATTTCACCCTTTTGAAAACTGTGTTCTAATTGTATCTTTCTAATGCAAACTTTTGCATGAACAGAACAATTTATAGAAGTGTCAAGACAAATATTTGATGGTTGATTATAAAGTAAGATTGATGACATCCCTCTAAAATGTTAATATTTCTGGTAATAAACTCACTTTTTCTATTAAATAAAACTTTTTTTCTACATCTAAGAGGTCAAGAAAAGTACTGTTAAAATATGACTGTGCTTTGCTACTTCAGTAGTGTCTTTAATCATTCATTCATTAGCTTGTCCAGGGTGTCCATTTTTATACAGTAGGAGCATAAAATGGGATCTCTGACAGAATCCTGCTTCATAAAATACTGCTGATTTCTGCTGATTGTATAGAAATCCTTTTGTGTATGTTTCCATAAAGTTTGTCCTTGGATCTGAACCAACAAATCATACTGTTAGAAGCAGAGGAGACATTCTCATTATCATATTTAATTCAGTTTATTAATACAAGTATTTCCCCATGTTCTTGTGGAACCTTCACACTAACTTCTTAATTGACAGCAGTGGAGTCATACCATATGTTATTGGATTATGTTACATCAGAAAGTGGTCCTGTGATTAAATGAATTGTGACCACCACATTTCGGTTCCTTTCCTATTCCCTGACTCTAGCCAAATAGGCCCATGCAAACAGTCTGAAAACCAATCTCTTCCTTACAACTTGTAAACTTATGTACAACCCTGAAGTGTTAGCAGAGGACTTCTGCTGAAGCATTTGCACTTCACACATGCAGGTTAATAGCCTAACCAGTTAGCTGGCCATCCTTCCTGGAGAATTACAGCTACAATAAACTTTTGAGCATTGGTCTGTAAGCCAGCAATCACAGTCTGTCATCAAGATCCACTTCTACACATGGCTTATTATCTACTTTAATTTAATTTTATGTTAACTGAACTAAATTTGGTTTGGCACTTGTGAAAGTCACAACCCTTGAAAACAGGGCTTCTGTCATCATCACCCACAGGATCTATGCAGAAAAACTATGCAGCTTCAGGTTTTTTCTTAAATATTTTGGAAGCAATGATAAGTTATTAAAAAACTTCCAGGTTTTTAGCTAATATAATTCCATGAGATAATCAACAATTTTAATTAAATTGCATTATTTAGATTATTTTTTACTACTAGTAGCTTATTGTAATTCATATATCTGCAACTGTAATTTCAGCCTGAAATTTAGTAATAGCCTTATATTTTCAATATCTCCCACCTTCTGTCTCATTTTGGTATGAAGTCTTTATTTCATAGCTCTGCTTACACATATATCCCTGAGCTGAAAACAGTTTAAGTGTAAAAACCAAAATCTAGTATCTATTTGGTTACCTATAGTTATATTTCTTGAAATTTTCAAGAAATTGGGTTCAGGGGTATTACAGAGAAGCTTACTGGAACCCTTTTCCCTGAATTTGAATTTGGAGTTTTATTTATAAGTTATGGTTTTCCCTTTTGATTTAATTTTTTATGAGACATTTTTTCTTAATATTTCAAGGCACCAAGTCTGGTTTGAGCAAGGACACCTTGCTGAAGTCCTGAAATTGTATCTATTACTGGTAGGGCCAACATGTGGCATTTTATGATGCACTTCATTGCTTCTGATGACAGCATATTTCATTCTAATGTGACCTGGAGAGAAATAAACAGTATAGTAAGTATCATGGCAGAGTGGGGAAATAGAAAATACTGAAATGTATGCATTATTTCAGAAGTCAAAGTCTTCCTTATCCTAACTCAGAATTGATACAAATAATCAGCCTTATTTCCAAGAGTAAGTTCAAACACAAGTCAGAGGACACATTGTGTGGACACCTAGAAGGTCAGTAACAAAAAGACACAATAATTCTAATACAACAGTGGGAGAATTTTAAAGAAACTTTTTCTTCAGAAAACCTGATAGTTGAGTTTCTTCTCAGTTGACTTTGTGTACAAGGCATCTCCTGCTGATTAACTAATTCACCCAGTCCAACAGAACCTGTTGTGTGGACACTGCCTCAGCATGTCTGGAATTTTCAGAAGGGGATCCAGCTTCCTGGAGCATCACCAAGAACCCACACAGAGCTGATAATGATTGTGTGACAACAAGAACTACCATTTTACTCCATTATTTTTGTTGCTCTGAGTACTGGGAATTGTCCGACTTTTCATTGCTCACTTTTTACAATATTTTACTTCCAGATCCCATAAAATTCCTGTTTTTTCTCATGCTTTTCAATCATGTCCATTAAACATATATGAATATATGAATAGTAAAATACTTCAGGTTGGCCCATGTTGGTATTTTCCCATTAAAAAGACAGCTGTACTAAGTATAAGGATAAACATGCTCTGGTGCAGGTCACCCACAAGCCACAAGGAAAACCCATCCTCCCATGGAGTACTGCCTCCTCCTTTGACATTTGTGTTCCCTCTGTTTTTCTCACTGTTGGTTTCCTCTGCCCATGTAGTGTTTTCTGCCTTTGCTTAAATACATTTTCCCAGAGGCACCACTATCATTGCTCAGCTGTGCCTTGCATTGGGTTAGTTGAAGCCAGGTGGAATTGGATGTGTCCAACAACGGGGCAGCCTCAGCCTCTTCTCACAAAAGCCAGCAAAATTGATATATCTGGAAAAAAGACAGAAAGAAAAAAGGATATATTATGTGAACAAGTACTTGTTAGAGGCAATACTATTCTTTTCAGCCATCTTGTAACAGAAATTCTTGTTAGAATTTCTTGATAGGAAGGAACCAGAATTAAAATTTATATTCAATGTTTTCTCTCAATACCTTCAAAAGCAAAGGGACTGAGTGGCTTCCTCCTCAACTTGCTATTCATTCTGGTATAAAACTTTTCTGAAAGACACTGAAGAAACAGAATCTCCATGTTAGTGCTGTGCTCAAGAAAGGGAGAAGCAGAATCTGGAACCCCTAAATTTGCTACAAGCCTGGACACCAGCAGCCTACCAAGC
This sequence comes from Phylloscopus whistleri, assembly GCA_017589585.1. NCBI lineage: Eukaryota > Metazoa > Chordata > Aves > Passeriformes > Phylloscopidae > Phylloscopus > Phylloscopus whistleri. Next base: position 660,749 of record JADMLD010000103.1, read on the forward strand.
AAGCCATGAAGTGTAAGTGGGAGGAGGTAAGGATAGGGGAAGAATAAAGTTATAATTGATATGATCCGTGTTTTCTCACCCTTTCTCTAAAAAACAAGAAAATACAGCAAAATCTATATCAGGTTATAGCATAGTGTAAAAGCCATGCCTCAGCACAAGGAAGCAATTCCACTCATAATTGTAAAAGCCATAGCTGAGCTGATGAGGTTTGGCATTAGGAGCAAAATAATGGCTATTAAAATATGGGTCTCATTCAAATTGCTTTGACTGGGAAGAGCGATAGAACATTACAAGGTCAGGTCATGCCAATTTTCGGGGTAGACTTAAGTCCAGCAAGCCAATCATGCAATACATTTCAGATTTTAACTAAACTAAGCTTGAAATAGAGGTACACAGTTGTATCAGAGAAAAATGCATGAAAAAGTGTGGAAACAGGTTTAGAAACTAACAAAAAAGTATTACCCATTTGGCTCCAAAACATAACCAACGTACTACAATAAGAGTAGCCTTTGAAAGTTCACGTCTGAATACATTTTCACTGCATAAATAATAAATAAAAAATTCTTTCTAAAGGAATAATATTGACTTTATTTTATGCTTCTCATTTGTTCTGTGTTGTATTGGATAAGAACCACTTTGGATTTCTCAGATACTCACTTCCTCAGATAAATTTTTAAGAAGACAGAACTTTGGAGAGCTAGAATTTTCAAAAAGGGATAAAAAAAAGAAAAATAAGAGATAATCTTATATAACATCTTGGTTTTCTCATTTGTTTTTAAATTATACTTTTATTTTGCACTATCATGTAATTGTTACTAAAGATCACATTTGCAGGCTAATGTCATTTGTACTCATTTTATTGTACAAAAATATGAAAAAAACTATTTTAATATTTTGTTTCTTCTTAGATCTTATCTTTTTAGTTTTGTTTTGTATTTAATGTTGCCAGAGGCTGTTTTCACACACACAAAAAACACCCAAAAAACAAGAAAAATCCTCCCCAATCTTTCTACTCATAACTTTTCATTATTTTGGGCTCAAAAATACTAGCAGCAATAAAGACAAAGGAATTTCTCAAATTAGCAAGAATTTTGCACAGCTACTTAGCTGAATGAAAATACATGGTTGAATGAAAAGAAAAGGTCTGTAGAGTTATGGTAGGGGTTGCGTCTCTGGCATATTTCCTAAATGAAGAATGTCAACAGTTAACAAAAGAACTTAAAAGTCAATAGCTCACAGATCTTCAAAGTAGAGTTCATCTTTTGAGAAATAGCAAATTGAGGCTTGACTATTACGAAAGAATATCATGGGGTTTTCCGTTCTAAAGAAATCTAGACAAGTAAAAATAGGTCCAGGAAATTACATCCAGAGAAATTCAAAAGGCATAGAATACTTCTGAATATGCTAAAAGGCATGTTTTGAAAGCCTTGGACACTTCCAAATCCCAAAATAGATGGTTTCAGATGACTCTCCCAAAGGAAAACCATGATCTTATTTATTTGTAATGCAGTTTATTATCTTCTCTGCTTTTCCATTAAGCATGTATGAATTGAGTTAGTCATGAGGAACCCAGTAGCTGTGTCAGACACATTTTCCTGAATTTTATGATCAATATTATTATGAATATTATTTTTGTATCCACTTCTCTTACCAAAATCCATTATAAGAAGATAAATAACCTTTTATCTTGTATTCATTCCTAAAATAAGGTATTACACGTCTGTACATGTATTTAGAAGCCTAAGTTGGAAAAGTTAAAATACTCAAGTTATTATTGTATACATAATATAAATAGTCTCCTGCTCAATACTTGTATGGGGCATTAATATCATTTTCTATTTGTAATAAAATCCATTCTTCTTCCACAGAATGAACAGAGAATACTCTGGGAGCCCTGGAAAAAATTACTTGAATGTAGTTTGTTATCACAAGCTTTATTATGCACAGATTAGCACTTAAACCAAAAGAGATATACTAATCATTGACAGTTTCAGAGAAGAAAGTTACAGCAAATAGAGGAACACAGTGTACTTTAGAAAGAAGAAAATCTTTTTAAAGATTCTGCATATATTCAAAGAGTAATCTACTGTTGAATATCCCAATTTACTGTGCTGTGGCATAGAGGAAACTGCCAAAAACTCTGGCCAAAATTAAAATGAAATATGGAGATAGTCACAGAATTACAATTAAGAAGGAAACAAACACATAAACATCAATACAATTCAATATAGAATACTAATATATCAACACATACTATTCTCTGCTACTTGGAGAAAAAAATCTTTGAATTGTATCTTTTTAGCTTCATGTCTTGGCAATTCTTTTGTAGCATTGTCAGATTGCCAGAGTGAACAAAGCATTTCAAGCAGAATGAAGAAATGCATTATCTGAAAATGATGTTAGAGAACATAAAGCGTATCTATCCTATTAATCCAGACATTGAAGCGGTTCAGTTTGTCTTATGCTTAAAGGAATCTAATGAGATCAATGAGAACAAAAACAGAACCAAGGACTTCTCGTGAGAAAGACTAATGAAACATCAGCCAGACTCAGATATTAATTCATTGATTAACCATTTGAACTTTTAAAATTGATACACACAAACAAACAAACGAGTGGATCTCTAGCCCTCATTACATAGTTCTTTAATAAATTCTTTAATTACACACATGGGGAAAGAAATTATTTGACCACACATTGAAGTCAAACCAGCAGCTCACAAACAAGCACACTTACAGTGAAAAAGTATATTATAATATTTTCCTTTTGTTCTAACATACATAATGTAAAAATAACAAGGTGTTTTTTTGATCTCAATTCTTAATTACAGTATTCAGCATGAGCTGCTGATCACAAAGTCCAAGTCAGACTAGAATTTAATAAAATGCAAGTTAGAGCACTGCTTTCAGATTTTAGGATTCTACTGTATCATCATTAAGGTCAATGACTGAAAATATTTTGATATAGGTAGGATCTTATTCATTGAAACTTAATGATTAACATTAGCTTGCCTAATAATTTGCAGCTATGTATTTGCACTATATATACCACCAGCAAACAGAGAGGCACAACACATTCTTTAGGTATCACACTTACAACGTGTTTGCAATGTTAACTACTTAGCCTAGGCTCCATTTACTGTCAACTGAAGGAAATAAACATTTCATGTCACAGTTTCTCAAAGGACCAAAGTTTTGTCCTAACATTTTTAAAAGATTTTCTTCATTTTGTCCTAGCATTTGGCAATTAGGTCATACCAAGGTGCTAACCAATGACCTCATAAAAACCATCCCTATTAGACAAAATACATGACTGATTCAGGATTATTAATGTTTTCAAGGAATTGCATTAAAGGCTTTCCACTGGATATCTCTACTGAAATTAGTTAGTTTTCTCCTTCAAAGGACAAAGGAAAAAAGAAAGTCTTGTTGATCTCCTTCCTCCAAGTCCTGCTCTCCTGATGAAGACTGCTTTCAGGTTCTAGGACATATTTCTGTGTATGCTGTAACAAATGTGCTCTGGGGTGTTTTTGGAAGAGAGATTTCCTGTCAAAACCAAGATTTTTTCTTCATCTGTTAGCAGTAATAGCTACATGCCAGAATATTGCCATTGACTATGAATCATTATTCTTTCCTTGATTGTAGCTACATCATCACAAATGAGGAAGATTCTCAAAGAGCTTTTCTCTTCCAAGACAAATGTTATTGTTTTGGTCTTCTACCTGATTACTGGTTGTTATAATAGCAGAGCTTCTGCTGCAGAATGCTTAATTAGGTAATTTGCAGGATTTTTATCATGTGTTGTTCTTTATCAAATGACAACAGCTACAGAGATTAATAAAGCTGTCAGCTGTGAATAAATTCATAAGTGATTATTTCAATTTCTATTCTCAAGTGTTATGTATTGGGATATTGTCATTTTTATTGAGGGAGGGAACTGAAGTGGATAGATTGGGTAGAATTATCTCCTTAACAGGAGTTAGCTTCAGATTTTGTTGAATAGTGTCCTCCCTAGAGAAAGATCCAGTAGCAGTAGAATTTTAACTAACAGGTTGACAAATTTCTATTATTAGTATGGACTACATGTTTAGCTGGCAATAAGAAGCATCATGAAGTGCTAAGAAAAAGGAAGGAGAAATCACTATCAATTTTAAGTACATTTAAGCTAAATATTTGACAAATTTCCATCCTTATATTCTTGAATGATATAATTTAAAAAGCAGCAGAATTCATTTATTTATTAATATCATTTTAATGTCAATAGATCTTTGATCAATGTAGTATTACATTGTTTGTCTTTCTTAAAAAAAGCTGGAAAAGTACAAATCCCTCATAAGAAATAGTTAAGATCAAAAGTGTCTTGACCATAAACTCACACCACAGTGCATCTTTGTCCCACTTTTTATAAATATCTGTACTCATGCATGAATGTTTGTAGATCAATAGGAGCAGGAGCTGATTAGCAAATGAACAAACAGATAGGGGACTTTTCTTGGCTTGCAATACACATAAAGCTTCCTTCTTCTTTCTTTGCACCAATAGATTTTCTTAGACATAAAAAATTTGCCTGGTATTAAAAATGAAATTTGTAATTTACCATTTACATCCAGAATCTTTCCTTCAGCTCGCTGGTCAGATTATTAAGTGATTCAAATCATCCATATTAACTTTCTAATGAATGAACTGATCAAGTCTAATTGACGAAAATAGAAAACTCACTCTAATTTCACTCACATTTCTTGGGACTAAATAAGTTTGTACACATATTTTAAACCAGAACAAAAAAAAGTGACATAGCCACAGATATTTTTCAAGTAAAAAGGAGAATTTATTCCGTAAAGGAACTGTTCTTTGTCCACAGTGAAGCAGGATGAATTTACATTGTTCCTGTGCAAGGTCATAAAAATGGTGTGCAGAACATCATTATGTCTGGAGAAATACAAAGACAAGTTTTGTTTCAGGACTTACTCAAACTGAAGGAATTTCTCCAATTCACTCTGGAACTTTTCAATGATCATACTCTTTTTGCTTTACTATTCAGCAGTCCAGATTTCTATTAGATTGTGGTCATCTCTCTATTACACTGATTCCTTTCAAACACACTAGCTGCATCTACATTGCCATGAAGAGGAGTCTGAAAGTCAGGCTTCCCACGTCTACCCAGAAATGGACATTGGGCAAACTGGATAATACACCTGAAAAGGGAGAAAACGGTGGACACCTCAAGGACTTGTTCACTTTCAAGAGGTTTCATACACATACAGTCTTGAGCATAATCAAACCTGGCCTATTGTGTTCATGTATTGCATCTGCCCTTATGACTTGATAACAGATAAGTGCAATGATTTGGAAATGCTTCTCAAAAGGTTCCCAGTGCTGCCTGTTACACAGTCACCAAAGATGTCCAGAGTTAAGTGTGAAAAAAAAAAATTCTCTTATTCTCTCTGAAAGTAGAAAATATCCTTTGCAAAGAGCTATTCAGCATCTGTGTGTCATGTATTTCAATTCATGTGTTGTGGATTTAAGATTCTTGTGCAATTGGTTCCCATTTTCCTCCAGCTGATAGATCACAAAAAGGGATCCTGGATCTGGGCCATCTGTTGAATTGACTTCATTAAGTTCTTCAAGCAGTCATACTCACTAGAAACAACAATTACTGTCTCTCCTATATATGTGTTGTGGGCATGGAAACATGGAAAAGCTAAAAATAAATTGAAATACATAACTGCAAATTATTAGGCAAGGATGTTAATCATTAAGTTTCAATGAATAAAATCCTACCTATATCAAAATATTTTCAGTCATTGACCTTAACGATGATACAGCAGAATCCCAAAATCTGAAAGCAGTGCTCTTTTATTAAATTCTAATCTGACTTGGACTTTGTGATCAGCAACTCATGCTGAACACTGTAATTAAGAATTGAGATCAAAGAAACACCTTGTTATTTTTATATTATGTATGTTAAAACGAAAGGAAAATATTGTAATCTATTCTTTTTTTACAGCAGACAAATTATGCACCAATTTACCAATCTTATACTTTCTGTGCAAGATCTAAGGTACCTCTTTAAATGCCATCCAGTGTTGATTTAAAGGTTGAGAATATACCACATTCCTAATTTCTACCACTGGTTAGTTATCCTCGTTATTAAAAGTTGTGTTATTAAGAATCTGAATTTAACTAGTACAAGGCTCTCAACACCAGCTCTCATAATACAGCATGCTTGCAGATAAAATGTATTTTACAATTGATAATTAGTAGTATCAGTAGATAATTAAAATAGACCTTCTTATTAGCCTGCTCAAACAAGGGGTTTAGACTTTCAGCAGTCATATTCTTTTTTCTTTTTTAGTTAACATCAACACCAACAATTTCCTACAGAATTTTATTTAAAAGAAAAAAATCAAAAACATTTAATTTGAAATTGTTGTGGTTTTAAACCAGCTGGAAATTATGCTCCAAGTAAGTGCTTCCCTTCCCCCCACTCCCTCTGGTGAGAAAGGGACAAATAGGCAGAGGTTATGGGTTGAGATAACAATTTACTAGAAAAGCTGAAATGAGATAAGGAGAAACAAGCAGTAATAGCAACAATACTAATAAAAATAGTGCATAAAAACCAACTAAGGTTTCAGATTCTTTCGATAATTGTAAGGAAACCTTTCTTCTAATCCCTTTCTGTATTCAGGTATCACAGACAGTATGTTGGATGTACTTAGCATGTGACAGGAAAATCACATTGTTTTTAAACAGGAGAACTCCTTAGTTTAAAGTTTATAAACGTTGTCATTTGCACTTAATGTAGCATATGTTTGTATAATAACCGTTATAGTACATGCTAGGTGTTTAGGGATTAAACAAAGATCCAACATGGAAGAGAAAAGGGAAGAAGTGTTTTTGTGTGCAAACTCCCTTGAAGATTTTCTCCCTCCTGTTCCTCTCCTTTTATAGAGGCAACTATAACTTCCCTTTACATGAACCTCATTAAAATTCAAAAACTTTCACTTTAACACAGTTTTCCTGAAGTGCCTGGGGTAATTAGTGAAGTGAAAGAAAAAAGTTGGTAAACATGTACTTTAATAAATATTGCTACACTTTGAAAATTACTATAGCTGTGATAAATATGCAAACATAACTATCTATTCTTCTATTCTTTACTAATGCTGACAGCAAAGATCTCCATTGTGCTGCCCCAGCTACTGGAAAATACAAAGCCAAAGATCAGTGAGTTGATGTGTGTGAAGATCCCCAGTGAGCAGACACCAAGGAAGGCTTCATGTAACTTAGTGCTTCTCTTGCAAGATTTGCTTTGTTACTAGTCACAAAGCTTGTTGCTTTTGTCACCATTAAAAAAGTTAGAACGTTCAGGTTTAAAAGCTCAGGTCTAAGGTGTGAGAAATGTCATTCTGTCAATCTCTGGAAAATGCAGCAGCTTGATTGTAATGCAGTTCCATTTATAGCTTTGAAAGCCAGGTGCTCAAAATATCAATACACACTAACAATTAACTCAGGCTGACAGCTCAAGCAAACAATTTTTGTGAAAGAGATCTCTAAAGGAAACAAGATTCTAAGCAGCAAAGTGGAGACAGAGCTCATTTATTTCTTCAGTACTAGAAAGGAGATGTCTTTTCTATCCATACACAAAGACACTTTCACCATGTTCTAACAACTTCACATAGGCTTTTGAAAACATATCTTTTTCTAAGCAAGTTTAAAAAAAAAAGAAACCAACCTCTTGAATCAGTAAGCCTCCAGTTTTCAGAATAATGTCCAAGCTACCGTGAGTTGTCTTCTGAGAAAGCTGTTGCTGCATCCTCTTTGCTTCTTACAAGAAAAAACTCTTGAGGCTGTTGCCCAGAGTCCTAGTGCACATGTTCAGACAGTCTTGGAGTTCACATTCAAGTACACAAGAGGTGTACACTTATGTACTCTACCACAAACTTTGCCTTGGTAGAACTTTGGTGAGAAATGTGGTTTGTAGGCTTGATTTATTAGCATTTGGCTCCAATAATAAGCTAGTGAAAAGAGCTCAATTACCCCTAGAGCTGCAGAGGGCTCACTTCAATTTTTCTACTTCTACAACTACAAATAAGGCTGGACAGTGTCAGTAGAGACAAGAATTTTAGAGTTCTAGGCTGCCTGTTAAGAGATCTTTCTGTTAGCTTAGGTGGGAAGTCAATAGAGACAGTCAAGAAAGATATTTGACCTGTTGTATATCTGTGTTTAACATGCTTGAATTTATTTTTTGGATCCTGTTTTCCTTAGGGATATTAATTTAGGAGAGAATAGATGATTTATAATAACAAGAATCACACAATCTTATTCTAAGTTTCTACCTTATTTTTACTCAGTTGTATTCAGGAGGTTCCATTATGGCCCTGTGTCTCTGCAATATTGATCTGTGGTTATGCTTTATACCCTCCTCTTAAATAAGCTGAAGGTTTGAAATGAACAAAGGAAGCAAACTTCTCCACACAGGTCATAAACCTGTGGAACACCTTGTCATGAAGTGCTGTGCATGTCAAAAGTATAAATGCTTGCAAAGACAGTAACACAAATCATGGATGAAAAGTGTGCTGAGGATTGCTATTCAAAAGATACAGCAGTAGCTTTCACTTCAGGAAATACTTGCACTACAGTTTCTCCAAAGCAAGGGCATTTATCAAGGGAAGCACCACTCTATATGAAGCCTTTTCTTATCATCTTTTTCTAGAGATGGCTCCTATCAAAGACATGATTCTGGGCTGAAGGGTCATTTAGTCTGTTCCAGACACAGCAATTTTTCTTGTAGTTCCTAAACTGCCTGTGTGATCTAGCACTACAGCCCCAATTGAATGACTGCAGTTCAAGGGAATTGCTCTTCCAGAGTGACTAAACCCAAGAACCCTCCTCAGCAATCAACAAAATGAGACATCTGTCCAAGATGTCCTATGCTTATCTTTGATTATGCTTTATATACCCTATTAAATAAGCATCATATATGGCAGCAGTGTAAAGAACAGTATCCAGATATTTTCTGACACACAGACACTAAGACTGTGATTGTGCTCTTTCCTAGTTCATTGCAAAGCTCATAGCCTAAGATGCACTACAGAGATGTGTAAGTTGTGCTTCTCACATGGTTTTGGAAACTGTTTTAAGTAGAAACAGATTTGGACATGTAGAAAACACCTGTGATTTCAGTGAGTCTCTGTGTGACTGCAATCACCACCGCAGAGGATGCCTGGGAGAGGCACTGAAAAAGCTTTTTTCCTGCAGTGAGTCATCTGAGACTCAGCAACCATACCTGTCCCTGCATTTCACCATGGGAAGGCCCTGTGCTTTGAGGCAGTGAAGAGGAAGGAGTTACAGTTGCTGACTGGTTGGCCTCTCCTGGAAAAATCAGCTGTTAAAGTAAAACACCACCCTTCTCAGTGGCAAACCAGTCTTCAAAACCAGAATTACCACAGTTTTCAACATGTAATAGCATAACAGATAAATTAATTTTCTGTGGTTCCTGTTACATACAGGTAGAGATATTATAAAAGAGAGGCCTTACAAAATCAGGCTTTGCTCTGCTGAATTACCAGCTTCTGTTCCCAGAAGAAAGAATCAAAGGAATGAAAAGTCAGTTAACAAACTATTCTGATAACAGGACCATTTGCACCTATAATAACAAAAGATCTGTCCCACTAGAATCCACAAAGGAAAACTGTAGACACCTGAGTAAAAGTCTTAGCACGTACACACAAAACACTTTTTAATCAATTAATTAAGTGGCAAGAAAACTACTAGCCAATTAGAGATGAACACGAGGTCTGTGAAAACTGTATAAAAATTAGTTATGTGAATAAAGATTTGGATTTTCCTGCATGAAAAGGCTGCTTTATTGCAACAGATTCCCCATTTCAGAGACCATCTTTTTCTAAATCTTCCTTACACTATTATTAGGAGTTGGAATTTTCTGGCACCAATCTCTGTTTAAAACATTCAATTTACTTCATACTGCACAGTGCTTCTTTTCGTATTACTCATTTTTCCTACTAATTTTTATGACATGTCTGTTCTCTAGCAATTAATACTTCCCACCTCCATGCTTTATTTGGTAATTTTAAACATATTCCTCTCACATTCTCTGAGGGAAATTTAGATTATAAGAACTTGACATAAAAGAAAAAATCTATTAATGAATTCAGCAAGACTTGTAAGAAACAAATATACTTTGTATCAGGATAAAATAAACAGTGTATTTTGGATCAATCACTGTCAGTGGAACAGCTATGAAAACTGTTATTTCTTACAGGCCTGAAACCTGGGTATAAATGTTTTATTACCTAAATGCCTAGTATAAATTCAAAGCTATCCAGGAATCTCCTTTTAAGAACCTTATTTATTTTATTACTATCTCATCCCCCTTATCTTTGCTTAGATATTTACTTGGTCAGAACACTTGCCTAAATATTATATAGCAATTCTATATAATTATAATTCTATAATATAAAGAAGTATTAATAAAATATGTTTAAGGCTTTTAACATTGTGAACAGTTACAATGAATCTTTGTAGACAGAAAACTCAGTCTACCAGAACACAGTAAATTATCTTTGTTTCATTATAGTGCTATTTGTGGAAAATCTCACCTAATTTAAAACAGTGCTGCTTTGGGTATGGAACTGCTGCATATTTTAACTGCATCCTTTAACTGGACTTTGGAATTTAATATGAAGTTCTTATCAGCCTCCAAAGTGACAACATCATCTACATACTATTAATATTTCTAAATCTTCCTCAGGAATAAGTAAATATTTAGTAGGCCACAAAATTGATCGACTTCTTTAGTTCTGGCTGAGCGATTCCATGACAGTTTATTTATGAATAAACTACATTAAGTGAGGTACTGGCCTTTAAGAGGGACCACGTACCTTTAAAGCTATCTCTAAAACACAATCCTCCCAGCAGCCAAAGGAACAGGAACATAATTTAATTTTCTCTGTTCTAATCTTGAGGCTCTTTCTCATACTGCAAAATGGTAAATAAATGTCAACTCAAGAAGCTGCAGCAATTTATATTCTTGAAGACTAAGAGTCAGTTCCAAGCTCTTAGATTTATTTTGCTCTTACAACTCTTAGATCACACCACCTTGTTGGTATTTTTAGGGTTGAAAAATAGTTCCCCAGGGTCTAAGTTCTTTGTCTCATATTAACAGTGTGTACCATTCACTCCTCAAATTTGTTCCTTTTTCTCATTAAAGATCCCATATTTATTCTGAGCATTGAATATAGAAGTATATTTCAGTTATGAACCATAAATTATTGACAAGAAAGAGGTATTCAAACCTTGTTCAAAGTAATTTTTTCCATGTGACACTAAAATCACTGCCATTAAAGTCAACTTAATTTTGAAAGTTTAAAATAGATCAATATTTCCCTTTTACAGCACAGGGACAATTTTAAATGAGTTTCCAGAACTCCTACTTGTACAAGAATATAACACATATTTGTTTCCACAGAGATAACAGCTATTCTGCATCAAACAAGTAAAAGCATATCTCTTGGGTAGTAGCATTGTGAAGGGAATCTTGCCAGCTTGCCTCATCTTACCCTGCATGAAGCCAAATTACCCTTGCTTGAAATAAGTACAGAAAGGCTAACTTTCACTGAACATGAGTTTGTCTATAATTACCATCAACTGAAGTTAGGAAATCAGTTTAGGCTGGTTTCTTGGAAATCTTGTTTTCATTTTGTATCATATTAAGAGAGTGTATGAAATGCTCTTGGATACAGTGTCTCCTATTTTAACAAAACTATTAGTAAGAAAAGAAAATTCCAGCTCTGTATGTCTTCGTTGACATCTGCAGTACATCCTAGGAACCCTTATTTTGTTAAACTACTACCTACTCTTTGGAGCAGTGAGCTCCAGAGGGTGATTTTTGAACCACAGCTGATTCTCAGGGCCTGATGGGCAGTTTGTAGCTGTCTCATTGTCTTAATTTGTTTTTCAATTAAAATTTTGAGGAGAATGCATGGAGGTCTTTGGTCCAAGACCAAACTTGGACTTTGTTTAGAATATCTGGGTATTTCTCTTCAGGACGACTTTGTCTAGAATATTTGGGTATTTCTCTTAAGGACAACTAGACAGTACTAATGAAAGCCTTCTTTTCGTTGTCATCCACATTTTTCAAATTCTCTTAGGTCAGTTTGCAGGAAAAAGTTTTATCATTGATTTTAAGCTTCATTTTCTCCTCCAATAGTCAGCTGATAAAGATTTACAATTAATAAGAGAGTTAGCAGTAACAGATCACAGTACTGTACTCTTAGCATCTGAAGGCCACCAAGAGTCCTGATTGTCCTTGTCCAGCTCTGCTCGTGGCTCACGCTATCCTACATGGGTAGGGAGGGGGGACCAATCCCTACCTATGAGGGCTCCAGGACCACGTTCCAGCCCCCTGGAATCTCTCTCTGCCCAGAAATGCTGCAGCAGGGCCAGTCTCCACAGCCCTGTCCAGCCCATGGGGCCATGTCCCGCTCCTACCTCAGTCCATGCTTGATTGCTGAGGCTGCTGTTGCCCCGATGTTTCGCATGTTTCCTTCTCCTGACTGGGTGGGACAGGCCATGAAGAGGCATGGTGAAGCCTCTGACTAAATAGCCTGTATGAGCCACCCCTGTGGTCCCTGCTCCCCTCCCCAGGGCTTTATCTCTCAAGAGCACCTTGGCAGTACAACTAGATCACTAGAATACAATCAGATGTTTCAGTTCTTTATTTTTTCTTCACCTTCTCTTTCAAGATATTCATGTTTTGCAGAATGCAATAACCTGTAAGTGCTTGGCAGACCTGACCATCAAAAGTGCATCATCCGCATCCCTGCTCTCAGTGCTGGCTCCCAGCTGAATACAATTGAGGCTCAGTGTTTCAGTCCTGCTCTTTAAAGGCCAGCATGTGACTGGCCTTGGCAACCTAATGCATGCTCCCAGTCTCCCTGATCATGACCTCTCATGACAACTGCATGCCTCTGGGGAACTGGAAATGTCAGACATCAAAGAAAGACCCATGAGACTGTCAGACAGTTTTCTCAGCAGCTGGCTTGTGACTAAGAGATTCGCTGTGACAGAGATCAGAGCGACCAAAACCAAAATGTAAAGCTCAGATGTTTGACCTAGCTTTCCCAACATAGTGATAAAAAGAAAAACATTGACTGACAAGAGGATGAAGAGGAACTTTAGGACAGATCTGCAGCTGCTGTAAAGGTGTATTGCTTGGATACAGACAAAGGAGATGAGGCTCATATAACCTAACAGTCCTCACATGTATTTCACTGTTGCTAGAGAAGATTTTGCTTCATCATGTTGGAAAATGATGATTTGATGGAATTGAAGGTTTTTACCTGAGTAATTTTTAAAGGTACAAGAAATAACAGAACTAGCATAGTGTTAACATACTTTATTTTGACCTTATGAAGCACTCTTAGTTCACTAAAGTCAAAATGTGCACATTTTTCTGCTAATTTAATGTACTGTAATTGTTAAACCACATGAACTGTGAATTACGTCAAGTCGAAGTACTATAATGAAATGAAATATGACACGTTGTGTCACAACATAATATTATCTGACATTTTTTACATTGTTTATTATTTACATCACATTCCTTAAGTTAAATAAATTGAAGTAATATTGGGGGTTTTGTGATACAAATATTTTGATTTCTAATCCAGTTACTAATATATCTATTTCATCAATTACTTACTATCACAATAAAAACTTCAGTACTTTCAACAGAATAGAATTTTCAAATTTTCCATCTTTTTTTCACACTTTATAATAATGTTTAGATGACCAAATTCTTCCAAGGTAAGTATAACACATTTTGATAGAAAAATCGAACAACATTCACCATCTCCTTGTTTGTATAGTAAATAGGCTTATCTATTTAGAGTGACTGTCAATGTCCAACCCTTCAAAGATGTTCAGGTGCTAAAAAATATTTATAAAAGCAAGCAAACCATGAAAATATTCTGCACACATAGGAAATTAGCAGTTTTCCCTCTGTAGTTTAAAGGCATATGTCTCTCAATTTTCTCCCTTTACAACATGCAGAGGATGAAAAATAGCCTTATCACCCTAAGTGATTTTAGATATTCATCATTAAGTCTGTATTTATTATGCATGGAATCCATTAAGGAGAATGGTGTTCTCTGTGGTAAAGGCCTGGGTTTTGTAGGGGTTGCAGGAACATCTGTGCAGTCATCCTGATGCTCCCTTTACAGCGTGACACAAGGCTGCATGGCAGAATGTTGTTAAGCACCAGGCATTTCAAACAAGTCCTGCAGTAGTAGGTAACTGATGTATATAAAAGCTTTGTCTGATCCACTGTCGTTTCCAGCAGCAATGCTGTTCTTAATGCTTACTATGAATTAGGGAGCACCAGGGAGAGTCACACTCTCAGATTCTGGTTAATCAAAAGGCTCTGTTGAAGTGAATGCTCAAAGCACATAATGAGCTGGATTTGCAATTGAAGTCACTGTAAGCAGTTCAGAAAAGACATCAAAGTCAGGAGCTTATGGAAGTTGGAGGAAGAAATTTACTTCTTCTCTGAGACTTTATCACCAGTTTCACTCACAGAAAAAACTGATGCTGTCATGTTCTGCATAATGTAATATTCCAAAGGTGTTACATATAAATCCATGTTTTACAAGCCTTACTATCCTTTGAGGGAGCAGAGGATATTCACAGCTTTAGTGCTGTGTGACTTTATACAGACTTAAGCAAAATCTCAGGGAAAACTTGTTTAAGATACAGAGCTTCTTGCAGACCCTGGTTGAGGAACATATTCCAAACCTCTATTCAGACAGAGAAATGTCTTTTCAGACCAGAGTATACGAATCAGAGAAACACAGGATAGCAAGAAACTTCCTAGCTCAGGAAACAGTAACTTGTTATCATATAAGACAACTCTTTTCTTAAATATATATCCCTAATAGCAAAGATAAAATAACCACCTGACACAGCTGCACAGCAAAAAAAAAAAAAAAAAAAAAAAAAAAAAAAAAAAAAAAATATATATATATATATATATATATATATATAAAAATATTGAGCATAATTTGAAAATTTAATAATTACCTATAATTTGTAAAACGGAAAATCTTGATGTTGGTGAAAATTAAGGTCTTATAGCATCTTTTCAGGAAAGAATGAAAAGACTCAAAGACTACACCTTAGATTGCTTCCAGGATGAGCCATTATCCAGTAATTTGAAGAAAACTTTCTATTTGGTATTACCTGAAGCTGCTAAAATAGCAAACAAGTATTTTCATGTTTTGCTGATGATAAGAAACTGATGAAAGTTTTGTAACACATGAAGATACCCTTTATTGTACAAATAACTTCCATGGGAAGAACAGGAAGGACATAATCATGCAAAAAACCTTGTTCACCTACCTGTTCACATCTTGAAAGCCTGTAAGATTATTCAAAGTAGATAGATCCTCTTCCTGTAGATAGAGGAAAAATTTCTCATTGACTTTACTGGAAGCATGTCAAAAACATAAGTGGTATCTCCAAGTTCTCTTTAGTGATAAAGTCTGTTCCTTCCCTATGGCTGCAGCACACATGATAAGAATAATCTCTACCTTAAGCTATACACGTGAGGGCTTGGGAAGCTTTTGGGTGAGGATTGAGAGAGTAAGAAAGAGACAAGAAGCAGATGCTCTGTAACTTGAAATTTTCCCAGAGCCTTGAAGATCAGAGAGCTTTTTTTGGTGCTTTGGGCCACATGGGACTTGTTCAGACTCTATAGCTTCTTCTCTTCTAAGAGTTTCTTTTTGAAATACTTGAAAAAGATTCTTTTTAATTTCTTTTTCACTTTTTATAATGATATATGAGATCAATATTTATGAAAACTGAAAATAAAGGTAAGAAAAAAATGTTAAGTTTTTATGTGGATGAAAGACTTGTCTACAATAACCAGAATTTTACTGGAGGGCAAAAGGACTACTATTAAGATATGTATTTCCTGTTATTCTCACTAAGAGATTTGGGGTTGGGTTTGGATTTTTTGGGTGGTGATTTTTTGTGGGGAGAAGATTTGTGTGTTTTTGTGGGATTTTTCTTGTTTTGTTTTGTTCAGCTAACAAAGATGGCTGAAGTCGGAAGACAATGTGAATTTTAGTACAAGGACCATACACTTCACAGCCTCACTAATTGCTTATTGTCTAACTTCATTGAACATCTTTAACTACTTAACTGATAAAACAACTTAGCAGATTTTCCTAGCCATGAAGCAGTCTCTCTGTCTGACGGTTTCATCCACAATTAGTCTATTCAATGGGTTTCCTAACAAAATGAAGTTCTTCTATAGCAACAATCAATATCTATGAATACACTTATCCAGAGACATTATTACTAGGATCACTCAGAATGCTTTTATCTGTACAATGTTGTAGGAATCTAGGGTCCAGGGTGGACGGTGATGAGAGATCTCTGGAGTCAAGGCTGGTCTTGGAGAATGTGGTTTATTGCATAGGGTGTGGGTGATGGGGCCCTGCTAAGAGCTGCCAGCTGCAGCTCGGAGCAGAGCCAAGAGAGAGAAGAGCAAGAGAGCGAAGTAAGAGAGGTAAGAGAAGAGGAGGGAAGAGAAGTGAGCAAAGTTCCCGTTACAATACATTAAATCTTCTTCTATACTGAATATTCTAAATTACACCAACCAATCTAATACAAGATACAAATCCTATAGCATTTACATACAGCCTATAAGAATCATTACATTACCATACTGTGTTATATTTTAAACCCTAAAAACTACTCTTTGGACCCCTCCTGCCAAGCTGATAGGGTCTGCTCTGACCCTTGGACTTTCGGTGAGGAGAAGGGCATTGTTTAATCAAAAGGGCATTACCTTCAGCCGGCCACACTATTGTTCTCCAGTTGCCCAGTAACTAAGGTTCTAAACATCGAAACTTGCTTTCAACTCTATTTCACTTATAGGTTTCATATTCTCAAAACCTAAGCAGTCATATTTATAAGGCTTTCCTTTTTCATCTTCCCCAACACAATGTATTTTCTAGTTATCAAAACTAAAGTAAATTTTTTTCCTTGCCACTCTATTCACTGTTTTCTTATGGAAAAATGTCTGGTTTACAAAGTCCCTCAGTAATCTAAATTCTAAATGATTTCTATCTAAAAGTAATCTAATAGATCACTAATGCCCTGTCATGAAATCTACAATCAGTAATCTTTCTAATGAGGAACAGAGGAAAAAAAGCTAAAGTCCATTGTTGCAGAGGACAAATCTATCAGGGTCCCTCAGGTGAAAGCTAAGAGCAGGCTCAAAAGCTATTAATAACATCAAAATTCTCTGATAGAAGTATCAGGTGAATTTCTGTGATTTTACTTCTTTTAATAAAAAATCCACTTAATCTTGCATCCATAAAAAAAATCTCAGTGAACATATAAACCGAGAAAAATACCAAGATACTGTCCCATAGTCATAATTCTTTTTTTATGGAGAAATAAAGAGGAAAAGCCTAAATGATGGGAACCAGTAATGTTATTTAATTTACTAGCTTAAGGTACTCACAGTCAATACCAAGACATCCACAGCATAAGAACTTATACAAACCAAGTCCTTCCCACTTGATCAGCTTTCACAATTACCTCCCTTGACCATGTAAGTCTTTCTGATAGACTTCTGTGTTTGCTCTTACTATTTCAGGTGGGCTCAAGAATCTTGTCCTGAAAAGTTCATAGTATAATTAAAAAATAAGAAGGAAGAAAAAAAAATATATATATGTATGTATATATATGATTACAGAATTATTATTAATGCATGATATTAGAGAAAGGGGAAGAGATCCAGAAGGGGACACAAGAGTTTTAAAGTGAAATTTAAAAATTTACTGAAAAGTAAAGAACACTTGAAAATCCATAGAATACAGATTTTAGAGATTTTATTTAGGAGATTATTTACTTAAGTGCTCTATACAGAAGCATCTTGGTAGCTCTATGACAACTTAACCCATCCATGCTAGGGTTTGTAAGGTTTGTTTTATCACTGTATATTCTGAAAGCACTGATCCAACAGATGTACTTTAAAGATTTCTGTTTCTTGCCCATAAAAACAAAAATCTTCAATATAAAAACCACAATGGTGATTTTCTTCAAGAATCTGTGTTGGTGTCATCACCCCATGGAGGTGAAACAGTTAAGATTAAAAGGTTGAGATGGGGGTCAAAATGATACCTCTGGGGAAGGAGATTGTTGGCTTCCAGGCAAACAAAATGTTCTGGACCATGAGGTATAGCAGGCAGGCAGCAGAAGTCAAAGAAAGTAGACGTCTGAAATGTAAGAAATTCTGAAGAAACAGCAGTGAGGAGGGTACACTTCTTACAATGAAATCCTCAGATTTGATGCAGTTAGAAGTCTAAACTTCCTATTCAGCACCTAGACACGCTGGGGCTGTGAGGTGTTTGAATACTTCCAGGTGTGAACCACACTGCAAGGGCAGCCACAGAGTTTGTGGCACCTGCACCTGTGGAGGTATTAAAACCCTCAAGCTCCAGAGGTACAGAGCCCTGGGCAGCTTGTTCCAGGATGTCCTGCCAGAACAAGAGGGTTGGATATGGTGGCCTCCCTCGGCCCCCACCAACACCAGCTGTTCTGTGAGCCTCAGGCAGTGCCTGCTGTTGGGGGTGACCAGGGCCTGGCCGGGAGCTGGGAGCCACCGCTCCCGGGCCTCAGGGCAGGGCCGAGCAGCCAGGGCCCATTGCACCCGGCAGGGCCATCAGGGCAGAAGGAGAAAGCTGGGGCGGAACAGGGACAGGCAGAGACAAGGCCAGGCCCATGGCCATGGGGCAGCAGGCAAAAGTCTCAGCTGCAAGTGTCCTTGCTGTGCTGGGGGACAGCCCTGGCCCTGGCCACCTCATGGTGTCCAGGAGCATGCCCCAGGCGCCGCCCTCAACAGCACCAGCTCCCTGCAGCCAAAACTCCTTCCACCCATGAGGTAAGGGAGGTCTCCTGATGCGCCCGGGGCTGACAGTAGAAGCAGTAATAAAGCAATACTTTAATTTTCCCAGTAGTTAAGTGACACTAAATCTGGTATTACACTCTTCAATGCCTCTCCCTGCAGTGTCTGAGAAACTGCAGATCTCAGCCAAGAACAGTAATGGGAATTCACAGGCAATACAACTGTGCTGTGGAAATAAAAAAAAAAAAAAGAGATGGGCTGAAATAGGGTGAGAGACAGTTCAAGGATATTATTGTACTCAATAGGCAGGTCAGGCTGAGATAGACGAGTCCCTTAAGTAAAAAACAAAACAAAACAAAACAAAACAAAATATAAAGTGTTTCCTTTCAGTGATAAAGGGCATTTGAATGAGTTGCTTGGGAACACTGAGTGCGCCTAAATACACTTTGGGAAAGGGTAACTGTAGTGAAATTAATTCAAATTCACTGTGTTTTATACTCAAAGGTCACAGAAGTCAATGCCATGGTGTGGCTGCAGTGTCTGACCAGAGAAACCATTTCAACATGGAGCTTGCTAAGCTTCAAAGAGCACCTACATAATATCAAATGTCAAATTGATATGTAGAATGTCAAATGATAGCAGTGAGCTACACTTACCAATTCCAGACCTAGATTTTTTTACATTTTCCTTTGGAGAATACTAGCTGCGAAAATAAACAAACAACAGCAACTAACAGATTTATATACATCTGAAAGCAGTTGCATAGCAACATCTTCAGAGCTATCTTCCTCCTTCTTGCAAATTTATTATTGTCAGAGGGGCTGGTAGGATTAATTACCTGTTTTGCTACTTTTCTCTCTGATGTACTTCAGAATTGATATCTGGAAAAAATGGGATTTTTCAAAAAATAATTTCAATTTTTCTAAAAACCCAAACTCTTATTGCACTAAATACAAAGTAAAACACATAAGAAATGGAGAGGCTAGAGCCATCATACTCTGTTGGTGATTATAACAGTCAAGTGGAAAAATACAAAGCTGGTCTCCAGTCCCTGCCATAATCCTGAGCATGAATTTTCCAAATCAGAGGTAATCAATTCAGTGGACTATTGAATAAGGAAATTTAGTCATATAATTTCCCACAAATTATGTGTATGCTACTCATTACTGATTACATTATTATGCTATTGTATTGCTGAGTAATATGGAACAGATGTCTCTCACTAACATTATCATCTGAGAAAGCAGCCCATCAAAGCTGGAAAACAGATTCTATGAATAATTTCAGTTTTAAAAACCATACAGTTTTTGTAGAAAAATAACATAATAGTTCATTAAAAATTCTTCTCTACTTACTACTGAAGATTTATTCCCAGCCTGTGACTGATATTAAGCTTCAGTAAACACAGTTTACAAGTGTCTACATGGAAAATAAAGAGCTTGTCTCTTAATTATTCCAGATCAGAACACCAAACAAGTAAAGGATGAGGACCTATTGAGTCCAGAGAAGAGCCACTAAGATCCAAAGGCTGGAGCACCTCTCCTGTGAAGACAGGCTGAGAAGGCTGTGGCTGTTCAGCCCAAAGAGAAGAGCTTAGAAGAACCTTCCATCACCTAAAGAGCCTGCAAGTGAGATAGAGAGGGACATTTTACAATGGCATGTGATAGGACAAGGAAGAATGGCTTCAAACTGAAAGAGGATAAGTTTAGATTTTATATTAGGAGGAAATACTTTACTATGAGGGTGATGAGACACCAGCAGAAGACTCAGAGAAGTTGTGGATGGCCATTCCATGGGAGTGTTCAGGGCCAGACTAAACCAGGCTATGGGCAACACTTGGTCTAATGAAAAACATCCCTGCCCATGGCAGGGGTTTAGAACTAGATGGTCTTTAAGGTCCCTTCCAACCAAACCTATGATTCTATGATTCCATGATTGTGTTCCATGGATTCTGTTGCAAACACCATCAGCAGATGATCAAGGCTGGAGTTTGGGGACTTTGGATCCCTGTTCACATACTGTTCACATGCAGGCATCAGTTGAAAATATCTTGTTCATTGGCTACATAAGTAACTGAGAGATCTGGAGCCACCTAAAGCAAAAAACATTCTTAGGTATTGTTAGCAAAACTCAACTTCATCATTCTCAGACACTAACATTTGTGAGTGTTTCATTGTAAACTACAGAGACTCCTGTACTAGGCTACAACTAAAATGCTTAGTTTCTCTTTCAACATAGGAAGTCCTGAGCACAGTGGACAACTACCAATGCACAGAGGATTTGGCCTTTGGTGCTACACTTCATTTGTTTTAAAATACAACAGACACAGAAATTAATTTGGATCTTCGTTATCCCTTTATTTAATTATTTAAGTATTGGATGAAATCTTAATATTATAATAATTCATTTATTTTTAAAAACAAAATCAAATATGAAGAGAAACAAAATAAAAGATGAAGGTTTAAATCATGTTTATTAAAATATAGAATTTAATTCCTATCCAAGTAACTATTTTTTTATGAGCCAAAATTTGTTGACGGTTAAAAAAGAGAGCTTTACATACAGGAATTTGGGTCTATCCCATGAAAGTAAAACATTTCTGATGTAAAGAATCAGGACATAGTATTAGTCTCTTGCTGCTGTATTTTATGTTTTCTTTTGTGGATTGCTAAAGTGTGAAAGACAAACCAATCTCTATGATTTATTTGGAATATTTCTTCCTACATTCATAAGATAAACAACATCATCTATCCATGTCTCAGCTGGTCAGCTACTTGATCCTTGGGTTAGTCAAAAGTATATATTTTTGTCTGAATATTCTTGCTTTTGTAATTTTTCAAACCAAGCTCCAACACATAGATTTGCCTTAACAAGCCTTTCAATTTCATTTCTTAGCCAAGTGTTATCTTGCTTCTGACTCCATTCAACAGATCTCCCAGGATATTATTTTCATGTTAAAAAGTTCTTTCTGAAGTAACTTCACAGTTTATATTGTTTTCAGCTAAATACAACTGTGCTCTAAATACAGCAGTACTGTGTATCCATAAAGGCACAGAAATAGATCAAAACCACAAATTCAATAGATATTTTCTAACATAGCTTTCAAGAAGAGAAAAAGTCTGAGTAATTAAAAAGAACTACATATATCTGAAAAGAACTGGGCAAACACGTAATAAGTTCTACACAGTTTCAAAATATAACATAATGAACTGCTTAGCTCCAAATCTCTTTGAAATTGTATTAAATGAATACTGACAACTTAAAACACTCTTCAGATTTACCAATTCTAAATCAGTTTGCATGCAACTCATTTTGTTACCATTTCTATCTGTCTGGCTATTTCTTCTATTCCTGTAGATCTGCAAGGTTTTACAAGTTAAATAAATTGTATTTGCCCTCCACAAATGATCTGGAGAGCTCAGATGAGCAATGCCAAATTTAAATGCAATGCCTTACATTTAAACTTATGACAAATCTTTCTGATGCATGTCAGTGCTCAGGTTCTGGTGGTATTCCTCCGACTAGGCTTTCAGAATGAGGTTAGCTCTATCATTTGCACATTCTGATAAAAATCCTTGCAAGCACTCTTACTGTCACAACAGACCAGAACACTGTTATTCAAAAACAAACAAATAAACAAAACCCACATTAAAAACAAAACAAAACACCACAACACGGTAAAAATGGTCTTGAGAAATGAAAGCAGTTAGTGGACGAACTGTAAAAGCGTTCATAAACTTTCAATCTTTCAACTCTTGTAAGTTTAAGTATGGGGGAAAAAAAACCCAGCAAAGCAACTATTTGCAGGATGAGGTCTAAAATACTCTTCCAAGGGAAGCTTTGAGCACTTGCATTGCATTTTTCCTTTGTATTTAGAGTGGCCTGTGTAATGCTGAGAATGCAGGAAAATATATGAACCAAAAGACACTGTGGGATAAGTAAATGACACTGTGGGATGTGAATAATGGAATATTATTTCTTACCTGGCATGCAGTTAAAGACAAGTTCCATTGGTGCAATAAGGTATGAAATAATACTTCATATTTCACACACAGGAGTGTCTTGTTAAAACTATGATTTTGTTGTAAAGTATGATTTTAAAAATACTTTGTATATGTTAAGAAATAGGGTTCATAAATTACAACCAGTCTTTTGTGATAAGATGACTCAATTTCTACTGTCTATTTTTCATGACAATTCAGGACCTCTTTGAATAAAATAAGGTATAAGCAGTTATGACACAGGCAGTTATAACTTCTAAAATTCTCTTTCCCTCTCAATGGCCATTCCTTCCCTTTTTTAAGGTGTTTCTTTTTTTTTACTTTTTTATATTTTTCTTAAAGAATCTCTGGTTGTTTTATTGAGATAGACTATGTCTCCAAGAGCAAGAGGTCAGTCAATGGATCAAGCAGTTACCAGGGGGTTACTAAGTGTGATGCTGACTGAGTGTGAGCTGGGGGTAGTAATAACTTTGGTGGATTACCAACAGAAAGGTGTTCATAAATTTGTGTGTATCTGGGATTTTTTTGGTTGACCCTGAATGTATAGCTCTGAGTCTCACATAATTTCATCATTTATAAATGAAATGGCTTTAATCCTCATTTGCTATGACAATGTGAATTTAGCAATTTTTCCCTGCTACAAAATATATGGTTTTTATCCAGTCTGAATTCTGTCCAACTAGCCCTGGCAGCCATGTGATCCACATCAACTAAACAGAGGCTTTCTATGCAAACTTGTGTAAGACTGTTAAGCACAGCATCTCAGCCTGTGAGGATTAAAGGGAAAGGAAATAATCCATGCTAGAGGGAATATCTGTGAGAAAAGGGGTATAAATGTGCCTACAAAGGATTACAGGATAGAGGAGGAAGAAATGAGATCCATGAAATGTTGCAACCTTCCAGGAAAGGAAAACAGTGCTATGATAATAATAATAATAAAAATTAAAAGGACTATTTTTTTAAAGGGGATAAAGAAGGAGTGCTAATAATCTTTCATCATGGCTCGTCTGTTCTTTGAATTAGGCTTTCATAGAATAGTTCTAGATTTGAGAAAACAAATATATTCAGACTATTCGAGGACTGTGCAGAATCAAACCAAAGGTCCTGTTTCTAGGGATAGCTACGAATTTGTTTCTTTTCTGTTCTTTGAAGGATTCCACAGAAGAGGATCAGCTTGTCTTCAGATAAAATTCCAAGCCTATTAGTCCACAGTATCACTGTGATATTTGGTGATATAAATTGGTATCAGTTTCCTTGATCACTATTGTCAAGTGGGAAAATACTTGGCTATGTGATACTTTTCACTGGTGATGAAGCACTGCTAAAATGACTGGAGTTTTCCTATTTGCATCATTCCATAGACAAATGCAGCAGGAAAATTATAAATAATTAATTCTTGGCAGTTTCAACTGTGTAAAATTACACTAAGACAGAATTAACATTCCAAATTTATGCCAGCAGAGATCCTGCTTCACTTCAGGAGGATGTGTGTCTTGCTAGATAAAGCCCAGTTTTGTATACAAAAGGGGACTTCCATGGGGATATTTAATTAGGTTGAATACACCTTGAATTACAACAAAAATTCAAACAGAATGAATCCACTCAGTTCTGTTTCTAGTGTTTTCAGGACTCCAGTCTGATCTGTGAAGCCTACATTGAAATACTCTAGGGCTTGGGACTTGGGAGTACAGTTTCACTTAATTATAGGTAGAATTATGTGTTTGAATTCATATAATACACATCTTGCTAGGTAAAGTTCTTTCTGAAACTATGTCTTTATAAGCCTTGCGAGGACTCATGAGGGCCATTCAGCTACTTCCTGAGAAGATTAACTCAGAATATTTCTTTACAACTGGAAATTTATGCACCAGCTTGAGCCAGAATGACAGGAGAGACCCCTGGGATATTCTTTGGAATATATTTTAATAGCACAGTTACATCAAGCTTTGCATTTAGAACAACATAATATCAGAATGATTACTAAACAATGCATTTTTCATGCATGCAACATAGTAAATCCCTTTTAAATTGTGTAATGAAAACTAAATTTATTGATCTGAAAACTTCCATAAATGTTGCATTCCTGCACATATTACATTTTCTTATATTGCTCGTATTACAAAGAGAAGATAAAGAGGAACTGCTTTGAATAAAAGTGATAGAGTACAAATTAAGCAAACTTACACTTAGGCTAAAGCTCTTTTGATTACCCAGAAATAAGTGATGAAATATTTCACTTAATGCACAATAGATATGACAAGCCTCTGGTGCCTCTCTCTCCCAAGCAGACAGGGTGAATTTGTATTAGTCAGGGGATTTTATTCATTCACCTTATTTTAAATGCAGAGGTCTGGAAAAACTGTATCTACAAATCTTGTGAGAAGCTTCCATCTGCCTCCTTATTCTTGAATTCTCATGCAGTTTAAATGGGAGCAGAGATGCTTTTATGTAAATTTCATTTAATTACCTTGCAGTCTTTTGAATCTAATTGGTTATATTCAATTTGTCCAAGGAATTGGTGGCCATTATCAAAAGGCTGAAATGCAATGATAGCTGTTATTTATTTGAATTGTGAAGCTGCAGTTAGTGCCTCATTTCTGCACTAGTCAAGAATTTTTTCTAAAGTGTATGTACACACACACAGACACATATATATGCACACATGCAACACTTGAGCTCTCCCTAAACACTACAGTTTTCTGTCATGCAGATACATATTTATTTCCATTAGAAACTTAATCTGTGTAATCAGAAGGTGTTTTAATGGGCATCCCTTTACATATTTGGCATGTCTAATAATACTTCATTTTTAGCAAATAGCATTTTCATGAGATCCTATGAATAAAACTGTTGCTATCATGATATTTGCAGTGACATTACCACAGGTAAGTACGTACAGTAAGAAAGTGGCTCTTGTTTTCTTTTCCAATTTTCAGTTTCTTCAATGAAATATTATTTTTCAACACAAAACTTATGATAAGAAAAATGAATATTTTACAACCAGTCAGAAAATATTTTTTGCAGTTGATCCAGTGTTTGAAGCAAATGCACCTTGCTAATTACAGTGTGCATTGCATACAGTTAGCTCATGGGTAAATGCTTTGCTGCACATCAAAGCAGTATTCGTTTTCAGACAGGTAGAATAATCTTACAGATGCACAAGCATTTTAATTGCAGTTAATCAATTTGTCCACAGTCTTATTCACTGCTAATGTCCACACTCTTATTCACTCACCATATATAATACAACATAATTAAGAGTTGGATTTTGAATCCTGATATTTGTCCAACTAAATGAACTTCTCTGTCAACATATCTTAATGAAGGGTGTGACTAGACTTTACATAAACTTAGCAAGGGTGAACATTGATCACCTACTGTGCTGAAGCAAGTCTTGTGTTCATTTAATCTATTATTAAATTAGCTCTTTATTTTAGGATTAATGTTTCTGAGCACTTGAATACAAATTTTACTGTAACTAAGCCACTTGTAACTTTAGTTTTAAATGGAAAACCAGTCAGCAATAATCTATCATTACAGTCCTAAGTTTTCTATTTTGTATGCAATTTAAACATTATACAATACTATGAAACAAAAGTTCAACAAAATACTTTGGTAGATGATTGAAGGATTCCATTCCTAAGACTCAGGACTGGATCAGTGACAAGACCTTGCAGGGCACACAGAAGGTTTGACAAAATTAAACACAGAAATCTTTTTCCAGTTTACTAAAATAGTGATCATGAAGTATACATTAAAATTAT
Source organism: Phylloscopus whistleri (assembly GCA_017589585.1). NCBI lineage: Eukaryota > Metazoa > Chordata > Aves > Passeriformes > Phylloscopidae > Phylloscopus > Phylloscopus whistleri. Next base: position 687,453 of record JADMLD010000103.1, read on the forward strand.
CTTCAAATAAACTACCAGGGGAATGAGCCTGGGGATGTTCAGTCACATTTGACCAAGTTCTTCTCTCCAAGTACAATGCTGCTTCTCCCTGTCACCAAAACCAGGACATTACTTGTTCAAATCATCCCAGTGTCAGAAGCCTCCGTGCAAACCTGAACCTGGAAATCTGTATCCTTATTCCTTTTCTTTCTCCCCAACCCTTTCCCTGTATTTCAGAGAGCAAACACTAGTGTTTTCCTGACCTTGAGTGAGCTGTCACACTGTACAACTGAGCTTGGTGGTACTGGAAGGACAGCACGCTCCTGACGTGCTTAGAATAGAGTACTGAAACAAATATGAAGTGTTCCTGTAATAAGTAGCTGGATAGATCTGAAATAGTTTATGTGAGCTTTGAACTATCATCTGTTTTAGACCAACTTTCCAAATTTTTCACATGATCATACCACATGATTGCATATTCATGTCCTGTAGCTACTGCTTTCTTAATAACTTTCAAAATTATTACCCAAATCTAACCAATGGGATAGAGGTCTCAAGGATGCTAACCCAGTAATAATAATAATAATAATAATAATAATAATAATAATAATATAGCGCCTCATGAAGAAAAATTCTAATAAACTGACACAAGTCTATAGTATTCCACAAAGAGGGAGCATTCAGTGGTCTGTACTTTTCTCAGTTCTTCTAACAGAGTTATTCTTGTTTACCACTCAGGGAGGAAGAAATTAAAAACAAACACCAGCATAAGGCTCAAAACCTTTCTTATATGGTATTGTAGCTGTAGATTTAAAGCATCTAATTTGACATCTTCTAAAAGAATATATTAAGCCAGCACTTTGAGAGTCAAAGGGCTTTACCAATTTTTATACCTTCCTGACAGTGCCCTTAAAGAAAGAATGAGAATCAGTGGCCTCAAGGAACTACTGGGCCTGTCAGGTCTCTGAACATCTCTAAGAGCCATGATCTAGACAATTGACCAAAAATAATAAAATGAGAGACAAAGGCACCAGAGAGAGGAGACTGAAATCTCTTCTGAAGTATTTCAACATTTTTTTCCTTTCTCCTTTTCTTCTGTTGTTTTTCTGCCTTTTTCTCTTGACTATTTGTTGTAATTTAGTTCAAATTATCAACTTATTTATCACAATTAACACAGGTTACTATAATTAAATCGTGAAAGGATCACATATTTTTGTTTCTCAGGCACTCAATAAAGAAACCACATCTTTAAGCTGAAGTGCATTGTGATTGCAGTATTTGTTGTGTTTTAACAGGGCAGTCAAGCCCCACGCAGGATGTTCACTGAGTCCTCCTCAGTGGGTTGAGGTAGAGACCAAAAGGGTAAAAGTGAGAAAACCTGAGTTGAGATAAAGACAGTTTATTGGGGAAAGCAAAAGCTGTGGTCCCAAGCAAAGCAAAACAAGGAATTCATTCACCATTTCCCATGGGCACGCAGGTGTTCAGCCATGCTCAGGAAAGCAGGGCTCCACATATAACAGTTACCTTGGAAGAAAAATACCATCACCCCTCCAAATGTCCCCCTTTCCATGATCTTCCCCTAGATTATAGGCTGAGCATGACACCATATGGCCTGTAACATCCCTTGGGGCATTTGGAGTCACCTGTCCTGGTTGTGCCTCCTCTCAGCTCCTTGTGCACTCCCAGGCTCCTCGCTAGCATGAGGAACAGAAAAGGACCTCACCCACTAAGCACTGCTCAGCAACAGCTAAAACACTGATGTCTTTTCAACAATGTTTTTGTCACAATCCAAAACACAGCACCATGCAAACTGCTATGAAGAATCCTGGAAATTTTTAAAGGCAAAATGGAGTGTAGGTTTTCCAGCACTTAGGCTCTAATGTCAAGCATCCTTTTGTCTACAGAGACACAAGAGTGTAATTGTGTTCTCATTCCCTGCTCAGAGTAGTTTCTTAGAACATCAAAACAACGCTTGCCTTATAATTAACAATGAAACTACAAGAAGAAAGCTTTTTGAAGAAAATCCACAATTTTCTTCAAAATTTTCTGGGATACATTTTCTTGGATAGAATAAACTTTTTCTCTAGTGATGTAACTTTCATCATTATAATGTCTTTGTTACTTGTTCTAGCAAATACTTTCGTGATGCACCATCCTCTCTGAAAGCCATTCCTTAAAGTACACGGTACTTCAGGAAAAAAAAAATTCTGCACTCCAGCAAGATGTTGATAAAATAAAAAAATTCAAATAATAAAAAAGAGCACTTCTACCTCAAGAAAAACAAATTGGCAAATAAAAATCCTATCAAGACACAGAAATGTGCTCTTTGCCATCTCCTTTTTTTCCACTACACCTGTTAACAAATCTTTCTTTGCCTCTGACTTCTGTTCTGAGCTCCACTGTAATTATCCAATCATTAGTAGCAAAGTAAAAATATTTCCTTGATTGGATTTAGAATTTGTTCTCCCAACATTAGGCCTTCATACATATGAAGAGATCACTGTTATTTCTACTCTGATACTATGCACATTTTAGAACTTTTGAGATGACTCAAACCCTTCTCATCTGTTTCAAAAAAGTGACCTAGTCTGAGCTAGATGCAAACAAAACCTTATTTTCTTTGGATAACCCAGCAAAGATCTTGACTGTATAAAATAAAATCTCAGGGAAGGAAACATCTTCAAAAAGGCAAACACTCTTACTTTGGTTGGTTTTCCTTTGCATTTCTCAAGCTTCTTTGCAATAATGCCAGGCTAATTGAATTATTCGGTTCCTTGCATCATTCAAAATCTACCCAGGCTACAATTCCAATCTGAAGTTGGTACTGGTGTACAGAGCAGAGCACAACATTCTGCTCATCTGTGAATGTCTCTGCATTTCTACCTGACCTTTTTGACTTAAGCATAATAGAAACAAACCAGACAGGACATTTTATCTTCATCGAGATATTCTTATCGATAGCTGACATATACAGTGGAATTTCACTCATTGCAGGGGAGAAAATGAACAGAGAGCATAGTATAGTAACAGAATACAGTAACAGAAAACAGTATATTACAGAATAGTAAATGAATAGGAAAATGGAAAATTAATAAATGCCTATTGAGCACATGTAACTGAAAGCAAGAACCTGACATATTATCATCCTCCCTAGAAAGGATCTGTGGCAAAATACAGGGTACCAAACAATGTGATTCCAAAGAGACATTTTCTGCATGGAAGGAGAGGTTAGAATTAAAAAGGGAAGGTATAATTACAGTATCAGCAAAGAGAGAAAGGGCAGGGGCAAAGATGGATTAAGATAAAACAAGAAAACCAGAAACAATGGAATAAATAAGAAATACAGAAACAGAGAAGAACAGAATGCAGCATGCAAATGTCAAGGACAAAAAGCTGACTGGGAGATAGAAATGAAACTACAAAGAAAAAAATGGGCAAATAAGAACTAGTAAGAAGAGCATGTTTTGAAGGACAACTAGATAAACATAATGGAGCTTAAGAAAAAGAGAAGTATGGAAAAGTATGGAAAAGTATGGAAAAGTATGGAAAAGTACGGAAAATTAAGAAAATACTTTTTACCAAAGTTAAGGGATGCTAAATATTCTATGTGCTGCTCAGCTGCTCTCACCACCTAATGAAACAATATTCAGGTAACAGTATTTTGGGTAAAAGGAGAAAATTTGAGATAAACATCCAAACACCACTGAAACAAAAGGTGATGCACATGAACATCCATCTGAGCAATGTAGCCCTTAGCAATTTCCTCCTCTATAAGGTGTTGATTTAACAGTAGTGAATAAAAGAAATGGGGAAATAGGTTTGAGCTATAGCTAGAAAGATATTATTTCTCTTCAGATATGTGATTCACAGTTCTTAAAACTTGAGGGAAACTGAAAATTTTTCCTCCTCATACAGGTTTGGATTATAGCAATGCATTCAATGTATAGGGCATGTGTCAGCCAAAGTCCTTTCATCTTAAGGCAAATCTGAGAATGTAGTAGTACCCTAAAGGCAGAGGGAACAGAGCAGACCCATGCCATACCAATTATACTGTTTCTCAGAGGGATCCATTACAAGCATTCAAACTCCTTCAACTCTACTTCATAGAGGCAGTCTGTGTCAAAAGCTGAAAGCCACTGGTTGAATTCTAAGCTGCAGATCTTCACTCTCAAGGATTTGGAAGAGTGGAATATGTCTGATGCCTCCCATAGTGATGAAGAATCTTCTTTGAAGTGTTAACAATTGTGCTGCATGTCCCTCATTTCTTTATTTGTGCACAATTCATATGCAGGTAATGATGGATAAAACATGCAGGGAAAACCAGCTATAGCTATAAAACTGATTTTCATTTTTTTTCTTTTCCCCACAAAAAGAAAATAACAAAGCCAGTGAAAATATTTTTATATTTTAGTTTGAATTCAAAATGCTTTTTTTTTTTTTCCCTTCTTGGGCTGTGCTCATTAATAATGATGACTATCTTTTAAAAATCATGTCTTTTTGATTTTTCACGTATCTCTGCTGTTCAACTGTTGGTTAAGTACCACTGGGAACTTTATGTGGGGTATCAATCTATCCAGGAGGGAGAGGAAGAATGTACTCTGAGAGGTAGGTAGCAAGATCCTTGTTCTGTCCTTACACAGCTTGGGAAATGGGAAAGGTCACATTACAACAAAACAATTTCTGCTGGAGGGGACATCTGAAGGTCATCCTATCTGTTCCCTACACAAAGCAGGATCAATTTAAAAGTTCAATTCAGTTTCTAAGGGCTTTCTCAAGTTACTCTCTGGATATATCTAAAGATGTAGACTCTACAGCCTTGGGCAACCTTTTTCACACCTTAACCATTCTCTTGGAGAATGTATTTTCTCCTCCCTTAAGTTATATTTTGTCTTGCTACAGCTTGTGCCCACTGTGTCGTGTCCTTTTACCATACACTTCTGAGCCAAGGTTGTCTCCATTTTCTCTATAACTTCTCCTTCAAGAGTTAAAGACAGCACGTAGGTCTTCCTTTAGCCTTGTCTTTTTGAGACTGAGAAGTATCAGTCCTCTCAGACTCTATTTGTGCGTCATACACTCACCTAAGTACCTTGGTAACCCTCCTCACTGAAAACTGCTCCGATGTCGTTCTTGTGTGGGGAGCTCAGAACTGGACATAGAACATCCCGTGTAGTCTCACCGGGGTTGTCATTCTGTACAGGCTCTGACCACCTGCCTCACTGACATTATAACCCTCCATTGGAGTGGGATGATCTGGATATGCACCTTTTCTCCCCAGAAAGTTGCAAAAACAATGCTCATGAGAGAGAAAAGTGCTATGGAAAATTTGCATTAGCAAAGAAGCACAAAATCGAGGAGGACAATCCCCAGAATTTAGGCCTAGAACCATAAAATAGGAAAAAGCATCACCATTGGCTTAGTCCAGATTATCTCTTTTATGGTTCATAAACAATTTTCTTAAGTGTAAAATTAACAGAAGGCTGATTTACTGGGGCTTTCTGAAGATCAAAAAATTTCATTCAATGAGGAAAAATGATAATTTTCTATGGATAATAGTGTTCCTAAAAGAGGAGAGAGCAAGGATTTCTCCAAGAGGGGCACTAGACACTAAGTGCAGAAACTATAACTCCTGAAGATACCTCAAGATATCTCATGCCAAGCCACGTTCTCCAAAGGGCCTTGCAATTATGTTCCCTTTCTAAGTGCTGACCATAAAGTAGGTGCCCTTGTTGACACCAGAACCTGTCCTCATCTGCTGAAAACTGTGTTGCTGCCTGGAGCCTGTCAATATAGGAATATTATAATAAATATTTATCTCTCAATAAATGTTGAGAGATATTCCTCTCTTCCACCACATTTAGATTCTGTTCTTTGTGGTATCTACCCATCTTTTGCCTCATGAAGAGAGAGATGCCTTCATCAGTATACTTCTTCACTAATTAAAAGTCTAGATTAATGCCAAGTAATAAAATTATTTACCAAGAAAAGCTGCAGGGAGCATTTAATTTTTTATGTTCTGTTTGTATTTAGTGCCAGAAAGAAAGGAGACTTGTAACAGAGAACAGAAATCAATGAGCACCTGAGGCACCAGTCTAAACTGGATGCAAATTGATAGAATAAGAATTAAGAGGATGCAGTCATGCAAATATTTAAACAGAGCAACCTGCCTTAATCTATAAGTAACTGTATTCTCAGGTGTTGTTGTTCTTACCTCTAGGTATCAGCTCTATGTACTTTGTTAACTTTGAGCAACAGAAAAAAATTAAAATCTGTTCCTTTGTTACAGACATAGAGTATTGACAAAAGCTACTTGAAAGAAAAATAGTTTTATTACACCACACAGAGGAGGAGAGCCTATTCTCCATATTTTTTTTAACCAATCACTGTTTAAAATTATGCTTGGGATGGTTTGTTTACTTCTCTTCTCCATCCAAAAAAACCCATAGAGGTTTACTTATCAAAAACCAGTTTTCACTAAACAATTGATAACAATCACAATTAAATTTAACCTGCAATTTCAAGTAACTCAAATTATGCCCCAAAGCTCTGTGGCATATTCACTGCTGTTCCATCAAGTCTCACTCCTCATCAAACCTTGAAATTTTGCATTCCCCTTGGACTGCATTTTCCTTTCTATCTGTTAATGCCATAAACACTTCCAACAGTACAAAAGTAAATAATTTTTTCATTAATAAGTTTCCTCAGAATGTCAGCTTTGTTTATTTCTCTTGTAACTTGCCAAAGCAGGATTTTTATTGTCTTTGTTAAAATTAATTTACCTTGCAAATATTCAAAATCAGTTTTGTTATTCCATTTTCTTGTCTCATTCTTACATGGTGGTACTTCTTGTTGAATAATATGAATGCAATTTCCATAATGAAAATATAAAGACAAATTATGTGTAATTTGTTAAACATATGCAATATGGCAATATCCTGCTGACACCATTGCACAGATGTGGAAGCAATTTAATTATCAAGATGTTATTCTCTCTGTAAAATATTGAGAGCTGCTGAGAAACAAGACATACACAACACTTGAGCTTGGCTCTTTTTTTCTGTTTCACCTTCATAAACATCACATGTATTTAAAGATAATGAACATGGGACACAGACCAAACAAACTTACTCAACCCTTTGCTAGTATGACTGTTCAATTATGATGCTAAATTTGTGTAATTAAAGTTTTAATGGTCTTCAGAAACATTATTTTGAAAAAATCTCAATTTCTATTTACTAGTTATAATCTCATCAAAAATTAACTTCCAAATCAAGTTACAATCTCAGTGGAAACATTTCTTTTCATTAAAGAGCACATATGAAGTTCAGGAATTATATTCCTGTCAAAGTGAAAACACACTTGTACAATGATGAAGCCGTACTGTACATAGCTGATGAAGCTATGCTGTACTATCTGATCTTCAAAGATCAGATCCTAATGATGAAATCTTAAACCACAATACTTGTGACTCACCCAAAAGTCCTGCAAAGCATCTTCCAGAGATGTTGGCAATCTAACATTCCTGAGTATAAAATATCACAGGATCACAGAAACACTTAGGTTGGAAGAGACTTCAAAATCATCAAGTCCAGCCTTTGAGTGATCACCACCTTGTCAACTAGACCATGGCACTAAGGTCCTGTCATTTCTACCACCTTCCTAGGCAGTCCATTTCAATGCTTAACCACCCTTTCAGCAGAAAAATTCCTCCTGATGTCCAACCTGAGCCTCTCTCTTGAGGCCATTTCCTCTTGTCCTATTGCTGGCTGCCTAAGAGAAGAGGCCGGTCCCCACCTGGCTACAGCCTCCTTTCAAGTATTTGTAGAGAGCAATACAAGGCCTCTCCTGAGCCTCCTTTTCTCCAGGCTAAACACCCAGAGCTCCCTCAGCCACTCCTTATCAGATTTGTGCTCCAGACCCTTCACCAGCTCCACTGCCCTTCTCTGGACACACTCCAACACCTCAATATTTTTCTTCTGGTAGGGGCCCAAAATGGACACAGCACTTGAGGTGTGGTCTCACTGGTGCCAAGTACAGGAGAACAATCCCTGTCCTGGTGCTGCTGGCCGCACTTGCTGACACAGGCAGGATGACACTGGCCTTTTCAGCCACCTGGACACATGCTGGACAATGTTCAGCCACTGTCAATCTGCACCCCCAGGTCCTTTTCTGCTGGGCTGCTTTCCCCCAGCCTACGTCCCTGTCTGCATTCGTTTGTGACAGAAGTGTGGAATCAAGCACGTGGCTTAGTTGAACACGTTGGCCTCAGTATTTAATTTAATGAAATACAAGAATATTATTTCTGCTAATAGTACAGCAAGTATATTTGTAGGAAAAAGAGAGCACTCCCAGTTACGTTACCAGATACAAGACCAGCTCTCTCCAGAAAGCTGACTTACATATGATTCTTTGTCAGTCTAGTTTAAAATGGATTTTGAATTCCTGCTGTCTTCAATGTCCTGGTGGCAGTGACACAATCCTGAACTCATGAAAAAGCAGTGGTACAGTACTAGGTAATGATTCGTTACAAGCTATTGCCCAACTCCCATTGCTAGGACTATGAAACTTCATTGCAAGCTGGCTTCTTACTGTTTGCTAAATGAGATAAACCGGAGCACTGTGAACGCCAGAATAGGAACAGGAGAAGTTGACCTTCTACATTTTGCAATTCAGGTTTCATTTGGTTCTATGGTAGCTAATTAGTGGGAGACATCACACTTTTTGTTCGAATCTGACGTGACGTATTCGCTGTAAATGCAAGGCGAAAGTGTTTAAGAAAGGCATTCCTGAGGAAGAGACTTGTAATAGCTCAGCTCTACAGATTTGTGTACATTAGCTGAAGCGTTATAGGGCCAGACCTTCAGCTGGCCTTTCAGCTCCATTAACTTTCAATAGCACTATAACAAATTACACGAGCTCATGATGTACCCTGTGATGTTTAATATCTGACAACTGAAGAAAAGTGGATTAAAGCAACATCAAAGCATACAGGCTTCTAACTCTCTATATAGATCAGCATGAGTTTAAATTAGATTAGATTAGTTTCTTTTTGGGTCTCATCCTTCAGTTATTACTTATTTCAAGCATCATATTCAAAGGTGAAAAATTGCTTAGTTCAGATTGGGAGTCACGATGATTATCCAGTTATACCATAACACAATATATTAAATAGCTTTCTACTTGTTTTTCAAAAAAGAATTCTGCATTTGTTAAGAAATGAAAATATTTTGTGTGTTTTAGCTTGTCATACTATAGTGCGTATGTAAATATGAAATATTTAACATGTCTATATTTTACTTGCAATGAGGATTATATGTATAAACTTCAAATATCAACTGTATAAATTTTCAGTACATTTATATAACCATTTCTGACAATACCCTTGTATTGATTGGTATCAGATTTGAAGTCTGATAAAAACAAATAAATAAGTAGAAAATTACACAGTGAAGGGAAGTAGTTACGAAGAAAATAGACTTGTTCTCTTTAAATAATACCTACTTTTGCAAAGTACTTTTTCCTCCAATGTCCCAAAAGCAGTGTTTGACAACAGTAAATGTATCCTGATCACAGACTGAACTAATGTGTACCATCATCTAAGAGTTCTTCCCACAATAATAATTCAGTTTAAAAAAAATCAATAAAATAAGACAAACAAGAAACAAAATAATAACAAAAACATATAGAAAATATTTTATGTCAAACTCAGTTTCTAGCATGTCCATATTCAGTATGCTACCCAGACTGTATAGGATTGTCACAATACAGGTTTATCCTGGATTCTTCTAATTATAGTAACTGATTTTACCTTTTTCTAGCCCATCCATCCTCTCCTCTGCACCAGCAAGCATAGCAGTCATTTACTCTTGCCCCACTGAGGAACAACCACCAATACAAAAAGCTGGATTGCGTCAAGGTACACACCAAGCTCCTCAGACTTAAGAGCAAATTTAGTGATATGAACAATGACCAAAAAACCCTATTCCCACATTAAATGAGAAAGCTGCTGTGCAGTCACCTCATTACTACTAACTGGTAACAAAATGAAGGCCAAGCAGCTTAGTGACCCAATTACATGAAGAAAGATAATTTAAATCAGTATTTCTTTGAGTACCTTCATTCTGTTTGCACAATATTACTTACAATGTGTCCTGGTAATAAGAAAACAGATTAGAAAAAACAGTTCTAGGACCTTTGTCACTGTAGAGAGGGTTATTTCTAACTATTTATGTGCTTAGATTTCAAAATCATCAATATGTTTCTTCTTCTCCATGAAAATTCTAGTAATAGACTTGTAATCTTTGTTCCACATTACATGAAGGCTAGTGGGAGAATTTGAAGCCAAGGTCAAAGCACAAGGACCAACACATAGGAAAGTACTGGAATGCAAGCCCCATTTGGAAACAGTGAAGAAAATGGTGGTAACTAAAAACAGTAAAAAATTGGTTACAGTTTCTTCCTCTAGATGTTTTCCTCACTAACTCAGCCTTTATTAAAGCCATTGTAGCTGAAAAAAAAAGTGAGTCAAGATGAAACTTCAAAAGTACTTTTTATCAACACTTGATCAAGAAATTACATAGAAAAGTATTCATGATCACACAATTATAATAAATCTTAACCCCATGATGGAAAAATTGTAAATGGATTGAAATATAACATACAAGATAAATTGACCCAATTCAACCATTGTTAAGTGTGATTTTAAATTCATGTCACTGGAGCAACACAAAATGGCAAAAAAATCTAAAGCAGCAAAAAGCACTGCAGATTTTCTAGTTTTACCTAGAATAAATTTTATTTGAATAATCTGCCTATTACAAGATTCTATTTTTCAGTTTTGACAAGATTCCTCACTATGTGACAGTGCTGGAGGCTGGAGGCTAATACTTTAAGCTACAAATATGCAAGCTCAGCATCCTTCTAGGAAGTGTATGTAAAATTGGGATTAGATGATATCTCCAAGCAGAGGGATTAGTTACAGTCCTCCTATAAAAATATTCATGGCTGCTGCTTACATTTAAGAAAAGGGTGTGGGTCACTTGCCTGATATTGCAACTATGGCAAATAAAACTGAATTAATGACTAAAAAACCATATAGTGACAATTTTTTCACTTTCTTGTGGATTAAGTCAATGTGTTGACAAGACTAGAACAATAATTTATATATTTTCTGTATATATCAGCTGTACTCAGCTATGGTTTGAACTGGATGCAAATTGTCCTCCATTTAACTCCTCACTTTTAAAATAAATCTGCAGCAGAACTGCACACAATATTGAATTGGTAAGAGATTTATATCTCCTATTATTAACACAAAGTGCTTTATAGTACAATTCATACATTTATACTTGAGTCACTTATTAGGATATACTTTGAATCTGAATGTGACAATTTAGCTGAAAATAATTATGAAAAACTGTTTTATTGCATAGTGTCAATAATGAAATGGAAAAAAAAATATTGTCTTTTCTCTTTTCTAGTCTTATTTCGGCTCGTGTGCTAGGAATCTCTGGAAATATGGTCTTTTAATTTAGATGACCAGCATTTCACAACTAGATTAGTAAAACCAATAAGAATGCTCTTAGCCTGTTTTCTCCAAAGAAAAAGGGAAACCTGATATTTCCATATATAGATAAAAAATGTCTTTGGGAAACTGACAGTTCTGACATATATCAAAAAAACATTCATATGCCTTTATGCTGGAAAGCCCATTAAATACATATCTGTAATTCATAAAAGGGCACCAGATTGTTTATAGGCTTCTTCACTGGCTTTCTGTAGGCTATGAAATAAAAACCAGTGATATTATCTGTGCTATCTAGATAGTGAAACCAGGGTCTTGCTGAGGTTAATCAGTGTGTGCAATCAGACTCTATTAAGCAGGATTCTTAGCAGACAGTTTGGCTCCCAGACAGATTAAAATAAAGTTCTGCAGGAGTAACAGGGCAATTTATTGACCACCAAAGAAATATCTGCATGTTCATTTAAAATTTTGCGCTTGAACAGCTTCACTAAATCAACAGGAGGGTGTATTCATGTGTAAGAAATTAAGTACAGGTGTAAATATCTGCAGAATCTAGGTCCACGTGCTTCAGATATTTTGTCTTTTCAAATGGTCACATTTTCCTGTTATTCAGGATAACCAAGAATGCATGATATTCATAAAAATGTTATGACTTGAGTAATTCTAGGAGCATTAAAAACTTTTTAGAACATACAATGTATTTAAAAAAATATCAAATACTTGTGGATCTCTCACTTTTCTGTAACTAAAATATGGCTAATTCCAAATGTTGTCAAAAAACTGTCTTTTGGACTGAGAATATGAACTCCAGATTAAAACCCAATGAGATTACAATAAGATTTAGTAATGGAAACACTGTCAGATCTTTAGCAACAGCAGAGCTTTCAGGCACAGCAATAATACTAGCAACAGTTGTTTGCAGATGTTCTTGTCATTTTAATCATCCAGTTAACAGAATTAGCAATGATCCACAGTTGTCTTTAGTATTCTGTCTGCAAACTATTACATTGTGAAAAGATGGAGTCATAACAGCTTAATAGAAAAACATTAAGTCTTCTTCAAATTTATCACTTACTGTATTTAAATGTGGAGTGCTGGTAAGACTAATAAAACTTTTATTTAAGGAACATTTCCCTTATATTTTTTACTGCAATTTCCATCTAAAACAAAGACTGCTTGCCTTCTGTAACTGTTACTGCTAGATATTCTTGCACATTAATGCCCCAGCACATAATACCAGGTTAGCTATTATATGCATTGCAGCCATTGCCTTAAGTGCTCTCAATTATGTATCAAGCATATGTTTAAAGCCTTGTTGAGATGCAAAAGGAATGAAAATAGCATCCACAGAGTTAAGGAACAGACAAAAATGTATTATTGCAAACCTGGATTTTTTTTTTCCAGTAGTCTACTCTGCACCTTTGTCTGAAAATTTTGTAGCAAATTTCGGTTTAGACAGGCTCAGGTACCAAAGGATTCAGCTGCAAGAGCTATGAAAGGCATACATAAGGTAGTGCTGAGCACAGAAAGCCTCAATTATCATGGCTAAACTGCTGCTTGTCCCCAGGCAAGCTGGTTTTAAAAGACAGTCAGCATGTTTTGTTTACATGTGGTACAGCCAAGCCACTAGACTGAAACACATTAAAGATGTGCTGTAAGTGAACAGAGAGATAATACAGGCTGAGAATTTGGGCCATACTTTCATGACCCAAGACATCTTCCCAAATACTACCATTAACAGAGTGCCTGCAGTCCAGCCAAGAATCAGATGTCCTGTTGTGTGAAGCACAGTGCAATCACAGAATAGGACTGGGTGCTCCTTGAAGCAGGATTTAACTGGCTAGCTCATGGAGATCCAGTTGTCCACCAGGACCCCCAGCTCCTTCTCCACAGGACTGCTTTCCAGTGGTCAGCCCCAAGCCTGTGCTGGTATATGAGTTTATTACGCCCCAGGTGCACAACTCTGCATTTGCCTTTGCTGAATTTCAGACAGTTCCCTGTCCATCTCTCCCACCTCTCAAGGCCCTCCTGAAGGGCTGCACAGCACTCTGGGGAATCAGCCACTCCTCCCAGCTTCGTGTCAAACCTTGCTGAGAAGACATATGCCCCTTCATCCAAGTAATTGATGGATAAATTAAACAGTACTGGGTCCAGTATTGAATCATGGGGGTCACCATTAGGGACAGGCCCCTAACTACTCCTTGCTCAAGATCATATCTTGATCATGACCCTCTGGGAACTCCCATTCAGTCAGTTCTCATCCATCTCACTGTCCACCCATCCTGTCCACAGTTCCTGAGTTTGCCTATGAAGATATTGTGAAAGATGTGTTAGATAATCTTCACTGTAGAATAATACATTATAATACTATATCTAGGAAAAAAATGAAGCCATGTTTGTGCAATGCTGACCACAAAAATAGCAGTTGCAGTTCAAGACAGAGCCACTGAGATCGTCAACAGTTCACTGAAATCATCAGTTCACTGAGAATCAGTATGCAATGGCAGCCAAGAAAGCCAAAAAGATATTTGGAAGAATACTGGAACCAAGACAAATGTATAATTTTTATGTCATATAAAACCAAGGATCGTGTGTTGCTCTGGTCTCTGCATGTCAAGGAGGATATAGCAAAGGAGGATGTGATAAAAACAATAAAGTAACTATGTTAGAAAGAGAGACTAAAGATTCTGACTCTCCAATTTGGAAAGCAGACGGACAAGAGATATGATCAAAGTTTACAAAACTCAGGGTGTCAGTGGCTTAGACAAATACAAAATGAAATTGACTAAATTCCTCAGTGCAAGGACAGGGAGTGCTTGATAAAAACAGTAGGAATTCAATTTCAAACAGGTAAAAGAATATTCCTTTAAACAGAATGTAAGAATGAAAGTCATATTACTTTTCAAAATGTATTAAATTTTTGGATTATGGAGGTTTCAAAACCAGAGGAGGTTTTGAAAGCAGACAGCATTGGAAGGTTTGGAAAGGTACAAAAAATCCTGAGCAGCAAATCCCTAAACAAACACAGGTAAGCAATAGTAAGGACTGTATCTTCTTCCATCTGTACCATGACAGCTGTGGGTACCAAAATGCCTACATGGAGAACAGATCACGGGAAGTGGTAAGGCTGGTGGTCTTCCTAAATAGCTTATTTTTTTGCTACTACTTTTTTTCTGGAAGGACTGAAATTAATAAAAGGTAATGCACAGACTGTGCAGAGCTATCTTCCAGTACCAGCCCCAAAAACAGAGTTCCCAAACCAAAGACTATCAGATATTAAACTGTTAATAGCAAATTGAAGACTAGATTGATTGGATGGATATTTTTATTATTCTTAGACAAGATTAAATCCACAATTTGACAACCTCTTAACTAAGCCATTTCTAAGGGTCCCAATCACACAAAGAATTATTAGTTTGGAAGAGACTTCCAGGATCATCAAGTCCAACCGAACCCTAACCCCAACTAAACCATGGCACCAAGTGCCACATCTAGTCTTCTCTTAAACACATCCAGAGATGGTGAATCCACCACCTCTCCAGGCAGACCATTCCAAAACTTTATTAACCTTTCTGTAAAAAACTTTTTTCCTAATATCCAGCCTATATTTCCCTTGGCGCAGCTTGAGACTGTGTCCTCTTGTTCTGTCAGTGCTGCCTGAAGAAAGAGACCAAGCCCCACATGACTACAACCACCTTTCAGGAAGCTGTAGAGAATTATAAGATCACCTCTGAGTTTTCTCCAGGCTAAAGAACCCCAGCTCCCTCAGTCATTCCTCACAGGGTTTGTGTTCCAAGCCCCTCACCAGCCTCATTGCCTCCTCTGGACACACTCAAGTATCTCAATGTCCTTCCTGAACTGAGGGGCCAGAACTGGACACAGCACTCAAGGTGTGGCCTCACCAATGCCAAGTACAAGGGAAGAATGACCAGTCTGCAGTACCATATCCTGTAAGAGTACTGTTCTATTTTCTACAGTACTCTTATACCTATATTCAGCAGTCCTCATGTCTTGAAGCAACAGTGTTTATTTACACTGTAGCTTCAGTAGGCTGCATAAACATCCTCTGTATTTCATCCAACACAAAACCCAACACTTAATCACCTCTCTTTTTCCCTGAAACTCCTCAGGTTTTCCTTTAGAAAAAGTGTAACAACAAAAGTCAGACAACAGCTTCAGGCTTTCCCAAGTGAAACCATCTTGCTCCTAATAATTTTCCTGCTTGTCTAATTCAGAATCTCCTTCTGAATAACAATAGTCCCTTCACCTATGAAATATATTTTTATACTGTAGCCATTCTGGGGAAAAAATTAACAACAGCTAGATGAGAAGATTAAACCCTTCATTTCCAAACTTGTCTCAAATTAGTGTGCTCCAAAGAGAATGCATCAACAAACATCCATGCTGCAAACACTACTAGGAATGCAGGGGAAGTTGTAGCTACACACAAACACAAGATGATTCAGGTACTCTGCTGTGCCCTGTGCAGCAGACTAGCTTGGAATTTGTACTATACATTAAAAAAAACCATATGCAGTACAACAAAAATATCCAGCAGAAGCTGGAACTGTCTGATTAAACATCTTGTTTATACTAGAACTAATATATCTTAATTTCTCCTGGTTGGAAACCTTGCAGGGACATTGTGTAGGGCCATACTGCTCCTGTATAAAGCAATGATTTGTAACTTCTCACCCCGTGGGGTAATAATACTCACCTCAGACAATTCTTTTCATTAGACTCTGCTAATATTATCCTAATGTACATTGTGGGAATAAGACTTTCTTAGGTGTTTGGCTGCAAATTTGGGAGGCTGATGTATTAAAATTATGACTATGCATCTTCCTTTTAAAACTGGGCTCCAACTGAAGCCCTACATGGTTAAAACCATGAATAAGATGCAGTTGCAGCTGTATATATAAACTCTCTGACTTAGTTGAGATGTCTCATGTACTTAAAACCTTTTATGAAGTACAGCTTTAGTCTATTAGAAAAGTCAACTATCTGAAGCTTTGAACTTTTGAAAAGAATCTGTAATCTCTTTAAGTTGCTATACATTTGATCTGATTTTTTACAATGAAAAATATGGATCCAACATTATGCTGGAACAAAATCTGTGATTTTTCTATTTCCCTCAGAAAGGACAACAAAACCAGGAATTCTTTACACTTTCATACCCTATCAGGACAGCTACGGGTAAGTGCACTCAAATCACCCTGAACACAGGCAGAAGTTGAATTATATGAACTCTGCTTGGCCAACTGTCAAAAGTATGTCGTATACTTACACAAAATATTTTTCTTTTTTTTCCTTCTTTTTTTTCTTTTTTTTTTGGAACAGTAACTCAGGGAGTCTATCACTACTTCAGTATTTTAAATATATGTTCTGAAACTGAACGGGGACTCCCTGTATATTAGGAAGTTAGAGAAACCATGTTGAGTGCCATTTATACTGGATCTTCTCAGCTTCTTTTAGTAGAAAAGCACAAAAAGACAGTCTCCTTAAGGAATAAAAGAGGATATTTTATCAAAGAAGTGTGTATAAACCTAATTTTGCTCTATTTTCTAGAATTCTTCTTTGTCCTAACTTCCTTTTTAACTGAAGCAAGTAGCACCCATCATAGATGATAGCTTACCTGAAGACTAGTTTACCCTCACTGGCAGTATTATTACAATAGTTCTTTGAAGAGCTCATGATGCTTTAACCTCATGGTTAAATTAAGAATTTCACCTGACCTCAGGAAAAAAAAATGAAATAGTTCAAACAAACTAGAAATTTGGAGTTTGTGCTTCTTAAGACCAACACAATGGGAAATTCTGACAAAATGCCAGATAAGGTCAGTGAGGTTTTGTACTCAGTTCTCCCTATGAGGCTCTTGCACACTGCATACTATCCATTGCCTGATTTAGTTCTTTATCCTCAGCATCCTACTGCAAAACATAAAATAAAGAGAAAATAAAAACTTCCAAAAATGATTAAGAAGTATTTATATGTATGTTATAATGATACTGAGTTGCTTAATTTCTTTTTACCTAAGTATGTTTAAACACCTCCATAAAAATAAGCATTTTGTTGTTACTCTAACATCACTTGAGCTGGCAGGTTACTATTATTGCCTGCGAAATCTAGATATTCTTACTCCAAGCAAAATCACTGCCATTTAATTAAAAGTCAGAAACTTTGTTTCATCAGACAGACTTTATATAAAATATGATCTCCCAGGGCTTTGTTTTAGATCTCATGGAAATAAAAATATGCTGTGCACTTTGATTCAAATACAATCCATGGCTTACAAAACTATCACTGTTTAACAACGAGTAATGTGATGAAAAAACTAAAATAATATTCTCTAACCAATATCAGTGAACCACCAGATAAGGAAGAAGTGATATATGAATCCTCCCTTAATCTTATAGAAAACTATGACTTGATAGAGAAGGATTACAAGACACAAACACATCATCTGACATTTACTTCTGGTTTATCACAAAATATTTGCCCCTCTTATACAGTAAGAGTTCAACCAACCTGGAGCTAAAAAGAAAGGAGGGAATGAGAGTAGTTCCCTTACTCTCATGTTCAACACAGACATCAAGAGGAGAACATCCTTAGAACAGTTTAATTTAAACATCTCAGGGTTTTGATAAGTGTCGCTGCTTTAAGGTTTGTATTTCTTATCAACAGATTTATCAGATGTCCACAAAATCTTTAAGTGAAGAATAATAAATCAGTCAAATATTTTTCTAAAAAAACCCAGTAAAACTACAGATTATTATTTTGTTAAAAAAAAAAAAAAATCAAACCAAACTAGAATAAAACCAAAATAAAAAAATATTATTTCAAATAGCTACTCCACAGAAATCTTGTGTACTATCCCCCTACCTTCATTTTCAAAGACAATTGATAAAAAATTATACTTCAAATTTTCCGTGCACTTGAACCATTTTTAGTTTAGAACTGTTCTCTATCTTCTCCTTGATTAATTTAACAGCTAGCAGTTTTTATGGTAGCTATTGTAAAAGATCCTGTTATTCTTGTTATTCTGCTTGCTAGTATGAATAAGAAAATTAAGATAAAGTTGCATGTAAAATAGCCATTATTAGGCATACCTCCTCAACTTAGAATAGATGAGTCATTCCTAGATAAAACCATTACTTCTAGTAACCTTATGTGGAAGGAGGGAGAAAGAAATATTTAACTGTGAAGAAAAATGTAGTTTTTCACCAAAAAAAATGTAAACTGAAGGTAATTCTACATGCACTGTAGAAAATTACAGGACATAAAACTACTTGAATGATTTATCAATATGCCCAGGAGAATGTGGAAAAAAGCTTTCAATCTTGTGCATTCTCCATTAAATTATCATTTAAGTTGTGAAAAATTGTGAATGATCTGTTCTGTGTTTCCAGTATGGCAGAAAACAATTCAACCCTAAATTTAGGTGGTTTATCTGAAAAGTACTTTTGAAAATGATTACCCAGATTTATAAATAGTCAGATAACGCTGATGAAGAATTTCTTTATTGATGTCAATGATTTTCACCTTTTAAATCTGTTTATGTATTTGTCTAAATTTGAACAGTTGTGCTTTTCCAGAATATTAATAACTGTTCTTGTTACTACTTAGAAAGGCAAAGAAAAATATTTCAGTGTTAAAATGTACTATTTTTAAATCCAGGATGTCAGAAATATGTCATTGTGGACTTCACATTGCTCAAATATTAGCCAATGAATGTCAGAACTCCTGCTGATTAGAGAAAACAGGAAGAAATTCCTTTATTCTCAGTTTAAAGTGTCTACCTATGTATATGTGTTTGTTTCTATTTTAAAATAGAGTAAAAAAGAGCACAGAACATCTAACTAATGCCACCATGGTGTGTGAGCTACACCTTTCCTGCCCTTGGCTGTGGAATTGGACTGAATATTCAATCACAGCAGTGTCAGGTGGAGTAACAGGAAGCTTACTGTGAAGGACAGGACATATCACTGGGTTGACTCAGTGAATCTCAGATTGGGACAGTTTGTCATATCTCTTATCTTATCTAAGGCCTCTGCAATCCCTACTGTAAGCTCCTCAGCTCCTCTGACTGTTATTCTATATATCACATCTAGAACAAAGACAACTCTTCTCTGTTGGCTTTTGGGCACTACTGTAATGTGAATAATAGGAATACTGTATTACAAATGAGGTAGCACCTGTGCTGGGGAGGCATTTGATGCCTGTGGAAGTAAAGTAAGGGCCACATTATCTAAGACAATCTTTTCACTGAAGTCAGTTTTAGAAACTGCATTTTTTAATGTGCAATATACACCTGTTTTGATAGAACAGGGGCACTGCCAAGGCAGGAATAACACAGAATCAAGTACAATAGCACTACACCAAGTACTTTGTGCCAGCATATAAAAGCATTCAACAGTAGCTATTTAGTCGTAACCACGTTGACACCAAAAAGCCAGTTTGCATTTTCCATTACTGTGTGCCAAAAAAACATGATCACCTTTAAAAAATCAGTTGCAGCTCTGTAAGAACTCTCCTACACAGGGCATGTGAAACCCAGCTGCAGAGTCAGCTATTATAAGGGATTCTGCTTGCAGCTGCAGCTAGAACTATATTAAATCCCACTAACACATTTGGGGAATGGAAAAGAGCATTTTCATTGTAAATTAATGCTAATTTTCTATTCTTGATGCATCTAAAATTTCCATGACAGTCAAGGAAGCAGTCAGTGAGGCCTAGCTATAATGACAGGTAGGTGTTAAGGCACTTTGAACACTGCCAATAAAAAGAGACCTGCCCTGTCACACTTCCTATAAATGTAATTTTTAACCTGTGTGTTCCAAATCTGGGAAGACTGCTCCATGCTACTGACTGAATTTAAGAATTAGGCACAATAAACCAGGGTTAAACCACAACGATTATAGAAATATTAGAAGAAAAACTTGAAAACATTACTTCCTGCAGTGGTTTGGCAATGACCAGTAGCTGCCAGCTGCCCACCCAGATGCACCTTCACCCTTCTTCACCAAGAGCACAAGGGAGAAAACATGATGAAAAAGGCTCAAGGATTAAAACTAGGATAAAGACTAGGGGAAAATTAATTTGTTGCCAATCAAAACAGATTCATGTAGCAAGAAACAAAAAACTAAAATTAAAACAATACCTTTCTCCCAACCAGTTTCACACCTCCATTCCTTTCTCTTCAACATCTTCCCATCCGGAGTGGTGCAGGGGGACAGGGAATGGGGCAGTCCTTAAAGCTCTTATTTGCTATTTCTTCTGTCTCACTCTTTTCCCCTACTCCAATGTGGGTCCAGCCATGAGATACAGTTCTTCAGGGTGAGCCTGCTCCACAGGCATCTCTCCATGGGCTGCAGTGAAATCTCTGCTCCAGAGCCTCAAGCTCCTCCTCCTCCTCCTTCTCTGACCTTGAAATGTCGATGGCTGTGTGACATTTTCTCACTCCTCTTTCAGAGCTAACACACAGCTGGTTTTACCCTTTCTTAAACATATTATCACAGAGGCACCACCAGCACTGCTGCTGGGCCCACCTTGGCCAGTGGCAGGTCTGCTTTGGGGCTGGCTCGAATCCTCTCAGGGCAACCCCATCCTCTCCTCACAAAGGCTGTTCCCAGCTCCCACTGTGAGTGCCTGGGCAGTGACACCAGTGCTCTCCCCTACGGAAAATTACCAGTTAGGGGCCCTTGGTTTTATCACATTGCTCACACCATAAAAGCCAAGAATGCTGTTAGTACAACTCTGATTCTACTGTTCACTAGTTAAGTGATAATTTTTCACTGTTCTTAAAATCAGTGTGATTTCAATTTTCATGGATACAAACTAAACTCAAGAGCACAGATAAAATTCAGTGCATACATGAATTAATATTTAGAACCATATTTAAATGACTTGTATTATATTTAAGGGTTCATTTTAGAGGCAGCAGCTAGCTCACAATAACTCACAATGGCTTTCAGAAGAAGAGTCACAATTGATTGACACATGCTGTCATAGATACACACATTCACAAGATACTTTTTCCCCAAAGAGTAGAATGCAACCCACTCTAAAACACCTATATCTGGCTGGCTTTCAGGACACTCGATTAGAATAGAAAGAGATATCAGAGACCACCCAATTCATATGTTCTAACAATCAGGTTAAAAAAAAGGAACAAGAAATCAGAACAGAAAATCAACCCTATGGGGTTGGGCTAGACAGATTCCTAAAAAGGACACTTATAAAAACCAGTAATATTCAAGGTCAAAAAGCATTTTTGGTTTCTCCTCATGCAAGCAAATTTTTGGGTTATTTTCCTATGCTTTTCTGCTTTAAACATATTACAGTAAAATATTTCCACACTCATTGAACACTGTGCAGATGCTGACACCTTCATTCACGTGTGAGGTACAGACCGATGCTCTAAAAGAATTCCAGCAGTACTCAGATTCATGGACAAAAGTGTGACTTGGAATAAATGTGGGTACAAAAATCTAACCCATGAATGTTCTTAAGCCTTTTTATTTATTGTTCTCTTCTAGTTTTGCTCTTTAAAATAAAAATCCATAAGCACACTCTCTGTTTAAGTTATGATAATAAATGTATCATGCTATCTCCAAAATGGGCAGATCAGAGACTTAAAATGGTTTTATATAGAGGAGCTTATTCAAAACAGATTTTTAAAGGCCTACTTTTCTTAGAATAGCAAGTTTAAGTAATCTTCATTTGTGTCATTCTGTATGCAAAAAGGCATGTGTACAATTCAGATATATCTCTGTGAAAATTATGGGGGAGTGTATCATAAAATAAAATACGTAGAAGCACATGAGGAGAATATTTTGTTGGGTTTTTTTTCTCTAATGATGATAGCTAGTGGACTTTAGTAAGCAGCAGGTGTTTTGTTATCTTCCCCAGATAATCAGTAAATTGCTTGCATTGTGTATCTGTCAGCTTTGCCATGACTCTTCCAGTGTCTGTTGTTATTTCATAGAATCTGGGGGTCTTTAGTGAAGGTTAGTCTCCTGACAGCTATTACAACTTCTTGCCATGACCTCTATTCTTGCAGTTTTCAAAAACATGGAAGTCAGATCTTTTATTTCAATACAATTCCCTTTAGGAGATTTAATATGTATTTTCTTAGAAGGGTGAGACCTTTTACTGGTGAAGTTTAATGCATCATTTTGGTTTGGGGTTTATTTTGGTCTTTTTTAATGTTGGAAAACTTCTACGAGATTCAACTAAAGGTTTGGGGTTTTTTTCTAGCAAAAAACAAACATACAGAAAAAACACCCAAAAAACCCCCACCAAAAAAACCCAACAAAACAACAACAACAACAAAACCAACCAACCAAACAACAACAAAAAAAACCCACGCAAGGCTAGAAGAACAGTGCTAAGTGCTCATACGTATTGAGGTGCTGAAGAGTAAGGGAGGAATTACAGTCCCTTGCAGGGGAGAAGAGGCTTCTCATCTTTACCTCACAACACATCCAGGTGAGAAGTGCCCAGATCCGCTGTATCAAGACCAAGGAAGTTCTGAACAACCTGCTCTACCACCAACCCTAATCCAGGGTGGGACTGTAGGTTACTTACAACTCAAGCCAGTCTAGGATTCAGTTGCTTGCTCCCAAAGATACTATTCCCTCCAATCCTGAAATCTTATCCCTGACTTGCTTTGTCCTGTAGGTCTTTCACAATTCCCAGGCTAGGGCCACTTTTCTTCAGCCTCTTTCAGACCAAAGTGTCTCCCACAGTAATGTTACCTCCTTCACTTTCACCAGACAGGTCTATTCATTCTATCTCAAAACCATCTACATTTATCATGATACAATGCTAAATTGTTTCATTATTTTTTTAATTAATTCTTTTAAACTTTAATTAAATACTGTAGTCTTCTAATTTCAAGAGGTGATGTAGCATAAGTGTATGTGTGTGTATGTGCAAGTGGGAATAATTGATGCTTTTTCTGGATGCAGAAAAGAGAGAGCATCAGTCAGCCTTTCTATGAGAAATTACTGACTTTCAGGTTTCACAGGAGTCAGAGTGATTTTTTGCCACTCAGTAGTGTCATTAATTACACCAAAATCAAACCTGTCTTGGTAAAGCTTTGGGAGAAAGGTGACTAAATGTTTTATTGCAAAGCAAGGATCAGGAACTGACTCACAAATGGACGATGGGAGTGATGAGAGCCTGGACTATTGCATAGCCATTTTCTCCTACAGAATATTCCCTTAGCTTCAAGAGAGTTATAAAATGAAGAAGAAGGAAAACAAACAAACAAACAAAAAGACAATGTGTGTCAAATATTTAGTCATGTATGAGTTTTTCTTTTTTGGACCATACCTTATTATGCAACAATTCAACATAATAAAGACCATAATAATAAGGACCATACCTTATTATTCAACAATTGCGGTTTTCTTTTTCTTATGGAAAAGTCATCAAAGGCTTAAAAAGGAAAATGTAACAGAGTTTGAAGTATTACTGCTCAGCAAATATATCCTTCTTAATTCTGAATCCTGAGATGAAGAATTATACAATAGATTTTTTCCTTATAATTGAAATTGAAGTATAAGTATTTATTGAAAAGACACATTGTGAGGTTAATTACAATGAGATGACATCTTTTCATTGAAAAAAATCTTGCAAGATATTTTAATATATTTTACATCTTTTCCTTTTCATTGGAAAAAAATCATCTTTTTTAAAAGATTATTTATGTTTTTATATGGCATCCTTTTTCTAAGATTTCTATTAAAAACTATTTTTAATAACCAAATGGTTTTATTAGGCCTGAATAAAGGGCAAAATCATTAACTATTTATAATCAAATTTTTAAATAGAATCACTAAGCATAAATGTATAAAAGTATAAAGTAAACAACTGAGAAAATGAGAAATATTTACACAAAGGTTATTTATTCCTTCTAAAAATATTTACATGGAACTTTTCAGCAGCTTTTTCTATTGTTTCAACCAATCATATCACAAGCAGAAATCTTCTATCTAAGTAAGTTTGCTAAAATAAATTGCATCACATGGCAAGGTTAGACTAAATATCCATCTGAATCTTCTTAATGCTAATCATTCAACCCCATAGCAGCTTATGTAAAATAATAAAATCTGAATTTATTTCTTATTTCTAGAAGTGGTTGCATTCCTTGGATCTTCAATGGGAAAGTGGACACTAAAACATCAAGGTAGAGATAAAAAAAAATCTAGAAGTACATAGGAAGTGTAATGCTATGTCTGATTCAATTCAGCCTGAATAACAGAGGGCTTTATTTCAAGCTTCAACCTTTGCAAACATATGTCTTCTGCAAAAGTTTTTCATACACATTTTTTTAATAATGACGAGTTAGTAAATGAACATGGATTAACCAAAATAATTTTAAAGTCTTTTCATACATTCCTGAGTCCATTCCTAAGAGAAAAAAAAATGAAGTGGTAATGTTTTAATCTATAATGTTTGCTGATAGTTTTTCAGAATACAGTTTGCCACTGGCAAATCATTTCTATTACTTCTTAGATAAGTAATCAGTAGATGTACTTTTTAGATTCATTCAAGTGGCTTACAATTTTTAAAATAGCAAGAAATGGTTTCTTGCATTTCATATTTTTCAAGGGGAAGATAATCTCCAAATCAGGTGTATATTAGAATATCCAAGTTTTTGGATACTCATCCTCCCAAAATCATGAGTTTTATAAGAAGCTGTCTCACATCCAACCTTCAGTATTTTTCTTCAGTAAGTAAAAGGACTAATTATGTTTTGGAGAAGGCTCAAATAATGAAAATGTATTTTCTTTGCACCTAACTCTGATTTATGGTTCTAACAATTCTACTGCGTTTCTCACTGAGGTGCTTTACAGCTTTGTATGCCCTCAACAGAGCAAAGATTTTCCTGGGACCATCAAACTTCACTATCTTTTGAGCTTCTCTCTTCATTTTTGACAAAAAAATCTTCTTTCAATAAATTCATCTAGAAATGTTCATGATTTCTACCATATATTTGTCATCTCTACCCTATTCATTCATATGCAGTGGGACACAGTTATTATGTTGGTATCAAGTTTCCCATTTTCTTTAATTTATGTTGTCTTGGGTTATGGAACCAAAAATGTGTATTCTATTTCATCTGCTGAAAGCAGTTGGGGAGATGTTCTTCTTTATCTCTTGTAACTCTGGAAGGAGGGGGGTGGGTGCCTTTTGATAATGGGCCAGCTGTTAAAACCAGGTGGGGCAGTGTTTCTTAACTCTTTCACTGCCCGTCCTCCCTCCAGGGGAATATTTTCTGCTAGTGGACCATTAAGACACCCCCAAAGAACACACATCCACAATCCCCTCCCCAAACTATACGCTCCCCAAAATAGTACATCCACATTCCATCATCCCATTGTGAGATGCTCCACCCAGTGTGGGGAGCCAACCATTCCTACCTGGATAAAACTGGGACTCAGGAACACAAAGCTGTCTGGCTTCACCTGATTCCTGGAGGAAGACTGGACCCCTTCTCACCATCACCAGACCCCTTCTCACCACCTCTGGACCCTTTTGGCTACAGGATTATCTCTACTTCAACAGAACCACATCTGCCACTCCAGGAGGACTCACTTTTGGACTGCCTCCAACACCCTGACCAACAGGGTGTCAGGTTGTAGCTCTGACTCTGTCAGGGTTCTCCAAATTTGCTTGTTTGTTTGTTTGCTTGGGTAGTTTTGTTTTCTACTACATTTGTATTGTAAATATTCCTAGTAAAGAACTGTTATTCCTATTCCCAAATCTTTGCCTGAAAGCCCTTAATTGCAAAATTATAATTTGGGGGTGAGAGGTTTACATTCTCTATTCTAAGGGAAACTCCAGCTTTCCCTGGCAGATACCTGGCTTTCCAAACCAAGACATATGTAAACAAAACTTTTACATGACTACTTGAATAAAGTTTTAAACAGAATTTCTTACATGCAATCTTTTGTAAATCATCTGAGTCTCTGACATAAGGCACTGGAAAGCTCATTTTCCCTTTTTTAAAGTACAGGACAAAGACATCTCTTATCTGTTTTCAAGGGAAGGATAAAATGTTTTTGAGATGACAAGTAGAGATATCAATGGAAAGTAAGTATAATTCAAATCTTTAAAATTACTAAAACATAGCTTTAAATACCAGATGATTTTCTAACTAAGGCACCCTTTATTTTTTCTTTTTTGCTGAAACAAAAGCAAGCTGAAACTACAATGGTGCTACAATTTACAACCATGGCTGGATCATTAGGCAAAAAGATTGCCTTGATGAATTCTTACAGGTAGTGAAGTAGTCCCCAATTACTCCTAGAATCTGTTTTATTCCACCTAAATGAGTAGACTTTTTAAAAAATCTACTACTACTTTTTTTTTTCCTGAACATTAAGCATCTGGTTATGGAAGCAGTTGAGACATCAGTGCCTTTCAAATGGTGCAATTGGTCATCTAGAATACATTCAGGTGAGAGGTATCTATTACATGTGCTTGTGGAGATTAAAATCTTTGTCTAGTAGAGTCCTCTTTTGGAATTTAATTACACAGTTGAAGAACAGACACAATCTGGCATTTCTCAGACTACTTTTTTAAAAGCATACATGTTCAAAACACCAAACTCATAAATTATATAATTGCATTTTTTTTCAGGGATTTTTTTTTTAAGAACAAACCTGATCTACTAAAAAGTTATATTAAGGAGTTATACCACTTGCAGTGGATGTTCCCTGAATAATCCATTTTTGTTCTATTAAACATTAATTTTTGAGTAAAAAATATCCCCTGAAATAAAAGGAGCAAAGTTCATCAGCAAAACTATTTTTCATTTCATCAAAAATTCAAACCTTCCATTATAAACTGATTTTTGCTATATCATGTGGTACTGTTAGAGGATTTTCTTGGAATAGAATCCCTGAATTAGGTGAAGTCCTTTGTATTCTTGGAAAGGCCTGATAACTTGGTGCAGCCATGAAATTATAAATGCTTGTATGACATAAATAATAGGCATATTCTATTTCTGCACAAGTACTTCTAGCTGAAATTAAATTTACTTCTTTCTACAAAGCAAATGAATTGTACTTCACTCAGATGTATGTATAGTCCTCATGATTTATTCCCATACTTGACTAGCATCTTTTTTTAATCTCTAATATCTATTAAAATAACTGAGTATTAGTTCATTCCCCTAAGAACTCTGTACAAAGGGATGTACAGACAAAAAATGGAAAAACCTTGGCAGAAATTGGTGTGTATCTTAATCCTCCAGCTCTCACACAGGGAACAATGTATGCCCAAAAATGTGCATGTGACCAAAGGCCAAACGCACAGGCCAGGAGGCAACCTTGATCTGTAGCATCACATTTCCTATCTCACAGGAAAACAATAGTGCTTTCTTCCCATTTTCACCTTCATGGACTTCTAAAATCATTTAAGACTCAAGGCCTTGGATCCAGCTGCTGCTACCAAGCGAGAACAATCTGGCTGATGTTCTGACAGAGAACAAAAGGTGCTCAGTACACAGAGAAAATGTGCAGGCAAAGGACCATCACAGACATACCTGGGCTTCCCAACAGCTTTCAAGTTCAGATCCTTACAGTCCCTGTAATTGTTTTCCAACAGAACAAACCTTTTGCTTTTTGAAGAAATGAAAGGGAGAAAAGCATTCCAGGAGAAAATTTGCAGGGATAGTTTCTGCTTTACATTTTTCTTTCAATTTTTCTTTACAATAGGGAAGAGCTGTCCCCATATTTCCCATATACTTCAGACTTGAAAGAAGATAATCACTAATGTTGTTGCCACATTGATTTTTTCATTATCATAACAGAAAATTTTAGTAGTGCATGATACATTTCAAGTTATGCAATTATACCATATATAACCTTCCTAAATCCATTACATCCTTCAGTGTGCTGCTTAGATCTTCTGAGGTGGATGAGTGCATTGACTGATTTTAGGTACAGACACTATTATTTGAAATCACAGAAATTGCACAATTGTAGTTAATTTTAAAACAGAAAAAATGAGTAACTATTTAATAATACTACATGTTTATATGTTTAAAGTTTATTGTGGAATTTTATTCATTACAGTGTTAAGAAGAGTGGGAATAAATGACACAGCACAAACAGAATGAATATTGCAAAGCAGATGTTTAACAAGTCTCTGTCTAGCTTTAATTTTTGCCATAACAATCATAGAATTTACTAGTATGAATATTTTTCAATAACAGAATCCCACTTGTGCATAAAATAACTCTTTAATGTAGCTTTTACTCAAAGATATTGTGTCTTGGTTTGGAAAGACAGGTATCTGCCAGGGAAACTGGGGTTTCCCTTAGAATAGAGAATGCAAACCCCTCACCCCCCGCCAAATTATAATTTTGCAATCAAGGCTCTCAGGCAAAGATTTGGGAATAGGAATAACAGTTCTTTACTAGTAATATCAATAATACAAATGTGGTAGAAAAACAAAACCACCCCACCAAACCAGCAAACAAACAACAATTTTGGAAAGCCCTGACAGAGTCAGGTACAACCTGATGCCCTGTTGGTCAGGACGTTGGTAGCAGTCCAAAAGTCCTCCTGGGGTGGCAGATGTGGTTCTGTTGGAGTGGAGATGATCCTGAAGCCAAAAGGGTCCAGAGGTGGTGAGAGGGAGTCCGGTGATGGTAAGAAGGGTCCTGTCTTCCTCTGGTAATCGGGTGAAGCAAGAGCCATTCCTCTTCCAGAGTCCCAGTTTTATCCAGGTAGGAATGGTTGGCTCCCCCCACTGGGTGGAGCATCTCACAATAGAATGATGGAATGTGAATGTACTATCTTGGGGAGGATAAGTTTTTTGGGATGTGTGCTTTTAGGGGTGCAATAAGATGATGGAATGCGAATGTACTATCTTGAGGAGGGTAAGTTTTGGGATGTATGCTTTTAGGGGTGTTTAAATGGTCCATTAGCAGGAAAAAGATAAGAAACAATGCCCTACATGGTTTTAACAGTTGGGCCATTATCAAAAGGCACCCGCCCCACTCCTTCCAGAGTAAACAAGAGATAAAACAAAACAGCTCCCCAACTGCTTTCAGCAGATGAAAATAGAATACACATCCTAGGTTCCACAACCCAAGACATATTGCTATATATTTAAGGATAGATGAATCATCTCATTGCTGCTCATTGTTTGGCACCATTTTTTTGGTTATAGTCCAAGTTGCACGTCAGATAATACATCAAGAAAATTCTCATTCTAATATTCCTGCAAAAGCTGCATTAGGTTTTAGTCCAAATGAAATCCAATGGATTTACCTGGACTAGTTCCAACAGTGCTTTTGCATTTGTCTGATCTTAAGTTAGTGCAAAAGCTAGACAAGTTAGCCTTTAATTTGCTTCAGATAATCATACTCAATTCATCGGCAATCCCACAGGAGGTAGTTGTCATTCTTAAGACCTCAAAGAAAAGGATAAATGGAATATGAAAGGAATGTGTAATGCAATGTTTAATGCTCTGACTTATAACAAAAGAAGAAAGAATCAAAGTTTTTGTTCCAAAAATCTCTGCTCTAACCAGAAGCTGTGTGAGGTAAGAAACACCTACACACCTGGGTACAAGCATAGAAAGACTTAATGGGATATAGAGATGCCCTGGAACAAATAAAAAGGAGAGAATTACAGACCAACAAGCAGACCAGTACATTGAGTCCCACTACAGAGTAAATACAGGCTGAAATAAATGTGTTTCTATCAAGCTTTCTAAAGCAACAGTTCTTTAATAAGCAATAACATCCTTCTGAATACTAGTAACATAAGAGTCAGGCTCATGGTTTATCAACAATCCAACAGTGCCATCTATCAGATTTCATTAGTATTATATTTTTCCATATGGCAACATGTATTATTTTCTAATGCTAAACAATTTCCAGATTTGAACTACGAAAGGTGTACAGGAGACTAAACACTGTTCATTTATACATTAAATTAATGCATGCAGAGTTCTAGGTAATCATAAAGCTATCAGGGTGGAGGGTGGGAAGGAAAAAAAGGAAAGCTTATCTTTTAAAAATGTTACAACTATTTACTAGATAGCAATTGGTTACATTCTTTTTCAGCAAATTGGTTATCCTTTCTTCTCATCAACTGATTTCCTGGAGTTGGAAGTTTGAAATCCTCTCTGAAACTTACCTAACAAGCTTACAAATATACTCTGTGCCATCTATAATAATGAAATAATGAAATAAGACACAGCACAATGATCACAAATTTTTAAAGTTAGTATTTGAAAAATTACCATCAGCAAAAAATGTGTCTTTTCTTCTCCTGAAAAGCCAGCAGGCAGGATAAATAAACAGCTATCCTATAAAATTCCCAAAACTCAAGTGGAATGCAATTAGAACTTCAGAAGTACAAGACTGCTACATTTTACCCAACTTTCAGTTTAACATGAAAGTTTTCGTTTCTTCTTCCTTTAATGAATTAAACTGCTTTGTGCAGACTCAATTCAAATAAAGGAAATGTCCATGTGAGCCAGAGGACAGGCAATACTCTCAAGATAGAAGGTTCAGGTAGGAAAAAGTAGATGTCATCTGTACAATTAAATAAAACTGTGACTTCTTAAGATACATTGGGGAACAAAGCAATGATATTTTTCAGAATTCAAGTGGAACTGCTTTCTATTAAACCAGACTTGGAACAGACTTGTTGTCACTGGCTAGTAGTAAACATGAAAGAATATAAAAATCCTCTGTTCAATAAGCACATAAGTTCTCTGGAGCTCAGGGGAAAAGTGAGCACTCCTCCATGCTGAATCTACAGAACTTGCAATTAGTTGCAACTGTACAGTACTGTTCCAGACCAGTAAGCAGAACAGGTCTACCACAAACCCATATGCAGATTTAGGTCATTCTATAATAAAATTAGAATGTTTCTGGTCTTGAAATTATGTCATAAGTTTTACTCCAGACCATAGCTATCTGTGAGAAAATCAGATTAAATATTACTTGACAAATTCTATGAAATTCATTCCATAAATTATTCAGCAATATTTTTCTTACTTTTGCCAAATTTAAAGAAATAGTAGGACAAATAGTAAATTATTCAGATATATATTATTCTCTTTTCTGGGACACTGGCTTTGAAACATTCTATAATGTATGTGGAATATGATATTCTTTAAGCAAAATACACAAAGTTATTTGTTAACTCAACCAACATCTGAATTTTTTGATCATTTGTTTCTGTTTAAATTGACAATATTATAAAGAAGATTCCTGCATCTCAAAATGTCAAGATTATCATAATGGAAATCTTTTTTCTTAGAATGAGTAGGAAAACTAATTCAGTTATTACCTCTTAAATAATTAATTGTGTCTTCTGTTCTTTGCTGGACAACGTCAGTAGGAAGATTTGTCTTGAATAGTATGCTGGCTGGCCTTGACTTGGACACCTAATTTTCCGACATCTAAACTTTGAAATCATTGAACTGCCCAAACTCACAGTTAAATCTATGGTTTTCATTATGAATAACCCAATAATAGTTTTTAAAATCCACATAAAGCGAGATTTTCAAAAGCCTACAGTATTGTCCTAACTCTGCCCCCATTAAAGTCAAAGGAAGTTTTAACACTGACTTGAAGGGAGCGCTAAGGAAGCAGAGGAGGGGTAATCAAAAGTGTTTGATATGGAAAACTTGGCAGCACCAGCTCAGGATTAAGTGCTTTAAAAAGTCTTACCCCAAGTCTTACCCCTAACTATTTCCAAGGATTTACAAAGTATGAAAGTGAGTTTCATTAAAAAAACTACTGTGGATCCATACATTTACTTGAAGCTATTTGAGGGAGGCATAAGCTAAATAAGAATTCAGTGTTTTCTTTTTCCCCCAAGAGCAATACCTATTCAAAAAAAATGTTTGTTAGAACAAGTCTTAAAACCTCCCTCAACATTATGTTTCACTGCCTTAGCTGATATTAGAGCTTAAATCTTGTAGACCAAATTCAGGCAAGAGATGTGCTGTAACAATAGTTTAATATCACCCTGAGCCTGTATTTAGAATAGAGAGGACTATATCAATTGCCCCTTGTGCAGATTATTTCTTCTGATTAAAGACCAGTGTATCTGAGATAAAGGACAAGGTCACAGAAGTTATTTTAGATCCAACTACATTTTTATCAGAAACATTTTATGCTTTATCTAGAAATGATTTCTACCATATACTTTTTCATCTCTAACCTATTCTATCATATGACATTCTATTATAATGAGCATGAATTCTGTCATCTTAGGGGAGAAATGGAGACCACAACATGGGCATTGAAACTCTAGCCTTACAATTCCTCTATGCAAATTTAGCATAATGGTCATGTATCTAGCTGCAATATACAGCAATAAATTGACCTTCTGTGTTAGCTGTCTTCAGAAAACAAACAAAACAAAACGACAAAGCAAAATAAAATTTAAAAATATAATCCAAAACAGTTCTGCAGCAGCAATTGATAAAAAGAGAGTACTATTTTAAATGAGCTAAATGAAAAATTCCTCTGCAAATGCAAATATAAAACTACAGTTCCAGCAGCGGTGTAGCAGTCCTCTGTT
This sequence comes from Phylloscopus whistleri, assembly GCA_017589585.1. Lineage (NCBI taxonomy): Eukaryota > Metazoa > Chordata > Aves > Passeriformes > Phylloscopidae > Phylloscopus > Phylloscopus whistleri. The sequence continues at coordinate 720,528 of JADMLD010000103.1, forward strand.
TATAACCAAACACATTGATATTCAATAAACAGTGCTGCATAAATTTCATCTCCCTGTGGGGAAAATTTAAACTTATTTTATTATTCCATTGGAATATTTTAAATGAGAAAAAAATGAAGATAAACTGCAGTTGACCCTAGGCATTACAAATGCCATTAAGGCTCCCGCTCTGTTAGGCCCATCTGTTGCTTTTCAGGCCAGCTATTCATTAACCTTATTAGCACCAGCCCCCATAGCCTTGAGTTGACATTTCCCTGGTTAATATGGAAAGCCCATTTCCTAGCACACATGAACAGACTGATTAAAGAATTTGTATGAATTTTCTAGTAAATGCAGTAGGATACAGAAATAACAGATCCTTTTTTTTTTTTTTTTTTTTGCAAATCAAATACAAAATTCCCTTCTGCAGGCTTCTAGAGGACTGCAGTGTTCTAATATATTAATATGTAGCTTTGCACAGTTACTGTCCTAATCAAATCAGCAGAAAATCAGTCTTCTTGGCATCAGTAATAATCTCTATCTGTTGCAGCAATATAAATCCAACTGGTATAGCATCAGATTTTGTACTAGACTTACTGACGAGCCAAAGAAACAACAGCAAATGTATTCATTCCACTGGTACACCCAGCAGCTTAAATTGATGTGAATACATAAACTGTTTATCATGTTTAACCCATTGATATGAAATCACAGTAAGGTGAATTGTTTAGTATTTAATCCCAGGGCCTCTTCATGCTGGGAATTCATGCAATTTTTTTTATTCCCACAGAGAATACTGTGAGCAATTAAATTTGCAGAATGAGTTTAGAAGAAATGTTTTTCTGTCTCCATTTTGGATTAGGTATTACCAGCATAAAAAATTTCTGTATATTTCTGAACCTGCACAAAACAAAACAAACATTTCAGAATATAAACAATATTAATTCCTCTCACATCATACATAGATTTGGTGGCAACAGCTGATAGTTTCACACACTAAAAGGAAAGAATGAACTTTTTTTGTCAAGAGGTTGTTTTCAATTTTTTTAGAGAAGTCTAAGAGTGAAAGTAAATAAACTAATGGGTTAAACTAGACAGGGTCAGTACAGGAGCCTTTCTCAGCATCCCTTTGGCACTTCTGATTCTTCCTGTATCTGTGGCAATAAAAGGTAATTTCCAGATAATTTTTTTCCCATAAGTGGAATGCCAAGATAATTTATAGAGTTGCCCTATTCTTCCTGACCAATTTATTTAGTAAGGAGTAAGCCTTTAAAGATTTTAAGATAGAATTAAGACTGTCCTTCTTAAAAACATCCAATTCAGCAATTCAGCAATTCAATTAATTAAAAATAAGATCTGACCTACAGAAATAACTACAATTACTACAGATAGAATGTACTGGAAAACATGCAGCTGCCCAAATCTCTTTTAGTGCAAGGATCTATTCATCAAGTATTCTGCCTCTGTTAATCATTGTGTGTCCTGTCTTGTGAAATTGTCTCTACCTACCTGTTCTAAACCTGTTTAAGACATTGTCTTTGTTTTCACATCTGAGTCTTTTTCAACTACCAGCAGCCCAGCACTTGGTGATAGGTAAAACAAAAATTAGTCATAAATGGTTCTGGTCTTAATCAGAAACCAATGCAAAGACTTGCAGAAACTTTGTGTGGTTTTGGAGAATCTGGAGTCCACTGAGGGTCCTGCATAATGGTATATGTCACTGATAATGTTACCTACTCCTCCTCACGTTGTCATCACTGGGATCATCTCTTTCAGCTCAATGTCTTCATTTATGTGCACCTGAGGACTAAGACTGCATCTTTATTCCCTCAAAGAAATCCTGATATTTACAAGTGTCAAGTAACCAAAATTTCATGTCACAGGAGCTATTTAAAAGATGGAGCTGATACAAAGATGGAAAAGCAGCTTCTGTTGGAATTTCTGCCAAAAATGGATAAATTTGAAAGATGCAGTTCAAGCCATATAAGCACCTCAAAGTTTGGATGCCTATCTGAAAGTTTTTGACTAAAAGTCTGAATGATTTACAGCTGCTTGGTTCAACTAGGAAGGTCATGAAACCTCTGTTTCTTGAGGCATGGCTAATAGATATAGCTGAGGACACAAAGATAAGAATGAAGTAAAAGGTCTCAAAAAAAGAACAAAAAGAAAAATAAGTAAATTTTCAGACCTCAGAAACAAATTTGACCCAGGAAACGGGTTAAGAAATGGACTGACTCATTCATACATTTTATTTATGTCATCACTTGTAGTTGTTCATATTACTTTAGTTTTTCATATTTTCATATTTTCATAAAAACCCCCAACCCTATAGCACATTAAGAACTGCTCAGCATTTCAGTGAGACACCGAGGGGGATGAAAAGAACAGTTCTGTCTGTTCCTCTGTCTTCATTGCTCTGCAGTGTGCTGAGCAACAAGCTGAAGCTCTGTAAGACAGAAAACTTTCCTAGTTCTGGTGCAACAGATGTTTTCACAAATGCTTTGACTCCCAGAGAAGGAAGGCTGGAGAAAACTACATAAGCTTCCTCATCCTAACAGAACAGCACACTACCCAGCAATCATCAAGAAGCTTTTATGTGAGATTTCATATCAATATATAAAGTACCAAAAAAAAGAAGTTTCACACACAGGAGGCTACTGTCTTTTTTTCCCATGTAATTATTCCTTTTTCTCCTGCATATGCAGCTCTTCCAGCTTCTGTGGCTGTGACAGTACATTTATCAATTTTGTGGCTTAAAATCTGTGCTTTGCCTTAACTTGCATAGTGCTACCTAACAATTCAGTTCCTTATTCAAAACAAGGTTTCTTTTACAAAGTCTTGTATATATACCAAAGAAAAGACTCTGTGCCTTATCCCTTATAACTGAATAAAGATAAAAGATAAAAAGTGTGAGAAAAATAGATATTCCTGGTTTTAGATAAAATTTTCTTCTTTCTTTTCTGCATTCCTTTGTTCCCCACCACAATAAGGCCAAGCCCAAAATTCTGAACAAGAAATTCAAGTTACTGCTGTTAAGAATTATCTAAATAAGTATTAAAGAAGATATTGCATGGCATCTTTTTCCTAGACAACTAGAATAACAAATAATCTGCCAATTTTTTTTCAGCAAATGAAAGAAAAACAGAGATCATTATTCCATTTCAAAACAATTGTTCACGGAGTTTTGACTCTACTGGAATGTAGGTGTTTTCTTTAAGGTATTTGAATATCTAATCCAGCAGAATTTAATACATATTTCTTAAATAATCTGTTTGAATACATATTATTCAAATACCAAAAAATCTTATTCTGTCTAGGAAAAGAAGAGGGCATGTCTCAGTCTTACAGGAATTGAAGAGATGGACTGTCAAGGTTTCAAATGTGCAGGTAGCAGGTGAGTTTGTACTGCTGATAGCAAAAAAGGCAACCCAATAACAACCGTAAAGCCCTCCTTGTGAGATAAGTTATGTAAATTGAAGAATGCCCTTACTGGCAGCAGGTATATTATTTCAAAGAAGACAGACAACTGTGTTAATCTCCCTTCTGCTTAATCCCTGTCTCTCCACAAATCATCATGTCGACAGTTTAAACAGATTTAGATGTGACTGAAATCAAGAAAAGGAGATAGTCTCAGGATTCTGAGGCTGATGCAGGCCTCCAAGAGGTAATTTTGTTTGTGGTAGAGAGAGAACACAGGAGAGAGAGTAAATCTAACAAATCTAACAAAGCAGCCTTCTGGCCCAGCCCTGAGGATCAAATCCAATTCCACCAAGATACACATTAAGCCCTGTCTATCACAGCTTTGCCCTTGAAAAGACAAATAATGATGAGATTCACCTTGTTGTGCTTGTCTCTGGAGAGAGGAGACAGAAGACATTTAAGGAATTTGCTCTGTTGCTCATTTCAAATGTCTTTTATTATTTAATTCTTGTTATCTTAGAGTAGGGGTGAAAAAAATAGTTAACTCTGTTAGTTTAACCACTTGCTGTCCCTTAAGTAAGAAGCAATAATCACTAGACTAATAAAAACAATCAAGAATTGAGGAAATGGTGGTCAGTGGAACAGCGGCTCATGTATTACGCATCTTGACCAAATGCTTTGTTGCAAAATGCATCTTTTATACTTCCTCTTTTAAGTGAAAAGGACCACTTTCTACTTACTGCTCTGCTGAAAATCACTGTGGAAAACGTTCTCGAAAGACTTCTCTGAACTTTGAATATTTAATTTAATAATTTTCTGATAGCAAAGTTAGATTCCTCCTGTGCCTGGGCTGTGTCAAAACCAATCCTTTAACACTATTTTTCAGCACTTAACAGTCAAGTTTTAGATGAAAGAATCCTTTTTCAATAAGGATTTACTAGCATGCCACTCTTGAAGTTTTTTAACAAAAATTTTATCATTAATCACTTTCATGTTAACTTTTATCTGATCAAATTAGCATTTGCAAGACTACACCTAAAATAACAAAAATTGTCTTTGGAATAATCTTCAATGCAAAGAAAATTATAATTACCTGGGTGGTCTGCATGATCACAGCCTGCAATACTGTGTCTTAGAAGACAACCAGAAAATCAATCAGATAATATTAGTGATACTCTTTGAAGATGAACAGCTATATGAAAGTGCTGAGAATTACTACAGTTATTAGACAGTACAATAAACTGCTACTCACAATTAAGAAATCGCAGTAATTTAACTGAACTAAAGGGGATGCCACTGTTTGCAATTCCTTGGGCCATCTCCCCAGAGTTTAGATGGGTTGAGGGCAAAGCAAAAGAAAATCTGAGCAGATCATAATTGTGCAAGACTGCAGGACCTTTTGTGAATGACCAAGAGTTCAGGCTTCTGCAGCCAGAGTGGCCAGACGCCATCCTTCAAGCTTTTGCCAGAGCAAAATCCTCTCTATCCCCTTCTCTCCCAACAAGTACTGTTTCCCTTCTTGTTCTGAGGTCTCTCCTATAGAGGGCAAAGGTGTGTTCATTTCACTGTATGGGACATGGAGCTTGTGCTTTTATTCTCTTTGGAACATTTTCTACTCTGAAACCTTTATAATCACCTTCAGTTGAAAATATTTCTGAGAAAGACTTCTGGGTTTGGCAAATTAGCTTTTAACAACAGACATCCACAAAATGACTCTGACCTATTCTAGATGCAGAAGTTCACCCCTGGACCATCAAGATGCCTAATTTGGAAGACACTGCCTCTTCACTGGCAACTATTATGTTGTACTTTGGCATTTTTATCTGTTTGTAGCCATTCATTCATTGTGTCCTTCTGCATACATTACCATGTTATTCAAACGTGGCCGTGTGTGGCAATTGCCGCCTAGAGATTTATTTTATGTGGTTTTAATTGAGTTTACAACATCTGCTGTAAATTTCCTTCTCAGACAGGTTTCTTTACTTCATGAAATATAATTTCTTAAATGCCTTTAGATCATAGGAATGAAAGAACGAAGTATAAGATGCAATATTCAAATTACATATAATAATATTAGCATATAATTCAGTTGAGAATGAATTGACAAATTTAAATTCCCCTTCTACACCGTGAGCCACCTTTCCTGGAACTATTCATAATTCAGGCATATTAGAAGAGTCCTTAAATATGGTATTTTACAGACTGTTGAATATTCATAACTTAAACCATACATTTTCTTAAGGAGCACAAAAATGCTACATAATGAAATTTCTATTCATTGATTGCTTAATTTTCATGAAATTTGCTTGTGTTTGCAAAATCAGAAATAAGCTTTTGTTAGTACTTTCTAAATTTGTTAGTACTTTTTAAATTTGCTTCAGGAAAGCACACTGATTTACTTTGGGAAAGCATACTTCACCTGGATACATGCCACAATACTCTAACCCTTTTCTGCAGGTGAAAAGAAATTCCTGATGGCAAGTTAAAATTCTTTGTCATGGGCATCATGGGCACCTTAAACTTTTAATGATTTTTTCTATATGTATAATTAATAGAAGTTTATATTTTTTTTAAACTGGATTCCTTTCAAAAAGTATGAAAGATGTGAATCATTGTGCTCATGTCTTTAGTGGCCCAATGCCACTTCAGTCATCACACACACAAATGGCACTGAAAACAGCAATAAGTGAAAGTGCAGATCCCTTAAAATGAAAAAAAAATCACCTTGGCAAGAGAACTGGGTTTTGCAAAGATCTAGAAAATGTAGTGATAATTAAATGCAGTAAGAGAAATAGTCTCAAAGTTAATTAAATAATCAAAAACACTGAAGAAAGCTGTGCCAGCTCTATTGCTCTCAACTATTTGTCTAAAGAAATTGTCTCTGCACTGAACTGGGGAATGTTAAGGCTTGTGGCCACCTTATATTGTCTAAATGCAACCTCTTTAGTGACTAAAGAACAGAGAGGTGGATGTCTGCAGTGGCTGAGCCATTGTGAGTGTTATAGCACCAAATAGTTACACCTCAGAGCTGCACAGTTAGACAAGAATGACCTCTTAGGGTCATTAGCCCTCCTAGTGCCCAGATGCTACATTAGTAACTGGGTGCCAGATATGAAAAGATAAATAATGCACCTTTCAAAATGCAAATAACAGAGGATGTCTCTGCAAAAGCACAGCACTATCATGAAATCTGATCAGTTTGTGCTCTTTGTTTGTGCTGCCTCCTCAGCCCTGAAAATCAGCTGTCATGCAAGTGAGCACCAGGGTGTGACAGAGGGAGGTGTGTGCTATTCTCATGGCACAGTCAGGCCCATTCTGTGCTGCATTAAGAGATTCTGAACTATTCTGCTAACCTTTATGATAGGCTAACAAAGTACTGCATTCACTGAAGAAGGAAGATTAGAAGGGAGCAGCTCCAGACCTGCGTAACCCAAAATGTTATTCTATTCCATAACTACCTGTACCCCAAATTGTTACCATCTCTTATGACCTGGCAGCCAGAAACAGAACCATGATGTCAGCAAAGGGGTGCTGCTCTTTTAAGGTCGGTGTTGCTCAGGCAGGAGCTCTCTTGCCTTACCCTGTTGTTCTTGCCAGGAGAGATGAGGCAGCGAGCGCATGGCAGACAAGCAGCCGCAGCACATGCCAAGGAAAACGAAACAGTCCCACTCCAGAGAGCCACCCCAGCCCATCTGCAGTGCCTGGCTGAAGCAGGAGGGCATGGAGGACAAGTCACCCCAGCCAGCTGCATGCCCCTTTTGCCAAGGAGAAGGTGAAATCCCTCCACAGGTTCCAGCTACCGACTCAGTTCAGACCGCCAGAGAGATAAGAGAGGCATTTGGCTGGTTTTGGACTCCACATTTTTTGTTTTGTCCTTGTTCCCCATTGGTTGTTATTTGGGGAGAAGAATGAGTTTTTGTAATTGCAGAGGTTCGCTGGCTGTGTTGCTTTTCTCTCTTTGCTCTGTCCCCATCCACAGTCACCTGTGGAGGGCACCATCTTGGGGGGAGGGGTTGTCTGCCATTTTTGTTTCTCCTTGTTCAAGTCTGTGAGATTCAGGAGCATGGTAGCTGGTGTTTATCACTTCTATTTTCGCCTGTTGTTCCATTTTTTACTAAACTGCTATTTTTTAACTTATATCTTTTCACATTTGTCTCTCCCTACTGGTGAAAAGAGAGTGGTTAAAAAAAGCAGAGGTAACTCATTTGGGACTGTCCAACCCCCTTAAATTGTCTTAAACCAAGACAGTCCAAAAAAGTAACAAAAAAAATAATTAACACTTTGCTTAAACACAAATCATATTCATGTGTCCCCCAGGTGTGATCACAGCCAAATAAATACATATTTCACCATTGTCATTTTATGCCTCTGCATTATTAGATATTCTATGCAATCCTAACCTAACAGGTGAGGACAAAAAAAAAAAAAAAAAAAAAAAAAAGCAAGAGCCTGGATATTGCTGTATCAAGCTTTGCAGCTAAATTCCTTACAACTGCGCTTGCCTGGTACTGACTTCTTTGGGGCACTAGTACTTCACGTACCACATAGAACTATGTGCCAACTGAAATACAACTTGTAATGCCTTGGGCCTTGATTGCTTTATGTCCTATGAAAATATTAATTGCCTGGTAGCTATCTTCTTTTATTTTCTCATTAAACATTTTCTTATGAAAATTTTAGTCTTTCAGTGTGCCCTGTACTGAATCTTTTTAAACACCCTTCTTGAACTAAAAATAATCATCTTTCTGGCTTTTTCCCTTTTGTTTCTAAATTTTATTTCTCTGTTCTGCAATCTAGATAACAATGATGAACAAAAAGAGCGTTGTAACGCTTTTCTGACCAATCTGATTTTTGGCTGAACCTTATTATGATATTTTGAATGTTCGTTCTTGTTCTAGTTATGTAAATATCTTCATATAGGCAAAGCTTAATGAAAGCAAACCTGCTTCCAGTATCTCCATGAAATCTTTGTTCTCTTATTTGTTAAAACTGAGAGAAAAGAGAATGTTATCTAGAAATCCAAGTATAGAGTACAATGAACATGCCAAAATTCCCTGTGCAGGCTTTTCCGGTTTTGACAAGTGACACAAATAATTATAGAGTGCAAAACCCTCTCCACTTCCTGCAAAGTCCAGCTGCTCCACTTTAAACAATTTGAAGTTCAGAGAAGTCACTGCTGCTTTCATGCTGCATGCTCAAATATAACCAAACCATACGTGACGCGATGCCGGTGTTCTTCAGCCCAGCCAGCTCCCGGCACCATCGCCAGGAGTGGGCTGCCCCCAGAAAGCCAGGCAATCCTGCAGCTGTAGGGCACAGAAAGCCAGGCAATCCGGGCTGCAGCTGCAGGGCACAGAAAGCCAGGCAATGAGGGCTGCAGCTGTAGGGCACAGAGAGCCAGGCAATGCGGGCTGCAGCTGCAGGGCACAGAAAGCCAGGCAATCCGGGGTGTAGGGCACAGAAAGCCAGGCAATCCTGCAGCTGTAGGGCACAGAGAGCCAGGCAATCCTGCAGTTGTAGGGCACAGAAAGCCAGGCAATCCTGCTGCTGCAGGGCACAGAGAGCCAGGCAATCCGGGCTGCAGCTGTAGGGCACAGAAAGCCAGGCAATCCGGGTGCAGATGTAGGGCACAGAGAGCCAGGCAATCCGGGGGGCATATGTAGGGCACAGAGAGCCAGGCAATGGGGCCAGGCAATCCGGGGGGCATATGTAGGGCACAGAGAGCCAGGCAATCCTGCAGCTGTAGGGCACAGAAAGCCAGGCAATCCGGGCTGCAGCTGTAGGGCACAGAGAGCCAGGCAATGCGGGCTGCAGCTGCAGGGCACAGAGAGCCAGGCAATCCGGGGGGCAGCTGTAGGGCACCATTGCTCTATAGCACAGGTGGCATGCGCCGAGGGCAGGGACAAGGAACAGGGAGAGGCTTCTCTATGCTTTCCAGATTTCCTGGGCTTGCAGGGGCTTACACGTCGAGGAAGTCTTGGGAGAGGATACAATTTCCAAGCAATAAGGGTTACATGGAGGAGGAACATAAGGCGGGGAATACAATACACAGACCAATGGAACAACACAAGGGCAGGGAACAGTTTAACCACTGGAGCGTCGAAGGTTGGGGGATTGACAGGGAAGGGTCTGGAAGAAGGGCAGGGTTAGGGAAGGATTGACAATTCTGTAGGAGGAGGGAAGGGCAGGTGTAGGGAAGATAGACAACCAGGGCAAACCCAACAATACAGGGGGGAAAGGAACAATTCATTAGGGATAAAATGTACTATAACAATACAAAATGGGGGAGTGGGGTGGGAGTGTGGGTATAAAACTGACCATTAAAATTGAGCTGCAATTGGAAACACAATAAAAACACACCACAACACATACACATGTGCTGCAGATGATTTTGATGTAGCATGTTCCTCTCGTATTTGCAAGTCTAATCATCCCAAGGTTATGAATGCAGATAATCACCCTGAAAAGTCAACTCATGCTACAGATGGGAAAAAATTCTGCCATCATGTTCCAATGCAATAACATACCCCAGAAAAGGACCTGCATAGAAGATGAATATGACTTGCACTGAAAACAATGTTCAAGACAGGAATTTTCAAGTTTTCCTGTGCCTTGCTCTCAAGAATTGCAGTGAAAAATGTGCTCACTAACATATCACAGAAATGGGAAAGAAACTGACATCCCAAGATTATCCCTAACCACAGTATGTAGCAACAACAGCCCAGTTCCGTTTCACAGAATTAATGAGTTTAAGGAGAAAGAGCACTTTCCTCTTGTGTATAATTACCTAACTTAATATCTTTATGATCTTATTGTAAGTCTTAATAAAGTAGCAGAAGTAATCGCAGCTGATTAGTGGTCTTAATGTATTCTTAGACTACTCTAAGGCCTTTGACTTAACACATTTTGCTTGCAAAAACAGAGCAACAGAAAGAGAATATTAAACCTATCAAATTGTTAAAACTGGCTGATAACTTTACAAATGGGTATGAGCAGTTCCCACTTTCAGGAATCTACCTCATCTGCTAGTTGTTTGGTTTCCTTAGTTCTTTCTGTAGGTATCAGAAAGAATGAAAGAGAAACTTCTTCAGAGGGAAAAATGTTATTTGCATGCTCAGAAATAGTCTTGGAAATAATTATCTCAATTCTGTTAGGAACTCTAGGAGACTGGTAACTGGTAACTTTTGATCACTAAAAATTCAATCCCCCAGACAGAGTAGGTAAAATAAATATTATTTGCTCAAGAGTGGATAGCAGCTAGTGTTTTAAGATATGCTGCATGATATATCTGTAATTGCAGAGAAGTAAGGACTTAGAGAGGACATAAAATAAGGTACTTTATTTCTAGAGGACATAACAGTTCTCTAGACAGTGTATTAAAGGCAAACAATAAGGACAGGTCACTAACACTAAGGGTAGGTCACATGCTAAAATGAGCACCCGTGCAGGCATTCAATATGGCTTCGAGCACTTTTTAGTGCATTTAGTAGATCCAAATGTAGCCAACACTCACAAAGCAGAACATGTCTCTTACTTTTCATCTGAAGACATAGGTATTAAGAGACCTGTTCAGTTAATAGCTGTCTTAGTTTGAAAGACAGGTGTCTGCTATGGAGGGCAGGGTCTCCCTTGGAATGGAGAATTTAAACCCCCTCCCTCCAAGTTATTACAATTTTGAAAATTAAGTGGGCTCTCAGGCAAAGATATGGGGATAGGAATAACAGTTCTTTACTAGTATGTATAACTAGGCAAACAAACAACAACAACTACAGCATTAACAACAAAACAGAACCAGGAACCTCAAGGGGCTTGGCTTCACAAAGCCTGGGGCGGTCTGATCTCGGTGCCCCTGTGGGGCTCTGAGAGCACCAAGCTGGAACGGTGGAGAATCCTGGGCTGGTGGATGAGATAGACCAGAAGCTCTGTGGTGGTAGCTGGAAGGGCCGGGATAGCTGGTCCTAGGAGGGCAGGGCAGTGTGGGGCCACAGAGCAGCAAAACAGCAGGGCTGAGATGTGACAGTGGTGGGACAGGGCTGGCCCAGCTCCAGCAGGGCAGGAGGAGGAGCTCAGAATTCCTGGGCACACGAGCAGATGGTGGTAGATTTCCCAGGACTGGACTTTCTGGTGACAGTGAACTCCACTTGCAGCAAGCAACAGCCTGGCTGTCCTCTTTCCTATGCTGAGAGCAAGAGAGCCAAGCTGCCCCCAGCTCTGCCCTTTCCCTGCCCCAAAACTCAGGTTATCTCCTCCCTCCAAGAGAAACTCCCAGAGACCCAAAGAAGTGTAGCCAGGTGCTACAACTCCTCTCCTTTGGCCCCTTTGTTCTGCTTAAGTACCTATAAGTACCCAAGTAGTCAGTTTCCTAGTAATTTATGGGAAAAAAATCTGTAAGTAAAAAAGAAACAAATCTAACCCCCAACATAGCTGATTCAACCTTCGAATGCAACAGTAAGATCAAAACCAATCACATAAATCTTGTTTCACTAAAAAGGATATTTATTTGGAATAGATATCTGTATTTCTGTACTTGGCAGTGGTACAACACCTGTGGGGATATTGTCTTGTCCAGCTCCAAGGCCTGCCATTATTAGAAGGGTGTTCATAGTGTAGAAAATGGTTATACAAATTGATCAGAAAATACCTCTCACAATACATGTCCTTAGTAGCTAATTCATTCAGTCTTCCTTAATAAAGGAAGGTTGGGTTATTGCATGCCTTAAGTCTCCATACTCACATGACAAACAGGCACTTCATAATATCAGATTCATCAGTGGAGCAGGTAATTCTGTAATATGATCAAATGATCTAGATGAAGTAAGCCAAATTCAGATCAGCTGTAAAGCACTATAGACTAATAAAACATTAAAATAATTTGCTACTAATTATGGCAGATGTATCTCTGGAAACACTTTCAAGATTGGCTATTTTTCTAAATGGAACACTTTAGTTCATATGGGAATTAATTCAAAAAATCTCCAATGCACTGGAGAGGTCACAGCATATAGGAGGTCACAGCAAATGATCACAATGGTTCCTTCTGGCTTTTATGATCTATGAATCTCTGAACTTGGTTCAATAAAATAAGTACAGCTGCCTAGCTGCAGGCACACTAGATAATGGACTGAGTTTTCTTCTCACCACTGATATGTAAGCTTACATTCAAAACTCCCAGCAAAAAGTCCACTGAAATAAATTAATATTCCTCTTGATATGGGTGGCTGGTGCATAACTCTGAAAAATCTGTGTTCAATGTTTTATGTTTTGACAACTTGGGCCTGAATTAAAAGAAAATTTAAGTACCTAGAACAGGCAGCCTCCAGGGATGGGAAACAGTTCAGCAACAACTTGTAGTCAGTTCCAAACCCAAGAAATTCACGTAACCTTTCTCTATAATCAGATAAGAGATTATAGATACCCCAGAGAGTCACCAGAGAGCTGACTCCAAATCCAAGTTAGATAGGAGAGTTGGAATGAATAAAGCCTGATGGTGCCTTTCTCCCTTGCTGACTATGGTGTACCACAAATACCTTGCAAAGACTCAACAGCCAAAATGCAGAGAGCTAGATAGATGAAACCTGGGAATATGTGATTAAAGGTAAAATTCTCTGTCACGCTCTCAGTGACTGCCTGACACTGGCACTACAACTGAAAATACAGGAGGGTATATAAATAAATAAATAAATAAATCTATATATACACACCAGTCAGAAAAAGAGAGATCACTGTGATAGAAGTATTTAAAAGTCTAATAAACCAGGCCAGTTTCAAATTTCAAAACAAGGCTTGACTAGATTGCTGCTCATTAACAACACAAAGTCACTGTGGTTGCTTCGTAATCACTGTGAATCATTATCAGGACACAGTCTCAACATTCAGTCCTTACCCATGATATGCTCAATTAGCTGTGCCTACAGAGGGCTGCTGAACTGAGAGTACAGGTATCTGGCTGACAGCTATGGGCCTTGACAGCCATCTGGCTGTCAGACTGCAATGACCACATCTAAGAGCTCTTCAAGAAATCATAGAATCACAGTCATAGAATGTTAAGGGTTGGAAGAGACTGTAAAGATCACCCAGTCCCAACCACTCTCTTCATGGGCAGGGAGAGCTCTCCCTAGACCAGGCTGCCCAAGGCCTTATCCAGCCTGGCCTTGAATACTGCCAGGGTTGGGGCAACCACAACATCCCTGGGTGAGGTGTTCCATCCAGAATCTCACCACCCTCAGAATGATGAGGCTTATGGCATTAAATAGTCAACAAATATCTGTTGGGATTTCAATACACATAAGACTTTGCAAAAAGCATTAAACTGAAAGCATTTTACCTAGAATTTGCATAAAATAATAACTGCTATTTATTGTAATTTTAGGTTTTACTTCTCTATAGTCAAAATTATATGAGTAAAAATGAAGCACCCCTTGCACATGGAGGCAGAAATTTATTTTAGGCTAAATAAAATCTTAAGTTTGTTTGTGGTGACAGGGATTCCTTCTTCCTCAGCTGTACCAAGGTAGATATCATTTTACCATTCCTTATAAATAACCAAGAGGTTATTTAAGCAGATGTTACAGCTTTCTGCATTTACTACATGGTATTGCTTTATGTTGAACCACATAATCAAAAGCTTTCCAAATAGATAGATGGCTTCCATGTACCAGCACAGGTGGTACTACCAATCCATTCCTGCTCACTCAAAGAACTGACTGTAGGGATGAAATTCCTTCTAGATACAGTTTGCTTTTTGGCAATCACAACAGTTTTCCTGCTGAACAGAAAAATGCTTCATTTCTGCAATACCTGTGAGAGTCAGGGAAGATAAACCTTAGAGAGCAATGAAAATCGTGGTGTACTAAACACTTTAAATGCAAACCCATAAAACTGCAATCAAATGAGAATTCAAGAATGAGTGCTTCAAGGTTGTGGAAGGACAACAGTGTATGAGTACAGATATGTGTGGCAACTTTTGGGCTGAGTTAAAACAGAGTTGTTCACTGTCTTGATGAATGAAAGGAGCAGGAGATCTAGAAGAAAATGAAGACTAAACTCAGTATTTAACATATCAACATCACAATGGCAGCTCATACTGTTGGAGACAAACAGGAAAGCATCTGGTTATCACAAGAAAGAAAGCATAACACAAGAAAAGGAATATGGTAATGACACATCCCCTCAAAATGGAATACCTTCAATTATACCACTGTGGTATACCTTCAATTATAAGACTAAGATTCAGTTTTGAGTATAAATGACCTGAGAAACTATAGAAACACTTTAGCAACCAATTGAATAAACCACTCTGGGCACTAATTCAAAATATAAATGACATAGTGTGACCAATTCCTTTCAGTTTAGTCACTTTTCCTACACTTACTTAATAAAGAAGCAGATTCAGCCTTTCACACTCACCTTTCTGATGATCTTGGATCACCGACAAAAATAAGTTAAAGATGAAAACCCTACAAAGTCTACTGTTTATCCTATACTATAAGAATTTGTTCATAAACTGGATGAGTGAATGGATGTGTGGATAAATGGACGGAAGGATGGAAAGAGAAAGATGATGCATTTGTGAACATACTTATGCACACACAGTTTTCATGTGAATACAAATGTGTGAGTACACATATTACAAAAAAGCATATTTGCTACAGACAAAGCTTAGATCAGGCAGACCCTGAGGGAATGTATTTAAAAAGAAAAAAAGAAAAAGAAAAAAAGACTCTGGTCAAGTTAGCTGACAAACATCCATTTCAAACAGATTCAAATACTGTGGCATGCAGGAAAAGCAGACTGTTGTGGAAAATAGAGCAGTTTTCAGTACTAAGAAAATCTGATGCTATGCAGTAGCTAAGGTAACACTTTTGAATTTAAGAATCAAAAACAAAGAACTTAAAACCCCCAGAAATTAAATAGATGCAGTGCAGCATATACAGCTTATTAAGTCAGTCACAACATTTCAGGTTTGTGCTGCTGTTTTAACCACAGATTACTGATTTTTAAACAAAGCTCCCGATCTCATGCAGGGTTAGCCTAGATTTTAAATTCTGATAGAAGCACTTTCATATGTTAGAGAAAACGCAATAGATGGAAAATAGATTGTTTTTCTTCAGTGATTATTTTGTTCCACAGATCATGGAGTTGCTTAAGGCAGTGGGATGCTCCCCTGTGGTGCTTTTTGCTTGGTGTTTGTCAAGTGAGTTGCAGAATTGTTCATCCGGTACTAATAAACAATCTCATTAATGCTGTCTGAGCCCTGCTGCCTGCTCCAGCAAATCTGTCCAAACCTTCATAGACTAGTTGCCTTTACTGCAACACACTCTCTCTCTTGTGTGCAGGAACAGCTCCTCCTCCCTGCTGCATTCCTTATCTCCCCAACTATCCCTCTGTGCTCCAGCCATGAAATGAAAACAAAACAAAACAAAACGATCATGCAGCAAAACAAACATACCAATTTAACAGGTGTATATTGCTTTCAAAATTTACAATACAGTAAGGAATACAAACCATATGATCATGGGGACTTGTAATTTTTCATCCCTCTATTATTCAGGGACCTTTTTTATTCACTGTCAGTCCATTAAGACAGTCTATTAAGACAGTAGAGAAATCTGATTCAAGATTTCAAATCCCATTTAAGGGTACCTTAGATCTCAGTCCTCTAGGAAAACCATATTAGTTTGCTGTGCTAGAGCTTAGAGTGCCTCAAAAAGCAAACAAGTGTCAGGAGTCATTCCTATTGTCTGGTTAGACACTCCTCAAAATTACTAAACCTTGCCCATGAGAACATTTGTGTGGTGCATCCCCAGGAATTTCCACAGGTAGAAGGAAGGTGAAATAATAAACTACACTTAACTATAGAAGCATTCTAAGTTTTTGTTTCTCTAAATAAAGAGGTAGGTAGATAGCTAATTCTGTTTTTTCTAAGAGCAACATTTTTGATCTGAGGATTTAAAAGCTTTAACTTGGGGTTTTCTTATTCAGTCATCTTTTCGTCCCATGTAGAGTCTTTATATTGTATTTGTGCAATAGGCTTACAGTTCAAAAATATATTTCTCTGAGTGTGAGAAGAGGAACCATTAATGACAAAATAAGTCAGACTATCCTTATAAGAGAAGGTCTGCAGATGTAAAAGTGTTGAAAAAAGATGTACAGAGCATCTTTACAATGCAAATATAAGATCTGAAGGCTCTTAAGCCTCCAGAGTGAACAAACTGAATGCAAGAAACATGAAAATAACAAAAGGTCATTACAGAGACTGTTTCTGAACAGCCAGAAATACCAGCTCCTGTATTGAGGGCAGACCTACAACACAAAATATCCACATGACAGATTTCTTTGGATCAGGGGAAGGCATTCATGTGTGTGCATATCACATCATCCCTCTGCTTAGTCCATTCAGGTAGTGCAATTTCAGGACCCTGCTCTTACAAAATTGTGACGAGAGTAATTCCTTTCTAACTATGTTAGAGTGAATTCACGTAAAGTGATAGTTCTTTCCAAAGGATCAGGAAAATAGTTGTTTAATGAGAAGACAGGCCTTCAAAACTTGCTTAGAGCAATAAGGGCACCTGGAATTTTTGCAGGCTTGCTCAGAATTATTCACGTACGTTGAAAAATCTAATTTTATTCTTATAAAATACGTTTGTCAATTTACTCACATCAGACAGGAAAGGAAGATGATTCCTTACCTTTATATTCAGATGCTCCTTCAGAACTGAGAAGCAGATATTTAAAATTGGGCTAAGATTCATTAACGCTGTTTCATAAACTTTCCTCTTACATTCTCATCTGAAACTACATCTTGCCTGGCACAGCAAACTAAGTGTCCTATGACTCAGTCACCATTCAAGATGGGTGAAATAAGAAAGGCCTCATATTCTGCTGTCTCTGCTTTCTAATTTATTTTTTTACTAAAATACATATTAAACATAAAAGCGTTTTCAGTATTGCTATGTTTTAAAGGAGTTATGACAAGTGTAAATGTTTTTAATAATTAGTCCTTAGCGAATACATGTCTCCTTGACATAAGAGAGATATTTTTGACTAAGCCTAAAATAGTTCTTCAATGCCTTCATGAGTGGAATTCATATGGGGAGTTCCTGTTCATAAAAAGTTCATGAAACACAGGATGAACCCCAGGAAAACAATCCAATATATCCCATGTTCTTAACTGAATTAAATACTTCTGACATAATTTCGGTGATTAGCTGATCATCTTTTTTGCTACACACATGCAGCTTCTATCAGGTATCAGGATGAAATAATCCCAATGTACAACTCTGCTGAATATTCAGTCAGCAAAGCTATTTCAATACAGTCTAACACATAATAGTCTACCAAAAGGAGTTAGAAATTAAGAAACAGACTTATCATCAAATAAAACCAATTTATTCCTCACCAATTTTCTTGCTATTGCCATCATTCATGTTCTCTCTCACTGTTCCTGCTCACTTTGCCTAATCCAATATGCTTTTTTATCTCTTCTTCCATTTCTGTTTTGTCCTTTCTAGTTATTTTTGCCCTTTTTATATAATCTCTATTTTCTTTTTTGCCTTTGCAATTCCAGTTCAAAGGCATTAATTTCTTTTCTATATAGTGATTCATTCCATTTCTGCAGTCTCCTGCCTAAATTTTCTACACAATCTTGTGTTCTAAGCATGCACTTCATGTATGTATTTTTCACTTTTTTTTAACTGAAATATATTCACCCATGCACATGCTACATTTTTCTTCTTTCTATTTCTAATTCCAATAGATGTTAGCAATGTACTGCAGATTTGTTGTTAAGATCACACAATCACAGAATATTCTGAGTTGGAAGGGACTCACAAGGATCATCAAGTTAACTCTTAGGTGAATGGCCCATATGAGTATCAAACCCACAATCTCAGTGTTATTACCACCATATCAACCATTTCATAACTAAAAAAAAAAAAGTAAAAAAACAAAACCAAAACCACCGTATTCCGATAAGGAAGTCTTATGTTTGATACAGATGTTTGGTACTTAATGTTTTCAGCATAATTGAACAACAGAGGGAAAGATCTCAAACAATGTAATAACCAGCTACAATTTAGAAAAGACTGTATTCTTTATTAATACACATGTGCAACTGCATTTCCTTCAGTTCTGGACTGCATACACATAACCTTGACTACTTTGAAATATGCAGGACTCCACAGCACATCAGAACCCAACATGAAGCTCTTTGGTTTTGCAGACACTGCCATATTGCAGTGAGAGGACATGCAAATAAAACAGCCCAGGTCTGGAAGCAGTAGAACAACTTCTGGTCAGAGCTTCATCTGACTAATTGATACCCATCTCCCCTTGGAGATGACTGATAGTACAGAATAATGCAGCTACACTTTACTCCTTCTAAATCTCACTCCTTCTGGGTCCCAGGATCCACCCTGCTTCACTGCCACCTGAGTCTTACCTAAGCCAAATGTCTCTGTACTCTCAATGCAACTGGGCTCTTACAATTACAAGGGCCATAATCTCCTCTAGCAGAATGGCTGATGGCTTTTGTAACCTGAACAGAAGAAAAGTTGAACCCGTACCAAAAGCATGGATGCAATTTTGCAATATTTTATTAATATTTAGTTAGATTATAAGTATATTTATTTATTTATACTATTGAATTAATTTCTAGGGACCCTGAGGAATATGTCGCTAAATAAGGATGCCAGTGTGATGAGGAACATACCAGAACTTCATTGAATTCCATCTGGAAAAATATCACTGAGATGCCAAGGATTGGAAAATGTTTTAAAAAATCTGTATCTGAAGAAAATTCACTAAGTTATCCTGATAAATACCTAAAAGGTTTTAGCTACCTATGAAGGGTTATCCACAGACAAGCAGCATATCACATTAATGCAAGCAGGAATTTTTGACAGCAAAACCAACTGTTTTGACAGTGTAGATAAAATCACCTCTGAGTTGTGTATGCAGGTCTGTAGCAAACACTGCAGAAATGTATAGGGACCCCTTCTCTTCAAAACTGACTGCAGAATTGATTACTATGATGTGCAGTAGTGTACTGCTGCTTATGTTAGATATTACTTTATCATAGAGCAGAAATCTAAATCTCATTTTTTCGTCTCCACTTAATATCCAGTCAGTCTGATTCTGTCCTTGAGATTTATTTATAAAATTTTGATCCAGAAGATTGATCCATTTCTGGATTATACATAAACTTCCGTGCCTCCGCCTCAGGACTCATCAACCCCACCCAAAAAAAGCAGTATAATTTGCAACATTCTTCTATGTCAGGAAGCTAACTTCGCACATCAAGGACAGGACTTCCCAGTGCTCCACCACAGCGCTGACTATCATGTAATGCCTATCCAAGCATAGTATGTTTGTCAACACAGCACTCACTGCCCCACAGGACAGGACAATATCCCTAATTCAGCACTGACTTACATAACAGCTGGCTCCTCATTCACACAGAAGCACAATCCCAGAAGCATTCCCCTGCGTGGCAGACAACAGGCAGCCCTGACAGGAGTGCGTGAGTGTGTGTGTGGGTGTGTGTGAGTGTGTGTGTATGTATGTGCACCTGCGGCACTTGGCAGCCTCCGCCGTGCTTTTGCCGTGGGCTGACCTCCTGCATCTGCGGCTCGCTGCCCACCCAGCTGCAGCCTCACTGCTCTGTCACTGCCCCTCTGCCAACAGGAATAGCATGAGAATGCTCACAGGACTATTAGAAACGGGCTGCCATGGGGTTCGATGAGAGATATCCGGAGACCGGGATGCTCTTAGGACACGTGGTTTATTGGTCGTGGGGAAAGGCAACCTAACCAGGACCGGCTGAAGCGTGGTCCGGAGGAAGCAAAGGGAAGGGAAGGGAGCAGCAGGAGGAAAGGTCCAAGCGCCTCAGAGGCTGAATTTCCTGTTACATTACATTTTTTCCCTTTCTATACTGAATATTCTGGTTAGCACCAACCAACCAGTACAGGATACAAAACCTACAGAATTTACATACAGCCTATGAGAACTACTACATTACCATACTAATCTACATACTAAAAACCTGAAAAACCACCTTTTATCTGCTACCTGGCAGGGCCCAACCCCCTTTGTCTGGGGAGGGGTATTGCTCAATTACCAGGACCCTGGCTTTCAGCTAGCTTAATCACCATCTTCCTGCTTAACATTCTATAGCTCAAATCTTGCTTTTAACTCTATCTCTTCTGCAGGTTTTATACGCTTAGAATCTTCCACCAATAAATCATTTCTGCAGGACCTTCCTGCTTCATCCTCCCCAACAAGGATGAGGTAAATACAGGGAGCTCACTTACCAGTTACTGTCATGGGGAAAATAGACTTACCTCGGAAAAAATTAATTTAATTTATTGACAATTGAAATAGATTTGGAAGTGAGAAACAAAGATTAAAACAGCACCCCAGCCCTTGAGCAGCACCAGGAGATGGAGAATAGGGACTGTGATCAGTACAGAACAGCTCCTCTCTGATAATTCTTGGTCCGGAGTGCAAGAATTCCATGGGCTGCAGTCCTGCAGGATAAACCACCTCCGGCGGGGCTTCTCCAGGGCAGTGTCTGATCGAGCACCTGTGGTACCTCATCCCACAGGCTTCTTGTCTACCTTGCTGTCTGCAGGGCCTTTTCTCACACCTTTTTCTCTCTTCCTCTGCCTTTGGGGCGTCTCTTTGCCCTCCCTTAAACACATTTTGACCAGGCGGCCGTGCCCGGCGCTGGGCGGGCTGGGACGGGCAGGGCCCCTCACGGGCCGGCCCCTGCAGGCCCGCATGGGCAGCGGCACAGCCGCGTAGGCCGGAGGGGCAGGAGCGGCCGGGGCTGGCTGTGGAGCTGAACACAAGGACACCGACAGGATAAATGGGCTGCCCCAGCTCTTGACAGAGCCTGTGACCGAGCAGCCTCAGCCGGGCTTTGCCGCTCGCTGTGTGTCGGACTCTCTCAGAGCACGAGCAGCAGCCACCTTGGCTCACGGTTATGCACCAACACAGCTGAACAGAATTTTCTTGACTTTTATGTAAGCATCTTTGGATGTTTTTTGTCATTTTGTCCGTGACTGGAGAGATATAATTATTACATGAAATGTTGCAATTTTTTTTTACATTTTGATTCCCTTGATCTATCTTTAGTTCGCTACAAGGTCTACAGCGTGTTTTAGCTCAGTGTAGTGTCTTAGACCAAAAATACACCCTGGCATATTCTGACAAACGTACAATCAAAACTCGTGCAGTTTTCCTTACTGTAATAGCCAAATGATTTGCAGTAGTGATGGCATTTACACCATTTTATACTTTAGGGACAGATGTATATGTTTTTAGGAGTTGTATTGTGTAGATCCTGAAGGATCTCATCTTTAGCGAGTTCATGCATATCAATGCATTCTTCAGCAGCTCTGAGCTCACTAAATGTTTCACTTCAGATGTTCCTATGAGGAATTAATATAGTAAGTCAAAGACAAAAAAGTTACAAGAAAAAAATAAGAATAGAAATACATTTAAATGAAAGAAGGGGAGGGGAGAGGAGAGGAGAGGGAGAGGGAGAGGCAAAATACTAAATAGTTGCTGACTTGATGAAGCTGATGCCTTGGGAAGGCTGACCTGAAACAGAGACTGGACAGAGCTAGAGAGAAAAGTAGATATCTATTGAGAGGCCTTTAGGGTGCACCTTGGGCAGGACAAGGGCCTGACCAGGGCTACACCCAAGATGGACTAAAAATGGTCACAAAATGGATGACCGGTCATGAGGTCTTACACTTTTATAAGTTTTGGTCCGTGTGCATATTGGGGTTTAGTTGTCCAGTTACAGCTTCAGATTATGATGTCTCACCCTTCTTGTTTCTCTCTTCAGTCCACCATTGTTTATGCTTTTCACCTGAAAGTTGTATTCGTTGTCCTTGGTCTTCAGCAGGAAAAGGATTTGTTTTGCCTACCTACTCTGTGAAGAGAGTTTACCAGCACTTAATATGAGGCTCAGAACTACACCCCTAGGCAGCACAGAATCTGAAAATATGAAAGTTAAAACTTAAGGCATTGGTGTTGATAATTTACACAGATAAGGGACAGCAATGCCCTCTTAACGAACCAGAAGAAAATCCTCAATTTTTATCATCTTTTTCTATACTAAAAATATTCCTTCATTATTTATATTTACATCCATTGTGTATAGGTGTATCAGGTGAAAAGGGAGCTAGGTGTACAACAGATGGCCAAAGGAACAGGATGGATTTATATCTCTGCTAGCCTCCTTGAGCAATACTGCCACAGGCACATGAAAATGTTAATACAATGGAAAGCAATTTTAGCCCTAATTTGCACCATTTGGTACCAGACCATCCTCTGGATTGTAAATCCCCTGTATTTCCAGGGACTGGAAAGAATCATACCCCCTCAATACAAAGTACAAAGTTTCTTTGTACTCCGTCAGATCACCTCTGCCACAGCAAACTAGTAGGTACCTGGAAAATGAGGTACTTTGTCCCTTTGAACTGCTCTGAGAGAAGATCAAAAGCTAATCTAGACTTTTCAAAAGTGTGTATTTGTTTGCCCTCTTAAACTAGCACCAGGCACTTGAAGTCATTTAGCTGAGAGAGGTATTTGCACAGTACTATAATGGTTCAGAAATGTATTGTAGTTGAAGTAAGTCCTAAATTGTTATTGAATATATTCAAGACTGATATATTATGGATTCTTCAGTGGAATGCATTGATAGTAACAATAATTTTGAATGTAGAATGTAACTTTCCAGAGATGCAAGAACTGTAACTTTCTGCAGCCTTTTCAGCTGCCTTTTCAAATATTTTCATTTATTTTCCTCCTCTAAGATTTACACAAAGTTTCTAAAAACCCAAACAGAATCCTTGAGTTGGTTTTCCACTGCTGACATTCTTTCACTAAGTCTGTATATTGGATAAGGTGCTATTCACTGCCAAAGGATTGCAAAAGGTCTTCTCTGAATATAGCAACCTTCAAATGTCTGTATAATACTTTGACTGCCCTTAATTTAGTAGCTGGACTGAACTAATTATCATGAACATCAAAAGGTTTCCAGAAATACAGTCATTAAATATTTTTTCTTTTTCATAGCATTAAAAAGCAACTCCTGGCTATATTAGCATAAGTTTTCTCTTTAATTGGGTGCTAATGATGGTGCTTTTTCAAGGATTTTCACGGCTAGTACCTTGGGGGAAGTAAACATATAAATAGCTCTGGTAAGCTTAGGGGCTGAAATCTCAGGTTAACAGCATCATTATAGAGAGGATATACAATTACAACTAGAAGTACTTCCTGAAATTATTGCTGGTGCTTTACATTTCCAAATGACTCTCAACATGACCGAAGTCATTAATATATGCCCAACCATTAAAGAAATAAAAGTTATTTTCTTACAGCTTTAGTCAACCTTTAAATAACTACTGAATTTCAGTTATGCTTTTTTTTTTTTTTTTTTTAATACAGTGAACATAAAATGGGGAGGACTCCTCCTGCAGCAGCCTCTCAAACAATTGACATGTGAAGAAGCAGGATCTCAGAGGAACATTCTTAAATACACATTTTGGTTTCCCATGTATTTAATTAAAGACCATTTACTCAGTATAGTCACAACTGATGTTTGTTGGTATCTTGAGTCCTATAACTTACATTGCATTCTACTTTGTACCCAAAGAACCCAGGGAGGCGATCAAGCTCCTGTGCTTCTTCATGACTTAAATGCATTGGGGCTAAAGCTCCTTCTTCTGTCTTTTCCTTCTGGTAGTGCAGGAGGGTATGGAGGAGTGAGGGCTGCCACTGATGGCATTTAATGCACAAGGTTTGTCAGTGATGGAGCACTCTAAGTACTGGTGCTCTCCTCCCTTGGTCTAATGGTAGCACAAGCCATTATTCTTTAGGAAACCCATAACAGCCTGCTGTCACCAACCTCCAGTGTGCAAAACTCTGTCTTACACCAGAGACTAGCTCTGTTCTTGTTCTCAAAACATAATGACTTCTGTTTTGCGATTCCAGGAGAAGAACAAATCAAAATGTTATTTATGTATTTTATGCACTGATCTTAACAGCAGTGACTTTAGTTGGGAAAACATTACTTACTAGAACATATTCTTTCCTGCAAAAGTGCTTCATTCTCTGTAGGAGACTTAAACTTCCTTCTCCTTAGACAAGGAAGAAAAGAAGCAGCAAGTGAGCTACAATTCAGCTATTCTCCAGACATCAGAGTTCCCATTATAACAGATTTTTACATGAAAAATAACAGTCATTCATGTAAACTAGAAACTCTTTATTCTTCAGGAACTCTGACATTTTGAACTAGATAATAAACTGGTTAGCCTATGAAATAGGAACAGAGGAAAAAGTAAATTAGAAAAGTTAACACTGAAGAAGTTCACCTTTGAATTTTATGTCTGTTTAGAGCATTTTATAGTCTACTTAAAATACTTAACAATTTCTTCACTAAATGAAAAACTGAGAATTATTCTTTTATTTCTCATCAAAAACTTCACTGAAAGGAATAAGTTCAAAGGGAACATCTGACAGGTGACTTGGTGACTTGTTTCACAACACATCATGAGGTGTTCACAGGTAGGGGATTACTCGGCATGTACACGAACATTAAGGCAGCCTTCACCAGAAAAGTAATGCTTTCTTTGCACTGTGGAGTCTTGGCATTTCTAAGATTGCTGCAGATTGTTTCCTGTGGTACTGAATCACAAATAAAATGTGCACACTTATACTTAGTCCCATGCAACATTTTAATAAGCCATATAAATATAGAAGATAGTTTTTGCAGGTCATTTTCCTAACATTACTGTGAAACTACTAACATTAGTATAACCAACTAACATAAACTAGTATTACCTCCCAATGCTGAAAATCTTACCATTCTAAAGATTTTCTAGATGCAAAAAAAAAAATTCACGAATTTTAATGATTTTCCTAAGCAAATTTGTGCTGTGCTTTTTTTTATTATTATTATTATTTTCAGTGTTGAAAAAAAGCAATATCTCATTGTGACTGAAAAAAAACCCCAAACAAACCCTACTTCAAACCAATTGCCCTCTATCTTTGAATAGGGTGAGATGATAACAATTTGCCAGACTGAGACCTGAACCTTACTCTTTACAAAAGAAAAGTTTGCTCACTAGAGTCTTTGTGCTTTTAGCTACAGGAATGCATCACCTTCTTTAACAATGCCCTCTGGTCAGCTGGCTTTCTGCACGAGGCATTCTGCTCCAGACAGATGTGGGGAATATTAATCATGACAGTGTTTTACCTCCTACTGCCCTGACCTTCACTAGGGAAGTGAAGATCTCAGAAACAGAATATCTGAAGAGCAGATTAATTCGGGATGAGTCCTCTTCATTTTAGGCCAGATCCCAAACCAGAATCAATCTAAAAACTCTGCTGAAGGCAACAGAATTATGTTATTGAAACAGCTGAATGTCTTCTGCCACAGCAGTCTCTGCATGCTTAGGAGAAATTTACTTTTCACTTGATTCTAGGATACCTAAAATATTAAAACCTCTAAAGCAAGTATACCCATATTATATATAAATGGTACAATTTAGATTCTTTGGAAGTTGAACCAAAACTATCATAGTTGGCACCTTGCAAATTTGTCTATAAATAATTGATTCTTGCAGTCTAGTTCTCAGATAATTTTGCAAACTATCTTTTTCCTGTAGTTGCTGCATTTTTTTTCAAGCACCTTACTAGTAAATATTGTGAATATATGAAAATATCCAGTCTCGATTTCTTATTTTCAAGGAAGGTTCTAACTAGAGCAAAAAGCACAAAATATGTTTCTAATATTTAATGACATAAAAAATTTATACAGCAATTTAAAAAGAAAACAAAACCAAACCTACAAGAGTCCCCTATAAAACACCTGAATGTTGAAAACAAACCAGTAACACTCCAGGAAGCTGTTCATCATATTTCAGTTTTTGAGGCTGGCAATGCAGCTGTTAGTCCCATTTCACAAATGAAGAAACCGAAGCAGGGTTTTGGATTGATCAGAGTGAGGTGCTTTGAAAATGAGCCAAGTGTTAGGGTTCAGAGGCAGGAGGGACTGCTAAGGTTCCCAAAAGCCCCAGATAAAAGCTCAAATTATATTTATCTACCTTTTAGACTTTATCATCACGTAATGAGCAATTGCCTCAGAGAAAACTAATCAACCCTTGTCCTTTCAGGGTGATTGTAGTGACAGGCTCTGTTTTGGAAAGCCAAAGACCCTCGCTCTAAGCCAGCATACAATTCTCCATGCCTTGTAACTCAGTGGAAAATCTCAGCAACAGATGATTAGCCAAATTTGTCTGAAAGTAATATAATTTATGCCAGTGTAAATAATATAACAAATCCTCATAGATTACTTAACTAAATATGATACTGGAAGTTGGCAAGAAGCCTTTCAGAAAGGAGAAAAGAAATTTAATTGGAAAGTGTATTAATGACCTCTATTTCTGACAAGGAATAAATCTTCATGAGACCTATCTCATCAATAGTTTGTAGCTTCTTCAAAAAGCAGCCACAGCCAGGGCAGGAGCAGAACAAGCTGCCCCACTAATGAGCCTGAGCTCCTATTTGAAGGACGAGCAGTGCCCATGACAGGAGGTCAATAAAATTCTGACATAGAGGAGGGAAGAGGGGCTGCATGGCTGACCAGCTGTAGTCACTTCTCAAGATCGAGGAGCACCTTCCCTCTGGGACACTCATGTATTGGCATGAGCCAACACCTGCTGTCTGGGGGTCTCCAGTGTACCAGGAGCTCATGGCCTAGGATCAGCTCCCAAACTGCTTGGGAGCAAAAGGAGAGCCAGCTTCCATGCTCCCTGTCTGATGAGATCCTGTCCACCAGATCCTAACTCAGCCATGATCCTGAAAGTGAGCTGTTTCACTGCTTGTGAGCGGTGAACAGGTCACATTTACACTCCCCAGTTTTTGCATGTTGTAGGAAGCCAGAGTGGGAGTAAGGTAACTATGTGGGAGTAAGGTAACTTTTCCCACAGGGGTGGTTCACCTCTGCGGGATGAGGAGAATTTCAGAAAAGTTGGAAGCCCAGAAGCACCACAGCCCCTCAAGGTGCGTGTGCTGCTGTGGCTTCCACCGTGGTGGGCGAGCAGCTTCCCAGCAAAATGGCACACACACAGGATCCCTGTGTGCTCAGCTCTTGCCCCAACTTCAAAAGAAAAAAGTAACCTTTTACTAAATTTTCTTTTTTTACCCCTCCTCCTTGTCTAGAGAAAGCTCCCACAGTTTAACAACGGGAACCAAGGCCCCACGTGAAAGAACTGCCAAGAGACACTTTGGAGCAGCAGTGCAATGGGAACATCCAACTGCAATCAGTTCTGCATTTCCCTCAAAGTAAAACAAAGTGCTACTACAGTTTGGGTTTAGAGGACCAAATGTTTTCCATGGTGTTGTTATACAAATCTCAGTTTCCAATACAATGGGGTTTTTACAGAGTAATTAATTTTAGAAAACATCTTTTTAATTATACCTTTTATAATAGTTACCCCGTGATAACCTACAAATCCAAACACTCAGTTTCATGCCCTCTGAAGTGATTTCTCTTTTAATTTGCTTTTATTTTAAGCATATTTTTTTCTTGTACTTCTTAGTGTATGCAATAAATAAAAGGATAATATTGATTGTGCATGTGTTTACTGCAGAGAAACAGTCTTGTTTTAACTATTCTGCAAATAATACAGCTTTAAATGTACAAGAATAAGTCAGCAGTGTATGCAAGGTTATAAGAAATGGTAAAAGAAGAGAAGGAACTCTGTTCATGTGTACACACTATAATGTTTCTTCAGGCGGTTTGGATTAAAAAAAGAGCTCCTACTGGTTTTTTTTAAAAACAAAAGCAATTAACACAAATAACTTTTGACTGTTTACATTCTCAAGACCTTATCTCTCTCTTTTTAGAAGCAATTGAAAAATTCCCCATTACATCACAAGACTAAGATGAGAAGTCTAATTTTTCTGTCACCTTTCTATACTGTTACGTAGGTGTGTTGTTTTGCTGGCATTTGAGATAAAAAAAAGAAATTACATGGGTAGGTTTTCTCAGTATTTAGATTACCTTTTTTATGAACTTTTTACACAGTTATGGGGATCGGGTCTAATCTGCATTTCTGAATCAGACCTTTCTTTAATAAGACTGAGATACTAAGAGAAAATTATTGTAGCCTATTCTAAATTTATCTCACAGTCAACTTTGTCAGTGGAAGACACTATAATTCAGTAATATTGCATTCTGGTAAGCCCCCCTTTTTTTCCCAGAAATACTAGCTGAAATGTGCGAAATATGATTTTTCTTGTACATTCCTAACCAAAAAATATTGCAGGTGATGAATAAAGGTAAGATATATTTATTTAAATACTTTGTCTAATGTCCCATAAAATCTTAATGTCTCCAAAATTTATTTCAATTGGAATAGTAATAACCAAAATAGTACCAAGTGGAAACTATCCAAATAGCCATAAATACACGACAGTGATAAATATAAAGGTTTTGATTTGTGGAAGAAGTATTGAAGATTCAGTTTTGTTTTAAGTTCCTCCGTCAAATTTAGAAAATCAGAAGGAAATTTGTGAAAGAAAAAAAAAGTATTTTGAGAAATTTGAAATTTTAAGTTTGAAATTTGATATCAAAAAGTGGTACAACTTAAGACACTTCAGTCCCATCCCTCTGAATAAGACTCAGGTAGATCAAAACATGAAAAAAAATGAGAAACCAGGAAAGTATTTACATCAGAGCAGGTCAGGCTGATGGCACAGTCCTGTCACCATGTGGCAGCACCCACTCCTGCCAGTCTGCCAACACTTCTTTCTTCTGGCACTGCCAAGCCTGCAGCTGCCCACAAGAGCTCCTGGCTGTTTGCACGGAGGTCAAGCACAGGATCAGACCATGGCTTCAGCCTATACTGTTCTCTGTGACTACCTTAGCTTTGTCTCCTTTTCTGATGGACATGGAAGAATGAGCTGGATTTCTTTATTTCCTTTCCACCAATCTTTATTCATTTAACTAAGCCTGGTGATAGAGAAGTCTATCTTAACTAAGCCTGGTGATAGAGTGGTCTTTGCCCACTTTATGCTCTAAAGAAAGGTAATAGAACCTCTTTTTGATCCTCAGAAGCCTTCAGTAATTCAGAAAATATAAACAAAATCTAATGCAAGAAAATATAAAACTGTTAATCTTGTTTTTCTTGGCTTTCTTTCAGATAATTGCCCTTCCATATTTAATTCTTGAATTTTGACATTTCCAAATCCCAAATTCAGTCTTGGAAAGATGAGATGCCCTAAATAGTAACAAGTAGGTGCAGCTTGTTCATTAAATGAATACAGACAAATTACAAAATTAGTTGTGTTTTTTTTTTTTCCCACTACGACTAGCAAATACGAGTTTGTCATTGTGCAGGTTCTGATATAATATTTTAAGCTGGAGGAAAAAACTAGACAACCAGAATTCCAGGACTGTGACACTCATGCTGCAAACACCTTCTCAGGGCCTCCTGCTGCCTGATTCTGAAACCATTCTCAGGAAGTTATGCCCTAGGACTATGCTAGCAACTATGCCCTGCTGAGCAGATAATTTTGAATTAGCATAAAGCCTTCAAATCTTGGAGTGCCCCAGGAGAGGGATGCTAACTCCTTCTGGGGTGCATGTACACTGTGATGGTAACGCTGAGTTCAGTGGATCCAGATAAGCTCTCATAGCTGAGAAGCTGCAACTGTGGTGCCTTCTTAATGCTGAGGATCACATATTAGGTCAAGTTTTTCCAAAAGATTATCAGGGGTTTAAATGCTCTGGTGGAAACAGGGTAGGTAACATGTATACTGAGCAGATAATGTGCTATATGTGGTCATGTTCGAGGCTTTTGTTTGAATTAAACACACAGAAGCCATTAAGAGGTGTTCCTACTTCTAAACAGTCTCTATACTTTTTAAAAGATTGCTTCCAAACTAGATGCCTGAATGAAAGTGAGTAACACTGAAAATTGGTTAGACCAAAGGAATGTGTTTCTGCATTACTGGGGCTGCCAGTTTTGAGGGTACTGGGGCTCATCGGGTTGTGCCTTAGGGTTGTTCACAGTGCAGCCCCAGACATAAGCACAGCACAACAGGCTTCAAACACACTCCCAAAGTTGGAAACAGCAGCAAAACTCTCAGCAGAATTTGTGGAGACAATTTCAGTCCAAGATTGCCATCTTGTGGACTGCAGTTGCAGAAGAAAATTTTTAAAATCTAGATTTGCTATCCTGTGATCAGTGATGACAAATTTATTGCACTCTAAAAAAAATTGATTACTTTTGAATGAATCTTTTAGATCAAATTAAGGATGCTCAGCTCTCCTGAAACAATCAGAGAAATTTCAGATCACAAAAAATTAATAGTATCTGATAATAAATATTTTATAGCATCAACATTTTACAATTACAGGGAATAGTTTTACATCCAAGAATCATCAGTCTATACAGGCTGGGGGATGAAGGGACTGAGAATAGCCCTGCTGAGAAGGGGGGCAGGTGGATGAGAGGCTGCACATAAAAGCACAGAAAGCCAAATGTGTCCTTGGCTCCATCCAAACAGGTGTGAGCAGCAGGGTGAGGGAAGAGATTCTTCCCCTCTACAGAGCTCAGATGAGACTCCACTTGGAACACAGTGTCCCGTTCTGGGGTCCCCAGCACAACGGACATGGACATGTTGGAGTGAGTCCAGAGAGCCACAGAGATATAGGGAACAAATTTTTTACAATGTGGATGGTGGAACAATGGAACAAGTTGCTCAGAGGGATCATAGATACCCCATCCTTGGAAACATCCAAGATCAGGGTAGATGGAGCTTTGAGCAACCTAATCTAGTTGAAGGTGTCCCTGATCATTGCAGGAGATTTGGACTAGATGACCTTTAGTGGTCCCTTCCAACCCATAATATTCTATTCTAAGACTATGATTAATGGTTTATAAATTTAGACATAAAAAATTAATTAAACCTTTTAGAAGGTGACTTGGTAAAGTAATATTCTCTCACAAAAGACTTTAGCTTGAAAAGTGGCTTTAATACAGGAAAACTGCTCACCTATCAAGTTACACAGGTAACTGATTACTTTTAAAAGGTTAGTGGGCATAAATTACTTTATTTACTCAATATTTGGATCTAAAATATTTTAACATATCTGCATCCTACTTAAACATATTTTAGAGTGCTGATTAAAAAAATAAACAAAAAAATCTGTATAAATTAAACAGTCCATTCTCAAGGAAAGATGTGTATAATAAGGAAAGATTTTAAGCACAATTATCTGGACCAGACAGCATGTATCCAATAAGCATATATGATGCATATATGTGTGTTTGATTTACTTAGGTTTACCATTGCTGTACTTCTGAAACTGCCTGTTTTGTAAGCACACTGTCCTGCTGGACTTGGGTTGCTGGGGTTGGAAATCTCAGGCACTCAGACATTCCCTACAACAGGGCACATCTGGAGAATGCAGGTTCATTATGGGGAACGCTGAGCCCCGCTCCTTGCTCTATCATCTGCTGCCAAGGAGACTATTTCAGCCAAAGATAAAAGCTAAGAGCATTGTTTTATGTTTTCCAAGACCCTGCAGAATGTGCAGCTCCTTCTTTGTGCTGTTAATGCATAGCCCATGAGGAGACCTCAACATGCCACATCCATTTGAGAGGCCGATGAACCTGTGTTGAAAGGGAGTCCTGGTCAATAATAACGATATATTGGGGATACATGATATAGGGGGTGTCAAACTGGGACATTATTGAAGATATACTACTTTTCTTTAAACATTTTGCATTTTATTTCAGAGCTACAAATGAGAAACAATAACAAGTTTGAAATCTAATCACATAGTAGCAATCCAGTAACAGTTACCATCAGCCTGATTTGCATTTCATTTACAGCATCATTTTCGTAAATGGTAGTTTTGTTTTAATATTTTATACTGTATTGCAATCACTTTAAACTGTGCATTAAATATATAATATCAGCTAGTTAAATGTAAGAGATTTCTAGTGCAATTTTCCATAATATTTTATATAATGATCACTCATTCTCAGTTAACTTTGTCTCAGCTCTATTTACTCTGCTGTTTATTTAGTGTAGTAATACACAGAGGAGATTCAAGTAAACACGCATGACTTCTATCACAGAATTTGAAAAAATGCAAATGTATTCAGTCATTTGTGTCCATAATAATCAGATGAATTTTACCAGTAAACATTTGTTTTGATTTTCCAAGTTGAAATTATTCATATA
The DNA here is from genome assembly GCA_017589585.1 of Phylloscopus whistleri. Classification (NCBI taxonomy): domain Eukaryota; kingdom Metazoa; phylum Chordata; class Aves; order Passeriformes; family Phylloscopidae; genus Phylloscopus; species Phylloscopus whistleri. Next base: position 753,204 of record JADMLD010000103.1, read on the forward strand.
TGATTTTAAGAAGCTTTAAATTTTTTCCTGTCTAAATTAAATGAAGAGAAATGTTGCTGCACTTTTGAAAAAGGATCATGAATATCTTGAGTGGGCCATGTGCAAAGGTTGTTGCATTTGAGATCATACAACATAATGCCTCAATGGACATGTCTGAAAAGCTTAGGTCTGTAATACAGCACACATGGCACACTCTAGAGCAGCAAGTGTGGGGGAATATTTCAGTCCTTTAAAACAAGAAAGGCAAGCAAACAGGCTGGCTGCCTTCCACCAGGCACTACTAAGGTGTGGTTTTGGCTGAAGAAAGGCACTCCCATGTTAACACACTCACAGCTCAGCAGAATGACAGTCACAGTCCATTCTGCTGTTATTAAGTCTGTAAACACAGAAGAGATTGACATAAGCAGAGATAAAACCAAACTAAAAAATCCATCTCTTCTTGGTGTGTGTGTTGTTGCAGTAAGCTTTGTACGTTTTTTGGCTTTATCTTTTCTTCAAATTTTGCGACTTTTCCTTATGATGAAATGCTCATACAAAGCACGAGTTGAGCAGATGTGGTGTCACAACAATAACAAGTATACATATCCTCATGTGATGTATTTTGACATGTTTACATTATCACCTTTTTGTTAAATCGCAGTTTTGAAAAAACATCAGATGTGACAGCAAACATCATACAAAGGAAAATTATTTGTACCTATAGAGAATAACTTAATATGGGTATCTAAAGAGTCCATGTGCTCTCAGTGTCCCTGTATATATCAGCTGACTAAATCCAAAATTCTGAATGTGTCTTCTGACACTAAAGACATAATCATTAAGTCTCCTCCAGTTCTAATTACTGTTGTATCCCAATGTTTCTTTCAACATGGAACATGGAGTGGGTCTATTTTTAAAGAGCTATTTAATGCAATACTAATGGCACAGAGACCAGTATTTCCACTGGAAAAGAACATAAAGGAGTAAAACCAATGAGCTCCTGAGATATGCTACTTGTAGCTTGTACTTTATGTTACCTCCCAGAGAGACACAGGGACACAGAAAATTCCACACAATGAAAATTCCACTTCTGCCTGGTGCTGTGAAGAGAAATATGTAAGGAATCATGCTGTGGTCCACAGCATTCATTTCATTCCTCAATGAAATTAATAGGAATATGAGGGCAGAATCACTGTTTGCACATTTGAGTAGTAATCTGCAAATGTCAAAGGTTTAAATGCTTACTAGAAAACAGGTTATGTGGGGTTTACTCCTTTGGGAAACATCAAACATCATTAGAAATGTTTTAGACTTTTATCTTGATCACCAGCACCACCTTTCAAGCAAGGGCTAAACTTCTTCAGACTGACTATGGCTAACACACTTTATTCATGCGAAGTAATTTTTTTTATTATTTTTATTTCAGCACAGAATAGTGTCTGGTACTTACTGGGAATCATTTTCATCTATCAAAACAATAGGGATTTCTTGGGAGTTTCTGTGTACACATATTAATCATCTTTTGGTCCATATGTTTGCTGCAGCCATGTGCTAAAATTTACTTTAAAACCTCCATTGATTAAAAAATGTCATAGCTATTTCTCAGAAATATGTTTTTCTGTAAAGACAAACTTGGTCTGCTTCACAAAATTTAACAGAGCCTCTGCATTTATAAGGATATTAAACCATCATTGTGCAGAAGCTGACAGAGCAAAATTTCTTTGCAAACCAGCTTTAAGTTTTAGTGGGTTTAGAATAGGCTTTAAAAGACATTTCTATAGCAGAATACAGGACATTAGATCCAAAGGTTCAGATTATCCACTCTTGCCTGTGAAGGAACACATTTTTAATCTCCCTGAATATTAAGCCTAGACATTTTTTGTACCTACTCTCTCTACCTGTGCGAGCAGATAATCTTGGTGGAATTACAGTAATGATTGTAAGCAGTGCCACAGCATGAGCCTTGCCATTATCACCCACAGGTCTGTCACATTGTGGGAATTGTCTGTAACCCAACAATGAAAAGATGTTAATACTGCATCAGTACATATACACTTCATACTTTTAATAGTCATTTTTATGACTCATTTGCTGGCTTATTCTGGAGCAACAATATTCTGGGCTCCTCTCAGTTGCTTGGCAGTTCATGGAGAAACAAAGTTAAAGCTGTGGGTGTTATTTTTCATGTTCATTTTGGGGCCAGTGATACAAGCAACTTGACCAGAACACTAAGGCAAAGAAGGGTTTCTGCCATAGCAATGATATCAGCTGCATTCCACAGCACTGGGCAGCACAGGCAGCCCTGGGCTGCTCCAACAGAGCCTGTTCCTGGTGAAGGGAGCAGGTGAAGGATGAGAAGCTGCTGCAGTGACCAAGAAAGGCTGCATGACACAGCACTGTGTGGTTACAGGGAGATGTGTACGCTGCTGCCAGAGAAACACAGGTGACACAGAGGGATTCCCTGTCCCTGGGTCAGTGCTGCTGCACAAGAGAGGTGCCCTCTGCATTCTGCTCAGGATGGACAGAGACCCAAATCATACACTGTTCTCAAACAGCAGTGACTTTGAAGGAGAGCAAATGTACCCCAGTACCCCAGATGTCTTTAAAAAAAAAAAAGGAAATAGAGCATAATGTATAATTAATCTCTGCTGTTTTATCCCTAAATAACTCAAGCTTTGTCCTCAGTACTTTTGTAGTTGTTTTTTCATGAAAAGGAAATTAACTTCAAAGTCCAAAGTAAATTATCTTTGAAAAGTGGGCCATGTTTTTGCACCCGAAGAACCCATAGTTCCATCTTAGAATCACATAAATATTTTAAATGAACATATTCAGGTTCTCTGAGAAGAGCTGACCATCTGTCAGGAATAAGGAGAAATCCCTCCAGATCTGGTTTTGGACAGGAGGCTGTGTTAACCACCTGTCTGTACATATGTCTATAGGGACATTTGGGACCAGCTCAGTGTGACCTCTGTGTTCATTTAGATTTATTTTAACAGGCAATATGTTATGTTAAAACAAAACTGTCCCTGTGGCATCACCCATCAAAGAGAGTATCTGCAGCATAAAGAGCAGGCCTTCATGGGGGAAAACACACAATTCTCTTCAAAGTTGTCAATATTATTGAGTTTTTATTCAAATCATAGCTGGAATGTTCTCTGGGTAAAAGTTGGGTGCAATTAAAAAGGGCATGTTCATTGGAAGGATTAAAATAGGATTTGATGTGAAGTTAAATAAAGACTCACATAGGAAAAACCCCACAAATTACTATATTCTGCTAATTTCTGGTAGAAAACAGAGGAATCTCCTGTGCTTAAGATAGGGATGTTAAGATGTAAGAAACTTTCTATGGAGAAAGAGGTTTGATAAGGTTTTGGTGACAGCTAAACCAGATTTGTAGGACATTTTGGCTCTCCTTTTCGTAAGCCTCAAAAATGTTTCCAGGCACATTTTTTATCAGATTGATAGTAAGAATTACACCATCAAGCTAGGGTAGAAGATTTATATTTCAGCCACACACAGCTTCCCTGTTCAGGGTACATTTATGAGCTGATAGCAAACCCATAATAATGAAATAATTTTCTATTAAAATTATAACAAAGTGCTACACAATGTCATTGTAAATATAAAGATGTTCTTAGAGTTTCCACTACTCTATTAATTTCAGGATTAATTCTAATACTGATAATGTTATTTAAAATGTCAGTACCATTAATTATTTCATAATTAAAATGGTAAGAAATGAGATGAGATGTGTTAAAAATATTTATATCAATGTTATAAATATGGATAGCACCAGAAAAATAAAAATAACATTCAAATTAAAACACATTTGTGTTTAACAGATCATGTGAAATGCCCTGAGCACGAGTAAGGGCAGTTTTCATGGAGTCATTTGGAGTCATCAAACTTTGACATTTTCTTTTTTTTAACACAAACAAAAACCCCAGAAAATTACTTATCTGTGTCACTTGTCACTGATTTCTGAAGTATTGATGGTAATTACATCTTGTAAAACAGTTTGTCTTTTTATTTGAAAGTTTCAAAACCTTGGCCCTTTTTTAATGTGTGCCTTTGTAGTTTTCCACTTGGAAACATTTTACTTTAGAAATGGCCTATCTTTATTTTTAACTGCCTGCAAGAGGAGAAAAGTAAAAATGGTTCACATCAGATGTAGAGGTTTTAACCACAATGACATTTTCAGAAAAAGAGGACTGAAATATTATAAAAAAAAAAAAAACAACCCACCAAAAAAACCCCAATGTCCTGAAATAGTTTAATTAATTACTCTGCTAAGATAGAAAATTATAACAATTCCACAAAATCTGTCAGCCATTTAAACCTGAGTTGTGAAAGTATCACTATTAGGGAACTTTTTTCCTAATGTCAAACCTAAAACATCTTGACAGCAATCGAAGCCTATTTTTTCTTCTCCTACACAAAAGTTGTTGCAGAAAAAAGTTCTTTTTCTTTTCTTTTAATCTACTTTTCATACGTTGTGGGCTCACTTTTGGCTTCTCAGAATTAAACACCACGAGAAGGCAGATACTCCTCTTTCTGGTGAAAATGAAATCTTTCCTGTTGTCTGAGCACAGAGACAGCTTCACATGAAACCTCCCAAAGGATGAAGACAGCAGGCTGATGCTGCTTTGTCTTTTCCTGTTGCTACTGTTAGGAGAAATAATAGCAAGAAAGGGATAGGGAAGAACTGACTAGAAGAGTAACCTTGTGAGGAGAAAATGATCTTTGGATGTTTCTCACCCAGTTGTTATTAAAAATGTATGTGCTAACCATATATGGTCTCTTTTTCTGCAAAGCTCATTTATATAAGCCTGAACCCTGCAGTCAGACTTGTGTTATCATTGCAAGAGAAGGACATGGCCATCATTCAGACTAGTAGTGTCAAAAAGCTGCAATAATTGTCAAGTGTAAGCAAAACTAGTTGTAGAGCTTTAAACAACTAAACTATTCCTTGCTGACTTTTCTCTATAGATTTATGTCTTACAATACAATACCTTTTTAATGTCAATACATGAGGAGGATGGGGAAGAGAAGCAGTGCTTTGGCCTCTTTAAGGGTCTTGGGACATGGCTAGAGAATGTCTGAACCATTTGTTAGCTTTGATCCACTTCAGGTGTCTGTGCAACATAAAGAGCACTCAGAATGAATGTAAAGTCCCTATGTGAACCAATTTACATCATATGGGTTTACCTATACATGTAGACAGACACATAGAAACTGAATTATACAGGTGGCACTCATCAGAACAACTTTTTTTGTAATGATTATATACTGTTTATTATTCCTAGACCTCAGTGAACTTTTTAAGTCTTTGCTTTAGACTCAATAAGAGAGCAGCAAATAATTGCAAAACAATGATGTGCGTAGATTCATTTCTTATACTCTCAAGATACCTGAAAATGTTGCTTGTTCTGTTCCCTTTGACGTAGGAATCCTTTTTACTCTACCTAGTTCTGTAGCTTTGCGATTCCAACTGACTATTTAAATATGAAAGCAAAGCTGTACTATTTTGAAACTGATAAAACAGTCACCACTCATCCTTTGAGATCTGTTGTCACTTTGTGCTGGTTTGAAAGCAAAACCAGTGAGACTCCGAGTCAGAGATACAATTTAATGGGAGAGGAGGAAAAAAAAGGGTAAAATAAAATAAATGGAATAATACAACCTAACACCCTGTTGGTTAAGGTGGTGGTAGCAGTCTGAAAGTAAGTCCTTCTGGAGTGGCAGATGTGGTGCTGTTGGAGCAGAGATGATCCTGAGAGGAAAGGGTCCAGTGATGGTGAGAAGGGTCCAGTAATGGTGAGAAGGGTCCAGTCTTTCTCCAGGAATCCGGTAGAACCAGATACCTGTGTTCCTGCATCTCAGTTTTTATCCAGGTAGGAATGGTTGGCTCCCCCCCCACTGGGTGGAGCATCTCACAATGGGATGATGGAATGTGTCATGTCCTTAGTGAGCCTTAATGGCCCATTAGCAGAAAATGTCCCCCTGGAGGGAGGATGGGCAGTGAAAGAGATAAGAAACACTGCCCCACCTGGTTTTAACAGTTGGCCCATTATCAAAAGGCACCTGCCCCTCTCCCCCCAGAATAACAAGAAATAAACATCTCCCCAGCTGCTTTCAACAGATGAAATAGAATACACATTTTTGGGTTTCATAACCCAAGACACACTTTAAAGTCTTCATTAGCAGTGGAAGAGCAACTACCTTGAAATATCTGCTTTAGCATCAGATCCCTCCAAATTGTGCTGTGTTGGTCACATATACTCCAGACAGATGGATCTACAGCTCATCAGTCCAGTAAATGCTGATTTAATGGAAAGTCACTCAATACTCTCAGTAAATTTTAGAAGAAACTAGCAAATGCATTTTGATATATTGGACAGGTAGTGATGAATTAGCATGCAGAAACAGCAGCCCTCAGAATCAGGAAAAGTAAGAAGTTAGTTCCATCTGGTCAGGTTGTGGACAGTGGAAAATAATAGCACTCTGCAAATGGCTTAAACAAAATAAAATTTGGAAAACATAAACAAAAAGGTCACCAAATGACTTTCCCAAATTATGCTAATTCTGCAGCAGGAGTGATCCAGCAGTACATTTCAGCTCTACGTTTAAAGTGTAGCAGCTTAAAGCATTAGACTCTAATCCTTCCATGGGTGGACTTCTATGCTCATGTGCTCATTCAGTGAATACCTAGGTAGGACTTCTGTTGCAAGGAAATGACAGTTAGGAAAACAACATTTTTGAAATAAGTTTATTTGTTTCAGAAGACTATTCAAATAGTTTGAAAAACTCAAATTCAAATTCAATGCCTTTTAGTTATTTACTTCAAGACTCTGTAAAAGTAAGAGAAAGGAAAACAATTAAAATGTCTACACTAAACCCAAGCTTTTCACCAAAAGGTCTTTCAAATCTACAGAGTTATTGCTTAGCTGAGGTGCCCTTCACTCTGGAAAGCCTCAGAAAGTCTGCAAGGAGACCTGTCCATTCTCAGCACACTTTAAGCTCCCCAGTACATAATATATTGCATAAAATATGGACTGAAAGGCAGAAGTGAACAGCCTTTGCCAGGTGACTACAGGATCTGTTTGGGTCAGCACAGTTTTCTTGTTCCAAAGCAAAGTCACAGAGATAAGCTTAAATCCTCATGGTTAATTATTTTGCCTGTGATGAGAAAGGTCTTTATCACTGCTAAAGTTATTCCATTTTAAATAAGCAATTAAATATTTATGAATAAATTAATATTTCAACATTTTATATCTCATGTTTGTTCCCTGGCCTAGAGAGTGAGTGTTTGTGGAAACAGTCTGAAATTTGCCGGAGCTGGGCAGCTGCACCAGAAAACAAAACCATGGGTATCTGCTTGCACTGTAGACATGAGGGTAACAGGGAAGTATTGCATGGCTGTGTTCAGATTGCTTGGCAAACTCAAGCAGGGCAGGGAGTTGATCTCTCCAACCCATCCTGCATGGTTACAGCCTACCAGGACCATGAGAGTTGCTTCCTTGATAGTTTGGGGGCCTGATGTTACTGGGCACCTAAGCCACTCTTTCACTCCCCTCCACAAAAGGACAGGGGAGAGAAAATGTAAAAGAGGCTCCTGTGTTGAGATAAAGACAGGGAGATATCACTCAGCAGTTACAGGCAGAGATTACTCAGCTGTTTGATCAGAAGATGCCAGGCAAAACAGACTCAACTCAGGGAAATTAGTTTAACTTATTGTCAATTGAATCCAAGGAGGATCAGAAGAAATGAAATCTTAAAACACCTTCCTATCCTTCCCTTCTTCCCGGGCTCAATTTCACTCCCTATTTCTCTGCTTCCTCCCCACCAGCAGCACAGGGGGATGGGTAATGGGGGCTGTCATGTCCATTCATCACACACTGTCCCTGTCACTCCCTCCTCACAGCGGGGACTCCTCACACTTTTCCCCTGCTCCAGCGTGGAGTCCCACCCCTGGGAGACAGTCCTCCCTGCACTGCTCCAGCCACATCCCCCACAGGGTCACAGGTCCTGCCACCAGACCTGCTCCAGCCCACAGGTGCTGCCAGGAGCCTGCTCCAGTGTGGGCTTCCCACAGGGTCACCGCCTCTCCTGAGTATCCACCTTCCCTGGCATCAGACTCCTCCAGGGCTGCAGGTGGAGCTCTGCATCCCCATGGACTCCATGGGCTGCAGGGGCACAGCTGCTTCATCATGGGCACCATGGGCTGCAGGGAAATCCCAGCTTCACTGCCTGGGGCACTTCCTCCAACTCCTTTTGTACTGCAGGGCTCTTTCACACATCCAGACTCCACTTTCCAGCTGCTGTGCAGAAGTTTTCCTCCTCCCCTTAAATCTGTTATCCCAGAGGCACCACCACCATCACTGGTGGGCTCGGCCTTGGCCGGCACCAAATTTGTCTTGGAACCAGAGGGCATTGGCTTTGTTAGACATGGGGGAACCTTCTGGAATCTTCTCCCAGGAGGTACCACTGCAGCCCCTCTGCTACTAAGGCCTTACCCCTCCAATTCAATATGATGGATTAAATAGGCCCCAGAACACTAATTTTCAAAGCCAGTGTCAAAATTTCTCTATTTCATGCAAGCATGGGATTCAGCAAGTGATCTTTTTTGATAAAACAAACTTTTTAAAACTGAGAAGTTGTTTAAAGCTTTATGCCCTAGATTTATCCTTTGCCAGCAACTCTTCCTATGGGAACAAGTCAGGATTTAATTATGTCCCACCCTAGAGATTCCCATGACCTTCTAAATAGTTAACTTCCATAATTTAGTCTTAGAACATTATAATCTTTCTCTGCCAAAGGACTACTGATACTGCTATTGTCTACATTATCCTGGAGACATCACTAGCAGTAAGTCAACTCTGTCACTTCAGTTACAGTTGAAGGACACAGCAAACTCCCTCTCATTTTTGGACTGCATGAATCAAACCATGGCAAATAGTAATGAATTGAGTGAAAGGACTGACTTTATATATTATAATATTTTATACAAGTGTTTCATAATACAAGAGGGTTTTATCTAAAAGCATTAATTTACCAAAACAAATTGGACACAAGTCAATTCTACTCTGCAAAATGCAGGCATATTTACTGAAGAATAAACTGGTTTTACTACCTTTACATTATTTGTGTATATTCCTTCTGTTTGAAGTTATAGTTGCAGAATATTGTCTGGAAATCAGCACTTTTGCAGACTTGTATTTGTCTGTAATATGTATTGTTTTAAAATAGGTAATAAAAGAAATCCAAACAAGCAAACTAATTTAAAATTTCGTGTTGGATATGTATATTGTCATGCAATTGTAAACGTTAGTTGTCCAAAGTTCAGCTTGCTTCCTTTAGCAGGCCTGTTTGGGAGCACAGAGCAGGATGCTGATAAACTGGTTCTTGTGCACCTTCTTAATCTCACATTGTGCTGAAGATGTGCTCGGTTTGTTCACCTCCTTCAGAGATAACAATTTCGTTTCCCCTCTCATTGCAGCGGAGAAGAAAGAAAATCAACTAAAGGGAAACCTGACCATGACTGTTAAAAACAGGCCTCTGAGAAATCTGAAAGAAAAAGCAAGACAGGGAAAATGGAAAGCAGAGCCATGTCCTCTCCATCTCTGTCTCCAGGCAGTTACTTTTACAGTTCAACCTTTGGGAAAGATTATCAGAAATTACAAGGGATGAGCAGAGAGAGGAGGAGCAAGAATACACAAACAAGTAAACCAGCAAACAAACAACCTTAACTGAGTAAGAGAGTCAAGTTTAGATTTTTGTTACAAAAATTTTGGTCCATGGCTGTAATTTTTCATTGATGATACATGAATTTTAGCCCAAGCCCTAAGTTTGGGCAAAATTCAGCCCATTAAGGTATCTATATTTTGCTTCTGAGGGAAACTATTTTACTAAGGTTGTTGTCATTTAGTGAAAATGAATTATGTTTGTGAAATATATATGCACAGTTTATAATTTCACTGTGTTTTCACAATAAGTTGGTCTTAATAAGAAAAGCTATTCACAAGAAAAATTATGCCTAACATATTTCTCCTACCTCTTTGTAGTATATTTGTACTAAATGAGCAGCTCATCTATCAGAATGAAGTACTCAAATCCCTTAATGACCACTGTGCTAATTTTGTACTATCATTTGATTAAAACTCAGTGCCTCCACTTTTACAAAATAAGGAATTTTTTTTCTCTTTTTACTGCTTTAACATGTATTTAGGGAATAATACTTAACAACCTGTCATCTTTTTTTTGCCCAGAGATCTAGCAGTATGAAATTGACTTACATAAAATGTTAAAACATTCATATTTTTATCAGCACATAAAGAAATGGAAATGGAGTTTCTAAATGAAGCAGAGACTGGTAAAACCCTGTAACTTTAAACACATTACAGATTAATTTACACTCTTTAACGACACTATTTGCTTTGGTAGTCCCCAAATGCATTCCCAGGATGTGCAGTTCTGTTTATTTCAATACTGTCATGGCTTACCCATATAGATTGGATACTGGGAACAACTGGTACCAGCAGTCAAATAGTAGTAAATAGATTAAGATCAATTAGTATCTGTTTTATAAGACAAAGTTTTATATTGTGTTTTACATCTGCAACACAGGAGTAAAAATTAGGTAGAACCAAGATTTATGGGTAGATAAGAGACCAAGATAAATAAATGTACTGAAGCAAAACTTTTTATATAATTATCAAGCTGGTTTTGGTAACAATTTTGATTTTCATTGAAGCATCTTCATTTCAACAAGGCTTTTTTTAGATGGCTCCCTATTTACAGAATGGATGGCTGGTTGGGGTAACAGCAGCCCAAGTTCAGGGTCCACAGGATAAAATGGCAATCTGTCTGAGTCTCCCATATCCCATAGGGCTGCTCTGCCTACAGCACTGTTGACTCCCAGCCAACAGTGACAGAATAGTCAACAGTGACTGTTGACTGTCGCCCTGTTCTTCTCTGTTTTTCTAAAGTTCTGCTTCAGCCTTCTGATGTTTAGGTTTTGTGGTGGAGTTTCTCACGCAGTTTTCACGTAAATAATGATTGTTTTGCATTCCTTTCTGGAGGAGGAGAGAATTGATGAACTGTTGGGTTGACCAGTGTGGTTGGAGAGGACAATTTTCTTCCTCCAATCCATGGTCACTGTTGGAATTCTCTAAATGTCAATATCTGTGAATAAACTGCCCTTTTTTGCCTCAGACATCTCAGCTCATGAGTGTCGTTCTTTCGTGTCAAATTGTGACAGTTGACTATTCTAACAAGAGATTAGAGGACTTCTGCCTTAAAATAAAAATCAAAAATTTTTACAAGTTTTTGTAAAATAACAAGACCATTGATGCTGATGCAAAATGAAAGCAAATTGAAAAAAAATCTTAAACTTTTATACTGGGTCTGGCTGGAATGTCACAGCAGCTGATATTGTGCCATATTCTGGATTTGTGACTGAACTCTGTTGATCCCATACAAGTGTTTTGGCTACTGTTGAGCAGTGTTTGAACAGCACCAAGTCCTCCTGGGTTTCACTCTGCCACTCTGCTGGGAGGGGGAAGGAGACTGGGAGGAAACACAGCCACAACTGTTGACCTGAACTGCCCAAAGGCATACTCCATGCTCACTTGTTAAGCTGTTTAATCTTGACCCACAAGTTTGCTTGCTTTTTCTCTTCCTCTGCACTCCCCACAGGGAATGATGGACTAGCTCTGTGGGTGCTTTGCTTAGCTGGGGCCAGCCCAACACACTCCTTCTCTAACAAATTTCACTGAGCAGCCGAGCCGGTGATTAAATTCCAAATCTATCAACTGATTAAAAAAGAAGACATAATTTGGTCACTGAGGCAGAAATGTGTTCAGTTTGATTCCTAGCTCTGTCCCAAGCTTTCTCTGTGGCCCTGGACAATCTGAATTTCTACTGTCCCTGGACAATTCACTCAATTTCCACCAACAGGAGTTTTACCAAAACTATTTTAATGGCAGCAGCAGCAGCACTAAGCCATGTATTGCTTTTGTCTTGCTCTGGAACTGTTTTCCCTCTTGTTTGTAATCAAATCAATCATTAAGAGGTTGTCCAAACTTATAGCCAAACAGCCTGTGGTTTTCTTTTTTAGCAGATCCAATGAATATCAGAAAAGAAAGTGGTAATTTGATTATGTGTGCTTGAGAGGATGAGTATCTACTGCAAAGGTTCCCTGTGTTCTCTTGCTGCAAATGTAACAGCTAAACAGGCTCAGCTTCAGCTTTTTTCCCTTTCAACTGTTTTCCCTTTCAAGGCTGTTTGTTCTTTAACTAGTAATTGTACACATACAGCTGACATTAAAGAGACTTTTGAATACAAAAGCTAATATGAACTTCAGGCTGTCCCCAAAAGTAATTTTTAGAGAGACAGGTAATAAAACAGACTTGTGTAGTTCATTAGCTACACCTAACCTGACTGAATACATCACTGTCAGCTCTAGTAACCTTGGACACAGAAGACAGTGTCACACTAACCAAGATTAATGAAACTACTGAATGTTAAATATAAAATAAGACCAGAGTTTTCAAAACTAAAACTTTTTATTGCTGAGGTGTTAAAATGCTAATGGTTTATTTTTATGCAAATAGCTTATATGAAGCATGGGAGACTTGACAGACACTTTGAACAATTGCAGTAATAAGCAGCATCAACAGTCTCTGGCATACAAGGCTCTGGAGGAGGTATCATGTGATTATCTGCTGCTGTTACTGTCTTTGACCTTATTTTTTTTTTTTAATTCTAACTCTAAACTGAGAATCCCGCTATCATTTTCTATGCAGCCTCCTTTTCCTTGCCTAGAAACTAGGACTTTTAAAATAAAAACTATTTTACTGTTGTCAGTTCTTTACCTCTTTAGTTTTCTTTACCTTTTCCTTGTATTTTCTGGCTGATAGGCATTGTCTCTGATAAATCAAATAACTCAGTAACTTCTCTTAACTGCTAACAATTCTCTCTTACTCTTTATTTTGATGAGAAGTATTTTTCACTCCATTCCAAAAGGTCTTCTGAAAAAAAGAAAAAAATTACAATATTGGATGACACATTTTATTTACACAAAATATCATTATCTTTATATAAACTTTATATCTCTTAATGATATGACTTGTATAAACACCACCACCACAATGCAAAATATCATGACATATATAATAAACAGAATGTGAGAGTAAGAAAACTAAAAGGAGAGCAAAAAACCACAGCATGTTTGCTTCTCTCATCCTGGCAACCATTAATTCTGATTACTTGTTCTGACTTTATTTTAACATATGAATTGGGGAGAGAGGAAGGGAAATAATTCATAGCAAAATTAGACTTAAGAAAATTAGGTAAAAAGTAGTATTTACCTGTCCTGAGGCAGCTTAACAACTAAGAGTTAACAACACAGCATTGGAGAGACCTCCTGGGCCATCCAGGACAATGACCTCCTATTGCACGGCTCCTGTCACAAAATTATTAAGTTTTTTGTTTTGTTTTTAATGCCCAGTTGTCTCTACCCCACTGCTTCAATGGCCACATGTCAAATCCATGCAGGAAGCTTTTGTTTGCTTGCTTTGCCCATGAGTTCCTGCACTGTGTGGTTCATGGAAGGGAAGCACTGATGCACTGAGCACCTGGATGGGGATTGTCCAAACATCTGCTCCTGTCTGTGTAACATCTCCTGTTTTCTGCTTTGTGCTTCCTAACAACGATTGGTTTGCTGTCAGTCATTCTCAGTGAAAGAGGAACAGCTGAGGAACAACACACTTTTATTAAAGCAGCATTCAAAATCAGAATTATAGGAAAAGAAAACCTTGTGATAAATAAAGCGGATCCCTTTTTTCTACAACATAAAGTGATATTATTTTCATTATTTTAAGATTAATATTTTAAATATTATATCTGTTATAGCTATTACATTAAATTTTATGGTTATTTTTAATTAAGATAATTTTATTATTTTCCTTATCAAATGGTTTCCTTATAAAATGTTCCTTACAGAAGTGCTAAACAGAAAACCTTAAACAGCAATACTTTATGCACACCTTACTCGTAAATTATTTTTTAAACAACTCCTAAGACAATTGGTTTTCTTAGAACTGAAGTAATTTACAGTGTTACAACAACTTTGTGAACTCTGCACACTGAAAAATTAGACAATTTTCAAAGTCCCAAAATCCTACTATTTTCATAGTAAAAAATTGCTAATGTTTTTCAATAGTTCCCTATTGATTGACAAAATTGACTCGTGTTCCTGTGGTTCTCCATCTACTTGGGCATGAGCATCAAGGTTCTATGGCCTTAAAGCAAAATTACAAAAGGAGAGTATTATCAACTTTTTTAACAAGGACTAGGGGTCTGAAAAAATTAACTGTCACAATCTCAAAAACAGTGACAAAGCCCTAAAACTTAATCAAAACAATTCCAATCCTTTATCATCTTTGCACCATCTATTAGCAACTCTGTTTTCCCATTAAAATGAGAGGTGTAGATTCTCCTTTGTCCTCCTTGTATTTTCCATGGATCTAGATAAGATTGTTTTTGTTTGTTTGTTTTTTAAATAAAGATGTGAAAATTCCTATCTTTATGAGCTGGATGTGGACAGTAAATGTCTCCTCATAGAGTCAAGTATGGAGGAGTGAAGGACCCAGTAACTGACCACAGGAGAGGGAGACATGAGCATTCCTAACCCATCTTCTTAGGCTAAACCTACTTGGGACTGTTGCCAGGGTAGCTGAACAGAATTCTCCCTGGAATTCACAGTGTGAAGCCCTTCATGGTGGAGAATGGCTCCAGACAGCTGAGACACGACCAAAAATGCAGTTTAACAGGAGAGATGAGAAAAAGTAGGTATCAATACATATCATACAAAGAGGAGCAACCAAAGACTGGACACAGAAACTATTCACATTACCCCAGACCTCTCTGCATAGCCAGACTTAGCCACTTTAACCCAGTAAGTGGAGACCTCCCTGATGTGCTGACAGTGCTGGCTTGAAGACTTCAAAGCAGATCAAAATGATCAAAAAATGAGCTGAGCTTGGAGGAACTGTGAAAATAAAAAGACAGCAGAGCAGCACAAAGGCAGCAGAGCAGCAATGTGATTAGAAGATATGTGATATCATGGGGATTAATTTAAAAAATGTAAAGAATGTTTTAAATCACTAAAAGAAAAATAAAATTCTTATTCTATTGCCTCTCTCCGTGTAGTATAAGCAGAAAATAGAATGGGGTGACTGCAATCACTGCACTGGTAGTTTAACACATAGAAACAACTGAAAAAGATTGTGAATAGTGTTAAAGTACAACTGCTGAGATCTTGTATTTTCCTTCCTGGCCTTCAGAGATTTGACAGCAGTTTCTGTGCACAGCCAATGAAAGTTGAATAAGTAGGCAGGTAAAAATATATTTCCCATCAAAACCCAACTCCCCAAAATTTTAAAATGAGGTTTTTTTAACTTCATGCTGTTCCAAAATATTATTTTCCAAACTTTCACTATCTTGAATTTACTCTTTTTCTACATTAAAAGTTTTAGAGGAAACAAATCTTTCAAGGAAGAACAGATAAAACAGATAACTCATAGCAACTGAATGATGTTAAACAAAAATCTAAACAAGGTAACCCAAAGGTGCTAAGCTGCATGTGGACAGTAAAAGTTTCCTCCATTCACATTTCAATTCTGTATTTTTTGTTACAGATATACCGTGGGTGAGAAAGTTTTTTCTCACACAGACAACAGCCTTTACCCATATGATTACAGGACTGAGATAAATTTATTTGATTCCATTGCACACATCCTCAAGACAACCTCCCATTGTCAGGCTGCAGGACAGAGCAACTGTCTCATCTGGAACCTTCACCTCCAAACCTGAGTATTTTTGTTAATTGATGTGTTTGATTTGCACTGTGCTACCAGCAGCAACCACCTCTGAGTCATTTGCTAGCACTACAGAATGCAACTGTGAAAATAAAATCAACAACTAAATAAAAGTGTAAGAAGTTACTCATCTGTCACTTGCAATTGGACATGAGAGCCAGAAAATTCAGAACTGTTTGTCCTTTGTACTAGCTGTAGTTAAAACTAGGCATGCCCAAATCGGCCCACTTGCAGCAAGAACACAGAAAGCTACTTTGATAGACTAGAAATACCAGAAGAAAAAAAAGACTGTTTACGAGCAGTAAGTTATAATAGCAGCATTTTGAAAAGGAAAAACGGAATACTTATTTTGTGGATGTTGATGGTCTGTGTGCATTGCTCCCTCTAGTGTAAAGCACTGAAAATCACAACAAACATTCCCCCAAAAATCACTGAGGTGAGTAACAAACTTATTTAAATAAAAACAACCCAACATTATTCTCCAGTCACATTTTCACCCTAAATATGTGTAACATAATTGCTCATATTTTGACACAAGAAAAGACGTTTTCACATTTCATTTTCATTTCAACTCATGATGTAGGTCTCACACTTCTATTAACAGGAAATGATCACACCAGAACTGAGCAGCGATTGGGCAAACTTACACCCTGTACTTACAACTGTAACACTCCCAAGAAGCTGGCAAGCCAGAATGTGGTGTTCCAGTTTTTCTCTCCAGTAGAATATGAATTTTCACTCTATGTTGTTATTATTACCATCATAGAAGAAGCTGGTCTAAAACATTGTGAAGTACACTCCAACATGCACGCATTCATCTGACTACTGTATCTGGTTAGGCCCTAGAATTTGGAAATCAAGCAGCTTTGGAGCTCAGACTTCCTGTCCTAAGTAGGCACGAATTCCGTTAAAAACACCCAAGTCACACTGAAGACTGGCAAGGAATTACTTTGAACTTTAACCCAATCTCAAGAGCCACTGGATGATACTGGACTTTATCAGAAGACAGTATGGGAACAGCAACTGACACTGCTGCAGCCTCCTCTCAGACAGGTCCGGGAAGAATCCCTGGAACACTTCCCATCACATATCCAGAACAAAAATAAATGAGCCTTTCATGCCAGTTTCATCAGAAGAAGATGCAGCATGCTTTGTCAGGATACTTAACAGGCTTCTTTTAATCAGTAAAGTTTTCCAGCTGATAATTCTCCTAAGTGCATACAGTCGCCTGTAAGATGAAGGCAGCACATTTTCATTCTCCAAGAACTGATGAAACCATCTTTGAGCAGAAGAGTCATAAAATAAGACTCAGATGTCTGAGCAAAATTCAAACTAGAGCTTTCCCTGAAGATGTGATTTAAAAAAAGTTCCAAAATAATTCAAGTAATGCTCTTTTTTTTACAAAAGATGAGCTTGTTCTCCCCCCTGCAATGCTGCTAGCATGCAAAACAACTGAGAATGTAGGAAGCCTTCTGAAGAACCATTTTGCAACTGTATGCTTTTTTCTTCACTGGTACTTCATATTTCACAGGTATAAACATTCTTATCATAGAACCATCGTCATCTTCCAACTTCTGTTGTAACTGCATTTCAGCTTTCCAAGGTCCAAAACAGAAAAAAAACCCCATTTCTCTGTGCACCAAAATGAGGCTGTGAATCATTATTTGGTTTTACACATACAAAGTCAGAGTACATTTTGTGGAACAAGCCTGAAATAAAATCCAATGCAGAGTATTTTTTTTGGTATCTTTAACAGAGTCCTAATGATGACAAGTGGTTCTACTGTCTCAACACTGCCCAAATTAGGCTCCATTCCCTTTAAAGAAGAGCATCATTAAATGGCAGATCCATGAAGTCATTACATTTAATGCAAACAAACCAGACTTTAATTTTTCTCACTGATGTGGCTGTTGGGGCCTCAGAGCAGCATATCTCAATGATGGTCCTTCCAGGGTACCTGTCAGCACTGTTCTCCCTAAAGCTGAGTCTGCTGTCAAGTCTGAGAAAACCATTTGCTTGATCATTTGTGAAATTTATCCAACTCCTCCCTAATTACCAGAGTCCATCACAGGGAACTGGTCTCAGCTAACTGGAATACCTCCTGTGCAAAGGGCTCAGTAAGGACAATGCTGGGTGCCACAGGAGAACATTCAGCTTCTTGGCCCAGTGCCTCTGGAACAGCTCAGTCATGGAGTAAGAAAATGGGCACTGCAGCAAAATCTCAGGGGCTAAACTCAGGACAAAATTTACAGTTGAGAAAGAAATTTTATTTCAAGCTTCTACGGGGGTATTACAAACAATAGAGAATAAAAACATTAAAAACTATTTAAAAAGTAATCGTCCCTTTAAAATAAAGATTCAAGCAGGTTTAACAATGAAGTATGCTATTCCATGAAGTTTTAAAAAAAAGATTTAAAAAGTACTGGTTTTGCTGTATTTGCTAATCCTTTATAAAAAAGCTGGGCATAAATACTTCGTGCACTCATATGCATTATTTGGTGTTTCATATTATATAACTTGGTACAGTATTTACGATATCACTGCAAAAGAGTTCAAACACAGTGCATTTATAAATAATGGAGCCATTATAAATCACATTGCAAACATACCTTGCCATTTTCATCGTTACAAATTCAGTATCTCAGTGAAGGTAGGAATAAAGTAGCTACAACAATCAATATCTGGACTTTATTTTTTTTTCTTTTTAATATAAAAATGCAGTTCTGGAAACCCACCCTCCTTCTTCCCCCTGCCCAAACATAATGCTTTACTTCTTAAAAATAAAAATAAAGTACTAATTCTATATACATCACATGTACCATACAAAAATGTATCCAAAGTTTCTATTGCTACCAAAGTGTTCTAAATTAAAAGGTACATAAATCCCCTCATTGGAAACGAAAGATTACAAGTTACCAAAAAACCAAATTACACACAAAACCATCGAGTTATTTTATACAATTTCCAATACATTTTTCTCCCAAAGCAAG
Organism: Phylloscopus whistleri; assembly: GCA_017589585.1. NCBI lineage: Eukaryota > Metazoa > Chordata > Aves > Passeriformes > Phylloscopidae > Phylloscopus > Phylloscopus whistleri. The sequence goes on from JADMLD010000103.1 coordinate 772,054, forward strand.
TTGTCTTCTCATGTGCCTGTATAAAAATGCATATCAATATATTTGTCAATTTTATTTTTCATTATAAAGCAAATTAATACATTTTCTACAATAAATAAAACACAGGGAGGCACACATATCAACAAAATTAAACCAATGGGAGATAAATGGGATATGGTATTGAAAGAAATAATGTGCTTGCAGGCTTTAAGCCAGGTTTGTTTAAAACAATAACAACCTTAAGTCATTTTGGGCAACAATGGAGTGTTTTTGGTGATTTGCAAGTGATGTACATAGTATAATCTTTATTGATGTCTTTCTCACAAAGTACCCTCCAAAATAATGCAACTTCCTTTCTTAAAATACATATTTGTAATTGTAAATTTACATCAATCTTAAATATGTGGTACTTTGTGCAAAGAGCAACAATTTACACAAACATTCAGAAGTCTTTTTCAGAAGCTACAGACCAAGGAAGAAATGATACAAGCAGCACCATACTGTATATGATTTAGGCAAACATATATTTGATGCCATTTTGATATTAGGCTTTAAGATCCACTAAACACCTTAAGCTGGAAGATGATGCTTAGGTAACTTAACCTCAGAAAAAAAGAAATAAAAAGTAAAAAGCATGGAAAAAACCAAAAAACAATTCCCTCCCCAGCAAAATTATAAAAGGAATTAAGGAGCTACTTCTAAAATCAGAATAAGTTAAGTGTTGAATATACATTTATGTACAATTATGAACACTATGAACAAGACATTTTAACAGGTTTAGTGGAAAATCCTCCAATCTACAACACAATAAAATAATTAATCAATATGGCAATGGTGATTTAGAAGAATTGCTCAACTATTTCAAGTTTGCAGAACTCAGCCACTGAATCAACAATTAAGGGGTTGTATCTTCAATACATTCTTTTAGACAAAGAGGTTCATTAGTAGAGTTCAAGTCTCTGTGGTATTTTTCATGCCTTGCTAGAGAATCTCTGTTAGTCAATATCACTGAAGTCACTGACTGGTTCTCCATGGACTCGGCTCAGGTGATTCATAGCACGATCAAAAGCAATTCTTACTGCTTTTCGTATGCTCGAGTTCCGTCCTTCCATCATTTTTAACTTGTCTATGGTCTCATCTATCCCAAGGGGAACCATTTTGGATTTGGGAAGCCACTGCCTGTAAGAAAAGGGTAAAAATACATCTTAAAAATACATTAAATATAGAATAAAATCAAGAAGTCTGTCCAGAAATGTCAGGGCTACTAAGCCGTGTTTCTCATATCACAGATCAGCTTTACCATCTTAAAACAATAAAGCACCTTCAAAGATAGTGCTTACTTGCCTTAAATATTTAAGAACATGAAACATGAAGAAAATCTCTTCCATAGAACAGAGAATACCTTCCAATTCAGTGATATATACTTAGTGATTAAGTATCAACAGAAAAAAACTAGCATGAAATACTGATGCAGTTCAAGAACAGGCAGCAGCAACTAACAATGAACATGGCTCAAGATTGACCTGACACAGTACTGTTTCTCTTCATTCTTTCCCTTCCATTATTACAAGGAGTTTTCAGATGATTCATTTTTGCATTACATTCCAGGCACCTTGATTTGTTCTTTATGGGGAGAGCTAAACTGGCAAGGAAGTTCTGCTTTAGCATGCTTTTACCCTGCAGTATGAAATCCCACTAGCTCTGTATTCAGGGTACTTTTCTGTTTTAAGCTCCATAAATATCTTCAAACTCTGGGCATGGAGGAGTAATAATAGAAAAAGCTCTACATCCTGTTCTTCTAGTTAAAGAATTCTAAATATTTACTTTAAAAGTAAAAATTAAATTTATGTCATTATCATAAACATTGATTGTAATCCTGTCTTCTGAGGTTATAAACATTAAGGAAAACAAAAAGTAGATAAATTAATCTTAATTAACTAATTAATTAATATCTTTAAGATATATTACTGCAGTCTGCAATCCTGCAAAAGGCAGAAGCCCTCCTTTTGTTTAAAAACATTACTTTGGGAGACCATTCAAAGCCAAACCAACAGGAAATCAGAAAGTCAAATCTGAAAAAAAATTCTTTTAAATAAGTAAAATTAGCTATTGAAATATTTTCATTGTCTTAAAGGACTCTAAACTCTAGAGCCCTATTGTATTGAGCACACACACTGAAATAAAATGTGAAGAGTCAGTACAAGAACATAGACCGTATGGTAACAGCATGAAAAGCAGCAGTCTAACCATTTTGAGCTTTAATACAGATCAGAGGAAGTTTTAAGAAGGTATTTTTAAAAAAAAGCTTTGCAAGTCCTCCAGATATAAGTGGGGAAGAAGAAACAAATATGAAAATCCATAGGGCACAGACACTGGTATCACAGACTGAAGGTGACACACACCCTGCAAATGAATGAAAATCAAAAACAGGGGTTCAAGACTAAAAGAGACAAAACAGAGATAGAATTGTGAGTGCCAAAATAATCACAATAAAAGAATCATTACCAAAACAAGTTGGTGGGGTCAAGGTGGAGGGGAGGAAAGGGGCTGGAAGAAGTATTGAGTCTTTTCCTGTCCATCTATGCAGAGTACCCATTAGAGCCCACTTTGCACAGTATTTACATGATTTAGGACCACCTGCATATAGAGACTAATGAGAAAGTTTAAGCTGCAGAGGACTCCCCAGATCAAGAAGCAATCAGAGCAATTATTAAGAAAGTGACCAGGGAAAACATGAATTACACTGGTGACACCAGTAAGAGGAAAAAAAGAGAAACAGAAGGCTGAGTATGTTTAAATACAGATGTTCTGTGCAAACAAAGGCCAAAGAATGCAGGATCTTACAGAATCCTGAGCAACTGAACAAAGATAACTATGAAGAAGTACCAATTAATAAAAAAAAAAAATAACTGAAGAACAGAGAAATTATGCCAAAAAATCTATGGGGCAAAAGAACAAACATCAGTTATAAATTTTAGGCAGGAATTTATTTAAGTGATAGCATACTCATACACAGAGGGACTCAGGAGAATGGCAGCACCACTAGATACCACATACAATCTAAAGAGGAAACTGATAGCTAAAAGTAAGCAAACTCAAGACAAAAACGAGACATGGATAGATATACATTTAGCATGACCTGTATGGAAACAAGGAGAGGAGAGGGTCTACAGAGAACACAGAAAAGAAATACATAGCTTGATGAAAGGTAAATGAGAGGCTTCCGTGTCTAGGAAAAACCCACCAAAACCAAAACCAACCCTAACAACCAAAAGAACACCAAAAAACCTAGTGTGTGTCTCCCCCTACATCCCCAGAAAAACCCACCAGCCCTAAAACCGAAGGCCATGGGGGAGGGAAAGAGAATGTTGTCTGAATTATCCCCCTTCAGGCTCTACACAACATACTGCTGATGCCAGAATAAATGGAAATAGGGAAGGTTTAATGAAAAAAAATTTAGAAAAGGCTAAGAACTTCAAATGAAAAGTGATAATAAAGCATTTAACTAAAGAGAGGTTAAAAATTCAAAGAAAATGTACTTGAGCACACTGGGGGGAGAAGTGTTGTCATTCAGAAAGCAATGATGAAGGATGATAGAGATAAATGTTAGACTGCTACTTTTTGAAGCAATGAAGCAATTTCATCAGGTCGATAAATGAAAATAGCTTGTAAATAAGAAAGACTACTTAATGACTTAAAATATTTTTTCCACACTGACAATAAAAAGGTATCTCTCAGTGATGATATATACCTTGGTCCAAACAATAGACTCAAATATGAAATTTTAACCTTACAGTTTATATTTCCATAAGAATTATATTCATGGGAAAATAATGTTTCAATTTTCTTCTAGACCAAAGGCACAGGTTCTTAAAATTTTAAGTCACTGCATCAAACAATACATTTCAATAACATACCAACTTCTTTTATTGTCAAAAAATAGTACTAAGAATAATTTCTCATCTGATTTGGTCTGCATTTGTTCTCCAATTTTCAGTACATCTAGAGGTGGCACTGGTATAGTAACACCGTTGTGATGGCCAGCAACACGAGGCATCTTAGGGTCAATAATCTGTAAGAGAGAAGAAAGGACAGTTCCTCATATTTAGAACTATGTAATTCATTTTAAAAAGGTATTACAAATGAAGTTAATAAGAAATAAATAATAAACTAAACAGCCACTGGATATAAACTGACTCTGTGTTATACACAACTTTTTGACATAAACTGAATAGGCACAGTGGAGACCTAGTGGCAGACTTGACTGAAAACACCATAAAAAGCATTTTTCATCAGCATCAGTTCAAAAGTCCCATTTGAATTCCACTTAGTACAACTTTGAGACTGACAAGCAGGCTTTAGAATGAAAAAAGTCTAACCAGGATTTCTAGAAGCTGTAACTAGCCTCAAATTTTGGGGTTTGAAATTCACATACCTTTAAGAACAAACCTGTATTAAGGTGTAAGTATTTCTGTAAAATATATGCTACATACTCAAACTCAGGAGCAAAAATTAAAAAACAAAAACAAAAAAACCTGTAACTTTCAAATATCTTGCATATCCGATTTAATGACTTCAGTCTTCAGCAAAAGTCTTCAGCAAAACATGCAGTTACAGTCACAAAGTCTTTCTAAACAAAACTTGAGGGAGAGAGGGAATATGCTGCTAACATTAAACTAACCATCCTGATGGAAAAATCTCCTTTGCAGGCAGCTCACAGCATTATGAAGTGCTTAGTTTCCACCCAAAGAAAGGTTTTTACTCCATGCCTGTTCCACCCATCTCCTACTCCATGAAGTCCTGCTGTTTTTCCACCATCCACACTGGCACCTATCTTAACCCACAGTAAACTGACTTTGGGAAATAAATGAATAGAAAGCTAATACTGTGGGGAGCTTGTAGAAATCAGAAGAATTTTCTTCTCTTGACAGAGGTTTAACTCGTCAGTTAACTTATCCACTCTCAGAAGCACCAATGCTGACATAAAGGAGAAGGTAGAAAAGGAACCCTTTTGGTCTTCATCAGTTTAAATCTAGTGCTAACACCTTTCAACAGACAATCATCAAACCATCAAATTTTCAGCATCTGACCCAAGTGTCTTTGAGTCACCCACTGAGGGTACTTAAACTCAAGTGCTCTGAATGGCACCTCCAGAGGTTTTAACCTGACTCTGTATGATTACATTTCATGTTGTCCTTAGAACACACATATTAAAAGTCATGATTGTCCAGACTCATACATAAATCAAGCCAGTGTATGAACTGTTTATATAACCCCAAAGGCCCAAAGCCAAACACCTCATCAATATTTTCTCTGTAAGCTTTGATGTAAGCAGAACTCTGTGTGTTTCTCCTTTATTCACACACATGTATGTATCTCCTATATTAACAACAGCTTTAAGTTTCCAGTACATCATTCACAATTGGCTGCAATCAGTCAGTTTATTCCAGCTACTGGCTTTTTTGTTTCTTTAATGAGATGCAGAATCAAGTATTTTTATATTTATTTTGCAGCAGAAATAATATATAATGTAGGAACAAAGACTACTGAGATAAGTATGCTGATTTTAGCAGGGATAGAGGCAATTTTCTTCACAGTATGTGGTATGGGGCTATGTTTTGGATTTGGGCTGAAAACTGCATTGACAATATAAAGATGTTTTTGTTAGTGCTGAGCAATGCTTACAGACTCAAGGCCTTTTTCCCTTCTCACACTGCCCCACCAGTGAGGAGGCTGGAGGTGCACAAGGAGTTGGGAGGGACACAGCCAGGGCAGCTGACCCTGACTGACCTTAGGGATATTCCATCCCATATGGCATCATGCTCAGTATACAGAGCTGGGGGAAGAAGGAGGAAGGCAGGGACATTCAGTGTGATGGCATTTGTCTTCCCAAGCCACATGTGATGGAACCCTGTGTTCCTGGGGATGACTGAACACCTGCAGCCCATGGGAAGCAGAGAATGAATTTGCTTTGCTTGTGTGCACAGCTTTTGCTTTCCCTATTAAACTGTCTTTGTCTCAAGCCATGAGTTTTCTCACTTGCACTCTTCCACAGGGAGAAGGGAGCAGCTGCAAGAGGCTTAGCAGCTGTCTGGGTTAAACCACAACACAGGAGTATTGCACATCTCAGGCGGGCAGGATAGCAGAAATTATTGACTTAAAATCTGATATTGCAGTAACTTTACAAATTCAGTGCATGGTAAAGAGGGCACAGTAAGCCACCTTTATTCAACCTGAATGGGAATTTTCCCATTACCTTAAATTTGAGCATGGTGTTCTCAGACCAGAAAAAAGTCACTACTGTACTTCTGGGAAGCTGGGCACTTACCAGAGCGGGGTAAGAGGGATATCCACTGCATTTGGCCCATACTACTTTTAGAGGCTCAAGAACAGATGTTGCAGCATCAGTTGAAATCCACATACTGCTATGCCCAACTTCTAAGAACAAAGAAATATAAAATTAAAATGTTCCAGAATGAAACCTCAGACAAATCTGCAGTTCTTGGTTTCCTAATCAATAGCTCACAATCCTTAGAATCCAACTACTACTACCAACTTTCACACACATACCAATACAAACAAGGAAGTATTCAATAGAGCTCTTTACATGATGCTACTACTTTATTCCAAGCCTACAGATAAAGAACAAGGGTTTAGACACTTCTAGAAATAGCATATCTTAAAACATCTTAGTTCTTAGAAAGTGTTTTCCAAATTCCAATAATTCTTTCCATTTGAAAAAGCTCCACAGGAAACATAAAATTATGGTACTTCAAATAACAGTTTATTTTACAACTGTGATGACAATCCTGTCAGAGGTGATGATTTTCAAGATGCAAGTTGCATGGTGTATGTTTCCAAGTGTTGGGTACCTGGATACCCACAGAGATTAGCATCTGGTAACTTAACAACACTTCTCTGGTACACCTTTCTATTCTTATGCCTAAATTCTAACCTGCATTTTGATTTCTGTTTATTTTTAACAAGTTTTCTTAGTCTCTCTGCCCTGCCTTTTCCTGCACTCAAGTTCAAAAACATCAACAGGTACAGAAGCACTAGTATTTTACTTCTTCTCAAAAAGCAGGGTAACGAACAATTGAGTTTATGTTACTGTGCACTTCTACCAGAATCCTCAATTTGCTTCTCCATTGCTCAGCAATAGATTGAAGTCTGAGACAGGTTTAAGCCTGTCAGTCAACCAAAACCACAACTGGTCCCCTAGAAAAAGTCCAAAGACTGATCAGAAGACAGTAAGTTACACCCTCAAGATGAAGTGGAGGTAGTGATCAAAGGGGAAAAAGTTATCCAAGTTCATGTGCTGTAAAGGTCAGACAGCACTTCTTGTATGGGGAAACTTGGTACCAAGATACAGTTCAGAGGCTGCAACTATACCTTCTCTCAGCAGTCAGGCATTGCTTACTGCTGAGAGAAAGTGCATTTCAAATGGGCATTGCTTATTTATAATGAAAGGTGGTATACAGATACAAGTTCTATCTCAACAGTATAAAAACATACCAGGGTAAAAAAAAAAGGGGGTTTAAGACCTTTAAAAAGTAGAAATAGCAAGAAAAACGTGTTTAAAGTGATCACATAAAAATTTAGTTCAATCATTCTGTATAGTAAGTTCTATCTCTCTGGTCTGTTAGTAACAGTTTGTAAAGTATTCACACGTCAGTTAGAAAGAGCCATGAGGGTTTCAATTAATTCATCCTTCATTTCCAGACTGGTTCAAAAAATATGTATGTAGAACTGTATCTGGTACATAAAAAGAGTACAAGTCTTCTTCTTCAGGACAGCTAACAAGAAAGAAATCTACATTATTCTCAGCTGCAAAGAAAATGGTATTTGAATGCTGAATAGAAAATCATACACAAGCTGACAGGATGCAGCCAGATTCAAGAGACTTCTCAGGTGTATAGACAAGTAAGAGTCTCAGAACTTCCTAGTCAGAATTTATTCCACATGGTAATAAAGGGTTACAAATCTAGCACATGTGATACTAATTTTCTTTTACAAGATCTGTAAAAGAAAACTCTTATTTCAAGACCTCTTTATTTCCTCAAGAAAGGAGAGAAAATAATCAAAATCAGTCAGATACTACTCTTTTAAAAATCTTTAAAGAGTCAAAAGCACAATTCAGTACCTTCTGGAAGGATATCAATAACACTTTCAGAAGGCTTAATGTATTTAAGCAGTAAAAAGAAGAATGTTAGAATCTGTCAAATAAATGGACAAAATTATACAATATTATTAAGAATTCAATTATTTATAGTTACCAGCTGCAATTCTTGCTGCTTTGGCATAGTTTCCATTTTCAATGCATGATATCAGTTCACTTCGATCTTCCAGTGTGTGTCTCCGTATCAGGGCAGGTTTACCTTTACCACACTTTGGTAGACTGAAACTACAAAAGTATTAATATTAAAACCATTACTTGATAATTAACATTGTTCACTATAAATCAAAATTTTGAACAAGAATTTAAATTTCATCAGTACAGACTAAAATCAATGGAGCAAGCTCTAGAAACATTTTGGGTAAAAAATACAAACAACATAAAAGCCAAAGCCCTGATTATTTTAACAGACAGAATTGCTTGGTTATCAGCAAAAGCCAGTTCCACTGCTCCAACAGTTCTACTATATAGAAAACACAACTATTCTCTCTTTAATTTTTCACTACAAATTCCAGTCTTTCAATTGTGAAATGTTTCTACTTAAAATGGGAAATCTGTTCTCTTGAATACATTGAGTTTTCTTGAAGAAATCATAGAATCTGAACAACAATTACTGACAATTTGATCTAAAATATCACATTTAAAATAGATGCAATATTAAATTCCGTTGTTTCCGAAAGCCTGTTTGCAAGACTGCATTAACACCATTCCCTCAACCTGAACATGTGAATAAAATCCTCTTTTTCTGTCTAACAGATTTAGCCTATACTCTCCTGTACGTCCCATCCTCTTAGCCCAGGACTGGAGACAGCTACCTTTCAACCAGGGATTAGTGTTCTTTCAGAAGATACACCATTGGTGTACTCCACTGGTGATGGAGACACAATGGTGGCAGAGGTGTCTGCTCTGACAGTCCTGCCTTTGACAACAGGCTCCAATGGGGAGAAAGTCAATAGTTGGTACAGAGCTACTATCATCACTGTAGTACCTAGCCAGCAACCCAAAGACTGACAACCTACAGTTCCAAAGCTATTGAACTATCTTTTCTGTGTACAAGACTCTGCTTTTTAAGTTGCTTCTCTCTTGCCCTCACAGAAATAAACACACACATTTTTAGTATTCCGGACTAGGAAGGTAATTAAGCCAAGATACTATATGCAAAAACATATCTGTATCTTTACAGATCAAGAGAAGCACAGTCAGTTTAAAAATGTAACTGCCTGGATATGAAATAACCTGAATTCAACAGAAGAATCCCAGCAATCCTGAAAGGTATTTCAGATCTGACATAACTGAGAAAATCGAAATGCACCCTTTTTACCAAAACTTATGCAATCCTCCAATGCGGGTCACAAGTGCTATAGAAAAACGATATATCCAGTCTCAAATCTGTATTTCATATTTACAGTTTTACCTTGAGTTACACAAGAGACTGTTACTAGATGAAATACTAGATTCTGATGCACAGCGGCGACGAGGTTCAACTTTTCTTCCTGGAGTATCATCTAATGCTCTCTCTTTAGTTTCATCTCCAAAACCATTAGACAGACCTGCAGCATAACACAAAAAATAAACTGCATCAAACTAGACGCTACACCATTTTCATTAACAACTTCTTGTATTCACACAGTGTATCATAATTGTTTTGTTCTTCAAGCATTTTGGTGTGATGAAAAAGAACATGAATATTAAAAAAATATGTAATTTCAAGGAAGTATTATAAATAGGAAGTTCCTGTTGTCCAGATTTTAAAGACAGGATGAACCTTTAGGTAAGGTACAAAAAAAAAAAAAAAGCAAGCAGAGATTATAATACGGGAAGAACTAAATGGAGTACCAAATCAGTCTTTGCAGTAATGTTTCCAACTATTAAAATAACCATGTCACAAATGCTAAGTAGAAAAAAATCCCAAGAAAATAAAATGTTACAAATCAGGCAGATTACCAAGTCAACAAAAGGCCTATTTGAATGCAATGCTATAATCATTAAAATCCTTTTCAAACACTGGAAGTAAAGACTGGTATGGATTTCTTTGTGACACTAATTCTTCCTTGCAGTCTTTCCATTTTAGTGAATTCAGACTGACTGACACGATGATGACTGTTTTCTGTCACCAATAATCAATAATATATATGGTGCTGTTTTTAATTAGCCTTCCCCAAACACAAGTTTATATACATTGAAGGATATCACATTTTAACTTCATAATTGTAATGAGAACACTAAAAGGCTTTTATATTACAATGTACTTATTTGATGGGCTGTTGCCAATCCTGCTCTGGGTTTGCTATACAAACTGTACAGTCCTTATTAAGCCATTTATATACCTGATTAAAGAGGCAAATGAAAAGTTTTAAGATAGCATTCTGAAGACTTTCCAGGGTGTGTGGGAGTGCGTGTGGAGGTGTGGACATTAGGACTAAAAATGAAAGAATCCACCATAGACTCTAGAATACAAACAGAAATGCACTCACTAAAGGCAATGGTACCAGCCTGCAGTCAGCTACTGCAAACTGTAGGGTACAAAGAGAACTAACTTTTAAAACAAATTAAATTCTGAGCATGCTGCTCACAGCACAAGAAAGAGCTACCCATCCCAGCCACCCTTAGCACTACCAGAGACTTGAAGGCCATCATGATCATTATACATTCAGACACAGTCCAACTAGGTGATGTAACTTCACATGTCCCTCCACAAAGCATTGTATTATAAAACAATTATGGCAGAACTTTCTTTATTAATTCTTCCAGTCTGATTCCTACAAAGATCTCTGCAAAGGAGGCTGATAACTAAGGAACTTGAGCTTAGCAAGTTACTTTGTACAACAACTTTTGCACTGTACTTTGTATGGCAATTTTTCAAGCATTTCCATACCAATGACTTATGGGGTTTTCTCCTTGACCTCAGGAGACCTTCCACTTGGATTATCAACACAATTTTAGACTTTTAAGAGAAAAAGGAGTATATTTACTCAAGGTTCTGAAAGATTTACATATCAGCATTCTCTTTCATTGTCATTTAGTTTACACTGTAAATATTCATTCAAGAGTGTTTGTTTTCTGAGTCTTACATTTGTCTTTGATTTCTTACAGAAGAAAAACTATAAAGGTAGCATTGCCCTGAGTGTCAAATGCCACTATTAATCAGTGGTATTGATTAATCTTGTTCTCACTCTCAGCAAATTGATGAAAATATCTGCAGGTTAAGGAGGAGTTGGGTCCTAGACTGTGCTGAAACACATAAAGAGTATGCTTTATGAAAAAGTGTATAGGGGAATTTAAGTTATCACAGTAAGTTTCACATGGCACTTAAAATGAAAAGTTTAAAAAACCCACATTCTGCAAAGGACATCTCTTATGTCTCTGCAAAAACTACTTTTTTATTCCTCAGTATCCTGTCAGACTTATCTTTCAAGTGAGGTGTATAAACTGTTTCATTTTCATCCTGCCACAAGCTGGAGACACGTTACTCAAATTATCACTCAGGCATGTAGCTAAAGTGAAGCAGCTATCAGCAGAAACAAGTCAGATCACAGACTGAATCTTAAATAGGAAAATAGATCAAGTAATAATTGTTGCTAGAACAAGGGCACAGTTCAGGTTCCCAATGGACTGTGAAAGTGGCAAGATGTATTATAAGAGCATGTGCAAAACATTTAACCATATATAAGCCAAATGTGACTTGGATGCTTATCTCTGCATACACTGGTTTTGTGTGTACATGCATACCCAGGGCAAAAGGGCTGCATATTTTTATTATTTCAATCAGTTTATGACTGTGCTGTCACCAAAATGGACATTCTGGCACTCAGTCCCTGGCAATGGTGTCTTCTCATTGTCAACAAGCCACTACCAAGAAATATGTGGTCACAGTAAGGAGCCAGCTTTCAGCAATGCACTGGGGAAAGCAACCACGTGATTGCCTGATTGAAGTTAAGAAACAAGGGATACAACAGAAACATGCAACTACAGCAACAGAGACAGCTCTCTGAGGTGGCAGTCCAGCCTTACTCTAGTTTAATTATAAGCTCTGAGTTTAATGACTCATTTAATTCACTTCAGATCACAGTAAAAAATGTTTTACCAATCTATAGAATGGTTACTAACAGTAGTGTCCTGGTTTCTGCTGGGATAGAGCAATATTTTTCTCTGAGTAGCTGGTACAGGGATGTATTCTGATATAGCATAAGAACAATGTTGGTAACACACTGATGTTTGAATTGATGAGTAGTGCTGACAGCAAATGACTTTTCCGTGTCTCATGCTCTGCCAGTGAGCAGGTGCACAAGAAGGTGGGAGGGAGCATGGCCAGGACAGCTGATCCAAACTGGCCAAAAGGATATCCATACCATGGAGTGCCATGCCCCATAAGATAAACTGATGGGAGTTGGCTGGCAGGGCTGACCACTGCTGGGGTACAGGGCTGGGCATTGGTTAGTGAGTGCTATGCAACAGTATTGTGCATCACTTGTTCCTCTTGGGTTTTATTCCTTTTTCCTATTATTGTTACCATTATATTTTACTTTGTTTCAATTATTAAACTGTTCCTATCTCAACCCAGAGGTTTTACCTTTTTCTGATTCTCATCCTCATCCCACTGTGGGGAAAGAGGAGTGGGGAAGTGAGAGAGTGGCTGGGTGGTGCTTGGTTGTCATCTGGGGTTAAACTACAGTGAGTTGGGAAAAAAACCCCAAACATTTTTGACAAAAAAGGAATACTAAAGTGCAAAAGAATTTAGAGCTTCCCAGACATATTTCTCTCTTGCTTGTGGAAGTATGAAAAACAAAGAACATGCAAGCTATCAGCAGGAGTAATTTTCCTGAGCATTGAGCTCCAAATGACAGGAGCTTACACAATCCATGAGACTCCAATTTATACAGTTCACGTTTCAGAAGTTATAAGGAATAGGCATTATTTTAAGAAAGGAAAACCTCAAGGTTTATTTTAAACAAAACACACTCATATCTAGTCATAGATGAAGCAGTTCACAAGTGACCTGGTAACTTGCCAGGAAAAAGAGAGGCAGTAAAATCTAAGTGCTTTATGGTAGTAGCACTGATGTGCAAAAAAAGATCAGATGTACTACATAATTTGATTTCTGTAATATCATTACAAAACTATTTTCTACCATGAATCATGAAACACCCAATGTCCTGTAGCTGCTAGAGTAAGTGAAATTAAAGATCTCCATTTGCTTTAAGGAACTTGCATTTTATTGAATCAGTAGATATAACTATGAAGGCCAAATAAAAAAAAAAAAATCCATGAGACGTAGCTCATCCTGCTTGCAACTTTCCAAAAGCTCATGATTTTGTTAGATCAAATGAGCTTTCTCTACAGTCATGGAGTGAAATTTTATGTCAGATACTGAATTTGTTACACATATTGCCTCATCAACACCACTGAATCACAAACTTCCTCCTCCCCCCAAAAGTCTTGAAGATCAAACTAAAAGCCTTTAATCAGTGGTTCATTTCCTTTACTTGTCCCCTGTGTTCTTGAGTTTCTTCAAAAAGCAGTCCACTCTCGAGAGGCAGAACTTAACTTTTTTCAATTGAAAAGGGAATTCTCAAACAAAGAAGTCTGCTATCAATCTTAAATGCAGGGTTACTGCCATTTCTAATCTTCAACTCAACTTCAGTGTACAGTTGCCAATCAGAGCATAACACAACCATTTTGAAACTAAAGAAATGCTAACTAAGAAGAAAAAAAGTAAGGCAAAGATGATCAGCCTGATACTTTTCCAGAGGTCTCTCACTGCACTGAAAACTGTATTTATCAGGCAAAGTATTAACTTTTTCTCAACAATGCTAGCTTGTTCTTAAGCTGCAATTGAAATTTTCACTGACTACCTACACCAAGCAAGTTAGAATCTTGTTGCCCATACTAAATTAATAGAAGCAGGAAAAGGTAACTTCCTACAGAGAGCAGAAGTTTGGAAAACATGGTAGAGGAACAAAGCTCAGTATAGTCCACAGAGCAGCACAGCATGTCCGTGAATGTATAAAATGCTGCCCAGAATACAGAATTCTACATTTCAGACTGTATTGACATCTTACAGTTCTGCTGAAACAAAAAGAAGCAGAACTTGCACAAAATTATTTTAAAGCAATTACAACTGTACTATGTGTAGCTTGATGGAAAACCAAGCACACCAAGTAAGATGAAGTGCTCTCCTAAGACTAGACCTGAAGGGCTGAGCTACAACCACTAAAAAAACTGGGAGCATTTAAGAAATGACTGCACACAGTGCACCAGCACTTCTATAACACTATTTAGGTCTCATTTTCAGTCGTGATTTGTGCACTTACCCAGAACCAGCGATGTACTCCTCGTTAAAACATATATATAGTAGAGGAAAATGTGTATTTTAGTAAAAAAAAAAATCTTTTTTTTTCTTTTTTTTTTTTCTTGGTTGGTTTCAGTTCTCCAAGGAAGATAAGACTGTTTTTTCTGGGGAAGGGAAGAGGATGGAGATGTAGCATTCTTAGCTAATCTGCTCTCACGGAACATGTTCTGGGAATAAGAATGCTGGGACTGGTAACACTCTGCGACCAATCTGTGTCACATATACTACAACACGTACAACTTTGTAACTTACGGAAATGGGGCAATATATTGAATGAAGAGCATAGTTTCATATATGTCAAAGACTTCCTCCAAGAGTGTTCATTTCTATTTGTTTTTTGTTTTAAGGATGGCTGGTGTCTCCAACATGATCCAAATTAATTACTTCAAATGTAATTGTCTTTCTGCGTTCCAAAATGATCATTTAATTGAATTCCATTCCATGTTGAGGATAATAGAAAATAATTAGGATCCAAAGAGATAAATACCCAGCATGATATTAGTTAATATGAGAACCTGGAAGACAGTGAAAAAGCCATTAAGTCTCTCTGAAAGGAAACAGCTTTCAAATAAATAAGCCATCCTTATAGCAGTGTCCAGAGACAGTGAGAATGACACAAGTGTCCCACATATTCTATCACTAAAACCTAAGATTTCTAAAGGGACAATCTAAGTAAGTTTCACTTTGATTCAGGCCTCTTTGTTGAAAAAGAAAATACTGAAAGTCATTGAAAACACAGAATACAACCTCCATGTGCGTGATATGCATCAAGAACACAATTTAGAAATGTATCTAAAAATACCTCCAGTAAGAGTAAGAAGGGGGATGTCACTCATTTAGGGGGATTTATATATACAGATAAGCACACACAAGATATGGAATACTTGAAGGTAATAAATCATCAGAAGTTACTGTATTCTTAAAAATGCAAACCTTGGAAATGGGCAGACTGCAGAACCAGGAAGGCATCCACTAAGTTTTTTTTTTCAGAAGTAAGGGCCTAAGACCGTAAGAGTAACCCTTTAAATGTCACTTCAAACAGTAAGTTCTAGAGTGCAGTAGCAGTATTAAACACAGTTCTTTTCAGAATACACAGATGAATGAATATCAGAGTACATCAAAGCTTCCAGTGCTTAAAACAGTCTTCAGTATGCAGACAAAATGGAAGCCAGTTACTCAAAGACTACAAAGCCTGGTGTGAAGAGTCTCCTTGGAAATAAAGTTTTTAAAACTTGCTTAAAACTTGGTCATGGCTAAAGACAGAAAAGACAGCTCAATGAGCCCATGATGTGGTACCTACACACTGAACAGCTGCACCTTTCAAGATCCTAACCAGAAAATGTTAACCTTTAAAGGTTTATGTGACAGAGAACAAATAGAGTTTGGTGGCTCAATGAATCGCCTGTTTGATGGGTTTCAAACGAATGTCAAAGAATTCATCTTGCAACTCTTAATTTTCTTCAAATCTGAGCATAACAAGTGTCTCTGGCAAATCAGATGAGACTCTGATACAACAGCAAAATCTGATTTACACAACAGAAAGGAAAACTAATCAGCATTTAATAACTACAGCTGCCATAAGATAAGGATCATATGTTGCTCTTCACTACAACAGGATCTCTGTACTGTAGGGTAATTGTTCAAGGCATTTTAAAATATGTAAGTGGTAGGCAACCTTAGTGAAGGAGTTAGAAAACACTCCAAAAAACCATGAAACAAAAAAAAAAAGCATACAAGAAGACGTATTTCTCAAAAAAAAAACCTTTTGCAACTTCTAAGACAGTATCAGCTGTTCCAGTGATACAGACTGATGAAATAGTAGAGTAGAAAATGCCATTAAAAATGCACATACAAAATCTGAAAAATTCAAAACTAACTTTACCAACTGAATTCCTGAATCAGCTTTGGTTTACATGATTTATGACATGTAAAACAGATGATTGTAAAATATAGGCTTTAAGTGCCTGAATCACACACAGACCAATGGTATGTCATTCAGGATCCAACAGAAAGTCAGTAATATTCATGACCATTTACTTCTAATTACCTTGGCAAAAACTACTTAAGAGGATTTAAGATCAAAATCATTTTTCCAAACATTTTTTACTGATTTTTACCCAAACAGTTAAGATCCTTAAGAGAGAAACATTTTTTTTAAACATTTTTCCTTTTGAAGATTTTTACTTTCTCACCTACAAAATCCTGATATAAATGAAAAAAATCTTTAGAGATTTCTTAAAGATTTAAACCAATAAATACTATTTTAATCTGTAACTTATATAATGAAAAACCATGATTATTTATCAATACACTGCACAAAAATCCTAGTGTCTAGCTCTTTCAGAGCAGCTAGCAGGAGCTACACCTGCAAAGAAAGGTTGCTCCATTTCCTAAACTGAGCTGTTCCTGAATGGAACTAACTTTTGGAAATTACTATCTATAAGATTTTACACAGAGCTTTTATCAACACAGTTTTTTCTTCACTGAAAGTAAGAGTTTCCCTGTAATTGTGAGAACATAATTTTTGGGTATGGTATCCAAAGAAAAGGAAACAGATGGACAGAGAACTCCAGAGCTCTCCTATGTAAACAGGTCCAGCAATCCTATTCTATTAAAAATGAGTAATTTAGCATTTATTTGCCTTCTACAGCTATTTAGGAAAACTGGTTCATAATTTGTTCCTCTTTCTAGGATAGAGAACAGAAACTGAAACTGCAGTTGCTACTTGAAAGAGAGATCAAGGCAGAGATCTGCCACTTCTGAGATGACATAGAGAACACCACAGTAAGCTGCAAATCTTTGAATTACTTCAGTAATCAGTAAGTTACACAGCTGCATTCCCAGTCCTAATTTTCCAGGTCTTTTTTACCTTGAGAGGTACTTCATGCAGGGAGGTTACAACTTCATGTTATTCAGTATAAAAGATCCAGTGCTTTACAGCCTTCTTCTATGAGAGCTTGCACAGTACTTGAGGAAGTGCATGACCTGAATCCTTTGAGATTGAAACATCATACTAAGAAATTATTCCAGCCTAGCAAAAATTAGCAGTGCTTGCTATCCTAAGATTGTCTTCCTGGCTTCATCGACATGAGATGAGATGTTTCACTGCTCATGCCATCAACCTGAGAGTGCTTGAAGCATCATCAAGTGAAGATAATCAAGAGCTATTAAATACCAGCCCAGCTTTGCTATTTTTATAGGCAAAAACTGAACAAGAGTTAAAATAAGGCTGACTTGCATGTTCATATCTTTGTGTCTAATCAGATGAATCTATAGTTGCTTTTTCCCCCTCAGAATTAAAGTACTTTTATCTTCAACACAGAATTTTTTTTGAGAACTCAGGAGTTAGCCATGCTTATCAGCTGAAGGTTAGTTCTCAGCATCTGCTTTTGTCTCCATTTTTTTCCAATGCCATGCTCTTAGGAAGTATTTCTGAGCATTATTACAGTTTTGGAGGGAAGGGAAAAGGAAAAGTCAAGGAAGAAAACAGAATAAAAGGAAGGAGAAGAGAAAATGAAATCAAAGTGGGAGCATTACCACATTAGCACAGCATGGCCTGTCAGTCACAGCATGACTAATAACAGCTGTTTTGGTAGCAACAAAACAGAGCAACTTTGCTTCAATTTTACCCATTCTTGAGTATTACAGGTTTCTTTGTATGGGATATCTTCTTAATGTGTGCACCTCCCCTGTGCATGCCAAAGAAATTACATCTGGGCAGTACAATGAGAAACACAGTAGAGAGGTATTTAAACTCTCCCCAAATACTGGACTGTGTGTATGATGCAGCGATAAGTTCATGCTACCATAATTACTCTTCATGAAGGACATTCCTCTGTGCATGCAAATACATAATCTAAATGTATCTCACTGAGTGGAAAAAGGAAAAAAAAGAAACCACCACAAACCACAAATCCACACACAAACCTTCACTGAGAGACATTATCTGCTGTCAATCATACTGTGTAAACTGCCCCAGTCTCTCCACTCACAGCAGAATGGGCCATAAGTGACTGGTACTTTTGCCTGCCAGGTTCAGTGCCTGATGCTACCTGTTGCAGTCACTGGATTAACCTTTTCTACTGCCCACCTCTTAAATCAGACCTGTGGGTGAGTATGTGGGGATTGGACTAGATAACCTTTAAAGGCCCCTTCCAACCTGAACTATTTTATGACGCTCCAAACAGGTCAGCTGACTTGATCCACTTTGATACATTGTATGTCTGATAAGAGGGGACTTCACCATATCTAAGCCTGTGAATTTGAAGGTGGGTCATCTATACTCAGTCCAGCACCATGGCAAGTGTCTTCTTAAATAAACTAAGAATACACTTATAAAAAGTATAATGTGAATCTCCAAATTCTCCAAATCTCCAAATTCACTGACTTTTAAAATATTTTCAGTAAATCCCACAGTTCTGTTTATCATCTGCACCACACTGAAAAAAAATAGTCTTAAATGTCACAGATGAAGCACATAGCTGACTATGACATTTAATTTTTTAGAAAGACAAACTGAGGCCAAGGAATGAGCTAAGTATAAAAAAAAAAGGAAAAAATTAAAAAAATACCAGTACACAGTAAAAGGCTCCACAATTCCTACAGCATCAAGAAAAAGAGAAGGGCTTCTAAAAATACTTGTTTTGATCTATAATCATCTTAGAAAACTCAGAAATTGTCTGTTGGGTGCTAATGATTAATATCTTAAAAAGAACCCAAAAGACATCGCTTTCAAAGAAATTAACATGTTTAAGACCCAAGAAAAATTTCCAGAATACTAGTGTGTAATGCATGCACACACCTCACAAGCCTTGAAAAAGCACCAAGTTGCCATTTATCCAGGTGTTCATCAACCCCCACCATCCTCAACCATGATGCTCAAAATTCCCCCTATTTTAATAATAAAAACCAAGAAATAGGAAAAGGATTTTTCATAGTCAGAAAGTTAATACTATGATTATTTATATGAAATAAAACCAGAAGGAACATTTATTTTCTTAAATGCCATTGCATGTGTTGACTGGCATAAAATAGTTTCCTATCCCATTTTTCTGCCTTACACACTTATTTTATTCTATGTGTATTACAAAAACTCTTCCCTATCTCTAAAAATGTTCCCGGAAATTAAACAGGCAGAAATTTTAATAGGGCTGGCAGAACTCCTGTCTAAAGTTTGAGTGGGACAATAAGAAATGCAGCAGGGTTCTTTTTTTTTTTCTCCTCCTAGTTTCTCTCCTTAATTTGCTTTATTTTCTTAGCAAATGGTCTTACATTTCCCAGTGGCCAATTAATCTACTAGAAAACCAATTAGCCAAACTTATCCTGACAACTCTACAGACTCCTGTAGTCCCCATGTCTCCATACTGACAAATTTAACAATCCAAGGAATAATTCTTTTTAGGCCTTCACAATCTCCTCACAACCTCCAATACTTTGTTTGCAAATTCATCTTAAAATATTTTATACTTCCAAACCTCCTGCAGTCAGGCAGCTAAGTGATCAAATAATTAAATTTCAAATCAGACTTCATGCGAAACAATCACTATGCATTTAAATACAACAAATCAGGACTATGGATCTGTCAATAGATTTAGTCAAATTGTTGCACTTGATTAATGAATATTAAATATATATACACACACACACACACATGCACTATCATTCCTGTCTATGCTAACCAGGAGAGAAATTATACCCTTTTTTTTTTTCCTGAGGAACATTTATTTTAGTTTTTTTAATTTACTTTGAGGATGTAAGTTTCTTAGATATGCATGTTTTACTTTCACTTCCTCCATTTAGTGAATGGTAAGTGAATGCTGTAGCTGTGAAGCTTGACTTTTAGCCAAATTGGCCTGTGTTCCAGAGAGGCAAAGATTCATTAGAAATCAAGTACTCAAGAATTAAAAAAATAAACTGTGTTCCATTTCACTTCAGACACAATGTCTACCCTTACCATATCAAATTAAGTAATAATGGTCCTCACTACAATATAAATTCTAACAAATGCAAATGGAATTCATATGAATGTTACTTGCCATCATTTTGTAGTAGTCCACCAGAAACAAAATCAGCCCAACATTTACTAACAGATTTAATATGGGATCTTTGTTGTATACTAGTAACTGTATATGAAGTATGTATTAAGAAATGATAAATTCCCCCACTCTGTGCTTTTTACTGTGTCAATATTCTACTTCAGTGATCCATATTCTAAATACTTGTTTATGTGTGTTTCAGTACCTTGAGAAAATCCATGTAGCTGGAAGCAGAAATATGAAGTAAAATATATACTTCACTGAAATTTTCTACTACCGCATTTGGACAAGAAGTAATAGAAACACAAAATACTGCACTATAATACTCACTATCTGAAATCCTAATTCTGTAGTAAGTTACAGTGGTTGTTTTAGGATAGTGTATTTTAAACAGTTTCTAATAAAAGAGTACTGTAACAGTAACTGTGAATTATTAACCTAAATTTACAAAAGCTTAGAGATGATTAATAACACCAAGTACACAGGCAAATTTCACCTGACCATAATCTAGCATTTTACAATGTTAAAAAAAATTTCTTAAAACAATAATTTGTTCCATCTGCTATCGTACACAACTGATACAAGCAGATCTTTAATGGTCAGTAAAATCTACCTTCTATCCATTAATCAGTTTCATTTTTCTCTGATGTAATAACTGCATAAAATATTTTCCTGACAAAAAGGATTCAGTTTTGTAACAAAAGAGCAAGGTAAGTATATAATGGGTATTTTGAAAAGGTCACTGAACTTGTCACAGTTAAGACTTGACATGCCCAACCTTCAAGAGTTATACATCAATCTCAGATGTCATCAAAATTTCCTACGTAAACCAACAATCTTCTTTTGGAAATTGTTACTAGATACCATGTGAAGCAAACCCAAAATACATCAAGTATGTACAGGAAATTTTTAAACACATGCCCACTACGCAGCTGTCAGTTTCTACATAGCAACTACAAAGACTGATGTACTCTGTGAATGCCCTTGTAGAGCACTAGAAAATTTAAATTTAAGATTACACTACACTCCTGCTTCGTATATTTTAAAGATTCACATATGAAAGGTCAGAGTATTGAAACAAACTGCTTTCAGTCCTCTTTGAAGGTTAATTCATGTTGTTCAGTAGTCCCCTATTTTGGAAAAAGAGCTGGTATTTCAGTAATCCTGTGTATAAAAACCAACGTCATGTGGGACACCACACTTACAAAGGAGTGTGTTGGTAGATCCTATATGTCTTTCTTGAAAATAACTGGAAAAACATCAACCCCAAATGTAATAAAGAGAGCACAATAAAAGTAGTCTACAAGAATAATGAAACAACCAGGCAGGTGTGGTTTTACTCTACCAAATAAACTTTAGAGTATTCCTCTGAGCTTTGTCATGTAAGAATACAGGAGTGACAAGAAACGGGGAAACGATGAAGGGACTGAAGAGTAAGGGACAGAAACAAGACATCCATAAATAATGTCAAAACCCTTCATACTGGCCATGAATAAGTAAGAAAGAAAAAATACATTACAGCGCCAGATGAAAATTTCAAT
Organism: Phylloscopus whistleri; assembly: GCA_017589585.1. Lineage (NCBI taxonomy): Eukaryota > Metazoa > Chordata > Aves > Passeriformes > Phylloscopidae > Phylloscopus > Phylloscopus whistleri. The sequence continues at coordinate 794,134 of JADMLD010000103.1, forward strand.
GCTTTGCATATTAAGCAAAGTTCTTTTTAATCATTTTTTTTTCTGTATTAAGTAAAATTAAGGATCGTTAATATTCACACAATTCAAACAAAACTGTGCAACAATAATTCAGTTTCAACTGCAGGGATTTCCGATAAAGCTGCTAACTCATGTCAATTCACACAAGAAGCTTGTGGCATGCCTTTTTCTGTGATTGGATGGCTTTGGAAGGAAAAGCTCTGCTGGATTCTACTGAACAAAAACATTTTTACCTACAGCATGAGATTAAATTTTGTAAAAAATAAACAAATAGAAAGAATGTACTGCTGTATACATCACTAATGCATTTTTATTGTAACAGACATCTGTATGAATCAATAGCAGCTGCATACACAAAAAATCTCAACTGTTTTAAATCCTGGTAAGTATCTGACATTTGTGCTGGTTTTCTGCTGAACTGTAGCTCAAGATAGCTGCCAACTACAAACTGCTTAAATTAGTGTGGAAACAAAAATTTGAAAATAACATGAGGAATAAAATTTTCTATGTGAAAGCAAAATGTTTGCTTGCAAACAGGAAGACTAATCAAAGGAATAAGATCTGATAAACTGCCACATCTGTATGAACCATATATGCTTAAAACACAAGACGCTATTAAAGAATAACTAGAACGTTTTCAGGTGAATATTAATTGGCTACACTGTTTCAATTCACTCTCCTTGAACAAGTACAAATCCTAACTATAAATGCCCCCTAAGTATTAGTTCTACACAAGTTTAATTCCCTTTATATCTTTTCCAGCTTCAGGAAGAGACTACATAATTTTGTTTTAAAATAACAATAGAAAACCTTTTAACTTTTATTCCTGTAACTGGGTTGTTAGTTTTCAACATAATCAAAAGCATATTTGCTCCACATACACTTAACTTCACAGAGAGAAAGAAAAATGGCTGAATTTAAATGTATTCCGAAATCTGGTGGGTTTTGGCTTTGTTGCTGCCTTTTTTTCCCTTTAAGAATTAAGTTAGTTTTCTTACAAAATAAAAACCTTTTCTTCCCCTAAAGAAAAAAACCCACAATGTTTAACATAAAAACTTCAGGGAATTAGTCCTAATCCACTGTGTGTGATAAAATGCAATCTATATACAGGTACATAACAAAATTATCTAGATTATAAACTTGCAAATTAGGATATTTGGAAACCAAAGCTTTTTATATTATTAATAAAGATTAACTCCTTTCTATTATCCTACTGCCTTCCTTTGGTACTTATTTCAGAACTGAAGTACCAGATCAAATCTGCATGCTCTTTCCAAACTGTTAGGAAAATGAATGGAAGTTGGGGCTTTCCAAACAGGCCAACCAAACAAAACACCAAAAATACAAATGAAAGACAATTTCCCTCGTAAATCTTACATATTGTTTTCTCCTGCTATGATTCCAGCATTAGAATCATTAGTGTCCTCACCTGATCATTCAAAAAAACCCCAGCCAAGCAACCAATTAAAAAAAAAGCGCACCACCCCATGCCCCAAAAAATCCTGTTATTCAAAACAAAAAAATTCCCACCAAACAAAAAAGAAACTATCTAAAAATCAACACCACTCCCCTTTCCCCCCAAATAAACCCCCATCTCCCCTAGTTTTTGCAGCACATCTTCACACCTAATGTTCAAATTACACTCCTATCGCTTTCATTCAAAGAGACAAAATCCCCACATGCTGTTTTGATACCTGCATAAGGGTTCCCAACATGACAACGAAACAGAGTACTGATTTCCAAGGTAACATAAAAGTCATAGCAATGGCCATGGATGACACTAAGGAAATATCTGTATGTAATTTCCTCATGCTGCTTTTGTTTCTCAAATAAACAGAACTACGGTGTGCTAACAGAAGATATAATTAATGTATTGAGCTATTCTGCACTAATGTATCAAGATAATATCTTCTTTAAAATATCCTTTAGAGAAGTCTCATTAAGAGCATAATCTTACCTTCAACTCTACTTAAAGTACATAGACTAAAGAAAAAAAAACACATGAAGTGTCATTATATGTTGGGATTTTAACACTTCCATAAAATACATGGATATACAAAGTGCCTCATACACAGTCATCAATTTCACAATGTAAAAATATGCTTGGAGTAATAGTCAGCAAAATGAAGTCAGACATGGCACAAGTATTTTTCATGCTCCTGCTTAGAAGCCTTCTATTTTTGCCATGGTATGTCAAGTTTCCATGTAATTTAGCATGGAATTCGCAAAGAAAAAGCCGATTCATCTTTCCTACAGGTTTCATATACACCCATACGTGTGATCTTAAAAACTGTATCATGAAACTAAAGAACCCAAACTTGGTTCAGTAAGTCTAATTGTCAAGGGCCAACACGAAAATGAATCATAATTTTCTGAGCAGTAACTACTCAACTGTGAGGACAACCTGTTTCAAGTGTAAATTCTGAAGATTAACAATCACATGTACTTAAAAATTAACAGGTATGTTAACTTTCCAGATGCATCCATTCAAATAAGTTTTGTAAACATTTACCTGTATCCAAGCGCTTTACAGGGGACTCATCATCAACCTCAGAATCTCCACATGCACTCCTTGATCTTTTCCTTGGGTGCAGAAGTGTCTCCAACCTTGGAAGGACTACAGACAAAAAGGTTTTGGTCCCTAGCTGTGGAGAAGTTGGCTGGGTTTCAGTGTTCTTTGCAGACTTTTGGGGGCTTATACTTTTCGATTTGCAGAAGAGAATGGATGTACGTCTGTTTACATCAGTTGATGACTCAGCTACAGCAGAAACAGTCGACTCATTGAGATTACTGTCAAGTAAGTGTTCTGGAGTGTGTCCATTTATTTCTTTCTGAATGGAAGTACTATATAATTCATTATCAAATTTTACTCTTTTGTAAAGCTTACTCTGCTCTGGATTGAGTTCTACTGGTTTGAGGGTTGGTGGTTCTGAATTAGTCTCCAAGTTTGAAGGAAGAGGTAATGCATCTGATGGTTCAAGTTTAGGGGGAGATTTATCTCCTGAAAAAATTATAAATAGAATGTGATTTTTGAAAACCTGTAGTTATAAAGTCTATTATAAAACTCACTATAAATGTGCAGCCCACCAAATAAATTGTTGTCTGGAAACAAAGCATAACATTTTAAAACCAAAACTTGTCTAGCAACAATCTGTCCTAGTTAGTAGTTCCTACTTTTATACTGGGAATGTAACAGGGGTAGAAAAAAGATGTCTATAGCTGGTGTTAACAATTTATACCTGGATAAGTACTTTCTTCTTCTCATGCAGTTATGTTAGTTTCATTAACTAAAAACTACAAAATCTTTTTTTTTTTTCATTAGAAAGTTGGAGGGGTGGATGATTATCTGTTAAATGCAATTATACTGCCATTCAAGTAGAAGTTTTGATAACATACATTTTTATCTATTTCACCTTATCAATATTCACCTTGCCTACCTATGAAAAATTTTATCAGGTAACCGATATAAAAAAAGTACTTGTAACCTGTTCTATTTGAGTGAACTAAAATGTGTTACAAAATCTACGTAAGGGCATGATATCTATCAAAAAGAAAAAGTAATAAAAATGGGAAAGAAAAACCCAACACCCCCAAAATTCTGCAGCTTGATTAGCCTGACAAATAACATGCTTGATAATGCAGATTTTATATGAGAAATCAGAAAAATCACCCCCTACCATTTTTCTCCTGGCCCCTGCACCCCCACATTTTAATTTTTTTTTAATATGATCATGTCTAACTCAATTCCACTAAATCCATGCTAGGAAAAGACAACACAGATATGACAGTGAGTGTATAAAAGTAGTTTCAGTTTTTCTTCACAAGTAATGGGAAAGAAAATAAACATTCTACTATTGCAGCATTCCCTAATACAAATAGAAGGATGTCCTAACCCACAATTACCAACTCAAAAAGATGTCAAAATCTTTCTAGCTTCCAAAAGAATCTTTCAAAATATAAGAAAGGAAAAACTTATTCTAGAATAACTGAATAACACTAATGTACTATTTATGCTAACACATAAAATACTTAAACTTAGTTAAATTTTCTATGCCACCTGAAGAAAGGTGTAAAACCCCCAAGCATTTAAGCCCTCTGCTTGCAGTTTATTTTGTTTGGTTTTGGCCCAACAATGTTTACTTGTAAATCAATGATTTCTAAGTGGAGAAAAATCTTTACCCTGTTGATAAAGTTTAATCAAACAATAGCGTAGTTCATACTAAAAATATCTGTTTTTAAAATACAGTGTGGTTGTGCTTACATCATTTGAAGGCACTCAGGTACCAGAATTGGTAACTAATATTTCAGGAAGACTGTAGAATGAAATGTACAGTCAAATAAACACATTTAAACTACCAGCCATTAAAAAATCCTGTACATTAGAATCTCCAAGGTGACTTTCTTTGTGAGCAAATTCTGATTTTCTTACAACTAATTAGAAAATATTCACAGAAAGATTTAAGAACATAAAATCACTTGAGAATTTAGAAATAAACCCTAAATTTCATGGGGTTATTCTGCTACTGTATTTTTCACATGATCAAAGACTGAAAACAGAATTGCAAGGGGGTAATTCACAGTTCTATCAAAGTCAGCTCCTGTAGATCCTGGGTGCAGGATTTTAATACTTTTCTTATTTTTTTGGGGGCATTTTTTCTTCTTTCCTCCTTGATGTACCTTCCATTTGAGAACTGAAATTTGAACTAATAATTATTACTCTCCACTAGATCAGAACCATAACAATCATACCAATCAACCCTGGATCGTGCCTTTCATCACATTTTGTTATTTTTTTTAAAGCATACTGTAAATATAAGAAAACCACTACTGCTCACTTTGGACTACTTTTTTTTCCACAAAAAATAGCTGAAATGAAAGGCTGTGGCATAAAAATGTTAAGCTACAAATAAAAAAAGTTGTGGATTCATTAGGTGCCAAACCCCACATTCCTAAAGAACTATATTAATGCCATCATCAGTTGATGATTAAAAAAATACCCGAATTTAAAAAACCCAAACCATTAAACATTTTGAGAACACTTAAAAGCCTCAGAACAAAATAATGTGCTGATTCACATGCACTTTTTCTACCAATGCTCAAATCTCCAGCAAGTTATATGTTTGCAATTAAACACTAAGTTGCTGATTGAATGGCAGTTAAGGACAATCATTTTATTGACTTCACCCTTCAAAAAATTTGATAGCATCAAGCCACAACAAATAGAGACTATTTTATTTATTACCACACTTCCACTTTCCCCTGAGCTCTTTCCTCCTCCTATTCAATGCACTAATTCAAAAATGAGACACATCTCTAACTTTCCTAAAGAAAAGAGTTTAGTTTCTTAGAGCTAATCATGAAACAAAGTCAACAGAATTCTTATTTGAGTGACTGATTTTCTTTGCATCCTTTAAAAATGAGCAATAAAACCCTCAGAAATTCATTTAAAAGCTAAAAATGCAAATATGATATTAATTAAAATATGCAGTTAGTCCTTCCAGCACACTGCTCTCATTGAAATCAATGGCAATTAGCCAAGAGTAGACACAGTTCTGAGACAAATGTTTTGAGGAGGAAGAGAAGCAAAAGGGAAAGAGCTGGGCAGATATGGCTGATTTGATTCTACAACATGAAATTTTTTAAGTCTTATCAATAGTTAGCTTTATCTAAAATAGATAAATAAGTAAGCCACCCCAAAGCCTACCCACCCTCCTCCCTAGAGCCTGGAGTAGTGAATAAAAAAGGCTACAAACACAGTACAACAGCCTGAGTCTTCATTGCCACTGACCTAGGCTCACACGATCCCTAATACATATTTTGACATTTAAGTGTATTTCCAAAAGTACAAAGATATTTTCCACTCAGGCATTTCCGACTGCTTTTCATACGAGATTGTTTGCACTTTCCTTAACATATAAGTTTTTGAAACCTTGCTACCATGAAAAGTAATGGAAAGAGGTTTTTTTAAGAAGACAATTCTACTCTTAAAATATTTGTTGTGATTAAGCAGCTGTTTTCATATTTTAAAACTATTATTTTAATTTTAAAATCAGTATTTTAAATTTAATTCATATTTATTCATCAAATTCTTTAATTCACACTATTACTCACATCAGAGCACCTGACTGAAGCGGTTCAGAACAGTACTCATTTAAACCTGGTTTACAATCTTACCTTCTTCTTCTCCGTCTTGTTCTAATGCTGCACTTTCTTCTTCGAAACTTCCAATACCTGATTCTATTTGAGGAGCTTGGTTCTGTTGCTGACTGAGTTTGTTGCGAATAATGCTGATTTCTTTCTTTAACAGCTTTGCTCTTTTGCTCCTTGACCCACTGGATTTCATTGCACAGGTGAGATCAAGTTTTTCTAGCAGCTCTCTCAGCTGTTCTTCCAAGGACATATGTGCTCTGTTTGCAGGATTCAGTAACCTATCCACTGAAGTCAAAACACGTACAATTGAAAATGTGTTAGCATTACCCAGAATGTTTCTCAGAGCAGCAATACCAACAGAAGGAAAAAACTGAATTTGCATGGCAAAATAAAAAAATACTGTCAAAACCCTATTTAGATTATAGTCAGAAATGCTGAAATTAATTCCTACGATATATTTACTATTTTTCTTAATCAGCATTTTGCTCGAAAAAACTAAGTAGTAGAGCAAAGAAGTACAAGGTCAGAAGGTAGACATAATTAATCCTTTCCAATCTAACAGATTAATTCCTTCTTGTTAAAGAAAAAGACAAAATTATGGTGATAAAAGAAATGTGTTAATTATTCTCCTGCACTGCCAGACCTTAGGAAACCCACATCTATGTCAAAAGAATAAATTTTAATTCCTAGTATTACAAACATGCTCAATTTTTCAAGTAGATTGTTTAGGAATGTGCTGAAGTTTATGAACACTGGTATTCATTTTCCATGCCTTTCAAGCATAAACAATCATGTGAAAGAAAGCACTTAAAAACTTTTTCTGCCTAAATTGTTAAATTAGGCTCTGACACTGCCAAAATCAGAATCCAGACAGCACTGATGTCTAATGACAAACCTGGTAGAACAGAAACACCAGAACTCTTTCAAGCAATGTTTTTAATGAAGGGTGGGGAATCTAGCTGGCAAACTGAACAACAACAATCCTGAACATCTGTATGGAACATACACGGTGAGTGCAATGAAAAATGCAACTTTCAAAAATAACTGAAAAACATCTTACCATCTTCCCAAGAGAAAGGCTGGGGTGACTCAAGTTTAGGCCGTTCTGATAAGTGCATTCCAGTTTCATTGTTATAACCAATTCCTTCAGCATCTCGCCTGGCTTGCCTGAGAACTACACCTCCTTGATCTCTTAACCGCACTGCAGCTCTATAAAATATTGTATCTTTTGCATTGTATTTCATACAGTTATCTATGATCAGATTGAAGTCTTCTTCAAACTCAGTGAGGTTATTATAGCCTTGAGCTTCTAACCGTTTTCGCATGGTAGAGAAATCCATAGGATGTTTAATATGATCCAAATAGTCTGGAACCTTTGAATAAATATTTAAAACACAAATGGTTAAAATTGTCTTTTTTCAGACCAAGTAACATTAGTTACTAACTGATCCAGTTTTTAAATGTATTTGGTAACATCTCAATACAAGAAATTAAAAATGTAACTTAGAACTGTACATCTTGACATTGCAAACATTTGCACATCAGCAGTTTACATATTACAATATTTTGCATCTCGGGTAACAAGTTTGAGCTCTACTAAGAGATGCTGAAACTACGTTTTCTTAGGAATTCTGTGGTTTTATGTATTCCTACTGCCAGGCAACTAATGATAGGACACGGGAAAATGGCCCCAAGCTGCAGCAGGGGCAGTTCAGGTTGTATATTAGGAAAGATTGAAAGGGTGGTTAAGAACTGAGCAGGCTCCCCAGGCAAGTGGTGCAGTTGCCATCCATGGAAGTGCTCAGAACACATGGGAGTGGTACCTTCAATATGGTTTAGTTGGCATGGTGATATTAGGTCAAAGACTGGATGATCTAGGTGGTCTTCTTCAACCTTAATGATTCTATGTATAATAAACAGATGTGCATGCAGTATATGCACACACACGTATACTCTGTCTAGTTTCACCTTCAAGTAAGAACATAGCATCTGCATTGCAATTTTTGATATCCTCTGAATTTGCGTTACCAAAATCATCTTACTGAAAAGTATCAGTATGTACCCAACATTCCATACAAGTACTTCCCAGAAATTATTTTGGTATATAAACATAAAAAGGCTTTGATAAACCATAACTCATATCATGTTAATTATCAGAATAACGATTAAAAGGTAACACTGCTTCTAACTCTGCACGTAATGACTTGTTCCTTGTACTTCAGTGCCACCAAGTCACACGTAAACATCAGGATACACAGCTGCAAACATACCTCTTTAAGGTTCACTGGCTGAGCAAATATACGAGCAGAATCCTTTTCCTGCAGCTGATCCAGAACCGATCGCAGAAGTACAGTGAATGGAATAAGCTGAAGTTCCATAGTAACCTGCTCAATCTTGACCTAAAGAAGTAACAGTTATCAACTGAGCATTTCTCATTAACATGTTGAAGTTGTTTAGCAGCAATGGTACAGTATATTTTAGATAAGATACAAATACATAAGTAAATAAGTTAAGTACTACTTTCAATATCATCAGTTGGCATTTACCTGACATAGGTTTTCAGATAATGATTTTATAAGAAAAAATAATTCTCATTCTTTCAACTCCAGCTTCCCAGAACTCACACTTGTATTTTGTATGTAAGAAGTTTGTTCCACTTTTAAATGTTTTTTAAAAGATGCTACATAATAACAGCTTCATAATTCATCGATAGTGTGAAAATAGTAAGAATTTAAGGGTAACATTTCAAATTAAATTCCAGTTGTACTGCTATGTTCGAAGTTTAAAAAGAGAATCTGATTTATAGGCTACATAAGACCAAAACGAAGAGTAACTGGAAAGACAATATTCTACATTTCAAAAAACAGAATCTACATCTTCAAATACCTGAACATCCTTCAGATTTTTTTTTATTTTTGACACTACATCATTTCCTCTGCAGCTTAATTTTCAGGCTTTTTAAAGAGTTATCAGCAATGAAACAGTCTTGCTATGGCTAAAGTAAATTCTTTATGAAAGATTAAAGGTCTGTGTACATACATACAACATAAACATGTAAATAAAGTATAAGCAAACACACATATGGAAAATTCATGCATATAAATAATAATACACGTGTAAAGTAAGTGATACGTGAATGCACATGAATGATGCATAGAAAGCATTCCAGAAGGACAAATTATATTAGCTCACAATGAATGTTCAGTTTGCAAAAGTGAAAATGAAATGGTGTTTTTACAAATAAGAACCATTAGAAACCCCTAAGTGCAAATATTCTGCATTCAGAATTTTCATGTAAGATTTTGTCTTTCTGCATTATCACTTCCTCAAATGTCTTCTCCTGGCAATGATAACTGTAGAATGCTGTAGGACTTCAGATGCAGCTTTTATTTTTGCTTTTTTTCATGACAGAAAGATAAAAGGGCTACCAAGTATATGGACACGTATTAAGAAAACCTGAATAGATCAAATCTACAGTTCTTCAGAAAGCAATTGTTTTTCCAAGTCTAAGAGAATGTCTTCTTAAATAATTTCTCAATACCAAATGCACACAGCATGGGCAACAAACAGAAGGAGCTGGAGGTCACACTGCTGGTAGAGAGCTATGCCCTAATTTCCATTACTGAAATCTTGGTGGGATGAATACCATGACTGGAGCGTGACTATGGATGGCTACAAGCTGGTCAGAAGGGCCAAGAGTGTACAGTAGGGTTGCCCTCTACATTGAGAAATGAATATATTGTGAAGAGCTGTCTCAAGAAAAGGTATGAGCAAAGTGAAAGCTTAGACACCAAGGTGAGAGAAGGAACTCTGTAGTTGGTATCTATTTTCAGTTCTAGGGGAGCCTATTGACAAAGCCTTATTCCTCCAGGTACAGAGAGGCATTTGTTTCACAGGCTCTTGTCCTGCTGGGGACTTCAACCACTCTGACATCTGGAAAAGTAGCACAACAAGCTGTAGGAGACTCCTGGAGTGCACTATGGATAACTTCATAAGGCAAAGCTTCCATGTGTGGCACAAGGAGATGCCAGGACAGATGCTGGACAGCCAGCAGAGCCTTGCCAAGGGCAAATCCTGCCTAACCAAACTAGTGGCCTTCTATAATGGAGTAACTCTATCAGCAGACAAGGGAAGATGTCACCTATTTGGACTACTCTAAGGCCTCAGACACGGTCCCCAACAACATCCTCTCTAAACTAAACTGAAGAGAGAGAGATTCAATGGGTGGACTGCTCCATAGGTGAGGAATTGGCTGGATGGATGCATCCAGAGAACAGTGATCAATGGCTTGGACTCTGGATGGAGATCAGTAATGAGTGGTGCCCCTCAGGAGTCTGTACTGAAACCAGTAGTGTTTAGTATTTTCCTCAATAACATAAGACCAAAGGATCAAGTGCACCCTCAACAAATCTGCAGACGACACCAAGATCAATTGTGCAGTTGACACACCTGGAGGACAAGATCCCATATAGACATGGACAAGCACAACAAGTGGGCCCCATGGGAATCTCGTGGGGCTCAACAAGGTCAAGTTCCATGTCCTCCTGCACCTGGGTTGTGGCAACCCCAGGTAAAAGCATTGGCTGAGGGATGAACAGCTCCAGCCCTGTCAAGAACTTGAAAGTACTGGTGGATGAAAACCACCATCAGCAGTGTGTGCTTGCAGCCCAGAAAGTCGACTGTATACAAGGCTGCATCAAAAGAAGTGTGGCCACCAGGCAAAGGGAGGTGATTCTGTCCCTCTACTCGGCCCTCATTTGGCCCCACCTGGACTGCTGCATCCAGCTCTGCAGCCCCCATCATAAGGGCATGAAGCTGTTGGAGTGAGTCCAGAGGAGGGCCATAAATATGATCAGACTGGAGCTCTTTCCTGAAGAAAGGCTACAAGAAATGGGGTTGTTCATCCTGGAGAAGAGAGGACCCAAGTGAGACTTTATTGCAGCCTCTCAGTACTTAAAGGGGGTTTATAACAAAGACAGGGACAAACTGATTAGTAAGGCCTGTAATGACAGGACAAGGGCTAACAGTTCTTAACTAAAAGAGGGTAGATTCAGACTATATATAAGGAAGAAATTTTTTACAATGAGGGTAAAGCAACAACAGGTTGTCCAGAGAGGTGGCAGATGCCTTATTCCTGGAAAAATTAAAGGTTAGGTTGGATGGGGCTTTGAACAACCTGATCTAGTTGAAGATGTCCCTGTTCATTGAAGAGGGACGATATGATCCTTAATGTTCCTTTCAACCCAAGCCATTCTATGATTCTGAGAAAATTTTATGTATTTTAAATAGTTTGAGTGCACAGCATGCACGTGTATTACTTGAACCTATGTGAGGATTAAAATACAGCTGTCCTTCTACTGAAAGTACTGTGTGTGAGAATACTTAAATTATCTTTCCTTCAGAAAAGTTTCACCATTTACCTGTTCTCTTTTTAATTTTTCACGCTTACGTATAAGTTCTATCAATAAACGCGCTCTTTCAAGATCATGGCGCAGCCTTTGCCAGTACTTCAATTTTTCTTTTAAGGCTTGCATTTCTTCATCATCTTCTCTCTAAGAAAAGAATTAAAACATTTTCGTGAAGTGAAAAATGCATACCTCTTTTTGTAAGATAGTTCTATACAATTACAAAACATATGCACATGAAAGGAAAAACTACTCTTCTGTAGTTATGGCACTTGCTCAAGAGCTTCATGAGCTTCATGCTGGAACAACAGAAAACCTGTGGTCAGGGTATCTTCCAGAGTTACTCAAGGGTCTAATTGAAAACAAAATCTAAACTGGAAAGCAATCCTACGGCAATGGCTGTTGACATCAGAAGAAGCAATGCAGCAAACAGCAACTGAGAAATACAACAAGCTGCAAAATGCAATACAGGATTTTCACATCAAAATCCAAACTAAGTGAACACCACCAGTTTCTTCAGAAACTCCAGCTGGGTAGAAACAAACTAGTCATGGTCAACGCAGTCCACCTCCCTCACACCCAGCAGAACTAGGACACACTTGTAACAAAACAAAGTAATTATGGCTTTTGAGGACAGGAAATGAGAAGCTGTTTATTAGATAATATAGTAACTTCAAATGGTACTGCAGGTGAATAATGCAGCAATACCTCCTTTTGGAAAATGGATAAAAGAATTTAATTTATACATTTTTCAGAGTAAGTAATATTTAAACACTTGCAGTATTTAGATTGATTTGTACATACAAAACCCAGAGTGTTTGTTTGCTTTTACTGTTTTTCATAAGGAAAAGGGAGGATACTACAATACTACTTAGAGGATGTAAATGGTATTGGTAATGTAATTCACCTGAAATGAGACCATAAACAAACTGAATTTCTGATATTAGTACCAAGTACACAAAAGAAACATCTGCTTTGGAAAATTATTACATTTGAAAAAGTAATATTATATAAAAGCATCTCTCAGATGCTATCTCTCAGAGATATCCAAAATTTTGCATGCTTGCCCATAACTAGCATAATTAAGTCGTCTTGGAGGGTGTTCTAAAAGCTAAAACAATAACAGTAAATCCCATCAGTTTCTATATATAGAAGACAGAGGCATAAAGGAAAGTGGCTAAGCAGATGAACAACAACAAATTATTACACTGAAAGCCAAAAAGTCCTTAAGAGAGAAATAATTTAGAAGTACCATACATCCTCTAAATGAAGCCTGTACAATTTTTCAGATAGTCGGCTCTAAAAACAGAATTACAAAAGCTGAAAGCTAAAAAACATCTAATAGATTTGCCAGTGCTATAATCGTCATCTTCATTGTATTTTATTGCTTTATATACCTTGTAAAAGTAAAGCTTAGTTTTATTCAAATCTCTGACTTCAATGTGGTTAAAAATACTTAAAATATCAACTATTTCTGCACTAGAATATAGCAATCTGGAAATAAGTTTGTCCCTCTTTTCAATAAGAGGAAAACAACAATCAACAAAAGAAAAACAACAACCTAAAAACTGGAGCTAGAAATTTCTAGTTCCCTTTCCCAATGACTATTACAACTGACACTTGTAATTTCTTTTGAAGAGTTAAATCTTTACACAAACACAAGGTAATTTAACTGCTGGGGTCAGAACAGTTCAAAGTAAATTCTGACAGAAAAAGAATATTAATATTTTCAATAATTTTCAATTCCTTAAATTCTCAAGAGACTCCCTGAAACAGGAAGTCTACACTGCCACTAACTCCTGCTCCTCTAAAACCCTTCATCTCTGAGTATAAACCTCATGTGTGGAAATGCAACCCAACTCCTAGCTGTACTATTTTTTCAGTTCTACTGTTTTTCAGAACCAAAATTAAATTGCCAAAAGTAGAAGGCTTGTCCTCCCTTTGCTTGCAAACATTCAGAGCCTGATCTTTGCTCTCTGTAACAACATAGTTTAAGAAACTGGGGAACCAAGCCTGATGAAAGCTAAGTCAACGAAGCGTATTAGTTCTAGGGTGGGTCAGGAAACTTAAATACAGCAAGAAAAAATAATGTTACAGCAGGCCTTAGGGTAGTTCCTTAGACACTTAAGTATTTGGTGGAACCTCAAGGTGCAGTTGTGCTCAAATAAAATAAAAATCTTTTACCTGAATCAGTTGTTTTACCAATTTCATTCCATGTAATAGGCACATACTTGTCAATCTGCAGATGTGACCCAAAGTATCAAGAGCACCCTGCCTGCCTTTTTTTTCTGCACACACAAACCACCTCTCTGAATGGCACTCTGGCTTGAGGATTAATAGCAAGCTTCCAATTTTTTGACACTTCTGCAAAGTAATGTTGGCAGAGAGTTTAAGCTTCATAGCTAAGACAATTCTCCTTTGCCCTAACCTATTTATTATCTGACATACAGCATATACCTTAATTAGATTAAAAGGTCCAGGCAAGTTGAAGAGAGCATGATGCACTGGTTTCCAATAATCAACCAGTAAAACCTGAAGATAGAAAGAGCTCCTTTCAAAATTTTTAGCTTTCTGACATATTTCTATTAACTTTCTGCTAGTAAAGTTCTTCTTCTTCCAAGTCTTTCTTTCTACATCTGTCTTGAGAGCCACCAAGTTTCATCTGGCTGATGACACAAGAAATTCTCATTTGGAGAGGGACTCTCCATCAGGAGCTGTACTGACAGGACAAGGAGCAATGAGCTCAAACTGAAAGAAAATTTAGATTAGATATTAGGAAGAAATTCTTGACTGTGAGGCTGGAGAGACACCAGAACAGGTTGCCCAGAGAAGCTGTTAATGCCTCATCCCTGAAAGTGTTCAAGGTCAGGTTGGGTAGGGCATTGAGTAACCTGGTCTAGTGGAAGCTGGTCCTGTCCAGCAGCAGGGTGGGAACTTTAGATGATCTTTAGATGATCTTTAAGGACCCTTCCACTCCAAACCATTCTGTGAGTCTACGATTTTCCAATGGACTTAGTTCTTGATGAACACAGTATTACCTAGAAAAGCTAAAACTTATACATTTACTAATACTGAGGGAAGAGGAGAACATTTTTAAGTCTACACAAAGAACATGCAGCAACTGAGAACTCGTCTCACCATTAGTATGCTACCAGTGTCTCCACACCAGCAGGAATACTGTCAATGTAGCACCATATCCCTCCCTATGCTGGATGTGAATGTGTGAGAACAGCCTCGCTCCTTACAGAGACTGTAACTTAATATGATACAAACAAAAATAGAATGACAGTGATGAAACTGGACCTTGAGCAATACAATGAGTTTTATTAGCATAGACCTGTATGCCAATCAGACAAAACTATTTAGTGGCTGCAACTTGTGTTCTTAATGAAATCTTCAGTGCAGGTGTGACCGTAAGTCATCAGTAGCTTCTTTATTTCTTCTAACAGTGGCTTAAAACTAACATCACTACAGCAGCAGCAAGCTTCTACACTTGCACTTCATGCCTTATTTTCATTCAAGCACTCTTAAAGTTCAGGGAAAAAACCCTAAAATAATGAGGATGTAAATCTATTAGAGTATTCCAATACCCTTCCTTAATTTTCAGCTGGAGAGAGAAGTGAGTATAAACCATTCTCTTACAGAGTTTCTTGTTCCTGCAAATGGTGAGTCAGTCCAGGTCCTTTTACCTGGTTTAGAACTCCTAGACCTTCAAAACCATACCATAACTGAATTCTGAAACACATTTATTAGGAAGTAAGTCTAGATCATGAGGTCCTCTTCCTTTGCTAAATTTGTTCTAGTAACCAGAGAGGGATCAAGGCCACTTTCCACCACGCATCCTGAAACTATTTTCAGGGTTTTGGTTTGTCATGGTAACACTTCTTTTCTGTTTAAATAACAACTAACACCCTCCCCCCCCCGCTCCCCCCCAAATCTGTATTACATTACTGTTTATATTTCTTTGATTAACTGAAAAATCTCTGTAGGTTTCTTGATATTCTGGCCCCTCACATCAAACAAAAGGAGTTTTCCCATCTGGACTGAAATGAACAAAACAATCATGCCTATTTAAAAATTTTTAAGGTGTTCTCACAGCAGCTATGCCATTGCTGTTCATTGTCTTGATTATAAATTGGTTTACACTTGGGAGTAACAAAATACATTAAATGCCTTGCAGTATGACTGGTTTAGTAAATAACTATTGAAGGTGCTGTGGAAAAGACACAATGTCATGCACAGGACACTTGCTACTCACTGAAAAACACTAACTAAACATTTTTCATCAACAGAAGAATTTAATACTCAGCTCGCCTTGAAACTAGATTTTACTTTTCAGAAGAACAAACTTTTCAACAGACCAATATAAATAGCTTCCAATTTATTAAGAATATATTATTTCCTTACTTAAGAATCATTCTCAAATTAGAAAACCAAATAAAGAAATACTGTTTGTACCGAAGTGTAATCTGGTAATTGAATTTTAAAATGCTAATATCAAAGGCCTATTTTATTTTAATCAAACATCAATTACAATAAGAATTTTATTGTGATAGTCATTATTTAAATATATAGAAATGTTGCCACCTTATCATGCCATCCCAGAAGAAAACTGGATCATGTAATTTTCCAGACACTAACAATGGTCTAGTTCTATACTGCCACAATAGCACCATACTGCTGTGCTTGACTTCAGTATTTCATAAGGACTCAAGCTCATTTAAAAAAAAAATTATTATCTGAATAAATGAATTTCAACTATTATTAGGTAACACTTATTAGGTACACTGCCAGGTATCAATCTTCAGAATCTCTCATGCAGAAGTAAACTACTAATCAAACTTCAAAATGGAGTAATACAGAAACAATGAAAATAAGATAAGCAAGTGGTTGATTTATATTCAAAACTGACTCCACGTAAAAGGAGGCCACATAAATGGAATTTGAGAATCTCAGCTATGAGGAAACGCTGAGAGAGCTTGAACTATTTAGTCTGGAGGAGAAAAGGCTGAGGGGCAGAAATCTCACCCATACACATAAATACCTGAAGGGTGGAGGCAAGAAGATGGAGCCAGGCTCCATTCAGTGGTGCCCAGTGACAATACAAGAGGCAATGGGCACAAGGCAAGAATGGACATCAGAAGATTTTTTTGTCTGAACTGTAAGGGTGACCAAGCACTGGCACAGCTGCCCAGAGAGGTTGTGAAGTTTCCACCCCTGGAGATACTCAAAAGCCAACTGGACGTGGTGCTGGACAACCTGTTTTAAGTGGCCCTGCTTGAGCAGTGGGGTTGTACCAGATGACCTCCAGAGGTCCTTTCTAATCTCAGTTATTCTGGAAATTATTAATTAGTTTTTCCACATGATAAGCTAAAAAAAATAAACACACACACAAACATGACAGATCAAATAATTAGGAAGCAATGTTGACCACTGTATTTTTACGATTACACTAATCAATGACTTAATCAGCAAACAGAAACACAATTCTAACAAAAATAACAGTTCCACTTCAGAGGGGGAAAAATTCAATTTAATACAAGTAAATCATTATAAAATTAATTCCTAAGTTTTACAGGCTATTTTACAGGAAGACAAACACCAGGAGAACGGAAAGAACACAGCCACCTACACATTCCATTCCATTAAAAAAGGTAACTGAGATGCAGTAAAAATTTCCACATCATGATGCTTGACAGCATTTCAAAGTCTACACACATGGATCCACACCATTCAGAAGTTTTAATTATTTTTGAAGCTATCCAGTAACTTGAAACCAAAACAGACCACCTGGAGTTGGTGTTTTAAAGTTTTTCAGCAACTTATTCACAAGAGTGTACAACTAAACTCATGCTTGTCTACAATCTCACTTAACCGTGTCAAAAGCAAAGCCAGAAGTTGAAACAGGTCTTTGAACTTCATCAGCAATTTGCATTTTGTTATTACCAAACAAGGTGGGCAATACAGATCTGAATTTAAAAATTGTAAACTAGCTCTCTAAATCTTTACCCTGTTAAAATCACATTTTTTAACTGTCAAGTAAGACATTTGCTTTGCATCTTTTGATGAATATAAAATAACTTATTTTTTATCTGACAGTACATTGAAGAATGAGTTCCAAAAAACTACAACACTTAGCAAAGAATAATGGCACTACGATATTTGTGATGATCGTATTTTTGTGAAACATTTAAGCAAAACAGAAGAAAAAAGCTGCACAACTTTTTTTTATATCTCACATATTAAAAAGTAATAAATATTTCCCAACTGCCAATACAGGTAATATCACTTCAGAATAGGATAAAGAATTTATTCAGTCCTGAGTAAAAGAAAGTTTTTGCTTTGCGCTACATTTCATAATTTGTTTTTAACTCAATAAAATAGATAATTTCTGTTTTCTTCTTGTAAGTAAAAAGTATGTCACATACCTGTTGTGTGTTTCTTTGTGACTGTAAACTGGATTGCAGTCTTCTCAAGAGTGGAACACCATTCCTAGACAGCCTTTTAAGCAACCAGTAACTGTGCACTCGTTCAACAAAATGCTTCTTTCGCTGAATGGCCACCTGATTCATAATCTTATTTAATCTAAAACATGGAAAAACTCATATTGTATTTTTCACAGCAAATAAAACATATTTATCTATGGAAGTTAAATACATACATATGAATGTAAAACCAGAAGTAATCACTGTGTTACTAACTTCTTTCAGTAAGACCCCTTCCAGTACAATTACTTCTGAGCAGTAAATTACAACCAAATACATGTGCTTGACATTAAGATACTTTATAAAGCTAAATGGAATCAATTTTTTTGTACCATTATTGGAAGAGCAATCTCAGATTAGGGCTGAGAATAAAGCTTTACATGTATTTCAGAATGATTTTCCTACTGAAAATGAAATCAGATAAAAATGAATCAGCTCCAAATCACTATGAAAATCATCAGATCATTTGTTGCCATCTACAGAAAGAATTAGTAGTTTATTTTACAGACAATACATATTCAAACTTTTTGCATAAAAACGTGCAGTGGAAGTCTTGTATTACTCTATTAATTAAATTCCTGACAAGCCAAACAAAAAATATAAAACACAGGAACAATTATTATTCTACCCCACAAATACAATGAAAATAACCAAACAGAGAAGATGGTGAGGATGACCTAAACAGTTACAAAATATTTCGATGAAAATCAATCAGTATTTTCTCCAAAATTGCTTTTTAACAAATATAAATACTCTACGCATATACTCATTTACAAATACTCAAGGAGAGTGTTTCATGAACACCACACACAACAATACTGATTCCTATATTTCAAATAATGACATTTTAGACAGATGTCCAAGTCTCAAACACAATAGTGGCTTCTGAAAACATCTTAAAAAGAAAGTTTATCTGAAACAAATCTTCAGCTGTCTGTGCCTACAGTATCTTGAACTTACTGCAGAACAGAATTTAGAAAAAGTTAATGGCTGTAGAATGAAAAGATTTTCTCTTTCTGTGATAAGGCTGGTATTTGTAACTGGTGGTAGCCCTTGTAAAATTAACACAAGATGCTACCAACCTCCTGTATTGCATGAGAGATGGTTCCTTCATTCGGGGGCAGGGGTGAGCTGGAAAGAGAGCTAGATGTAAAACAGTTACAGAAAGGATAATAACAATGAAAAAAGAAATTTGTTAATTCTTCACTCAGAATATTACTACTACCCATAGCAAAACTCTACAATCAATAGCAGAGGGTTTATCACATATTCTCCAAAATTCAATACTAAATCAAGCAAATATTAACTCAAGAAGTTTCTGATTTGTAGAGCAGTACCATGAGACATTCAAACAAAAATCCTGATTGCATATACATACTAATACTTTTCTGCTTTTTCCCTTTTTGTACTAGGAAGGAAGCAGTTTTGCAGGTAAGTGATGAAAGCTAAGTAGTCAAAACATCTAAAGAAAATGTAAAGTTAGAAAGTAAGCCTTCGGTAAAATGGTTTTTAAGAATATCTGGGAAAAATAAATGTTTTTCAGACTAACATACAAGTGAGTGTATTTTGAGCTCACCAAAGGTCATCTAATCCTGGGGTTTCTTGGACTGTGCTGAAGATAAGGTGCAATAGGTCTATTCAGTGCTACTAACTGTAGCTAAAGTTTTCAGTCATCATCAGGCAAAGGCAGAGCAAACCCAGGTTTTCTTTAAACTACAGAGCCATTGTGTCCTTTGGTTCCTTAATGACATTGGTTTTTTAATTAACTAAGCTAGTTAGGCATTCTTGGAAAATTCTAGCTTAATTTAAAGCTTAGAAGGTCTGCAGATGGACTTCAGACTGTCTTGTACATCTCTCACTGGAAAGTAGACACAGGCTCCACAAAGATTTACTCAATGTAGAACAGATGTGATCCTACTAAACTTCAAACAACACAATTACAATTAATTATAGAATGCAATCAAAATCAAATAATTGTTTCCACAAATCTCTTGGAAATGGTAAAACCTACTGAACTGAGTCAAAAGAAGCACAGCCAAATACACAACTATTTGGAAAGATCAGAGAATCATAACATGAAGAAAGGTGCCTTGGCTTCATGCCCATCAGATGTGGCAAGACTAAGCAAACTACAGCTTTAAGCACATTTGCCAATTCACATAAGGAACCATTCTGTTCATATATAATTATAATAGTAGACTGTTAGAAGAAGCTTAAGAAAGATGTTCACAGAAGACATTCTCCAATTCCCTGAAATATAAATAAACAGAAGGTAATTTGGAATGCAGAAACTACTTAACAAGGGGTTGGAAACTACTCATCTCTACCTTCCCCTCTAAATTAAACGCAGTATCTCATCTAAATACCACTCATGGGTAGCAGCCATATACTCATCAAAATACAGGGCTCTGAAACTCCTCACGTGGCAGACATCTACAGAGCCTCTACACCATGAACTTAGTGCTAGGATGTTACACCTGCTGACTCTAAGAACCCACTATCTATATCACAGCTCTTTAACCATCCTTTTGCTCAGTCTGATACTTCCAGGTAGACTTCTACTTTCCCAAACACTTTAAATTTTGATGGGCAATACAACCATTTTTGGGAAATGAGACAGCATTGCTGTAGAACCCTTGTAAGTTGCACAGACTGGAACTGATTTTGTAGCTCCCACCATCTAAAGGAATTTTCCATACATTCCACTTCCTTTTCTTTCTTTTCACCAAAGATTTAGTAAAAAAGTTACTGAAGAATAAAAAAAGGCATATATTTGGGCTACATAAGGGAGAGCTGTTTAAATACTTCATCATTTTGCAATCCAAGATCTGACTTGGACATGACAGGATTAATTGCTACACTATACTGACAAATCCCCAATGCAGAGGCAAGGTTTAGAGAACTTAGGGCACCTCCCAGAACTCTGAAAACACCTCAGCGAAGGCATTTTTTTGCTAAGGTGTCTGTCCACACCAGAACTTTTCCCAGTATAAGCACATCAAAAAAGAACAGTTTTCTGTATTATTGTCTAAAGGCAAGTCAAGCACACCAACTACTGGGAGAAAAAAACCGTAATTTTCCCTCAACTTACCAGTCACTTAAAACAGAGTACATTGATAGCAGAATTTGAAAATTCTTAAAAAGGTGACTGTGTTCCAATGATATTCAGTGACTGCTACTATCTAACTGGTCTCATAAAAGAAGCATTTTGTTTCAAGCTGATGACCACTGAAGCCTTTTGATGTTTTAGCACTAGCAGTCCTACCGATTCCTGTTTTTTTAGAGCTACATGCCAAAACTACACAGATGACAGAAATGTTTTTCAGAACTGTTTTAATTGTGCCACAGCCAACTGAGTGAGCCAGAACTACTTCCTTTCCCCAGCCCTGAGCCCTGTAAAACACCAATGTGCACTACAAATAGGGGTTATCATACAATTCCCTGCTTGTCTTTAAACAGGCAAAGGTCCCTTTCGAACTGAACCTTTGAAATAGCACCTACAGTCTCCTCACATGGAGACATTTGAAGGATAATCTACCCTGTAGAGGATGATACACTTCATGCACTGGTCAATGCATTCAGAGAGCTCAGTGTGTTACTCAGTCCTTGTTTCTCCACATTTTAGATAAATGCAAAAAATACATTTTGTCAATGTAAGAGTTGTGCTTTTAACATACTAGCAAATCTCACAGCTGCCTTCTTTGACTCATGACTTCCTTCCTTTCCCAGTTTCAGTTACATATCACTGTGGCAACTATAGCAGTTGGTTACAGAGAAAAGTGAAACCAGTATTTTTGGTAACCAACAGTGTGGCAGTTCAACCTAAGAAAGCCAATGAGAGATAATCAGCCACTTTTTTATCAATCATTACTAACCACTGTACAGACCATACACACTTTTTAACTCCACAGGTATTATTTTAGTATTATAATACCTCAAGATTCTTAAGTTTTTGAAATATAAGCTGGAGAGAACATTTTCTTGAGCAAGTATGTGATTTTGACAACATTACTGTAGTAACCCAAGCACAAAGAATATGAAAATCTGTATTAATCAAATACCCAAAGGAAGATCAAATATTCAGTAAAACTAAGCAATTTTTGAACATGAAACAACCCTAGTATTTTAATTACCATACTTGTCCCAAGACTCCAGTTTAATCAGTTTATTTTGCATTGTCCTTTATCCAGCATAGCACTACTAAAGGTACACACAACACAGGAAAACTGTATTATACTCTGTAAAATTTCATTTAGTATCACTAGCAATCAAATTATGTTCCACTTTAGAGAGCAAATAAAATACCCTTATTTTCCCACACAAAGATTGTAGATATGTTTTAAAACCTGTCAGAGCAAAATGTAAAAAAAAATTATTGAACAAGTTGTAACAAAGTAAACTGAGTTTCCGGAACACTTGAATTTTCAAGCCTCGTTCAGCAAAGTTTCACAAAATATATTGAGACTTGTAGGAAGCAGGAAAGACAGGACTTCCTAAGATACAGTAATTCCTATGACACTTATTGCAAGACAATTAGCATAAAACTAGAATAAAAAGCTAGGGAATCATTTATTTGGGGAATTGGAATTAATTCTGGGACTTTACCAACTATTCCTCCTAGCTCCATATCTAAAAACTTCCGTTTTTGAAGATCAGAATGCCCGCCTGGACAGATGAGACTCTCTCTACTCCTCTTATGGAAAACTTTTGGCAGCAGATGCTTATTGAAACGCTTGTAAAACTTGTCTTTCAACACACTTTTTTTTTTTTTTTAATCAGTGAAGAAACACAACTTTGATATCCTATTCCTCAATAAAAGATAAAACTTACTATATGACTTATTAACTTAAAAACAAAACAATCCCTCAAACTGTTCTGACCAACTTGAAAGACAACACATGTAAATGAATAACTATGTAAAAATCAGAAACCATCTGCATACCTTTATTTCCTTTTGAAAAAGGTTCACATTCCTTTAATACCAAGCAAAAGTCAGCTACATGCCTAACAGAATACATAACAAATCCTGGAAAGACTGAAAAAGATTTTATTTAAACCTCTGCAGCACAAGTCTGCAGAATTCCCATGCAACAAAAACACACTTTCTTACTTAGAACTACTTTGTAGGTTTTATTCTTTTTTGTCTATTATGTTTCAAAAGTCTAGCTACTGATTTTGCCTCTCCTAGGTTGAGAGTCTAACAGTACATATTTAATTTACTGATACATCTTCTGAAGCCTGAAAGTCTCTCCAGGTTCCTACTCTTTATCCAACATTTACCAGTATTTAAATAGTATCTGATTTTGAATGCACATGTAGGAAACACTTTGTCTTAATTACATGACTGTGAACCCCCTATTTTTCTATTTGAGCAAGCAGCTTCTAAAATTTTCCTTGGACAGGAAAAGTAAAACAGTGAACTGAAGAGGTAAGAAAACTTTGTTACTTCAGTTAATTCTCTGCTATCTTCTTCCTATTCTAACAACTAGAGTTGGTAATATTCCTAAACTTTGGCTAAGGAAAAAAAACCAAAACAACAAATAAAATAAAAAACCAAAACCAATTCAAACAATGAACCACCCCCCCACTTTGTCACACTGGAAAAATCTCTTCTCAGAAAAATCATACGCACAGATTTACTTCTGTCAGTTCATATACATATATAATGACCACACATGATTTTGAAATCTAATATCAAAAGGCTGAATTCACATCAGATGTATTAATGAAAAATCACATTTTGATCTGTAATTATTAGAAAGCTCAGTATTTATCTTTTAATTTTTTGTGCACTCTGTAACTTGATCATTGAATAAAAGAACTGCCAGGAGACAGTTCTTCAGACAATGCATTCTTTAGATGTTTTGCTATGGCACAAATCACAATACTCTCTATTTGCCACCAAAAAAAAAAACCAAAAAACAAAACCTAATGGAAGTTCACATGACTGGTGCAACTCAGAAATTATGAAAAATAAAATCATATAAATCTTGGTCTTCATAACATTGTCACAAATATAATCATTGTGGACCAAAGCCCTTAGGAAACACATAGAATATTAATGATATGCCTTACGTATTCATTTAAGCTTCCTGGCCTTGTACACGTAAAATAAACAGAAAAAAAAAAGTATTATTTTTACTCAAAATCTACTTTTATAATTTACTAAATAAGTTACACTTCTTTGAACACATTAATTAATCCTTATTTAATAAGCCAACCAGTGTCAAGATGAACTAGCTTCAAAATATTGCTCTAAAGTTACCTTTACTTCTTAAAAATACTGCTGAGGCAAAAGTAGTTCGTATCACAGTAGCTCTTTTTTAATTTAGGGAAAATTACTTTTTTATTTAAGCAAAGAGATCATGATGATGTCAGCAGTAGTTTCTACATGTAACAGAAAGGCTTCAAAGTCAAACAATGTGGCAAGACAAGAAACACCAGCAATCCATTACTTCTGTCATTCCCTTCACTTAGGTGATTCTATGATCCAAGTATTAGGTACAGTCACAAGGCATACCTACATCAGGCTCCCCTGGAATTAAAATAAGCATTTTCACATGATTCTGTGAATCACACATACATGTATATTCAAGAAGAAAGAGCTAACAGACATTAGTCTGAATTTATCCAGATTCCAAGTTCTTTGCAATGCTGGCCCCAGCAGTATTTTTCTATAGCTCATGCTGAATTTTAAGCCAAATTTCTAGTTCTTACCCCTTACCTTAAAAACTTTCTGAATGCATTACAAAAACCCCAGAGTATCCTAAAAAAGTTCTAAAAAATCCCCAAAAGAAATCCACAAGCTACATATATGAATAAGCAGCATTATCTGTGAATGCAGACTAACAGCGTCTCAAAGGCTTTGTTAATGTTCCTTTCCTCTCATACTGCATTTCAACACTTTCTGTTTATTCATTATTTATTTTTCTGGTCCATACTTCCTTTCAGAGACAATCAAGATTCCTGTGTTAAGATAACAAGATTACATTTAATTACTTGGTAAGAAAGTTCAGAATAGCTCAACCAGGTAAATTATAAACCAAACGAAAATACTGGTTCTGCCTTGAGACACAGTAACAGAAATCCAGCTTACTATTGGGGACAGAATTCCTCCTAATAAAACCAAAGATCAACAACGAGAAATCAGCTAGTGTGGGGCACAAATGCTGATCTGTCAGAAGAGCTGAAAATATTTTTGTAAGTCTCAGCAATTTTTGCTCTCAGTTGTTGGCTACTACTTACCCATTTTCACAACAATCTTATAATTGCCTTTTAATATTAATGATGCAACACACCTCATATAACAACATACAGCGTTCCTACTTCTAATTATAGTGGGGCTTTTTTACTTATTCTTTCTCTATACAAGTATTGCATTTCAAATGTTTTCATAATTTCAGACATAACAAACATGCCATGTTTGCAGAAAGAGAATCTAAAGATGAAAGCAAATATTTATATACTTTTAATGCCAGCTTCTATTTAATAGGGCTGTACTTGCAGGAATGGCATTTTAATAAAGCAGATTATACTGTATCGCAGTGTATACTTTTAAAATACTGAAGATTAAATATTTTATATCATATTCTATTTCTCTCCAAGTATATATCTACAATATAGTTTCACAGTTTTTTTAAATAATGTGAATATTGACACTGGCTAATAAGTAAATATTTTTTAAATGCCTCTTTTGATACATAAGATCAAAAGACTACACAAAACTAATGCTATTTGTACTAAAGAATCAAGCACTCAAAAATAAGAGAAGCCATGTAGTTTTCCCAGCTAACATTGTAACACTTCTGCTTCAGGTACCCATCCTGCCTGCTGAATAAGGCAACAGTTATAAAGGCCAAGGATGAGCAGCAGCAGATTAAAAAAACAAAACAAAAACAACACCCCCCTCCCCCCACAAAAAAAAACCACCCAAAAAATCTGCACAAAACCCACAAGAAATTGAACACAGAGTCAGTGCAAAAGAAGCAGCTAGATTTAGATTGTCAAGCCAACCCTAAAAGTTAGGATTTCCTAACTTGAAAATTTTGGACCAGTAGTCTAAACAAAATCCTTCTTTTTTTTGGCGGGGGGGGGGGGGAGTAGAGAATCTCTCTACTAAGCAAAATTCAACCATTACACATCCCTAGTGTAATATAGTGCAATACTATACTTCAGGAACAAATTAGCCATTTTCCTCAGCCAAACTAGCTGATGGCAGTGGGAGGTGAGTTTTTGACTAGCATTTGCCAAGAGGAGCAGGTACTCTCTGTCCCTCCCATACAGTGGGACAGTTTTAGAGTGTCCTTTCCCACTCTCCTCCCCACACAGCACAGCTGCTCTGGCACTTCCCAGAAACACAACTTTTAGATGATGCTCATTTCTACCTTTAAACAATCAAAAAACCCAACAAACAAACAAACCCACCAAAAACGGGCAAACAAAAAAAGCTGACGAGTATGAACAGGATAGTATAAGCAACCACTTCCAAGAGTTTTGTATTTCAATAAAACTGAATGGAATTTCCTAGTAAAGAAACAACACATCTCTGTAGCCAGGTCTGACTGACATCCTCCATGCGTGAGTTCCCTGGTAGTCCCATACATTATTACAAGTGCTAAGCAAGTTACAAGTCAGCATTGATAGCATTGAAAATTGAAACCACCTTAAAGCTCTAAGATAAACTACTGCACCTTTGGAAGTAGATACTTAGGTATAGACTTTCCAAAATACCCAGGCAACAAGACAGATATGGGCTCAGCATTAAAAATAAATTACAGAAAAAAAAATAGGCAGGGGAGGTAAGCATTTATCTCCTATCTTCAATGGATCAGTGGTTAGCAACTTCTGATCTACACGCCTAAATCAGCAATTCACAGATGAAAGGTCATATAATTAGATTATAAACTACTTAGAGAACGACACTATCTATATAATTCAACAGCAAAAAGCTTAGAGTATGACATCTGTGTAAGAAATTCTGGTCAAAGTCATTCAAGGCAGTAGCATAGAAACCTGACCTACGGTAAGCTGATACAGAAATTTATAAGCTACAAATGTTGTGTAGAAATTAGGAAGTATGCTGTTCAACACCCAGTCTTTCAATTCAAAACATCCTGAACATAAGGGTAATTGTTTTGGAAAATACAATTATTAAAAACTGTGTTACTACAATGCTCAGCCATTCATATACTCTCACTACCCAGAAAAGGATATAAATCCTTCTCCTCAAACTGAACATAAATTGCAAGATGATTCTCCTCAAGCTTCACCAGATATAATCAGGGGCTGCATCCAGCACGTACTTTCCTCCTCACTATGATCTTCATATTTGTACACTCTTCCAACTACCAACTCTGAAGAGCCAGCAATATGCTGAGGTGCATAGTTTAGGTATTAAGAAAGCAATCCAAACCAAGCATCTCCACATTTGCCTCGATTTCCAGAGATGTTGAAAACATATTAAAATCAAATTCTTCAAGTAAAAATCAATAGTGTTCAAACTGAATATGTATATTTGTTCTCTAGTAACTTAAATAGCTTAATTTGCTCTTCCTCAAGACCTCTAAAAAATCATGCTTCAGCTCCAAGAGAAAAAAAGAGTATTTAAAAAAAAACAGGTTAGAGAAAAAGAATAATTTAAATGAAGACTACTGTGAAATGATCCAAATAATTTTTTAATACTTTATGGGTATGTACTTAATTCCTACAGAAAAACGAGAGTGTTTCCTAAATAGAAAAAAATTGAAGAACAGCCAAAGAAAACTAGACAACTGGTTCTAAAACTCGAGATTTGGGTCTGCAGCGTAATCGCTTTTCCTTTTAATACGCCCATTCCTGTTTCACTTTTAATTCAGGGATCAGTTTTCTAGAACTGAACATGTTCATGTTACAAAGAGTATTTCAGCAAGGGTCTCCCTCAGCCAAAGACAAGCAATTTATAGTAAAGCTCAACTTTAAAATAACTTTAAACTGTGCACCTTTTTCACACTTATGACATACAGCATAGGAACTCTACTTGTTTCTAGAAATATGAAGAGAAGCATAAATAGAAGAAAGCTGAATTTCCCTGCAGTCTTGAAAAGAAATTCAATCATTAACGTGAAAAAAAAAAGAAAGAAGAAAAAAATCTTTGTATTTTTGCTCCTGACATCTAATGACTATTTTAAAAAACATCATCTGATGATAGCATCTTTTTAGAGTCTGGCTTTTTTAAAAGTTGCCAATGAAATGAACTGTCAGAGGCACAACTGAGAACATACTTTCTAATCCTCAACTCTTAGTTCATGTTCTTTCTTACATTGTCTTAAAAAAAGCAAAACAAAAACACACTACACTACCAATTGGGATTATCCTAATTAAGATAAAGCCAGATTATTTTACACCAACTTCCCCTTTCCATGGACAGTAGTTTCTGTTTAAGTAGCAGTATTAGTTGCCTACTATCAACTAAAGTTTTTCTGCGGTGCATTACTAAACAAAAATACCATTTTACCAAGCCAATCCTAACAGAGAACAGAGCAATCAGAATCAATCTGATGTTTGTAAACACTGCATGGAAGCTGAAGGCTGTTTGTCAAAGTCAGTCAATGAGAGGCTTCTTACATTAACAAAAATTATTACAGGAAAGAACTGCAGTCTCTAAACATGTATTTATTTAGATTAATTTAGCCATCTTTAACTGCTCACTATCTGAGACTTGTGAGTCAGCTATTTAAAAGGCATCATATTATTTTAAAAGCCCTCACTTCTGTGCATTCAGAGTCCAGTCACAGTACAGGAAATGAGTCTGTACACAGAACTGGTGCCTGTCTGAGAAACTTTCCAAACAACTGCTCTTAAATTAGTAAAAAAATAATTCAAAGGGTAAACAAATACATTGGTGTTGTAAACATACAAACGTAAATTTCAGAAACACCTCCGGAGAAGTTATTCTGCCACACAAGGAAAACATTTCCTTGAAGGTTTTTCTGTAAAACTTACATAGATCTTACACTACGAGTTTATTCTTAATTTATGTGAGATGAACAAGTTTCAAAACTTACATACACAATTGTAATTTTCATTTTGGATCTCTTAAAATTAGAAAAGGAAGCTCAGAATCCAAAATTACAAATAAAGTTAGCTTGGAGCTTGGCTTTTTCTCTTTAATATGAAGATCAATTGCACCTACTATTCCGAACCCAGCGGTTAATTCTTAGAAGTACAGCGAATGACAAGTGAAGGTAACTTAGTCTGACAAAAAAAATCCAAACCAAATATTTTGAGGACAAGACAGAACACTTGATCACACAATAATTTCTCTGAGGAAGTTATTGCATTTTTAATGCGACTCCACAAAAGTGCAGTATTCATAATTAGCAGTAATTCTCGGAAAAAGGCCTTTAAAGAAAGCATGTAAAAAACGTACAAAAACTTCAAGGAGGCATCCAAAAGCAGTGGTCTAAAATTAAATAGATAATAAAGATTTCTCAGATTTTGATGGTTTACTTACCTCTGGGGGGGGATATAAGGAGCAGATACTGTTGGCATAACTGTACAGGGTTCAACCACTGTTTTCTTGGCTTTTTTTGTCTTTTTTCTGATTTTTGACGTAGACCTAGCAGTTCTGACTGATCCCTCCTTCCTACAAACACCGTTCTTGATTTCAGCTTCTCCATAAATATTGAGTGGTCTCCGTGTGCAACCTGGTGGAGTATGTACATCGCAATAGGCAGTTTTTTTCACAGAGAACGTTGTTCCGCTGCCAGTTAGTTCTTTCACAGGTTCCATTTTCATATATAGACCAGCCTTTTGAGCACACGTCACATGGAATGCAGTATAGCAGTTTGCTTTGTGGCACTGGATGCAGGCACCAACACCTTTCTGTTTACAGAGGTAGCATGTTAACTTCCATCTGGCTGGGGGAATGTTCCTGACACCATCAATTGGCTCAATAAAAACCGTATTGGCAAATCCAACTTCTGGAATCCACAGAGCACACACCACGTGTCCCCAACGATCATCATCTGTCTTTTTAAAGGCACCTCCCTTGTTTGGGCACAGCACACAGTCTACAGGCCGAGAGCGGGACTGCAAACAGTGTCTGCAGAGCCACTGGCCCTCAGGTATATATGGCACCCCATAGCATTCCTGATGTACTGCTAAATTACACATATCACAAAACAGGATCACATTGCTGTTCTGACATTCACCATCCATGCATATACAACACACCGCATCTTCATCAATTAAAGACTGATGATCACCCTGTTTTTGGTTCTCACAATAAGACTCTTTTTCAAACCTATCCATAAGGAATTCAAACATATTTTGTGAAACAACTGACACTCCATCACTTTTCCGCTTATCATTTATCAATTCTAACCATGCATAATCTTCTTCATCCATGTCATACTCAACTTCGTTATCGAGTTCTTCTGCTGACTTCTCGATGAATTTGTAATAAATTGGAGGTCTCCGAGGAGCTGAAGGGGGACTGTACTCAACAATCCGTACTTTTGGTTCAGGAAGAGGAGCTGTTGTAGCAGGTATGCCATGCGAGCTCGGAAGAGCTTCATTTTTCTTTTTCACTTTGTTATTTTTATGGCGTTTGCTTCTTAGACAAACCGGTGGTCTTTCACTATTTTCTTTATTGCTGTTGCATTCACTCATTTCCTGGGCAGTAAGATCATCTTCTAATATAATTTCTAAAGGATCAAAGATACTGATCCTATGCAGGCGACCTTCAATTTCTATTTCAACCATCCTTTGAGCTTGAGCGTATGTCAAGGTTTCTCGTGTTGGGGAGTGCTTAATACTGCACGGGGAAGAAGAATGCCTTGCTGCCGATACTCGATGGCATCTTCCTTTTCTCCTCATTTGGTAATGTTTACCTAAAATTAGAGCAACAGTTAATACTACGAACTCCAAACAATCATATTAAAATATTAGTAGTTTAACTGTAGTAAGGAAAAAATCCTTCAGTTCTACAGCCCCCTATGCATACATTTAACTAGAAGTAAACAAAACCAAAAGTCTGTCACTCTTACTCAACAGGACTCAGTTTTGTACAAGTTTAACCTAAAGATCAATAGATCTAAATAACAGCTTCCCTGAGTAAACAGAGCTATACAAAATCCTTGCTAGAAACCCTCTAGAAGGGCTGTTGGCAAGACCACTGCATGAGAACAAAAACGTTTCAGAAGTGTCACAGACAAAAAAATGCATTTATTACTTTGTAAGAAAACCTTTAATACAATACTTCTTAACACCTTAGGGGTGCCTGCAGTTTGAAATTCTTTGCAACAGCTACAGATTATGTCCTCTAGACCTCTTTTCAAAAGAACGAATGCAACTGTGAAAGAAAAACAAGTTTTCTCTGAATTTTTTCCAGTCAATTTCAAACACTCACGTTACCAACTCAATTACTATAGCTATATTTAAAAGCTAGAAAAGCACACACACTTCCACATTTGGCAAGTGGGCAGTTTGACAGCACTATACTTTTTTTACTTTCCTCAATCCTTAGTGAGCCCATTATCCTTCAGAACATGACAAGAACATGACAGAACTCACAGTGCCCAATATGGTGCAGTATGGACTGCAACTAGTAAATATTCCACCTGTAAAGCAGATTTGACTTAGGGCCAAAACACGTTCCCTGCTTTTAAGTATGCGTGTACACACACCCTGCTCCTTCAACAGATTGTTCAGGAGCTGTTCTCAAATCAACTGATGATAGATAAAAATCTCCCTGTTTATAAATCCAGTCCCAAGCTCTTTAAAACATTTTTTTAAGTTTACAACCTACTGCAAAAAGACCACATACCATATAAAAAGATAGCTCTCTCTCTCCCCCACTCCAAAGCCCCATGACTAGGATAAGCACGCATTTTGGTCACAAAATTTCTAAGTTAAAAGTTTCCATACATACTCATGCCTTTTGACAGCTTCACATTAGGTGAGGTCTTTCTTCACATTGGGTGGGGTTGAAAATACTACAAACCTGACTGAAATTGTAGAGTTTAAAATTCTACTCCACTCCTTCCTTCTTCCCAATAAGGCATTAATAAATAGCATCATTCAACTTCAGCTACTTAAAAAACCCTTGATCTTTAATCACTGCCTAAAGTATTATTAGGGGCTCACCATTTCAACTTTGCATTTTGAGTCAGGGCTGCTCACTATAACACAACTAGCATCAGCATGTATTGTCAAAATAGCAGAGAAATAGAGAAATCAAAACACAAATACAGTGAAAGACCAGTATATTATTTCAAGAAGAAAACAGCAAACACTGAACAACTACATGAACTACTTCATGCTGCTTGCCTTTTGTTTAAGTCATGATGCCAATTTCTAAAGGCCTCAAAGTACTGAAGGAACTCCTTTGACAGGAAGACTAGATCACTCAGGCAACTAATCCTAAGACTAGTTCCCGAAAGGCTCTGATCTGTCTGCTCTCACAAACGGACTCTGCTCTCACAATCCAAGCTAGTTTTATTATTCATGCAAAATTGTGCTTCTCACAGATCTGACTTTTACATGACTAATTCTTAACCCTTATTACTAGTTTCTATACCATATAGCCAGATTACAGTGTTCAATCATGACGGATCTCTGACCTGCTCTTTATAAACAACAGAAGAATATAAAAGGTTCCACCTATTCAAATAACTTTGTAAGAAGAATTTAATAACTGAATTTTGTAAAACAACACAGGATTCAATCATACTAGTTTCCTAACTGCAGAAAACAGTTTAAACAATTAATACTGCCAAAGATTAAAACCAAAAACATAGCAGTAATTTAACAAAAATTAAAAGTTTGTTCTCAGTTTCAATAGAGATTTCGTAATTCTGAGACCCAAAGGTAATACAATGGCCCTGATTTCTGTTATTGTGAACAAGTCATGATGGATTCTTCAGCTAAAACACACTGATGAGTCAATGTACAGAAACCTATTACAGATCAGAATAGACTCAATTTACTCATCAATCAAGAAACACAGTTTACAGCATGTTTACCTCATATAATTGCATATCAATTCTGTCTAGATGTAAAACTCTGTTTTGGTATTTTTAATGCCCCTT
Source organism: Phylloscopus whistleri (assembly GCA_017589585.1). Taxonomy (NCBI): domain Eukaryota; kingdom Metazoa; phylum Chordata; class Aves; order Passeriformes; family Phylloscopidae; genus Phylloscopus; species Phylloscopus whistleri. The sequence goes on from JADMLD010000103.1 coordinate 827,263, forward strand.
CCTACATTTTAGCTGGTTGTGTATCTGTTTGTAGTGGCTCCTGAGGATTGAGACTGTTTTGGAAAAAATACAGACGGAAGGATGAGAGGTGACCCTCAGAAATCAAAAACAGGTGTAACTTGTCCACACTACCTGAGCCCAGTACCACAGAAAAACACATTAATGCTATGTTTCCAAGCTCTCCACTCCCCCCTGTTCCCAAGATTCTAGAGCATGGCTTCAGGCAGGCATTAAAAATAGGAAGAAAATACTCAAAAGCACAAGATCTTTCATCTTGCTTAAAGATTTAGGACAGCTGTTGCAAAAATCGAATGAACTGTATGATAAAAAAAAATTGAGCTAACATCTAAATATACTGTAATACACAACTATCAGCTGTGACTACAGCTGACTTAGGCAGGAAGTTACAGTCTCAAACACAGAATGGATACCCTACAAATACAGTGTAATGCACACAGAATCGAAACTGGTAGTATTTAGGCCGAATTTCATGCAAATTTAGCATGAATAACTTAAATGCCCCAGAGGCCAAAGCAGTGTTTTGCTTCTCCAAAATTCTTCTGTTTGCAAATGTTCTATACTCAGTATGAAGACCGGAGTTCTTCATAGCAAATTCATGACCTACAACTGGTTTGCCTTTCCTAGGCAATTATCAGCTAGCATTTCTCTCCTCCCCCCCTTTCCCAGTATCCTGTAGATCGATAAGAATGAGGATCAAGACCTACACTTGAAGAGTAAACTAAGACAAGCTTCCATTCAAAGCTCACAAAGGTACTGCACTAACTGCACATGAAATTATTTTAATGCACTTCTGTTAGCACTGTCCTACCCTCAAAGATTGTGGGATATAAACCAAGAAAGTTATCCACAGCTCTCATCTCCTAGAATTGCATCAGCTATTTGGGAAGGAAATCACCAACAGACGTTTTTCCTCAGCATAACAGTACACGGAGACAGCTGTTTCTGTGAAATACGCGGTATGAAGTTAAAAAAAAAAAAAAAAAAAAAAAAAAAGGCAAGCTATTTATCAAGGTGTGAGATAGCCAAAACCAACACGAAAAATACAGTACCATACACTTCTAAATTACAATCTCTGCCCTAGTTACCTTCCTCCTCTTCAAATAAAACTGTCTTTGGTCCCTGGATCCCCTGCTCAATGGACTAGGCAATTCCATTCTCAATGGCACTTTCATGTAGACCATTTAAAAAAGATACAGGAATGCTCTTTAGTGCTGGACAATGAGGGACGGTAAGCAAACAGCGCTTACACGCGCAAGGGGCGGACACCACCCGCCGCTTCAGCCGCGTAGCAGGAGCGATCGGCCGGGGCACGGCCCAGAGCGGGGGCTCTCGAAGCCCAGCGACCGTGCGCGGGCACGGCCAAGACACGCGGAACCACCAGAGCCGCTCTCTCCCGGCCCGGCGGAAAAAGCCCGGCGCCGCCAGATCCCGCACGCCATCCCGGAATCCTGCCCCCCGGAATCCTGCCTCCCGCGCGCGGTTGCCCACGCCCCCGGGCCCGCCCCCGCCGGTGCCGCGCCAACACTTCCTGCCCACGCCCAGGGAGCCTCCAACGCGCTCCCTCCCCTCCCTCCGATGGTTCCTGCCCGGCGCGGCGCTCCCCCCTCCCGGCCCCCGGCAGGATGGTTCCTGCCCGGGCCCATCATCTCCAGCCCTTCCCAACAGTCACTCCCTCCCCGCCGCGAAAATACTCGGCCCACAAATATGGCGGCTGACAAAACAGCTCCAGCGGCGCCCTCCCTCCCTCCCCCAGACCGCCGCGCTCGCCTCGCTTCTCCGCCCGCCCGCCGCTGCCCCCCCCGCGAGCTGCCGTGCCCAGTCCGCCCTGCACTTTCCCCCGTGCCGCTCTCCCGTCCCGCTGCGGCGGGACCCGCCGGCTCCCGGCCCCGCAGCCCCCGCCCGCCGGCCCCCGCCGCCCACCCGGCCGTACTCACGCTGTGGGAGCCGCCGAGGAGCGGCTGACAGACCTCCCGCTCCGCCGCTGCGGCCGAAGCTCGGCCGGGTTAATGGCGGAGGCCCCGCCGGTGCTGCCGCCTGGCCCCGCGTCCGGCAGCCGCGGGCGGGCGAGCGGGCGCTACGAGGGCCGCGCTGCCCGCGGCGGTAACCCGGCGCTGGGTGCGGGGCTGCTGCTGCCGCCGGGCGCGGCGCATTCGTGAGGCGCGGTGCGCGTCGCCGTCCGGCTGCGGGCTCGGCGCTCGGCTCCCGGGGCTGAGCGGCTCCCCTCCCCCCGCGGCACAAACAATGCGGCTTCACCACAGCGCTGCGCCGACGGGGGGGAGGAGGAGAGGCGGGCGGGGAGGGAGGGAGCGAGCGAGCGAGGGAAGGGACGTGAGGGCGCCAGGCGCCGCCCAGCCCCGGCGCTGCCGCCGCCGCGGGGCGGGGCCTGCGCGCCGCCGCTGCCCGCGCCCGGGGCCGGGACCGGCACCGGCCGCGCTCGGGGCGGGAATGAGCTGGCCCCGCGACCGCCGCGGTCCCGCCCGGACCGGCCGGGCCCGAGCCCGAAACCGCCGCGCGTCCCTGGTAGAACATACGAACGGCCCAGCGCGGGGGCCAGGGAACGGACGGAGGCGGGACGCGGCTCGTTACAAAACCGATGCTCAAAAGTTGAAGCGAGTGGTATTTATTATCTTTTTGGGGGGGAAGTCCAAGCTCAAGATTCGTTACGTAGAAAATGTGCTTAAAAGTCAGCTCTTTCGTGGTCTCTGGGTCAAGCTACTGCTTGTTGATTAACTGATAATAACCTTACATTTTGAGAGAGAAAAAGAAGGTTATTTCTGGCTCCCTCAGCAAAGGACATCCTTTGTTAGGTATTATTTTTAGACAGCCATTGCAGCCATATTTGAGAACTGGAGGATTTTACTGCAATACATTTCTGCAGGGCAGCTGAACCCACATCCTTAAAAAACAACGTTTAGATGACCCAGCCTAACACAAACACTTGCCTGTGCCGATCATCCAGAACAAGTCCTGAATATAGTAAAGTGATTGAGAGTAGGTGTGATTCTCTTTACCCATCAGTATTTAGCATCCACTCAGCTGAACTGCTGCAAGACAACTTACCAATTCAGTTTTATGTTTTCTCTAGCAGTCAGATGTTTCCTCGCCTCAAAAACCAGTTGCTCCTACAATAAATGACTAGGCAATCAGAAATAAATACACCTGTTATTACTTGTAGAAAGTTAAGGTCCAGAGAGTTTAACCAACTAGGCTATGGAAATCTTGTAGAATAGGAAAAGTACTTTCCAAATTCTTTCTTCCTCATCAGGGACCATTTAGCACACTGATCTCTGAACAAAACACAAGCTATTAAAGTAGCTAACACTTGTGCAGTCCACTCAGTGTAGGTAATAAATCCTTAGGCTCAGACAGACAAAATACCTTCGACTTCCAATATAAGGAAGTTTGTATGAACTAGGGAGGCCATCTGGTCACGTGTACTTGCTGGTGAGGCAAGTGTTAAATTGTTTTAGTGATCCTGCCATCAGTCTCAGAAGTCTTACAACATGCTGATATAAGCTAGTGTTGTTGCACTGGAATTCAACCTGTGATAGAAAGGTATTAAAGAGGAAGCATCATAGCATATCATATACATAGTGTGCAGAGTATAAAAATGAATAGAAATAATGTCAAAAACCTAATAATATCATTATAAGGAAATACGCTGGTTTATCTTTTAAGGGATAATTCATATGTGTATCTGCTGTGCAGCTGTACAAATACTTTTAAGTGGAGACAAATTTTCCACAGAAACCTTGATGGTGTCCACATTCTAATGTGTCTAACACACAGCAAGTCTGGCTTTTTTCCAGTTTCTTTTTTCTGCCGGGTGGACTACAGCATTCCATAGACCCTGGACATCCTTTTGATAATGTGTTATTCCCTATTGGTACTTGCACCATTTGACCACTTTTTTAAACTCATGCTTCTAGATTCTCCCAATTACTCTCAGTAAGAAGGTGGTATGTGGGGTTTTTGCTCTGGACCATCCAGGCTAGGACACAGAACTCATGTCATTCCTTCATATGGTATTTCAGAGCAATGGCATAAAGACCAGGACACACTCAACAAAAAGCTCTGTATTAGGAGTCTTAGACTTTGAAATAATTTCTCATTGAGCTTATGACAGGCTACCAGAGCAGGATGCTCAACCTCTCAATTTTAAGTATTAGTACATTAGCCCATGTACTTCAAATTAGAACAGTATGTAGTATTGTCTGGGGCATCTGACCAATCCTCAGCACATGTCCCTATGACCTCAAAGACCTGTTACCTTTGTCTTTTCCACCTCACAAGTGAGACATGGTTACTCAAAAGAATACAATTCTACTAGCATACAGTTCAATTTCAAGCCAAAAATAAGAAGCCCTCTGATCGATAGTTTGATGGCAACAGACCCCTCACTACCTTTTTTCACACCACTTCAACATGTGCAAGGGACTTCAGACCCAGTCCTTCACAATCCTCACACCCCTACCTGTGTAGCATCAAAATGTTAACCAAGTTGCCAGTGCTGACTCACTCTGCATGGAAAATGGCACAGAAGGAGGATCTTCTGCCTACCAGCTTTCACCTCCACTAGTTGTCAAATTCTCAACTGAAGAACTCCAAGAAAGAACAGGTAAAGAAACACCATCACTACCTATCTGCCTTGGCATCCTCCTCTATTTTCTGGTAGAATCAAACTTCATGAGACACATTTCTATGTTTCTAAAGTGTATCACTTTTGTTTTACAGATTAATAAAAGTCAACTCAAGACTCACTGCAGCCCTACATACTGGGAGGGGTACTGACCTACTTTGGATGCAACTTTGTATCCCTCTCCTGGCCTGGACAGCCGGCTGCTGAAGGGACAAGAAGAATCCAGCTCACTCCACACCTACCTTAGAAACTGCAAGAATCTGCATTTCAAGAAAGGTTTTGGACTGCCACAACATACCCGTGTGGGTCTTCCTATCTTAATGACAAATTTGCCTAACCTTGCCTGAGATACTTCTGTATGATGCCTCAAGGTAACGTATCACCAGTAGTTTTCAAGTTTGGCTTCTCCATTATACAATTTACACCTTCACACTCATCTATGAGATACAACATTACCATGGCCCTCTCATTCTACATGGGAATGCTTTTAGATCTCACATTACTTCATCAGGCATTATATGTGGCACTGGTAGAATACTCGTTGGCCTGACTTTGCAAGTTCACAAAAGATAGGTTGTTCCCAAACTTCACAGAAGCCAGAACAGCATTCACTGTGGAAAAGATGCAGTAACCTTATCAACAGACACATTACAGCAGTGTGCTGACAAAATTTCAGCTGTTTATTTTCAGTCTGTGGGATGGTAGTGCAGGACCACTCTGCATCTTCTGGGTGATCTTTGCAAATATTTGTATTTATAGAAAAATACACATATCACTGATCCATCTCCTATTTATCATTGATACCTTGTCAGAAAGACTGGCATGTCATACTAGACTGAGTGGGATATGGTCCAAAGTCCTAGATAACCATCCCAGAACGAAGATCAAATTTTTGGCTTCAAATATGTAAGAGAAGTGTTGGTCCATTTTACTCCTACTTGTTTACTGAATATATTTCCTTGTTCTCTAGTTAGGAAGAATTGTCTGGATTTCCCTTCTTACTCATCTGATCTGGAAGTTTTAGCTGTATTATGACAAAAGGCGGAATAAAAATTAAATAATATTGGTGTACATAATGTTCACCAACTGCTATGGAATCACGGATTTTTTTGTTTCTTACAGCCTCAGTAACTCCTACCTCCTGCATGTACCACACTTCTCATTTTCACAGCCAAAGTGGTTCTTTGTTTATAAATTGGTAAGACCCTTTAGTCTGACCCTTCAGAACAGTTCATGTCGATCCAAACAGTCTTCACCAAAACACAAGTTTAAAAACAGACTAGGAGCTGTGTCTGCGCCTTTTATGGTACTGATGAAGGTCCAGAGACCTTTTATCATCAGAGCTCCACCAGAAGTCATGCTTGATTGGGATGCTTGCTAAGAAATACCTCTGTGAGCTGCATCTGCTAAGTAGTCCTATGGAATGTTATCTATAGATAAGCTTGAAGATCATTTGACAGAGTGGTCTTCAAGTAGTAAAGCTGCTGTGCAAAGGCCCTTACCTCATTTCCATTTAAGCATTTGTTGGAACTACTGCTTGGGGTCACCTACTGCAAGAAGAGGTATGTATCCTGTCACTCGCTGACAGAGAGATACAGCAAGCACTTTGCTGAGACACACAACTGACAGGGAAACCTACTGCCTGCTTTACTTATCCACTATCTTGAATCCTTTAACATCATGTACCTTTAGGATTTTGCAGTTTTAAGATGGTCTGTACAATACGTGCTCATAACCGTTGCATGGTGGAAGGCAAGGATTGAGCTCGCTCCTCTGGACACTGCAAAGATGCAAACCAAACTTCACAATTAGGATATTCATGAAAACACATGGAAACTATGCTTCAATAATACAAAACAAAAAAAACACACCCAAATTACAGCATGCTGCAGCACAAGCACATAGCTTGCCTGTGTACTGACCTGTAGGTTTGCCAAACAGCAAAACTACCACCTACTCTTTTAGAGCCTATTTTATCAAGAACAAACCCTTGGAACAGAGTTATTGGCACTCTCATGTATAATGATATTGCCGATTCCAAAAGAGTAGATAGAGCCATCAACAAGAGAATAATATTCTCCTTTTTCTTCTGCCATTGTCTCTTTGGTATTAATTATTCAATTCCTAGTGTTTACAGTTTGGCACCTTTATTATGTTCTGCATAGTAACTCCCCCCGTAAAGGTCTTTGTGGGAAGCTATTCCTGCCACAGCATAACTGCCATCAGAACAACCCCTTCATAAACAAGTCACCAATTTTCTGTTTAGCTTCCAGGAGTGCCTCCCTGCATGATCAGATGAAAATGATTACCAGCACAAGAGAGCAGCAGTAAAGTAAATCTAGGATTTGGGAGTGCCCCTTCAGCATCCCCAGTTATTAGTCATCATTAGTTTAGCTTACAAAAGCAGCTGCATGTTTAGAATTGGAGCGTCTGTCAATTCACACAGCATAACTAACTGAGCCAAGTTATGGGCAAAGACAGAACGTCAGTGGTAATGGGTAGGAATCAAAAAACAAAACAGTAATTGCTATGCAAAAAGCTCTAAAAATATCATACTTGCACAGCAAAGAATTACAAAACAGCATGGCTAAACAATCTATATTGGATTCTAATCTCTTTTTTTGCAAAGAAAACACTGAGGAAACCTCAGTAGCAGAGATAAGAGAATTTACAGAAAGTTAACGCAAAAAAAGGACCTATTTGAATTGAACAGTTTTGCCAAATGCAGCCATAGCAAAGGGAAAACAAAGTGTCTTCCACACCTGTATCTGATACACAATGATTTTTGACAAATACAATCTCTTCTGATTTCTGTGTTTGTTCTCCTGATCAGGTTCGGATTTCAGAAGATAGCTGAGTTTCTGATAAATGAAGTAACTTCTTAAGACAGCATAACCCATGTAAACAATATCATGCAAATACACTGCTATCGTCTCCCTTTCCTACCTCCTGATTCTTTCCTCTACAGTGGAAAGGATTCTCTAGACAGCATTCATCCAAGCAAAGACAAGTTGCTCACTGCCTCCACAAAGTTTAAGGAAAGAAAAAGTTTATTTTATGTACTGAAACACTTAGTTATTCTCAATTCCCATTCTATTCTCAATTCCTCTGGTGTCAGTTTAAAAACTTGCAAATATAATACGAGATGAGATATAAGCTCTGAGGGAAGTTCTTTTTCTAGTTAGCCCCCTCACAAACATGTATCTCTAAGAAACAACCTCCAGCGTTCACAATGAGTTAATACTCCAACCTTAGTATAATTAAATTAAAATTCAATTAGCAATGAGACCCAAATTCAGTCTTAATTACTTTACTATCTCTTCCTCATTCGTTCTAGAGGACAAACCTGGTCTGCAGATGATTAAGATGGTTTGCAATGGAGGAAGTTCGACTGTTAGAATCCCTAGTCATTTGTCACAGAAGAAATCCAAAAGGGCTCATTCAGAATTAAAATCTTGCCTCTTGTTTATATGGGGAAGGACTACAAGAAGGTGACATCAAAATCTAGGAAAGAAAAATAAAGTGAAAAGTAAGTCAGAAGTAAGACACAACACATAACATCCACAAAAAAGCCTGAACCACCAACAGCAACTGACACGGCCTATAGCTTCCTCTGTTCAGAGAAACCCTACTCGTATCATTTAACAAGTAGTAATAAGCCCTACACAACTTTCTTTGTCCCAGACTTACTACTGCCTCAGCCAAGGCCTGATGCTGTCTAATGAAGAGAATTTCCAATCTCATGTATCTATAAATCAGTTCTGATACCGATGGCTTCATAATGTAGACAAAACCTTCATAGGCCAAATAAAAATGCAAGAATAGAAACTTCAAACTGCCCACTCCTGAGCACCATGCTCACTCCACATAAAGGGCAAGTATGAGTAAATCCTGTCAACATGCTATTATATGCTTAACTCCAAGTCAAAAATCGGTGACATACACCTCTGATGTGCTACAGAGCGAAGATGATAGAGATGAAACAGTTGTGTTTGTAATAAATGAGGTCATCAATACAAATGCACAAAGGGCACTGCAGTTTTGGCAGTGAATGCTTGCTCCTAATTACTCTGTGATTCCTCTCATTCCTTATTTCCTGAGCACTCACCCTGACACCTTGAATCTGATGAGCAGAGCCAAGTACTCACTGAAATAAATGGGTGTGTATGCTAAATATAAGTACTTTCCTATGTTACACGTTCTTAGAAATCATATACCTGTGAGAGATACTAAATAGATACTAAATTGGACATTCAAATTTAATACTTTTGACCTCTATTTTCAGGTTTTTATAATTAAGTCGACATTGCCTAGATAGGTTCCTGGAAGAGGCTGGACTCTACACAGGGAGAAAAAGAGATAATTTTATTAAGTGTATTACCTCAGTGCATACAAACCCCTGTAATTCTTTGTGCTTTATTTAAGAAATGTTATCTCTTGATGTAGTTTTAGTCTTCACGACTTCATATGGAAAAAGCATCACTGATGTAGAAGTGACTAGAGGTGAAGCCCAAAGTCTGAGTGAAAATAAGCTTACCAGAGCAGGTTTGGAGATAAATATTATCTGCTCAATTTTGCTAAAACAAGGTAACAGCATCAATACTACTATTATCAATGTTTAGTGTTTCCAAATGTATACAAATGCAAAATGACAGAACTACATCAATTTATCACTGCAGTATCAATATTATGTTTACTACCAAGAAAGAAATGGAAGGGAGGAAGCAATAAAACTAGATTAAGATGAACAGCCCAGTGACTGGAGAGACCCTGGGACCACAAAACACGAAACTCTGTCTGCAGTACTAAACATCTACGTTTAGCTAATAACATAATATTGAAATAGGTTTATTTAAGGCATATTTTAAATTCTGTCACAGTGGGATGGGATATAAGGATTTAATTTAGTTTCCAACCTCCCTGAGAGCCTTCCAAGTTCAAGGTAAACCCCAGCATTGAGAATGACAGATGGTTAGTTACAGCCACATAAGTGATACTTCTTTCTTCTCTGAACCTGTAATACCTATTTTCCAGAGAACCCAAACAATTTATTCAGAAACATGGTCTCCAAGCTTCCTGCTATTCTACAAAACATAATGGGGAGCCAAATACTTGCAGTTTCCTACAGGGACTGGAGTGAGAAATTACTTTTTTATATTCATTTAATATCATATCACTTTTAATTCATGTCAGGTTCAGTTAACCATGTAAATAAAGATGTTTATTCACAATATCTAAAACAGATAACAAGATTATAAAGGTATAAAGAAAAAAATTACTCTTCTGAAGTTAAATAATGGAAGTTTTGGGTTCTTCCTGTCAGGATGCCTTGCAGATTTTCCTAATTGTCTGTCTTCCTAAATGATTATGTTATTTCACATGCTTACACCTCAGACTGCAACCTTTATGGAAACTCTTTATCTTTAGACTACCACCACACCGGTGCTGCTACATTCACCACAAGCTGGCAGTCTGGAGCCTTCTCTAGGAATTGCAGTTACTTACTCTTTCTTTTGCCAGTCACCAGATCACCACCTCTGTATTTTTACTCATCACATTACTTGGTTGTTTGTGAGAAGATGTTCTGGATCCAGCTTTCCTCAGATTTTTAAGACCCAATTTCTTGAGTTTCTGGTGTATTTTTGTAAAACAACAAGAACAGAGAAATTCCAGTTATTTCAATCAATCTGTGATATACACCTGTAGATTATATACAGATTCACTGACTGGTTCTCAAGCCACCTAAAAGATAATTTAAGAAATAATTAACTCTAATTAATCTCAACTTCCCTAACCCTCAAGAAAATTTTCAGAATAGGACGTACGAAAAAATGAAGAGGTACAGGGGGGTGATTATAGAAAGCAACATGCAGTGCAAAAGTGCAAAATTAATTCCCAGTCTTTTTTAATTTAGTGTAAAATTTTCAACTATGAATTGTGAAACTCTCTAAAATCACAGCTGTCAAAAAAAGGCAGTTAACAAAGCCACATAGTCTGATATTTAATCTTTCCATATTGTAATAAGCATAACTATGTCATTATTTCATGTCCAACTGTTGCAATTTTACAGCTCTCTAAAAGGCGCTTTATGAGGTGACATATTTCAATACTATATAAATATATATATTCAATAATAACAGTTGTTGCTATCATCACTGCTGTAACTTCCTGCCAGCAGACTGGTGATAGAGACTTCTTAACTAAGCTCTCACACCTCTATGACTGTGTCTAGTTGGCAGATCTAGCCAAGATCAAACTTCAATTGCACTTTGTGACAGTGAAAACCCAGCAAGTGCAAGCAGCTTCACCTGAAATCACTTTGGCCTCCGTCACCTATAGTAACTAATATATATAATATTGCCTGTGTATACATATATATACACACTGATACAGTTGAACACTACCAATAAAAAGAAATTAAAAAGTAATAAGGAACAAAGGACTGCCTGCACACAGTGTAACAACTATTTCATTGGAAGTTTGAGCAGTGTATGAATTAAAAAAAAAAAAAAAAGCCTGACATGAGATTTCCAAAGGAAGCATTAACTGCAACAGATCATTTACTGTATGTTGACTGGCAGAATCCCTTTAGAAAATCACACCAGTACTTAGGTACAAACATACACCTAAGATGGCAGAATGTTGAAGAGTTCTACTATTTCAAATTAAAAAGCTATCAGCTGATCTCTTCATATACTGCCATATATCCAAGCAAAATACTCTTTATTAAATTTGTTCAAATTACAAAAAAAAAAAAAAAAAATTGATGAAAATAACTCAGTCCAAAAAGCAAGGACTTGCTTAAGCACTGTCTTTCTAAACACTGTCTTAATCTAAAATTTAACATATTTTCCAAACCCATACTGTTTACAGCACTCTTAACGTTTTTCTCCTCTTTTCACTCCCAACGGTAAGCAGCGAGTTACAACTACCAACAATTAAGGCAAAGAAAGTGAAATCTATGACTGCCACTGGAAATTTGACAACAAACGTCACAACCACAGCAGATTATATCTCGCTCAGCTCTCCAGATAAATGACATACACCAAAAGGACCCAACAAACCATCCACCTTCATCCTCACCCCACCTGAAAAGCCTGGATCACTCGGAAAGTTTCTCAACTGGAGAAGGCAATCACCAACCTACAACCGAACATCGGAACTGGAGGAGCTTTATCCAGAACACGACCATAACCATATAGCTGGCCACTGTTCCCCTGAACTGACCCAGCGCATTCCCTTCAGCTGTGAACATCCTTCCCTGGGATGCCTGCTCAGGTGAGACTCAAGCGCCACGCCAAAGGCCCCTCCCGAGGCAGACTCAGTACATAAAAACAGCGCCCACAACTAAATCCGCTGTGCGTTAGACCACGCGTACCCATCAAGGTGGGTTTAACTCTGGGTATGAACAATGGAGGCTAAATTCCTGAGAAGGCGAGGGCTGCGCTCGGAACAGCGTGTCCGTGTCCGTGCCCGCTGCAGCCGGCCCAGGAAAGCCTCTCCGCGGCCGGCCCACGGGGAGTGCGAGGCGCCCGCCCGCGGCCTCCGGAGGAAGGCGCGGCCGGCCGGGCAGAGGCCCCGGAGGTCCTTCCAGGCCTGAAGCACCGCAGGAACCGCCCTGAACCCGGCCCACCGCCCTCAGGGCCAACACAGCCACCGCCCTCAGCCACCCCTGGAACGAAGCGGGCTGCAGCGACCAGCGGCCGCGCCCTTGCGAAGAAGGCTGTTGTCGGGCCCCGGCCCGCCTGGGGCACCGCCGGGACGCGGACACGAAGGAACCCCGCAGCCCCCGACCACCGGGGCCGGGGGCCGCCATTTTGCGGCCCGGCGCGCTGACATGTCGCGCGCCGTGCGTGGCGCCGCCCCCCGCGCCTGCGCCCCGCGCCCGCGGCGGCCGAGCCGGGGCAGCTGCTCAGCGCCGCGGCGGCGGCGGAGACAAAGCGCCGGGTAATGAATGGGACGGGCCCGCCCGGCCCTTCCTCTTAACTCCTTCGGGCCCGGCCGGGCGGCGGCAGCGGCGACCTCCGGCTTCCCCCGCGGCGGCCGCCCGGGGAGGTGAGTAGCACTGTTCTGGCAGCGGGAGGGCACCGGCACGGCGGTACGGCTCTCTGGTCCCGCACCCCCCCCTCCCCCTCCCGTGTCCGCCACCGCCGCGTTTGGCCTCAGCGGCCTCGGTGCCTTGCGCGGACGGGGACCTGCGTCCCGGGCCCGGCGGCGCCTTGTCCCTCCTGGGAACGCCCGCGGGACAGCGCCGCTAGGCCGGGGAGGGGGCTTGTGGCGGCGGGGCAGTGCAGGAAGCCGGGAACCAGGCCCGCGGTGCCGGCTCTATTGTCTGCGGGGCCCCGCGGGGGGCGCGGACGGCCCGGTGAACGGAGGTCGCTGGTGCCTCGGGGTTCGGTGCTGTTCCGGGCCGCCCGGCGGGCCCCACCGCCCCCCGGCCGGGGACGGGTGCCCGCCGCGGCGCCGGGTGCGCCCCGAGCCCCCCCGGCATTGTGCGCGGCGCGGGCCGGGCCGGGCCGAGCGGCGGGACCCGCCGGGGCTGAGCGCCCGCGCCCACCTGGCGGGGCCGCAGGAGCCGGGCCCGCGGAGGGAGCGGTGACCATGTGGCCGCTGCCGTCCCGACCCAAGATGGCCCAGGGAGCCCCGGCGTGGAGAGCCCACCGCCCCCCTTAGAGTGCGAACCCGCGACCGGAGACCGCCTCGGGTACAGGCTCCCGAGTCGGGTGCCAGGACCGGAAAGCCCGGGAAATCCTAAAAAGCGTTTTCCCCCGGAGAAACAGGACACGAGGTGGGCAGGCGCCCGCCAGCGGCTTCGGCCGCGGCGTAAGCACCGCGTCTATGCTTGTGTGCGGTGAAGTTCCAGCCATCCCTCCTGGGCAGAGTCGCTCAAGAATGGTGTCTCAGAAAAGTGCAGAATGTAGCTTTCATGTAGTGCTGCTCTCGTTTTCTGCTTGGGGCGTGGTAATTTCTCTTAAAAATGTCTTTTGTAACTTCTAGATCTACACTGAGACAACCGCTGATGTTAGAGTGCTTATGTTAGAGTGCTTACTAGAGTTCTCAGGGTGTCCAATACACTTAAAGTTGTCTGCTGCATATACAGCCTAGTAAAAGTATAAAAATATGTATTGTACTGAAAGGTTAAAGCCTCTTCTGCATTAATGGTTCTATTTATCATTGCTAAGTGTAGTAGACTTAAGCTTTGCAATGTAGGGACCTCTCTCTGTAGTGCTTATGTATTTAAAGCAGTCCTGTCTTGTTTCTGGGGGATTCCTTTGAGAGATTGCAATAATTTAGCGTGAGCTGTCATGCTACACCTGTAATACTAAGCAGCGAAAGCTTTTCAAGGCCCCATAATATGAGTGTACTTTCCAGACTTTCCTTACATGTTGTTGTCTTTATGACCCACTGTACAGTACACTTGTATCTGTTTTGCTTTTCAAGAGCATGAGCGCAGCACTTTTCTTCTAAAGGTTATCTTCAGTAATGCAGTGTTTCACTTTAAGAGCAGGCATGCACCCTTGGGAGGACATTCGTGGCTTTCGTACTGGGGGGAGTGAAGTCTGGAAGACTTTATCAACTATCCCCAAGATACTATGCTGCTACTAGGAAGCCTGTGTTTCTGCAAATACTGGGCAGGGGCATTCTAGTTATTATTCACTATGGAGACTGGTTTTGTAGAGGAAAAAATTCTGTTCAAAACAAAATGCAACAAAACTCTTTGGTGCACATTTAGAAATTTGAGTGCTGTCCACTAGGTATAAGACCAACAGGCGAGGTGCTGACAGTTGTACAGTTGGATATGTGTCTGCTTTAGTACTTGATGTTGCTAGTACCTTGCAGCTTTAACAGATGTTGAGGAATTTTTTCCATAGGAGTTCTCCAGAGCAGTCAAATGTAAGAATTGATTGAGAATAAGTAAAATGAAGTACCTAAGCAAAGCATCTGGGAGAAATGTTTTCTAAACATTTGTACTGTTACATAACAGTAACTCTTTGACTTCTTGTGGTGTAACACCCTCCATCCTTGTGACTGCTCTGCCTTCTTGGAAGCTCCTGGTGAGCCTTGACCAAAGCAGCTGAGTGGTGAAGTGTCCCTTGACTGTATCAGTTGGGCCGCGAGGCACTCCCTGATCGTACCGGAGCTCTGGCGTGGTAAAGGTGGGAAACAAAGGATAAGCAATTACCTCTTGTAGCCTTGGTAAACCATTTACCTGGATGGAGCCCGAGTGGAACGGTACCATTGTTACTGCACTGAAAAGCTTAGTAGTTACTGACTTCATTTATGGTCAGGAAGGAAGGTTACTGATGACCAAAGTCAGTCCTCTTCTGACACTGTAAACAGCAGTCCTAAGTGAGTGTCTGAGCTCGCCTGGACTGAAGCAGTCTGTGCCAGCACCTGCCAGAGCTTGCCAACCCTCAAGTTTGTGGTACTCAAGGACTGTCAGCCCCCATCTCCATGTTCCTCAAGATTGCAACCATTGCCTATAGGGAAATGCAAAGGGCTTTGACATATTTTAGTGAATTTGAGGGGAAATTTTCATAGGAGCCTTTACACATCTAGAAATAGGTGTATACATCATTTACCTGTGTCTATGTGAATTGATTGTTGTGCAAATGTTACTATTTTGAATCCATAGTTAAGTCATTGTTATAATTGTTGTGAAAACTATCAAATCACTTTGTAAATCTTAAAGTAGTCAAGTATTAAGTGCTGCTAAATCCTTCTGCACCCTTATCTTTCCACCCATATCCTTTACATTCTTACTGCTTTTGCATTCACAGCTTTTGTGTAAATAATTCCAAATTGTTTCTTATTTGATCTTCTTTCGTATGCTTTAGTCTGTGTAGTAAGTAGAAGAGTGTACCTTGCCACTGAACTCTGTAAAGTTGCATTTTCACATATCCATATTAAACCCTGCTTTTGCCAATACCTTTGACAGCGTTTCTTTCATGTTTATTTAAAATTGTCCATCCACTAAAGTAGAGTATCCTGTCAAATACTTTTAATAACTAGGTAATATAAAAGGAAGTGGCCTTTGAGCCTGCTGTGTCTTTCTGTGTTCTTCTCCCTTTTTTTCTTGGAATTTGTTCTCTTTGAGTTTTTAGAATCCTAAATACATTAACTTCTGAGAGTTTTTTTTCCTCTGAAAAAGTTTGAGTTAAAGAATATACATGTTGTATTTCCCAACAGCTTGCTGCATTTTATTGCCATTCACAGTGAGGAATATTTACGGGGGAATTTGTAAATTCTGGTTTTTTTGCAGCTCACGTTTAATTTTTTAAGAGTTTCATCTTCAAAGTGAGCATGTTTTGCCATGGGGTTACCACTGTAATGAACAGTTAAAATAATCAGCCATATGCAAATAACATGATGATACATCAATATTGGCTTAGTGTTATATAGAAAAGAATATTATAGATAGTCTAGTGGGGAATTTTGCACCATGTAGAGCAGAGTGTTTAGCTTACCATGACTGACATTTTTTGCTGAAGTAGGAATGATCTTTGTATTTTAGTAGTATCAACATAAATCAATGTAATTTACATTAAATTTGCTTTGTAGTTTACATACATACCTGTTATAGCATATACTTTCAAAATAGACTTCACAAAGGAAGAGTTAGTATATTGCAGATGTGCCTTGTTTTCTGCACATCTTTGGGTATTTACTTTGTATTTCTTACTGGCATCCTCAGTATTGGTCAATTTAGAACTATGGAATTGTTTCATTTCAGACAATTAGTGAAAAAAAATGAGTAGTTCCGTGACCTAATGGTAGCTTTCAAGTGAAATCTAGAGTGTAAAGCTCTTAGGTCAAGAAGTAATAAAAACTAAAACTTTTATCATAATTTTTTGGTACTTTTTGGGGTTGGTTGGTTGTTTGCTGAAGCGAAGAAACTTCTGTCCTAAATTAGTGTGATACATAGTTTAACTATGGTAGCATTGGTTTAAGTTTGGGGTTGTGATTTGGTTTTGGGTTTTGTTGTTGTTTGTTTGTTTGGGTTTTTTGTGTGTTTTTGGTGTGGTTTGTTGGTTTTTTTTTGTGATGAGATAGAACTCAATATGATGGGCTGTTAAAGCAAGAATAGGGAAATTGCTTGATTTTTAAGACACTTATTTTCATTCAAGTGGGATATTCAGGATAAATAGTGTGGTTTTTTTATATTGAACAACATCTTGGAAGGTGTGGTACGAGTCTTCTATAGTCTAAGACTGGTTTTCAGTGGATGTTGACATAAGAAATATTATTATATTACTGTAATCTTTATGTAAACTCACAACCTGTGTGCTCTCTTTAGCAATTATTGTGCAGTTGCATCCTTTCCATTTCTCACGTCTTTCCCTTCTTCATTTGTTGTTTAAGGACCTGTATGATTGGACAATCCCTTTCTGAAGGTTTAGAAGGTTAAGTTTTTGTTACAGCTGTGTGAAAGGTTGTTGTTTTGGTTTTTTTTACCCTGTATCTTCTAGTTTTCATTCACTAGTTTCACACAGAGATGTTTGTCCTATGATGTGTTAGAGTAATTTTTGTTATGACTGTTCAGATTTTCTGTATGTTTAATATAAAAGCCAGTTCTGGGGTTCAGTACTCAATAGCTTGAAAATCAAGGCTGAAAATAGGATTTTTAACAGCTGAACCTTTTAACAATACGTGTTTTGCAATTATTTGCAAAATATACAGTAAAAGATATTTAGTAATATATTTCTCTGGTGTGACAATGATCAAAGAATTTGTGCCTGCATTACCCCAAATAGGTTAAGTGGCTTTTCAATAATTACTCTGATTACCTATTGCTGTCATTCTGTATGCTATTTTCTGAATGAGTGTCTGCCTCTAAATAAAATAATCTGAGATCCAGCTAAAATTACTTTTTCTTTGTTCTTCTCACAAAAATAAACAATCAAGAAAACCCAAACATTAATTTGAATTGAACAAAATGTTTGCCCTGGCTTGAAACTATAGTCATCTTTAATAAATCAAAGAGGGGGAAAATGGCAATGGAAGGGTTGAAGGGTTCCAGTGTTTTTTAAAGACATCAGAGAGAGTAAAGATGCATATTTGTACTTTATTTTGCCTATAGTCTGATGGCTTTGGCACTTGCAAGGAATGTGGGAGAGCCAGGTTCACTTCCCTGCTTTGCCTGAGGAGCTTAATCCACATCTGAGGAGAGTTCCCTAACTGCTCCACTGAGCACCCTGCCTCTGGTGGGTCTGTGTCTCCTTGGCTAACACCTTCCTCTCTGCATACATTATTTAAATGTTGCTGTAATAGGGATAGCTAAAGTATCTCAATAGTCAAATTAGCCAGCAGCACAGTTCTGGAGGTGTTTCAATTGCTTAACAGGCACTATAGGAGTGTTTTAAAATAAAAAATGTCAGTAAGAGAAGTGATATATAGTTCATTTCATGATGCACACTAAGCCAGTCATCAGGACTGTATGCCCTCTGAGAGGTGATCTCCTTCCTAAGGAAAAAAAAACCCCAAAGTGTGGGTATATGTATGCGTGTGTGTGTGTATATAGTGTTAAACATCTCAATCTGATTAAGAAGAGTAATCATTGCAATATAAGACAGAATGCCTTGCAAACTATGGGTTTTCTAAGCTGGCAAAAGGTTTTCTTGGTTTGTTGAGTTGGGTTTTTTTCAGTGTACTGGGGCCTCTGCACTATGGCACTCATGTCTGTATATTGATGAGATCAGTGGGACTGAAGATGCAAAACTCAAAAAATATGTCCTGCCGTAGACTGTTTTGGTCTGTTTAGTTGCTAAGTCAAAATATGTGATCTAATATGCTCCACTTGCAATCACTCCTTTTTCATACACTGGGAATGATAATCTTGTGTTGATCCTATGCTGTTGCATGTTGGTTAATGCACATGGTTGCTGCAGTGTATAAGCAGTATGTTTAGTTTACGAAGAGAAGGTGTAACAAGGTGAATCCTGTAGTGCATGGAAAGGTGTCAGCAAGCTCCTTTGAAATCTTGCATGTAATGTAGACTGTTTTATTCAGCATAAGCATAAAAAAATAAAGCAGAGCTAAAATAAATACAAAAATTTGACTTTTAAATTTTATTTTAGCAATCATCTGAGGGTTTTTTATTATTATTTTTATTTTGCTTTGGAGCTCTAGAAGTGAAAATGTCTGATTTTTCTTGATAATTGTGAGGGCTAGAGATTTGAAATAAGGTGAGAGTCATGTAAGTGCAGTTCCTGGAGATGTTACCTAAAGAGAAAGTTGAAACATCCCGAGTTGCTACTGTGACAATTAATGTGTTTAAAAAATACTAAAAGTAATTACTTTCTTCTTTTCCATAGATACAATCATCTCATTAAGTTTGAGTAGCAAGTATTTAACCTCAAATGGAGCCGCCTGCCTGCAGTGGAACAGATGTGTAAGTTTGTTTGTTTTTCTCAATAAACTGGTGAGCAGCTTGTTTGTTTTGGATTTTGTATCATTATTTTTATTAATTTGAAGGAGGACAATGGAAAAAGGTAATGAATAATTGTATGCCTGTGCACTGACTTGTGTGGAGCTTAATAATTTAGCAGGATGTTTGTATGAATGCCTGAGCTTTAAAAATTAAATTTGGAAGCCTGTATATCTTTAGAGTGTTACAGAAATAGTAACTATTTTATGATTTATGGAGCATCTCTTACTCTGTGGTATCAGCTGGCATATATACATCCTTACCCTGAATTATACGTTTCAAAAGGGGAGGTAACTTAGATGCTGCATTCATCCTGTACTCAAATTACAGGTGTCTTAATCAGATTTCATGTCTTCACTGAGCAAGTTAGTTTTAATACTTTCTTCTAGGGTTTTTGTCTGAAAATATTAAAACTTTATATATTCCATCTGAGCATTTGAATACAGACTTTTTGGAAGCCTGAGGTTCCTGAGTAAGATGCAACAGAGAAAAAATCATTCATGTGAAGATTAGCATTTATATGTGGAGTAACAATAAAGGTTCTTGTATAGTGTTTCAGAGCTTTGTATTTATTTCTTATCCCATCCCCTCTGTGCCCTGAATAAAATAGTTCAATTTTTAAGCCACCTGTGTTATTGGTTAACACGCATGTTAGCAACAGATGGACAAAATGTTTAAGACTGAGAAAATGTTCAGCTAGGAAGTCTTGGTGGGGTCATAGAATCAGAAGAAGGGACCTCTAGAGGCCACCTGGTAAAACCCCTTGCCATGAGGAGGGACATTTTCAACTAGATCACATCACTCAGAGCCTCATCCAACCTGGTCTTGAGTGTTGCCAGAGAGGGGGCATCTACCACATCTCTGGAAAACCTGTTTCAGCATTTAACCATCGTCATTGTAAAAATCTATTCCTTTTATCTAGTTTGACTCTACCCTCTTTTAAGTTTAAACCATACCCTTTTTCCTATCATTACCGACCCTACTAAAAAGTTTGTCTCCATTCTTACAAACTCCTCTTCCTGAAAGGCTAGTCTAAAGTCTTGCTGGAGCCTTCTCTTCTGATCAACCCCAACTTTTACAGCCTTTCCCTGTAAGACTGCAGTCTCTGTAGGAAGAGAAAATTAAAAATATGATTCAGATTCATTCCTTGAAGGAAACTTTTCCTAGGTGACACATACAAAAGATGTGGGAAATTTCGTTCCGTACTAAACCTGCCTGTGGATTGCTCTTCATCAGCCTAAGCAAAAATGAGCTGCTAGTGCTTTCCAAACCCAGAAAAGAGCTGAAGAACAGGAGAGAGTAGTCGTTGTTTGTACCAGCCTCCTAGGTCAGCTTTAGACCACTGTAAAGAAATCTGACAAAAGGGACAGTGGTTTTTTTCCAGAACATCCAAAAGTTCACTCTCCATCTAGTTAATGCTGTGTTCTAATATACTCGTCTCAAGGTCACTGAATGGTTTGCACAGTTCCATTATATGATGTCAAGCTGTAGTATATTATACTTGAAGTGCCTTTCCATTGTGACTCCCAAGGTTAAATGCCTTCAATGAAAATAATCCACTTTAGTATTACCTGTCTAATGAAAATGAGTATCTGGTCTTTGTACCTTCAAGAACTATTTCTTGATTTATAGTCCCATATGAAATAATTGTTGACTGCAAGCTCAGTGTTCTGATAGATCCTTTCTTAATTTGTGATCAAAGCAGCACTCTCTTACAGTGGGTACCCTAAAAACAGATACTTATATAGAGCTGGAGTCTCCTGAGAACAAAGATTCTGCTGTCCAGATGTTACCTTTTCTGTTAAAATTTTAAATTTTGGTAGGTCAGCAATGTTACCAGTCTACATCCTTTAGCATCCACAGAATCCAGAATTCGTCTTTCAGTGCGTATGCTATACAGTAATTTTTATGTGCAGTTTAGATCATTGAAGAAAATCTAGTTCCTGATTAAAAGGATCTAGTAGTATTAAATGTGCCCTGAGAAGGTGGGAGAGAACAAAGCCATGTGAAAACTGTGCCCTGTTTATATCTCACACCCAACTACTGGCTTCTAGCTCATGACAACTTCTCTTAATATAAGTTTTGAAACTGCAAATCCCAGTGATAATATGTGGTATAACTCATTGCAATCATATACATTTTTCTGGTTTTTTACTCTATGTTTCCCCCTCTTTGTTTCATTAAAGGTGAAAACATGATATACATGATATGGGAGCATATGTGAGAAAAAAAAAACAACTGAAAGACAAGAGTGTAAAACTCATTTCATGGGAGGTTGTCACTTGCTGTGACTTGCATGAATAGCTGCTGAAACAGTGGGAAGAATGGGTCAGCTTTCAGGGACTCAGTGTGCAGGTTGTGCTGTAAGCAGCATCCTTGCTTTGGTACTGGGAAAGGGAGGAGATGAGGTTCCGTTTGTTTCCTTTCTTAGTGATTGGGAGTTGACTTCAATGGCTGACTGAACTGTGGGGAGACCATCATCCGTTTATGACGTTTATACCTCACAAAATATTACATTTATTAAAATAATTACTAATAATAATAGAAATCAAGTGAATGGTAAGGGTTAGCCATTTATTTACCTGTTCTTGTACTAACAGTGCTGTGGATCCTGCTCTGAATACAACACCCATGTAGTTGTACTATGTAAAACTTATTTAAAAACCAAGTTGCATTACATTAGTTAAAGCTCATGAAGTGCACTGGTTAGAGTAAGTACTACAAAAAGCTTTTTTCTTAATTTAAAATTTCTTGTATTTTTTGTTCCTTGAGCAAAACCTTATTTGGTCAAATTAAGATCTGTGTATATCAGGAGTTCTTCTATAAATCATTTCTTTTGGGAGAAGAAGCTATTAGAAGGAGCTATTTGTTTGCCTGGGGTGGAAGAGTGTCTTTGTACTTCCTGCAAGTGCTCAATGTGGTGCTGGTGGAAACAGTTTTATTTTCACTTAGCTTGGTTGTCTGAGTCAATTAAGTCTTTGCAAAATATCTCACCTTGCCTTGAAGAAGACAAAGGGAATATATTCCCAAAAGAGGTTGAGAGGAGAATACCTCCTGTCATGGAGGTGATATAGGAACAAGTGAATATGGAGATATGCACACGCATTTCTCTCTCCCTCTTCCCTGTTCCATGAATAGGAAGATTTGTTTTGAGAGGGAGAGAGATGCAATTGTTTTTTAAACTGGGATTTCATGCGAACATGTCAGATGCTTCTGATGAATGTACAGTTTACTTAGAAAATACAGAATGACAAAAAAATACTTGAAAGAGACATAAGAAGTTCACTCCTATCGTGGGCATGTTCATTATGCCTGCATATGATATGGAAGCTTGGTTTTAAAGCTCTTTGTTTTTGTTACAGTTCTTGTACTCTTGTACATTGGCATGGTGGCGAAACTGAGTGTTTCTGAACTCTAATTGCCTTGGATAGTATTGTGAATATTTTTTTCTGTTTTATTTACTAGATTTAGTAAAGAGATGATCTTTTCCTTACTTCAAGAAAAATCAGTTTATTACATGAGGAAGAAAGAAGGTACCCTCAGTTGCAAATGATTCTCCAAAGAAATTTTTCTTCTCTATACCAGGTGTCTTCTAACATGAAATAAAGTTTTGTGACAAAAGAAAGATTAAGATTAGGTTTAAAAAAATCCCTATGAAGTATTTAAA
The DNA here is from genome assembly GCA_017589585.1 of Phylloscopus whistleri. NCBI lineage: Eukaryota > Metazoa > Chordata > Aves > Passeriformes > Phylloscopidae > Phylloscopus > Phylloscopus whistleri. The sequence goes on from JADMLD010000103.1 coordinate 850,018, forward strand.
CTAAAGTTCAAAGTCTTGAAAATATGTTTTTGTGGTTTTGGGTACTATGAATTGTATTTCCTTTCTAACCTTCCTTTGAGTTCAAGCACTCCAGGATGCAAATGTTTTAATAGAAGTGTAGTATTATGTCATGTTACACATACACAAATATTATGTATATAAATCATGGAAAATCTCTCAATAGCACTGTTGAAACTGAGGACATATAACTAACTGGCATCAATATGAGCAGAGAACTGGGTTGATGGGCAGCTATGAAGGATTTTTAAAACAGACATCAGACTTCATCTGGCTAGCATGAAAATAAACACTATGACATGGTACTTGGCAGTTTAACAGATGTAGTTCAATTTATGTATCAGAAAAATCATAGTTGTAACAGGTTAATGTAATATATTCTGTAAAGGACTCAGTTTACATTCTGTGAGGTCTTTTTCCACTTTCTACTTACATGGATGTTTTCAGCAAGAGTTCCAAGAAGACTTGCTACACAAAACATGGTGTGTCTCTCCTAACTGTTTTTTTGTTTTTCATCATCCTGCCTATTCAGCTTTCTTTTTTACAGGTGCCTCATTTCTTACTGTTTGAAATCATTCTTAAAGTGCTTGAAGTTTCACTCCTACTGGATTTAAAGATAGACATTAAACAAAAATAAAATCCACAAAAGTGTATAGTTTTTATTATGTTGCAAGCTAGGAACGTAGAGTAGTCGGTAGAAAAATCACTTGTCCTAATCCTATCCCCTTTACTTTGTCAGCTGTGGGCTGCATGGGAGGAGAGAGAAGAGTCTAATGGGCTATTCAGAGAACTGATCACTGGGAGAGAAGAGTTGTTAGAGGAGCTTTGCTGTGAATTTTCTGATGCTTTTCTGAAAGCAGGCTGCTGTTCTCTAGCAATATGGAGTAAATATTTAGTCTTTTGCCTTTCATTCTTTTCTGACTTACTTATTGTTACTGTGGTTTTGGTTGTGTGCTTTTCTTATTCTGTGATAATACTGATGCATCTTTCCTACAGTGTGCTTATTTTTATCTTCTCCATTTTACCCTTGTGTTGTGTTACTGCAACCTTCATTTGCCCCAAATTGTACAGCATGTGATACTAAAAGCAGCTTTGATGTCCTGCTCTAAAAATGCTCTAAACCAAACAATGCATGCTTCAGCTGTGTAAAAAAAAGTCTTATGCTTTTCTTAAGAAAACTGCCTTATTTCTTGTAACATTAAGATTTTCCTCATTATATCAGCATATGATATTTGTTTGTCAAAAATGATAAAGGATAAAAATATCAAAATAAATGTATAATTTGCTGTAGCAACACTGAACTGATGTGTAAGACTTAGGAAAGTCTTGCTTAAAGTTTTAATGAAGCTATTGCTTAAAACATTGGCATTTTAAGAAATTAAAGATCTGACATTTAGTAGGTGTGAACAATAGCTCAGAAACATATTCTGCAAGTATTGCATGCCTGATAATAAGAAGTAACACTTCAACACTTGAGATAGTTTGGATCCTAGACACGATTTACTTAGTGTGATCTTTTTATGAGTAATTTCTTAGTAGAAGCTGGGACAAATTATTAGCATGTGTAGAACATGCTTTTTTTTTGTCCTTCATTACATTGTGCTGGGAAGTTAGTAAAGGACATGTGAAGGGATATAGCCCCATTTGAGATCTGATGGTATTTTTAGTGCACTAAGGAAAAAAAATAGCAACAATTAAAGGCTTATCAGGTGGCTGTAGGTGTGAATAGTGCTACTAATTCTGGTGATACATAATGTTATGTGTGGTGCTAATGCAACATGCTGCTTTGTTTTTTTACTAAAAGTTGGGAGTGATGTTCTTTTGACCAGGGTGATTGTTTTGTTGTTGTAACTTTACATTTCTATTTTACTTTTAAGATAAATGCTGTTCAAAACCATGTGGAATGGGGATTTCTGTGCTATGGGCTTTAGCATGTTTAAGAGTGTTACTTAAGTCTAGGTGGTGGAGGATGATGCTTCAAATAGATATATGCTTAGTACATTGGCAGATAAATTATGAAGATTGATTTCTCCAGAACTAAGGTTGAGCTTTGACTCAGTACTCTTTATCAGACACCTGCTTTATTCTTACACATGCTGTGCAATGAGCCTGCATCATTAAGTCTGATGAAACGTTTGGGTACTGAGCCTGTTTACAAAACCCGGTGGGCTGAATGGGAGCTTCAAAGTTTGTTACAGAAGCCCTCCTATTGAGTTACAGGAGGCAGAAAGGACCTCTGTGCTTTCTAAACTCCTTCTCAGAGGGGAGCCTTGATGTGGCTGGATCGAGTCTTGCTTCAGACTTTTCAGTGGTTTTTGTCTAAAGGATTATAGAGTTGTAACTGAACCTTTATACAACTTTGTCCTGCAGAATTAAGGATGGCAAACCATATATATTTATATAAATATATATGATCTATTATGATAATGATTAGATACAAATAATTTACAGAATTATTTACTACACAGTACAGAACTGTAACAACTATTATGATACAGTGCACTATGAAGCAGTTGTATTGAAGCAGTTGTATCAAAGCTGGCAAAACAATTAAGTAGATTGATGTTTCTCACCCATAACAATGACCTTGGGCAAATCTCTTTAGCTCAGCCTCAAGGAGTAAGAGGAGTAACCTTGAGGGATGTTCCCCATTCAAGGGAGGAATCTCCATATATACACTCCAAGAAGGCTTATGTTGGAAGATCCTGCATTAAAATCTGGGACTGGGCTTTTATAATATAAAGTGACTGATGATGGTCAGATGTCTCCAGCTGTGTCAGCTCAGCAGCTTTGGATGAGTTATCAGTAGTATCACTTGTTTGTTCATTATCCAGGAACAGATCTACCACACCTTCACCTCACTATCAGGATGTTTAGCATTGGGACTGATGAGTCAGGCTGGTTTCAGCATTATTCAACACCAAAAGCAGCATGATGCTCCCTTCTTCATTTACCACCAGGTTTGCAAACAGGGCACTGGGCATTGTTCAAGTTGGTTTACCCCATTCCAGGCAGAGCATCCTGCTACACCACTAAACAGGGATACCAGAACTAAATGTCGGGCTAGTGTAAATAATATACATGCTAACTTGAACACCCTTATTTCTATCACACTTTAATTAATATGAAATGCATAATATTGTATAATAGTAATGTAGCATATTTTAAAAGCATTATCAATTATTTTAAGAAGTTTTATAATTGAGGATATATGAGTATTAGAACTGGATCCTCTTTTTTAAAATAAATATTACTTAAAAATATATCTTCATTTCCACTTTGTATCTGTTTCAAAGTATTTTTTTAATGATGCTGATTTGGAAATCATATTGTTTCTCATTAGTTTTACCACTGTCATGAATTATTTTCAACTTTTTACATGTTGGAGTACGAGCCAGTGTAGTTCTGTGCAGAGGGAGCTGGCATGCATACTGTGTTGCAGATGATTTAGGTTTTGAGATGGAAATATTGGTACAAAGATGGAGCTTTTAGTTTTGAATCTTTTCTGAGGTTTCAGGAACTATTTGAAAATTATTAGTAAACAGCATCCCATTGACTTTCCATGTTTACAGCAATAAGAGAAGAAAACAGCTCTACAAATAAAAACATCTTTCAAGAGTAAGAAACTAAATTTGAGGAGTTTGAGTTTGTACAGTGTTAGGTGTTTTCTGCGTACGTGTTACATTTTAAGTCAATGCTGTCCATTTAACAATAGTCAAATGACTAAAATTTTTACTTCTGAGCTGTTACCTTCATGAATTATTATTAATTTAGAAGTGGCAGGACAAATAGAAAACATAGAGAAGAGTCCACTAAACCAGAGAAGTGTAACTTGGCCCTAGCAGATGTTTTACTGTTTAAAACATCTGTGTTTAGAGTAAAATTATTTGATGTTTTGTGGGGCAAGAGGCAAGAAAAAGGGGATTATTTACATTTAGTGGCCATTTTTATCCTTTTAATCTCTGCTTCAGCTAAATGCCTGCATTTGTAATTGGAAGTGAAGAGTGTAACAGTGACTGTTACACTCAGCTTTCTACACCTTGCTTTTTTCTCTGCCTGCAGTAACTGATTTAGGCCCCAGCTTACACCAAGCCCTGAGTTTTCCAGTAACATGAAGGGACATGAGTGATCTTTATACTTCAGCAAATCAGAGGTCCCTGTGTCATGTCCTGACAAGTAGTACGAGCGCACAGGGGAGCTCACAGAAGACTATTCATGTCAACAAGGAGCAGTGGTGTTCAGTATTGGTGGTGCTGTTTCCACTCTTCATTCCTTTGTGTCCAGATGGAGCATTTGTGGTTGTGGATGTGAGAGGGCGTTTTACAAGTTGGAGAGAAAAACCCTTGTAAAACACAACAGTTACTGGTTTTCATAAGATCTGCCTTTCAGGTGACTTAAAAGTAATGGAATAGTAAAGGTGCCACATCTTTTCTCTTCGAGCAGTTCTCTACAAATCATACTTCCCATGAAGTCCAGAATGACTTATTTCTTCTATTAAGCCTGACTTTCTGTACTTTATTCAAGATTAAAGTATTGCATACCTTTAGTTCATGCTTGTACATCTGTGCCAATTCCTGTGAGCTTCTGTGAGACTTGAGACTAGGACCCACCTTGTTTCAGTGTGATTATCATGCCAATTTTGCATTTCTAATTCTGTATTTTGATTGATCAATATCTTACACACCTCTCTAGTTTCTTACAGGTGAGCTAGTACTGATACTTTGTCATAGGAAATTTCTATAGAAAAAATGCACTCTTCTTAGTTTTCCTTCTTTGAAAAGCAGTAAGGTTCATCTGGACTATAAATTTATATAAATACATTCTGCTTATTTGTTTAGGATTTTGGATGTGTATTCTCTGGATTTTGAGAGGGTTTTTTGTGTGTGTGTTTCTGTTTTGTTTGATTGTTTTGCTTTAGCAAATATTCCTTAATTAGCATAGTACCTGGCATTGCAGTTGAAACAAATAATTTCTTAAAGTATGTGTTTCGTATTGCTTGTTCTTAGGTATTCCTAATGTTGCCTGTACGTTTCCAAAAATAAACAAGATTAACGCTATTGTAAAACTGACATCCGTTTGTGCTGCTAATGAGCTTTTATGTACATCTTATGCTTAAAATCTGTCACTACTTTTGATTTTTTTTTCAAACTAGTAAATGCTTTTACTTTCACTGTCTCCACATTTCACATCTTTCTTGAAAAAACTGCTCTTGCATTTTGCAGGTGTGTCTTTATATTTACACTACTGCTCTTCAATAATAATGTAAATTTTTTTTGTTTTAAACTACTTTTTCTAGACCATTATTTCCACCAAGATTCTGTGATATAATCAAGTTCATGATTATCATCTGACTATTCAATCTAAAATTGTGTAAAGCTTATGGGCCACGCTGTGCTTTACAAAAAATAATCAGCTTATGGTTCAGTGTTCTTGCATACTTTTCATACTTCTCTGTGTTAATGTATGTCTCTGCAACTCTGAGACACCAGTGTTTTATTTTTTACCTCCTTTCTTCAGCAGTGATTTCTTCTGGTCATGGCAGTTTTCTGTGGCACTCAAAATCAGTGACATTCTCCAGACATTTCTTGTCAACCACTGTGTGCTTTCAGTAATCCCATTTTGAATGGAAAATCCTATAAAATGTTTCTGTAGGCTTCTTACAACAGCAGACTACTGCTCAGGTGCTAATAGTCCAGAGTAGTGCATTTGAGTACATAGTTGTTCTTTAGGTCTATTATTTTCTTTGAAGATTGTTTTGTTGCAAGGTGACTCTGTATCTCATTGTGGAGATTTCAAAAGCATAAATCACTTTGAGCTAACTGCCAATAGCTTTTTGTACCTTTGAAAACATTTTCCTTCTTGAATATCCTCTTTGTTTAGCAGTAGTCCTTAATTTTGAATAGCTTGAGTCCAAGGGTAAATAAGCTATGTAAACGTGGTCATAATCAAATTCATACTTTGTTTTAGATGACAATAAAGTTTTAAAACAGCCTCTTTTCTTTCTTACTAAAACAGATTAACTCTTACATAGAGTTGGCATGGGAAGAGGAGATGAAAAACATTTTTGTTTCTAACCCTGACTATTCCGCGGACTGTATTCTAAAGAAAGTTTCAGTTGAATGTTCAAGGGTGTTTGAAGGGAAGGGTTTGACTTAATTTTACAGTGTGATGTAACATCATAACACAGACTCAGAGAATGATGGGTGTTGGAAGGGACCTCTGGAAATCATCTAGTCCAACTCCCCTGCTAACACAGGTTCAGCTGGAGCAGGTTGGACAAGATCCTTGTCGAGTTTGGTTTTGAAAATCTCCAAAGGAGACTCTACAACCTCTCTGGGCAGCCTCTTCCAGTGCTCTGTCATTGTCAAAAGAAAAGATTTTCCATGTATTCAGATGGACCCTCCTGTCTTTCATGTTTGTTCTAGTTAGGTTTCCTCTAACCAGACTGCACTGCTGATTGCAACCCTCTGAGCTCTGCCATTCAGCCAAGTTCTTAAAGCAACAAAAGTCATTCTTAGATGTTTAAAGAAAATGGAAAAAAAACCATTAAAAATCTTCTAAGGGGCATCCAACTTTGGGGATTTCCCCAGAAGTGATTGTATCCTCTAATCTCAGCTATTTCTGCTCATTTCTAGAAGGCAACAACAAGGCTGAGAAAAATATTTATTATGTAGCCATAGACCTCTAACAGCCATAAAGTGGACAAGATATAAATAATTTTTTCTTGTCTTACACTCAGTCATAAATAAACTAAAATAGTGTCACTGACCAGAGTCTGTAAGTGCTTTTTAACACTTCTCATAGCATAATAACTCTGTTAACAGCATGCAGGCATTTTCACAGCTAAGCATAATTATGGAAATAACATGTAGCTGGAAAGGGAGACCTAGGTTTAATTGCACAAAAGGAGGACAAACACCATGTGAATCAACAATTCAAGCAGTAAAACCTGCAATCAAAAACCAAGAACACAGAAAAATCAGGAAAGATTTTTGGTGGACCAAGAACAATTTTTTGGGAAATGAAGATAATAGGGGCAGGAGCAGATGAGATTGCTTCCCACTTTTTTTTTTTTTTTTTTTTTTTTTTGTGGAGGAGAGTATGAATATTAAAAACACGCAGAGACAGCAAGGAGAAATACGGAAGAAAGAAGTCTAGCAGCATCGTTCCTGCTTCAAAGTCCAAGCAGCTCCCTCACCTCTTCACCTCAGCTTCAGTAACTAAGACTGTCAAGGACCACAGCCATCAGTATTTAACTGCATGGCATCAGCTCAGCGGTATTGTGTACTCAAAGCTAATTTAGGATAAGGTGATTAGGGCCTAAGTGTTTGAATATGTAGTGATAATGGCTGATAATGATTAAGAACTTAGCCACCGGCAATGTGTTGTTAATGAATGTCAATCTAGTTAAGTGTGGTTATAAAGTTTGCAACTGGTCTTATTTATCAGGTTTTCAAATCTTCCCATCACAGCTACCTTAAGCTTCCCTGTGTTAAGCAGTAACTGCTTATCAGGACAGAGGCAATTGAAGCATCTCTGCAGATTTTTCTGTTTAAAGCCTAGAATTGGTTTTGCATAGTTGAGAAATTATAGGAATCGCAAGATAAAGATGTGATTACCTGTTTTGAGCCAAGAAATTGCACACAGCTTCATCAGACCCTGATGCCAGTGGATATCCATTTATTTGGTGTGAATCTAGCTAGGAATCTGTAATGTCCTTACTGTAACTTGGCACTTCCATGCATAATTTATGTTCTGTAAGCTCTGCATCAAGTCACTTGCTTGTGAGCCTTTCTATTCTGTGATCCTAAGTCACAACAGCTTATTATATTTTCTTGCTTTTCTTGTTTGCAGTACAAGCTCCAAATTCACAGCTTAGATCAAAGTAGAGATGAAACAAAAATCCTCTTGAATTGATTGCTATTAAAAAAGTTGACTGTGTTACACTCTCTCTCTTGTCCCAGATTCACATGCGTTCCTATCATCAGTATGTGTGTGATCACTAATTTCTGTTTCATTCAATTTTATACTGAGTCATGTAAATTTAGTCTGGCTGCCAGAATTGTTCTTAGATGTGATTTCACAAGCCAGTGGAAAGTCCTGTGTAGTGTAATTTTTTTGTAGAAATCTAAGGTTTTTCTTTTTCTTCAAGTATTTCCCTTCATTGTTCACGCTCAACCCTCATATCTTTTGGAATCTGGAAATATATATTTTTTTTTCCCCAAGAACAAGAAAGAAAGGCAAAAATACTAAAACTGACACAGAAAGAAAAGCAGAATTGTTCCCTACCTCTTAGCAAGTTCAGACTACTCCATCTCCCTTTTCTTAAAATACCTGCAGTAAGATCATTGCCCCTCCTTTTCCCTGCCTCTTCCCTTGCACTGGAAAAGAAAGGAAGTTGCCACGATGATAGGCTGTCCATAAATGAGAAATCCACAGAAAGTGAGTGTTTCTAGTTTCTCTTTTAAACAAACCTCAGAATAAAATTAGTTAAAATAGGTTACAAAGCTAATATGACATTGATCCTGATACAGGGGGAAATGTCAGTGTGAACATAACAGCCTTTTTGATGTGTTTTGTGGCTATGGCTAATTTTACCATTGCTGAAATCATAGAATATGCTGATTTGGAAGGGACCCATGAAGATCATCAAGTCCAACTCCTGGCCCTGCACAATATACTCCAAGAATCACCCCAATTCTTCCTGTTTTAGTAACACATAAAAATTGTGTAAGTTTTTAAAATAGTCAATTTAAATTTGTGTTTTGGCTTCAGCTGTGGAGAAAGAGTTCCATAAAATTTAGTTTGCAAAAATTGCAATGCATAGTGTAACATCACCAGTGTGGCCAAAAGTGTTTGTTATCTTGAATGAAGGCATCAATAACTGCATTAATGACACAGAAGAATAAATGAGAAAGGGTTTGGCAAAATCTAAAATTCTAATATAATTGCAGTGTAAAAAAAAGTCACTGATAAATGCAGACAGCTTCTTCATATTTGTGAGGGACTAGTTCTAGTTTTTGAGGCTGCTCTTGCCCTTTTGTATGCAACTTTATATGCAACTTTAAAAACCTATTCTTTGTACTGGAACTGGTGGTGAAGAATCTTTACTCACAACTGAAATCAGCTGTCTGTTGTAAATGGGCTTTCTGGTGTAACCTTTGGGCACGTGAGGGACTTGAGCTGGCAGTGCTGCACAAGGCACCAGCATATGCAACTCTGTGTGTCTTTGCTTCTGAGTGATGTTGCTACACTTTTGGAAGACCTCTGTGTCTGTATAGCATTTATATAGCTCAGTTGTCCTAAATTAAACATTTCAATTTTTAATCATGAAACTTTAAAAGTAGCTTGTTTCTATAGCATGTTGTTGTCTGGGACTGTTATGGCATGAATACAAATGTGTGACTATGGTCAGAGGAAGAGTGATTAGTCTGACAGTGCTGAACGCCCTTACAGAGGTTACTTGGTTTCTTTTTAAAGAGTGCTGTCAGTAATGGTGGGCTCACATGTACAGAACTATGATATAACATTTGGTTTGAAGTACATATTTCTGTGCTAACATAATTAAATGCCCAGTTGTGTTCATATATATTGGTATAGACACATATAAAAAGTATATGGCGTGTGTACCATATACTATGGTGATATGTATAGATATGTATGAAATCTGTGATATGTATGATAGATGTGTGTGTGTTTATTTTGGTACATGTATGTGCATGCAGTGGTTGAATGATGATGTAGGATGAGGCATAGGTATGTGCATGTAAATATGAAAGTGATGCTCTAGATTTTTGTAAAAGTTGAACCGCAGCTGCATGTGAAGACATATATTTGCCCACAGTAAATGTATTGAGTAAATGTTGGGCTTCTTCCTTTTTTTCTTTTTTTTTTTCAATAGTACATTGAATTGTTTTTATCTCAAAGGAGAAAAAATGGGTTGCTTTCATTTCACCTTTACTGTAGTTCTTTAATATATGTTAGTCAACTTTATCTTCTGGTTTTTTTTTTTTTTTTGTAGATGGTGTAAAAGAATCTCAGTTGCTCAATCAAGATGCACAGAATGGCTTTCTTCAACAAGAAAATAGAACATTCATTTTTTAGGATTATATCTACAACATGAAGCATTTAGCAGTAGCTGTCTTTGAGAACATTCATCTATGACCTGAAATGTCCTGATCCTGGGAAAAAAATGAGACTCCATTAATTAAGTCTATAATTTTTAAATGCATTTTCATGACTAATTATATTTGCTTATGCACAACGCAGATACAGAATTCATAAACCAGAGATTATTTTAACACATGCACACATTTTGTTTTACATTCAGTATACAAGATACATAATTTTAATCAAATTTTAAATAATCTTTTAAATTATCTATATTTATTAATAAATGAAGTCTTGGCAAGAATTTATCATCCATGGACATGAGTAAAGCAGATACCCCCAGAATGGATGATACTTTTGTATTGGGTAAAATCAATAACTTGAAAGTAGAGCAAGAAGACGACAGCATTAACTGTACTCTAGAAAGAACGGATATAAAGATAGAACAAGATGATTTCAAACATGCAGACAGCAGTGATGAGCAAGAAGACAAAGAAAAGAACTTCATTACCAACAACCCTGGCAAATATTTGTCTGCAGAAAATGAAGATGATTATGGATCTCTTTTTTCTCAGTATAGTAATACGCTGTATGATGTAGCAATGGAAGCTGTGACACAAAGCCTCCTTTCTAGCAGAAATATAAGCTCCAGAAAAAAGTCACCTGCTTGGAACCATTTTTTTATATCTCCTAGAGATAGCACTAAAGCAATATGTATGTACTGTATGAAAGAATTTAGCAGGGGTAAAAATGAAAAGGACCTGAGTACAAGTTGTCTCATGAGACATGTGAGGAGAGCACATCCCACTGTACTAATTCAAGAAAATGGAACTATGCCAGGTATATCTTCCTTTTCTTCATCTACATTACTGCTGCCACCTCAGTCTGCAGATGTTGGAGATCTGAGTTCTATGTTATCCCCCATAAAACTGGTCAAGAAAATGGCTTCTAAAATACCATCTCCAGATCGAATAATAGACGAATCTGTTTCTATTGTTTCTTCTGAAGAAATATCAGACCTCTCAGTTTCTGAAAAGTGCAGCAAAGAAGAAGTCATGGTTGGTTCATCTCCACAGCAAGCCAACAACCAATATGATGACACTGTTGAGAATGTAGCAGAAAAAACAGTTGTAATTCCAAAGAGTGCATCAGGTTCTAGAAGGAGATCTGCTGTCTGGAAACACTTTTATTTGTCACCTCTAGATAATTCTAAAGCTGTTTGCATCCATTGCATGAATGAATTCAGTAGAGGAAAAAATGGAAAAGACCTAGGAACGAGTTGTTTAATAAGACACATGTGGAGAGCCCATCGTTCCATTGTCCTGCAAGAGAACGGGGGTGGTACCAGCATACCACCTCTCTACACTGCACCTCCTACTCTCTTGCCATCTTTACTACCATCAGATAGCGATCTGAATTCTATGTCATCCTCTCCGGGAAAACTAATGAAAGAACCAACTTCTGTTTCCTCTTCTCCAGACAGAATCTCTGAGGAGATCCATACTAATCTCACTTCTGGAGATACTCTAGTGGAAGATTCAATGCTGTCATCTTCTGATGATATAGGTGAAGTCTCCTTTGTTTCATCTCCTGAAAAACAGTGTGAGGGATTAGGTCCATTAATATTTGAACCTACTGCTGTGTTTCAGCAAAATAAAAGGATTATGAAAAGGCTTAAGTCAGAAGTCTGGCACCACTTTTCACTCTCACCTGCAGACAGTCTAAAAGCAGTATGTAGATACTGCAGTTGTATGATAAGTCGTGGTAAGAAAGGAGATGTGGGCACAAGCTGCTTAATGAGACATCTATACAGACGCCATCCTGATGTAATAGGAAACGAAAAGAGCTTTCTCGATGTGAGTTTGGCAAATTCTCCTTACGCCACATTGGCTTCTGCAGAATGTTCATCCTCAAAGCTGACTGACTTGCCTACAATGGTTACACATGATAATCAAATTATATTTCCTGTTAATAGTAAGAAGACCTCAAAACTGTGGAATCACTTTTCAATTTGTTCTGCAGATTCAACGAAAGTAATATGTACACACTGTGGACGTATAATAAGTAGAGGGAAAAAGCCAACAAACCTAGGCACGAGTTGCCTTCTAAGACATTTGCAGCGGTTTCATAACAATGTATTGAAAACTGATGTCCCAGAGACTGTATTATCCTCATCTACGGATAATCACATGCCACTCCGCACAGAATTACTAGGATCTTCAAATTTTGATGAAACCAATGACAAGTTTTGTGACTCTCACCCAGTTGCCAAAAAAATCACAAGTCTTGTAGCCGAAATGATTGCACTTGACCTTCAGCCATATTCTTTTGTAGACAACATTGGCTTTAACAGGCTGCTTGAATATTTGCAACCTCAGTATTCTTTACCTTCTCCATCTTACTTTTCCAGGACAGCAATTCCAGATATGTATGATAATGTAAAACAAATAATTATTTCACATCTTAAAGAAGCTGAAAGTGGAGTGATCCATTTTACATCTGGAATATGGATGAGCAACCAAACACGAGAATATCTAACCCTGACTGCTCACTGGGTAACATTTGAGTCTTCATTTCGACCACAGTGTGAGGATTACCATTGTTCAGCACTATTAAATGTATCACAGATTGATTGCGACTACAATGGAATCAGTATTCAAAAGCAGCTAGAATACTGGTGGGAAACGTGGATTACTTCCATTGGACTTCAGATTGGGATTACTGTTACTGATAATCAGAGTATAGAGAAAACTTTAAATGAAGGTGATCATTCAAGTGTACAATGTTTTAGTCACACTGTTAATGTAATTGTAAATGAGGCTATTAAAAGCCAGAGAATGGTTCAGAATTTGCTTAGTATTGCAAGAAAGATCTGTGAACGCGTCCATCGATCAGCAAAAGCAAAAGAGAAGTTAGCTGAGTTGCAAAAAGAGTATGAGTTGCCTCAGCATCAGCTAATACAAGATGTTCCATCCAAGTGGAACACGTCATTTCATATGCTTGAACGTCTTATTGAACAGAAAAGAGCAATTGATGAAATGTCAATAGAGTGCAGCTTTCGGGAGCTCATAAGCTGCGATCAGTGGGAAGTCATGCAGTCAGTGTGTCACGCTCTCAAACCTTTCGAAGCTGCCAGTAGGGAGATGAGTACACACATGTCGACTCTAAGCCAAGTGATTCCAATGATTCATATACTTAACAGGAAAATAGAAATGCTATTTGAGGAAACTATGGGCATAGATACTATGCTGAAATCTTTGAAAGAAGCTATGGTGAGTAGATTGTCCTCCACACTTCATGATCCAAGGTACATTTTTGCTACGCTTCTGGATCCCCGGTATAAAACATCGTTATTTACAGAAGAGGAGGCTGAACAATATAAACAAGACTTAATCAGGGAGCTGGAAATAATGAGTTCTACCTCAGATGATGATAAACCTGTTTCCAATGGATGTGATATAGGTTCACCATCTACAAATTCGTATGGGGAAGATAATCTTTGGTCACTCATGGGTGACATGAAGAAAACGAAAGACCTGAAAGAGAGAGCAAAGTTACCAGAGGAAATGGTGCTTTCTTACTTGGAGGAAGAAGTGCTTGAGCATAACTGTGATCCTCTAACTTACTGGAACTTTAAGAAGTCATCTTGGCCAGTACTGTCAAAACTAGCTGTCAGGTTCTTGGGTTGTCCACCAAGCATTGTTCCTTCAGAGAGATTGTTCAATACATCCAATGAAAGCAACAACTTTAGTCAGTCAAGGTTAATGATTGAACACTTTGAAAAGCTTATCTTTTTGAAAGTGAATCTTCCTTTAATATACTTCCAGTATTGAAACTAATGAACAAACTGCTAGACTAAATCTATTGTTGCTCACTGGATATTAACTATCTATAACTTGGATTTTTAAATTGCTCCAGTAGGGGCCATGTATGACATCTAATCAGTGACTATAATTCCAAATTTTAGGTTCATTTTTTTCAGCTTTCAATATGTCTACATGTGCCTTATTCATAGTACTTCAGGCCAGATATTGTATATATGTTTTTTAAAAGTTCACACTAGAGATAGCCTGTCTCGTCAAATTATACAAAATTATGTAGGTTTTAATCCATAATTGTAAATGAACTTTTAAAAGCTCAGTCATTTGTTTTAATAGAATGGCAAAAAAAAAAAAAAAAAAAGATGTAAACAGTTCTATTCTGTAGTTTTTTATTCAATTATTATGTAAAAACCATAAACCAGGTACTGTATTTTAGTTGAACATTGCTTTAATTGCAAGAAAACAGGTTTTGTAGTTGTCAAAAGAAAGCTGTACGTGAAAGACGGGGTTCAAGCTGTCTTTTTATCATATGGTGTTTTTAACTGCAAGCCCTAAAGTACTTAAAGGATTCAGAAGAGTTATTGAGGAAGATGTGTTTACAGGAGACTGTTGACTTAATATCTGAAAATAAATCTTAAATTTAACATGAGATGGAATGTCAGTTATACAGCAATCGGTAGTAAAACTTCCCATTCTGGGTTCTCCTGTTCAGGTTTTACATTTTAAGTGAATTACAGAAATATTCTGGGTATTTATAAAAGGTCTTTGGATTTTCTCTCAAAGTTTATGAATTAATGCTTGTTATTTAATGCCATGTACAAAAAAGGCAAGAAACTTACCATGAAGATTCTAATGTCATTCTGAAGCCTTTTCTAATCTTTAGTGCATCAAAAGTATAAGGTCCCTATTGTAAAAACTGAGCCCTTACTCCTAATGTAATTTCAGTTGTGTAGAACAGCCTCTCTTAAAGCTCCTAGTACAGAAATAACTGATCTTCTGGTTTTCAGTAATAGCCTTATGGATATGGTGCACTGCTTAGAACTTTATGTAGTAGGGTTGATTCTTAACTGTTGGTGTCCATCAGGCAAATGGGATATAGAGCCTTTAAAACTTCAAATAAGATGGAAAAAAAATAGCCAGCATTTTAATTTGAAAGGAACATTCTCCTTAGTTTAACTCTAGAAAGATTCATCTTTTCATTTCAGTTTTCATTGAATACATTTTTGGGAAACAAGTCATCATTTGCCTATGACCTTTTAGAAAAGTTATAGCTTTGTTAAAATACTCTACCTATGCCTAATCTAATTTTGCATTTACTATGTTTTAGTGTATTTATAAATGGTGAACTCAGTTTCTGAAATTAAACATTTTATTTGCAATTTTCCAGTGGTAGTCAACACTGCCTTTTTTTTCAGATGGATTTAAGACAACCATTGAATAAAAAATAATTCAAACAATTGTAATCATAAATATACCACAGAACAAGCTATGTGAAAAGATGGGTTTTCAATTAAGCTCTCTTTGGACTTGAGCCTGGATTCTGCTTCATTTTCCAAAACCTGTTTTAACCTCAGGAAAATTTGTTGAATTACTTCCCAAGTGGCTCTGGTTTCCATGTGTAGTTTCTCTAAACATTTTACTGTTTCAGGTATTTCAAGTGTTATTCCATCATGTTATGTTTATACCTGTACTGTTTGAGTAAATTACTACATAGTGTACTTGGGAAAGACTAATAGTGCTTTTTTCCCTGCAGTATTTTAAAAGATAATGTTTACTTCTATCAACAGTCAGCATCTCTTTGTTCTTCTAGGGTTAACTGAGAACAGCACACATTTTTTTCTGAAGTAATAAAACAATTTGTTCTAGTTTATATATAGCTGGAAGTAGGTGAGTTTGAGGCGGCTTATTGGGAAACGTTTAAATGGTTACTGGTTAATTATTATCTCAATTTTTTCTCCTACATTTTAACTGTGAATATAACCTTGACCCTTGCAAAGGAGATTTTTAATCTCTCCAAACCAGTGGAGAGAGGATGAAAAAACCACTTTTCTCACTCAAGGCTTGAATGTAAATACAGCCTGTGACTTAAAGCATTGATCCTCACATCAAATGAGGAGGAATGCTGGCAGTGAACAAGCTCACCTGAAAATCACAGTTCTCTGGATGCAAGCATCTTGGCTCCTCTGAAGGGAGTCTGCTGTAGCTCCTATCCCTGTGGAAATTCCCTGTGTGGACAGTTGTAGCAATGGCATTTTGTCACCTCAAATCTGTTTCTTAGTCATACAGATAATTAGTTGTATAGTCATGCTTTTTGTCAAAACTTCCTGAGAAGACAAGAACTAGTCACTATTTTTAAATGTAAAATTCGAGTTGAAGTTAGTTTATTTTATACCTGTGGTTTCCCTTTTTCATTTTGGTTTTGTTTGGATTTTTGAAGGGCTTAGTTTGCAAGACCACACTGTTTCAGTGTCAGCCTTGTTAAGAATTAAAGGCTTATGTTAGAATTCTTTTAAAGATAAAATGCAGGCCCAAAAAACCTTAAAATTGAAAAAAAAATTAATTCTTAATAAGGGAAACTGAGAACATAAAGTTGCTCTTTTCAGTTGTCAGCCTTGATCCTTCTATAGGAGTTACAGCAGCATCTCCTTCAGATCAGGCACTGCTGCCTGTGAGAAAAGAAGGGTTGAAAGGTTTCATTGAAGCTTGAGGTAAGTTATTGAGTGACTGTGTTTTGTGTTGGATTTGCCTTATTATTTTTAATGTAAATTCCCAGTGATTGCTAAAATTTTATGTTTTTACAACCCTTCTCATATTTTTAATACATAAGACGCCCCCTATTTTTACAGTGCTTTCCCTCAGACTAATAAAGCTGCAAACAGTGGGAGTTCTCACCAACCTGAGTTTGTGCTGCACCAATCACTGTGGCAACAGACACTGCCCTACTGCATAATATGGTGACCCTGCAATAGTGATACTTAAACAGATGCTTCCAGTACATTAGCAACTTCAGAAATGAATTTATTAAGCAGACATTTTTTCAGTGTTAGCGTAGAAAGTGAAGTGTAGATGATACTTGGTCATAAAAACCTTAAAGCTTTTGCTTCTTTTAAAAGTAAGCAAGTGTAACAACTATACATTGCATCAAGAAATAGTTTGTAGTAATAAAGGTAGTAAAGGGAAGAAGTTGAGATCTGCAACAGTCTTTTCAAAGTACTTAGGTCTTGTGAAGGGTATAATAATGGAAGTATCTATTGAGATGTATATTATGCATCAGAAACCTGAGATAATGCTTCCACCACATTTGCTTTTAATATGGCCTCTTTCCTGCCCACCAAGTCCAAGTGAAAAAAACATGTTTGCAGAATTTACTCAGGGAGTATTTACTATGAATACTCATAGCTTCCCTTTGCTCCCCAAAAGTAGCTTCTGAATTTATAAGGAACTGAAATCTCAACTAGAGCAGTGTAAAGGCCAGCATAAGGATGTAACTGATTGAATTGATGACAGCTCAGAGTAGGTGTTTACAGTTGTTGAGATCTCTCCCTCAGACTTTTTTTTTCCTGCCATTATTCAGAACTGACAATATTAAACTTACAGTTCAGTACCTCCAAGCACAGGAAAACTAAATACACAAATATATAATACATAATTAAAAAATAACACTTTCTAGTTTCAGATTATTTCAAATTTATAAACTAAGCATTTTACTCTTTCACAAACATATTCATCTTTTGCTTTATTCTTAGCAACAAGAAAGAGTGATTCTTTACCTTCTTGGTTTCATTGCAAAGCTGACCCAAAAGTGATTTCATAAAATGAGTATGCCAACCAGAAATAGTAACCATGGCAATATCTCCAACTCAGGTATCAACTTGGGTTCTAAGACTGGATCTTTGCTTAAGCTGTCCCTGACTCTTTTATTTAATCTCTGAACCGAAGCCTCTTCTTCCAACTTCAGTTGGCAGTTTTAAAGCAAAAGGTGGACTCCATTTCAGGCAGCATTTTTTACCTTGTATTTGGCACAAACTGACAGATGAAGACTTGGTACAGAACCAAGGGCAGCTGTAGCTGAAATAAAGCAGAATTGGTGAAAAAGAGTGCCTATGACAGAAAGATGTAAAATTTTAGAGGAAACACTTGCTGCCCTTTTCTATCATAAAGGTCTGAAATGAGCAACCAAAAAGTAGTTAGAGTTGCTCATGTTTATCTAAAGAGCTGATCTAAAATAAATAGCTCCATATAAAATGGACCAGTTACACTTTGAAATCATACATATATAAATAGGAAATGAAGAAAATCTTTGTAAAGGTTATTTAGCTTAAGGAATTTTTGCAAGTACCCTTTTAATCTTTGGTGTCACATGTTAAGCAGATAGTGATACATTTCATGTATCACTGTTTAACAGCCTCTTAACATTTGTCTTGGCATAGTTGAGACTAATTATGTAACCAGCTCACTGAGATAGTTGTGGCTAAACACTTTTGCTTACATCAGTGATAAACAGCTTGATGGAAAGTTTTCTTCTTTTCTTGCAAACAGAAAGTGAAGTCACTTGTACAAGAGCGAGCCTTTGAATACTAAGAAGGAAAGCTCTTTCAGGGTGGTGGTAGAAGGGAGTACGTAAGAGTGAGCACATGTAGTAATGGGAAGCAACACTAGGCTGGAATTTCTGGAATTTCTATGTAAGTTATGAAAAAATGCTGTCAGATGCACAGGAAACGCTCTTGAATTGAAACTGATACAGCAACCAATGCTAAGAACTCAAGTTTTCAAGCTCCTTAACATTATGGGAAGAACTAGAAGTATTCAGGAAAATAAGAATAGTCCTGGAACAACTGTAACTGCAGGAGCAGCAGCAGCACCTCAAGCTTGTTCTGAATGTGTAATCTGTCTCACTAAAGGTATGTATGAAATGGCCAGGGAGAGAGAAAAAGGAGTGTGCTCAATGTTTCAGAATGCACAAATAGATTGCATTGAGGTTGTGTCCTGACAAAGAAACAAGGCAAGAACCTGAGACATGTTCTGGTTTTCCCTCAGTGGTAGCAGATAAATGCATTTGATGTCAGATTCAATACAACCATTCTCCATGTCTCGTCATCCCAATTTAGCTTGAGAGAGAAGACACACAGCACGTACTTAGGGCAGGTATAATAAGGTCAGTATAGTCTGATTTCCAGCTCTTGATATTAGAGACTTTGTGAACTGGAAGTTGTTCCTCGATCTTTAGTTCTTTTGGTTCTTGTAGCAAGAGTAATCAGTTTACCTTTCTTTTGAAGCAGCTTTTACTTTCAGCTTCCAGAAATTGGCAAGTTCCACAACTTTTTTTCACGCAATTACTTTATTTAGTTTTATAACAAGAATGTCCTACATCTCAGGCTGTAAGACTGATAATTCACCTTCTCCATGTGAAAAGGCATGGTGATGTATTTTTGTCTAAAATCTGTTGGACTTTTTACAGGAACAAGTCTTGCTTCCAAGAAATTAAGTCAAACTTGAAAGAGCAGTGTATGATGCTACACAACATTTGACCCTTGGGGAGCATTCTCATTCTATAGCAGCATATATAGATGAACTGTAGGATCTGTCTTTTTGCTTTATTCAGGTTAATTCAATATGCTCACCTTATTTCTCCTTTCATTAAGAAAAGCTGAACATTATGGTAGGATTATAATCAGTCAAGTCAAAAGGTATTTTTCTTTTAAAAACTTAAATAGGCATGAGAAACTTATTAAAGTCCCTTCAAAAATTCCAAGTGTTCAGTCTCTATCCTCCTACTTGCCCCATTCTGTAACTTGATGCTTCCTCCTACATCCCCCAAATGCAGAAGAACTTGTAATACCTCACTTCAAGTTTGTAGAAGGAGCAAGAGACTTCCTTTATGCCTTCTTGTATTTAAGGGAACTTAAACTCCCACTTTTTTCTTCCATGCAAGTACACTGAATATTAATTTATATTAAAGGAGAAAATAAGCTCTATTGTTCTTGTGGAACTAAAGAAAGGCAACACAAACTTGTTCAAGAGAAAGGAGAGATAGCTTTAGTTTCTGTTCCAAGGATTGGTTGTTTTGTTCAAGCAGCCTTTAGGGAACAACAGCAGTAATCTCCATCCCAGCTCACCAGCTGCCCCTGCTTATTCCAAGTGTGGGCCACCATAATATTCATGGCCTGTGTCTGAGGCAGTTACCTACAGAATCATAGTTAGAAAGGAATACATGAGTTGGAAAGGACACACAAAGATCATCAAAGTTCATTTCCTGGTCCTGCATGGGACATCTCGAGTCACACCACCTGCCTGAGAGTATTGTCCAAACATTTGAACTCTGTCAGGCTGGTGCTGTGACCAGTTCCTTGGGGAGCCTGTTCCAGTGCCCAACCACCCTTTGGTTGAAGGACATTTACCATTTACCAATTACCTAACTTAACCTGCCCTGACAGATGCTGTTACAGAGGTCATATAGCCACAAGTTGTGTGGTGCTCCATGCACTGCCTAGGTAACAATCTAGCCCTTTTAGCTAAAAACCAAAGTTCCATATTTTCAAACTAAGCACTTTGAATAACCACACATGGAGAACAAGATGTAACAGGTACCAAATAACTTCAAATACTCTTCGAAACTGCAATCCAGTATCTCTTTCCTGTCTCCTTGTATGTACTTTCTCTACACCAGAGTAAAAGGCCAGTTTGAGCTGATGGCTATTTCCCTGGGTGATGAGGCTGTGAACAGTAGAGCTCCACAGCTGAACACCATCCTTCGTTTAAGTCCCACAGGTAGCACCTACACACCAGAAAAAGTCTGTGGAAGGACTCTACATAATGTGGTATGAGATTCAGCAAGATGAAACTCTTCAAATGCCTCATGTGTACATATTCAGTGCCACCTGAGACAGTAGCTTGAGATGCCTATTACGCAAGCACAGTAGCCCTAGGTTTTCTCTGTAGGTGATAGAAGCAAGTTCCTGCAGAGGGATTCTGACAACTGGGGATTGGAAAGCTGGAGCAACCACAACCAATTTGTATACACCTGGGCAGGATAAACTTCAGTTTGGGTTCTTGAGTTGTGGATTCCAGTGTGGGGGAGTTACATGAAGTCAATGATTACCTTTAACATGAAAGCCTACTTACATCCTTAAACAAAAGTTTTCCTTTGTGTGGTTCCAAATTTGCAGCTATTTGCACATGTATTTCCTTCTGTCTCTTGTGAATTGTTTGATGTTCAGACTGGCTCTGGAGAAAGCTACATTTTCTTCCAAAGACAAGTCAAATAGATAATACTTGAATGATTTAAATTTCAAGAGCGGCCAGAGACCGGACCAACAAGTTCTGCAGGTTGCCTTTGCCAGATCTGCTCAGGCCAAGGAAGCCTGGGCAACAACAGCCACCCACAGGGAGCAGGCTCCACCCCACCAGATCAATTCCACTGATACATAATCTAGAGGATAAAAAGAAAACATGGTCCCAAAACCTGAAACATAAACAGGTAAAGGTAGTACCTAAATCAAGCAAGTTTAGAATGAAAAGAAAAACAAAACAAAAAGCCCAAACCACTTTATTCTTTATTCCATAATTATATTTTACTCAAGTTTTCAGTCAGCAAGGAATAGTTTTCTGCCCATGATAATTTCAGTGATTCTGACATTTTACACTAACGGAGTTTCTGTCATTTTACAACTGGTCCTAACCAGAATTCTAACCCTTTTTCCTTGTTCCATTCATCAAGCTATGCAGACATCCTTAACAAAAACATCTAATAAAGAAACTACAGAGCATGCAATCTTACTCAAAATTTATAGAATGCAGCACATGGCACATTAGAGTACTCCTTTCCAAAGGGATTATTTAATTAAAAAAAAAAGGAAAAACAGCACCTATCCTAAAGTGGACATTTTCATAGGTAAATTTTTGCACTGCAAATTAAGGTATCATTACAGCAGAAGAAGGGAATCATTATTGTAAAAATTCTTTTTCCCAGGAAATCGAAGTTACTGCTTTTTCATGAACTGTTGGAATGAAGATAATCATCCTTAGTATTCAAATCTGTTATGAAACAGCACTTGTCAAGAGGTCTAGCTGCTTTTGAAGTGAATGTTTCATTAGTTTGGTAGCCTACAGGGCACAATTAAGTATTATGATGAAGCTATGATGAATATGGCTTTCCTATGTTGATAACATCATTAGGTTTCACACAGGCAATCTGACAGCTGAGGGGGTTACAGTCCTGCAGATACATTAAGTAATACATCTTTGCACACACAGATTACATATCAAATTATTGCCCTAGCACAAACCTGTTGATTTTGTATCTTAATAGGACAATTAAGACATACCTGTGCTACATGATGAAACAGACTACCAAACCAAGTAGACAGATTTTACTTAATACCACTGAACTTGTAGGCAACCTCTGCCAAACGTATCTAACAATACACCTCAGTATACTGAGTATATACTGACTAGGAATGCACTGGACTATTAATGTAAGAAACAGGATGGAGCTAAACACCAATCAGTACAGACATTTTCTGTGCCTTTCCACAGAAGCTGAGCTGCAGTGCTGGAATGACAATTTGCTGCTGTCTTATATAGTTCAGTCATCAGCAAAATCACATCAAAAGACTTACTTAAAATTCACAGTCAAGATGATAGAGGAAGTTTTTCCAACAGTACTAATTTTGGTTTCAAGTTTAAAGTAAAAGGAGGTAGTGCAGTAAGGTTCAACCCAATTTTACTGATGCCAGGTATATTTGCCAGTGGCCTGTGGGTTGTCTTGTAATGTGATATTTGAAGAGGATTTGTTTCCATAAGTATATGTGTGTAAGAAAACATCAACTGGTCTCCTGGTTTAACATCTTCTCTTTTGTCATACCTGTAAAGAATAAAGAAGGTTCATTTTTATTCCTTGCTTTACCTATTAAAGATGGCTGTTACATCAGAGGCATGTAGTATCCAAGATAAAACACAAAAAGGAACTAACATTCTCAGTTATATCTCATGATTAAATAATATTAGAGGAGGAAATAGTATTTTTGCAGAATGTAGGAACTCAAGTCATTCCATGCAAGCTCAGCAAGTTCTTTCTGCTGCTGTTGGGATATAAATCACAACTCCTAGAAAATTTCTTACTAGTTCCCTATTTGAATTCAGTGGAGAAAGGACTCCAAAGCCTAAGACTGTAGGAAACTGGACCAATTTTTTAAGTTTTACTCTACAAGAACTACATTTTGAGAAATGTAGGAGTTTTGGTTTTGTTTGTTTGTTTGTGGGGTTTTTTTGCTATTTTTTGTTTGTTTATGGGTTTTTTAGTAATTCTAAAAAATACTTTATATGGTCCTTAAGCAGAAAACCTTTTCTTCTGGTAGTCATACATTAGAGTAGGAGCCTCAGAGAATAGCAAGGAGAAGAACTTGAACACTGGAGGAAAGAAAGAGCCTGGCAATTACAGTACTAATTTGGCACTTGTTATTTCTAAGTTCAGTTCCCTGATCTACTACATGTTTGGGCAGGTCACTTTGGGTCAGCTTTTATAAACTGTTTAAGTACCAGAATATATAAAAATTATATATAAAATTAAAAAATACATTAAAAAGTAACTACTAAGTTCTAGGACTATTTATTATGTACATTTACAGCTGTTTCTTAAAAGAATTTAATCTATGATTCAATGTTCAGTCTAGCTATTGAGGGAATTGACAGGATGAGAAAACAAGTGACTTAGCCATTTGGCAGACATGTGAAAGATCTAGTTTCAGCCACTTTTCATCTGATCTAAGCCCAAAAGTGAAGTTCATTCTCTCTTAAGAGCTCTATGAACCCATTTTATCTTCTAGGAATTGAGACAGATCTCCCTCACGGTCTCATGAGGACATGGTTCTACTTTGCAATAGTTATTTGTTCATTCACTGAGGACAGTCAGGTGCCATTAATAGCTAAGGGATTATGACATTCATACTGGACATGGCAGCCTGATCGAGTCCTCAGTCTAGCAACTTTAAAGGAAAAGAAAGGTAAATTCACTCCAAAACACTCCATAAACCGCAGTTAGGCTCTGTAAGCTGAGTGAAGAGCAGTGCCCCATTCTTCACCTTTTCTGTTACCCTGTTCTGTGAACTGTTTTCTACCAGCACTTGGAGCTCCTATTCTTAGGCATCTCAATCCTTCCACAGGTTTCACAGGCATCTTACTCAGGCCATGACTTTCCTTGCAGATGTGGACACAGGTAGGAAGGGTGCAGTCCCAGCCCTACATACTCTTAAATGCACCTAGGATTAAATCCAGCCAGCATCTTTGCAGACCTGGCCTCTCATCTGCCTGAATTCCCTGAAAGAACTCTACTGATATTTTTGTAATGCTGCTTGACAGGGCATTAATATTTAAGATATTTGAAGGAAGTACTTTACAGAAAATTAGAGGTTTTGTGTGGGTTGTTAACTAAAATGCTGGCAACTCAGAAAAGACCCCAGGCTGACAGAATTCCTAAGTGTCACTAAATACACCATATAATGCAGAATTAGACTTTGCACACTGAACAGGTGTTTTCTTCTTCTAACACAATTGCATGCTCATTTCACCTGCTATTTCCAAAAATATCACCATACCCCTTAGGTTGGCAGATACATCCAAACTGGCAGAAGGAACAGCATTACTTTGTAACAGCCTTACCAACTACTAATTTCACATTTTCTTCATCAGCAAGTAAAAGGCCTTTCATCTGGCTGCAAGCATTTCTGAATTTTATTATTTTTAAATCCTTTAAGCTTACACAGCATATTTATTCAGGGTTCAAAGAGACTGCACTAATTGAAGACAAGATTGTAACACCTGTTCCATGTAAGAACCTGCATCAAGCTCCTTTCAATCACCCTTTGAAGAAAAATAATAGATTGCTTGCATTTTTCTTGAGGCAAATAGATCTAATCTGAGCATACTACTGAAAGCTGATAACTTTAAGACACTTTTATTTATGGATTGCAGTTATCTGATGAATCATCAGCCTTCACAGCCACCCTATCCCTAATCTGTTTCCACCTGACACACATTGTCTGTGAAGATGTTATGTCAGTGTTAACCCATCTGAAAGGCTGGCACTCTCCTGGACAATGAGAAAATGGACAGTTGGTGCCACTGAACTTTGCAGTTCTGTGCTGCCAGACCAAGTGGTAGTCCTGTGTATGATGCTCAGTTGTGGATTTTGCCTGATTGTTTTAAAGTGAAACTTTATGCTGAATCAGCCCTTCCTTGAGCCTTTGTTTTGCTGAGTACAGATAAAAGCGAGAGAGAAATTGCTCTGTAGCTGCAACACTATGAGACATCAATTGGTGACGGAGATATTATTCATTTACCTTCCAATCCCACTGGGCCTTACAAACCCAAAGCAATCCAACACTCACCAACTCAAAAAGCTCACTGGAATGAAGAACTACTGAGAGAGTAGAGTTGTATTCAGAGTAGTGTGTGTATTTAAGTATATTTAAAACCCCCAAAACGGAAACATTTTAGCTATCGTGCACATTCTATCCCTTGTACTCTAGCAGCTTTGTGTGTCCTCCCGATTCATGGCTTAAGACTTTCTCTAGATTCAACATACAGAAACTCAATTTGAAATAAACAGTACATAGGTAATTGTGAAGGCATTAAACAGTTTGTACCATCATGAGAGTGCTTGGAAATAAAAAAGCACAGCAAGATCAATGATTTTTGTAATTCCCTTGGAAGCATTCTTTCCCCCTCTTCTGACTTCCATCCAAAGTACTTTTATCTCTAAATATACCAAGAATTAAATTATGTTTGTTCATCTGATCCTGAATATGTAACTGGGGAAAAAGAACTGTATCCTCAGAACACTTCTTAAATCAAAATCTGCTTGTGTTGCTTCTGTTTTGTGCAGTATGAAGGGAAGCTTTGTATCACCTTCTAATGAATCATTTTAAGATCATTTTCATTTAAAATTAAAAACTTATGCTTCAGCTGAAGAGGTAGGCCTAAAAATCGGAAAGGTGCCTATTTTTTGGTTTTCATCCTGAAAAGCAAATGATGCCACCCCACAATGTCTCCTACTATTCACTCAAATATTCCAACTCTTAAAAAGCGTCCATATATCACTGCTGGTCATAGTAACAAAACCCTTGACAGCCTTCCCTCAGAGCTAATGAATGTGTTCACACCAGCAGCTTCAATGCCATCTATATGAAGGATGTTCCACATAAAAACAGACTTTCAATATTAAAATGTACATGAGCCTCGCATTACCACACACCATTCAAACAAATCATTCTATACACTGTTCTGCCAAGAACAGCTCTGTTTCACAAGGTCTAGTGAAACAGACCTAGTGTCACATTAAACATGTTGGTATAAATTTTGGCAAGCTAACAATTTTTGTGTCGTTTCTGATGTCTCTAGAATCACACAATCATGAAAGTTGGAAAAGATGTCTAAGAGCATCAAGCCCAATTGTCACCTTAGCACCACCACCACATCCACCCTTAAGCCATGGCCCCAAGTGCCATATCCGCACTTTTAACACTTCCAGGGATTAAAAGTGGAATCTCTTTTAAGGGATTCCACCACTTCCACCACTTCCCTGGGCAGCATGCTGCAATGCTTGACAATCCTTGCCATTAAGGAATTTTTCCCAGCACCTAAGCCTTACCTGGTACAACTTGAGGCCATTTCCTTTTGTCCTTTGAAATAGTCTATGTTATAAAGGCAAATCAAAATCAACCCAAACAATGAAAAAACACTGCAGCGCTTTATTTCTGAAATGGCAGCACTGCAGACACCAAACATTCTCTGAGGATTCACACTGTTCTTAAGCTGGTTTAATAAACACACTGTACCAGAAATTGTGTTTGTAATGCTTGTCCCTGTGCAAAAAAGGAAAAAGAGGCTACTGTCCTCAGATCAAAATACCTCACTTAGAACATACCTCCAATCAGAATTGATTTCTAGAAACCGAGAAACTCCTGTTTGCGCTGCAGCCACATCAATATGAACAGAGACATCTACATAAATAAAGAAAATACAATACAGTTTCAAAATTCTTCCAAATACATTCTGGATAATAATAAATTAACAAAATAGAAAAAAGAAGATGCATGTATCTAGTTTGAAGTAGTATTCAATACATGAAAAGATACACTGAAATTGAAATTAGGTGGACATACCTCAAGCCAGCTTTACGTACCTGCTGTAGAAGGTACCAACTCATGCAACTTCTGAATTGCCACTCCCCCAGGATAATTGAAATGTGAAACATATAAAGATGTTCCTGAATAAACAGCATTAAGTAGAAGATGGATTATAATAAAGAAAGATCCCAGTTTGTTCAGCCAGGATCTCCGGTAGTTATTCAGACTGTTGAGGAAGAGAAAAAAAACCAAAGAATAAACTGTTACTTTCTTTCATACTGGTCACTGACTACTGTGACACAACTATTATGGAAACTCCACTTCTAGAAAATAAAGATTAATGCAAATTTTATTAATCCTGTATGGCATACATTTATTACCAGTTACTAGAAGATTAACTTCTAGAGACATTTAAATTAGAATATTCTCATTGATAAAGCTAAGACAAACTTACCAATAAAGCTAAGTATTTCTGTGTTTAAAAACTTCAGCTATGAATATATTCTCTTTTAAAGAAGTTAAACTCTGAACTTCAATTTGTTTACTCAATATACCCAAACATAACTATTTAACTCCATGTTTCACAAGCCTCACCTGTGTATTAAACTATCTCCTGAGGTAAGCTGTGTTAACAGCTCAGGAGTCCACTGGAATATGTCTTTTTTTCTGGTAGACAAAATAAACTGCTAAAATTAGGGCTCTATTCTCAATTCTCCTCCAGACTTCCCAAATAGTCCCGTCAAAGTGTTTGACTTTTCTGTTTCCACTTCTCTCTGCAGTCAAGTGGGTACAAAGACCAACTCCTTTCTACAGCATATGAATATTTCAACATGATCCAGAGTAAAAGACAGAAAACGTGCATAAAAATAGTACTAATTGTTTTCCTTTTGCATTTTCAGAGGGAAAAAACAACACAAACAGGATTTTGAACTTACATTCGTGAGCACATTTTAGCAGCCACTATGTTGAAAACAGGGAAAGTATAGATGATGAAACGCAGCTCTTTGTGTGGGAGAAACGAATACAAGAAAATAAAGCCCAGTGCTGGCAAAAGTAAAATCCGAGTTCTCTTTTCTGTTACCCCTAAAGGTACAAATATTATGCTGCATCCCAAAGCACGAGGCAGGGCTGAATAGAAATACCACAAGAAGGGAGAGGTCTTCAAGGTGAAAAGAGTTAAGGATGCTTTCACTGCTAAAAAGTATAGAAACTATTCTTTACATTAGTACCCACAAACTTTGCAAATACACAGTACACTTCTTGTATACACATTCTTCCAGCCTTTCATTTCCTGCCTTACCATTGGAGAAATAAAAGCAGTTGCTTAATTACATTCACATTACCCAACAGAGGCACATCAAATGGCACTAATGATGGGCAACATGACAAACCAAGGGGAAGAAACCTGGCTTTATATTGGTAGAACACAAAGAGGCAAGAAAATAGTTAGCAGAGGAGACTTACAATCTTGCAGAAACACCTGAGAGACAGACATTGTCTCATAAGTTTTAAATAATGAAAAGTGGAATCTAACACCCTGAGTCTCACAAATAAGTCACATCAAGCCTTGCTTTGGCTGGTAGTGTTCTTTTTCTCTGGATGTTTCAAAGGATACACCCCAGTTGGAACTTTTGTTTAAAACTGTGTTATACCAGAGCACTTTCCCCTCAGGCCACACAAGTTGTCTCCAAAATAGAGAATCCACAGCAACTGTTAGCCCTAAAAGAATTAAAGAGATACAAATCTGCATGAACTAAAAACCAGGGAAAAGCAAACTAACACATTTGAAGAGCACATATTGAGAGCAACATAAACTGAAACATGCATTGTAAGCCTCACCCAAAACCACAGAGAAGGCTGAATATGTCTCTCTTGCAGGAAAAATGCAGGGAAGAGAGGCTCTTCTGAACAGAAGCCTTAAAAGAAGCATGTTAGACGTGAATCCAATTGGGATTCACTCCACTCCAACCCCAGGTTTGAAAAAAAATAGTTTAATTGAGATTTGTTTTAGAAGATTATTAAGAGCATTAAATGCAATGAATGACAAGAAGCTCATGTTAACTTCAAATAGTACTAAATAAATTTTTATTGTAAAGCTACAATTGTTTTTTTGTTGAGTTAGAAAAAATAATCACTAAGTTTGCTACTATTTATTAGGTGGAAGGAGAAGGAGAATAAGGGATGAAAGGCAAAAAGCAAGCAGCAAAACTGCCAGCCCTATCTCCTCCACTCAGCTCTGTGAAAACTGCTCTGGTATTTAAGGATTTTGCTCAGATAGGAAATGGGAGTGCCAGTGGTTAATTCCCATTGGATCTCCAAACTTTTACATCATGAGGTGCCTCCAAATGCACCTGGCATAATTGTTTAATATTTCTATTGTGCACTCTATGCAACAGACAGCACAGGGGTCATCATCACATATCTGACAACAGCATTTTTATTTAAGTAGGCTGGCAGAGCAGCTTAGAGTATTTATGTGCATATGCACATGGGTCTTCCATGGATGGGTAGAGACAAGGGAATTTTTCAACCTCTCCAGCATGGAAATCACTTAAAGCTGATAAATTTAATTTAGTAATGGAATAGAGATGAACTGCAACTCTCCCCACAACCCTCCTGCTTGGTATCTCTGTCTGTCAGTTGTATTTTATCCTGGGACTCACCTTATCACCATGGCAATAGATACTACAAATGATAATATGCTCAAGTAGCTACAGCCAGGTACTAATTGTACTGAAGTCAACTTGCACATCTAAGCCTCTTTAAGATCAGGACATACTGTAAGCATCTAAAGACAGAGGCCACAGTAGCTTTCTCTGCTCTGTTCACATCTATTTCCTCACACAGAAATTTTCAAAGATATAAAATATCTTGTCATATTATTAGCAAATAGAATCAAACTAAAACAAAAACAACTCACAACACCCCACTTACCCTCCCTCCACACCCAGCAAAAATCCCTTAAGGGCCATTCAACAAATAAATCAGTCAAAACTCCAGACTTCTCTTGAACTTAATGTCATTTGCTTTCTTCCAAGCAAACACTTACCCAACCAAAACACTCCAGCAGGAACAGCATGGGAAAGCACCTTGAAAATGGAGATTCTTTTCGTTAATAACGTCACAAGGAGCATGAGGCCTAAGAATATGCAGAGCTCTGATCTGAAGACTATAATGGCCAAAGCTGAGAACCAAATGAATGGCCTCTGCTTTTGCTGTATCCAAAATGTCAATGCCAGGAGCACTGCAAAAAACAAACCAAAAAACCCCAAAACACATCATCCGACATGCTGAATTATTTATTTTCTAAAGGGTAACACTCTATGCGATCTTCTTGTTCCTGTAACTTGCCACCAATCCCCTCTTGGTCTTTGTACCATTTCTAGTCCAGAAATTCTTCCTTTGTTAGAGAAATGTAATTTGAAATAATGCACAGCTTTATACTGGTGATGCTTAAATAATTAGGAAAAGTATAACCACAGAAGGAACACAGGGGAACTCTTTCTGGCAGTATATTTAATAGCCAGGGAGGTAGGGAAAGAAAAACAAACCTTAAGGGAATACTAAAAGCTTCTCAAACCACATTTCATAATTATTATTGCTCAATATCAGCTGGGCAGTTAGCTTACTCTCTTGTTAAGTATATTCTATATTCATAATAACACAAACCCATTTCAAACATAAAAATGAGACTACAGACTACTGCTAAGGGTGAAAGATCTATAAATTCATTTGTGTGATTAGGTGGGACACAACATCTCTCTTACAGATGAAGTTGGCTCTACTTTCAGTTTAAATCTCAACATAGTAACGTGCTCAGGATCCTAAGGAAATAAAATAATGAAATAAGTTGTATTTTTTAATATGCAGAAATTATCTGAGACAGTACACAGTTTATCTGACAATTCATCTGCTTTTGTTTCTCATTTCTCATCTATACAGGTTCTTACATAAACATCACAATTTTATTAGCTGAACAACTTGCACTGAAGCATTTAGTGACTCAGTTAATATCTGTCACATGTGATTAATTTTCCTCTTCACCAGCTCTGGGGGGAAATTGTATATGTAAAGAAGTGCTTGACTTGGACTTTTTTACTGTAAGTATAGAAACTGCTGCATTTATAGACAGCTTCAGAATAGGAAAGTGGAGATGTTGCAGTAGGAATTTCTGCTACAATCCCATGAGAAAGTCCCTTCCTGTGCAGACCAACTTCACAGGGTTTTTTTGAACTGCAGGTGAACCTCATCTCTTTTCATAGCTCTATGCATTAGACATGTGTACTCAAACCTCTAGCTAATCAAAGCCATCTGACAAAATCCACACATACTCACATTCAATAAAACTTGATTCAACAGGCATTGTAAGCATATATGTAAAAAAAGAGAAAGAAATCTCAAGCTTTCCAAGTCTTGCTATCATACAATTTAATCAAGTAGATATGTTAGTTTGGTCTGACCATACTTTTCCTGTGCTTTAACTACTGATACATTTGAAAAGAAGTTTTAAATTTAATTTTTCCCATTAAATACCTACCAAATGGAAGTGCAAACACATTAGGGAGGGTTCTTGTACAGTAAAACATCAAATGAAACTGAGTAACAGTGATGAGACAGAAGATTGATGCTGTAGTTGCTCCAAACTGTTTTCTAACTTCTTTCTGCAGCTTCCATAACGTGTAAATCACGCTAAGCCCCAAACTTCCTC
Organism: Phylloscopus whistleri; assembly: GCA_017589585.1. Taxonomy (NCBI): domain Eukaryota; kingdom Metazoa; phylum Chordata; class Aves; order Passeriformes; family Phylloscopidae; genus Phylloscopus; species Phylloscopus whistleri. The sequence goes on from JADMLD010000103.1 coordinate 881,799, forward strand.
GGACTATCAGGAGAATAAAAACAGGAATCAAAGAGTAAGATCAGATGGATCACTGATGAATGGCCATGTTATATAATGCAATGGGAAGATGTTCTGAAGATTAACACTTAAGATATCACAACATAACTATCTTCAAAGAAACAAAAAGCTGAACAGAACTCCATTTAGTTTCTCTATTCTAATCTACTTTTAACGTGTCTGGTAGTTCTGCACAAAGGTCAATGCTTCTATGCCAAAGTTAACAATCCTTTCTGAAGCGTTCACAGCAGTGTATTCTCTGGAGAGACCTGAGACACTTGCTTTTTCTACTCTGCCTGACATTTGGTAGCACAGACTTTCTGTGTGCTGGCCCAAGTGCCATAGTTTGGGTTTTCCTTCTTTGTGGAAAAGAATATCACAATTTAACCATTGATCCAAACGTAGCAACAATGTTTTAACTGATGTTCTAAAGGGTGACATCTCTGAGGATAAAAATTCTCATACCTATCAGCTGGGAATAAAACTTGGACATTCTTAGCACAGAAAGTACATAGATGGCTGGGCTGGAAAGAGCAGCAATAAAAATTGGTCCAAGGAACGTTCTTGGGACAACTCCAGGAAATTCATGATGGTCATACTGCAAAAAGGAGAATCTACTTAAATAGGCAAATCAGAAACAAGGAAAAATAAATCATATTTACACCACATTTATTCTACAGATACTGCAGGGAATTGGCATCTTTAACATTGTCCAAAAATGAAGACATTATTCTTTTCATTTTACCTTATCCAAGTCCAGCTGGTGGTACACCACATCATGGATAGCTTGTAGGTTAAAGCTTTCCTCCACTTTTGTAAAAGGACAGACAGTTAAATGAACAAAGGCCACTGCAATAAGCAGCAGCAGCAATGGGAATGACCGCCCACTTGAGCTCCTCTTCTGAGCCATCTTGAAATTCAGATATATTCTATTATTATTAAAAAGAAAATAAAAAGAAATTACATAACATGGCATTATGTGTATAACCAGAAAAAAAGATTGATGACTTAAGGAAAATGTACTACAGTAGTCAAAAAATTTAAACAAAGACTGGTAAGTCAAAAAATCCACAAATTTTTTTTTACTACATTCAATGAATTAAGGTAGTCAAAAATATATTCAGAAGCATTTCAGAATTTATGCCACTGTCCGTAAATATAATTGTTTTAATTTTCACCTAAAAAGCTCAAGACAACAAGAAAAGTATATCCCTTTACATTCCTGCCCCACTGCTGAGTGTCACCTGAGTTATGTCTGTGATTTGTGGGACAGACAACTTTGTAATCTACCCTCACTTTAACTGCACACTGGATTTACACATGATTTTAAAACGTACTCTCTTGATTGTTCAGGGCTTCAAAATCAGCGGGAGAGAATCCATGAGGATGAGAGATTATTCAGAACAGAGTACTTTGATCTCCCAAGTCTGCCAGCAGCTAGGTCTGGACTTGGCCAGAGAAGGACAAATCCCCTCTGGCACCCACATGTGTCACTATGGCAAGAGACATTCTGTAGCCCATACTTCACACTTCTACCCAGAAATGAAGGCCACCTCTCCCCAGTGCTTCACTTCACACCACCACTGAGCCATTCTTAGGGTAGTATTTAAGTTTTATTTTAGCATTATTATTATCCATTATTGTCCAAGTGATGCCAGAGCAAATCTATTTCATGTTCTTCTAATTTAAGGTTCCCAAATTTTTATAAGTTTATAATTTAATAAAATACAAGAGATTTTGGTTATTGTTATTCTTTCTCTGTTCTCACAGAGCCAAAATTTCAAACCCAGCACTTTTAAGGTACAACGGGGGTCTTGGTTAGAGATGTTTTCTCCTGTGTTTTGGTCTAAATATGTCCATCACACAGATGTAAGATAGCTCGCAGATTTCCTGATATCACTTAGCAACTGCCTCCTAGAGCTACCTTTGCCTGAACCGATGTTTGTGCTGCTCATTAGTAAAAATGAGTGAGCTCAGGTTCCTTGTATTCACAACTAGCACCAAAATATCCTGAAATTTGTGTACTTCCTGTAAATTGTATGTATCTGCATATTATTTTAAATATCTCACTGACTGCATCTCATTTTCTGATGATTGCTTCTGCCGTAGACTGTAACTGAAGCTCTAAGCCTGGGCTCAAAGACAGAGCATTGTCAGGAGCTTAAACAAACCCCTTATCCCAGGAAGTGGGAACAGCCTTTTTAACCTGTGCCTAGTATTACTTCTTTACAAGAATGGACAATGATGGCATATGCTACAACAGAATCTTTTTCCCTCAGGAGAAAGAGGTATGGGACACCAGGATACCTCAAAAAGTGTCTGGCAGGAATTAAGTCCCCTGCACAGAGCAATTTATGTTGCACAAATTCTTGTCTATAGAACGTAATCTTGGCAAATTCTTCCAATAAATGCTGAAGAATCTCATGTTTCTGACCAAACTCAACTGAGGAGAAAAACAGACACTGAAGGGTGCATCGCTGCACACGGCAACAGGGCACTTGAGCAGCTCATGCATCGGGTGAAACAGCATATTCCTATCCAAGGTATTACTGACTCCAAATTCACAGCTTCCTAACACTGCAGGTATTTTAGGACCCAATAAATCCTTATAAAAGGACCCAAGGGCAAAGAAGTTTAATTTTTTCCTTCTAAACTACATCACCTGCATAACAACGAGCTGTTGCCATCACCTATAAATACTGCATTCATTATCCTCTGACGATCTACAACACAGCCTGCTCCTGGTATCTTTACTGATAACCACATGAGTAATCAGCCCCCAACTTCCTAAATCAGAAAGTGAAGCTTCATATCCCACACAGAGTTCATCACAAGCTTCTTTTTTTTTTTTTTTTTTATCTTGACTCAAATCCTTTTGTATGCCTGAAAAAAGTAAGCGTGCCAGCATACTTGCACATCTTGAAGATAATTATATACATTATAAAAACTGAAATTCCCTGAAGGGAAACGTGCAATAAGATAAAAAACCAAAGCATGAAGACAACACCCAGGTTTCTGAGATAAAGCCTAATAAATTCAGTGGTCTTGTCAAGACTCAAGATAACTTGCTCTGTTGAAAATGGATGCTGACAAGCATCAAAATTCAAGTGAAATTTATCAAGACAGGTAGACACTGAACTTGATTATTAAAATAAATTTTCTATATAAAAGCAAATACTTGTAATTATAGTTTTTTGTTCTTTAAATGACAAAACCACAGAAACAGATTTTCACTTAAAAATAATTTAATAAGGAAGCTTAGATGAATAACCATAAGTAAATACACATAGGTTTGTCCATTGATTAATTCTGGCAACTTCAGAAGAATCTTCCTCAGGCCTCTACAACATAGCCACACTGACTCCCCCCCCAGGAACTGACATCAAGACTGAATCATAGAGTATCAGACTTTTTGAACACAAACGTTTCATCTTTTCCTGGAATTAAACTGGGTGAAAAAAAAATTGGGATTTCCTGGAATTAAACTGGGTGGGAAAAAAAAAAAAAAAAAAAAAAAAAAAAAAAAAAGAGGTACTTCCATCAAAAACGGTTTGTTTCTGTTTTATACTTTTTCAGTGGAGGTATCATTAGTTCACATAGATTTTTTACTCTTCCCATGAAAAATCTACCATATTTAGCTGACTTAGGTTTTCAGACACACTTCAGAAGAGCTATGATAGAGTTTGGCAGCCAAACTGCAGGTTAAATCTGTCTACAGAGTCGTTTCACTCCCTCACATGGAGGCATCTAAGCAGAACTATCAAGCGCACTCCAGCATAAGGTCTTCACTTTTTATCTTGATCTGACTTTGGTAAAACCTATTTTATTTTACCTTAAATTTCCATGGCTTCTTTCCTATGCTTTAATAGCTCTTTTAAGTTTGCTCTAGAGTTAACACCTCAATGATACCAGATTTAAACTTTGTAGTTGCTGGGATTGCTTTTTCTTCTTGTATCAGGAAAAAACTGCAGTTGCGATTCTTATGTACACTTCCTCGTGAGTTTCGAGACTAGCTAAAAAAATCCAAAACCCAAAAACAAATAAACAAAAAAACTAGGGAAAAAATATAGAAGGTTGAGGCAGGAAATACAGTGTGGGACAAAACCAGACACAAAGGCACGACGTAGCGTTAGAGAAAGAAATGGCACTCTTGGGGCCGGGGAAGAAACACGCAGAATGCTTTCGACTGAAATCTACCCAATTCCAAGCCGAACACCCTCCCCGCGCCCCCATCGTGCCCGGGCGCTCTGGCCCCAGCAGGAGACACCCGGACACGCACCAGCCCAGTCCAGCCGAGCCCGGCCCAGCCCGCCCCGCAGCTGCCCGCTGGGGCGGGTTTGCAGTGCCGCCCGTGTCAGGTCTCTCCCGTCAGGGGGCTCCGTGGGGGCTCCAGGCCGAGACCACACACCACCCGCTGCTCCTGCGGCCGCCGGCGCCGCCCCGAGGCCGCCCGGCCCCGCGGCTGGGGCAGGCACCGCGCCCCGCGCACACCCCTCAGGAGGCGGCTGCCCTGCCCTGCCCTGCCCGGCCGCGCTCCCTCCCGCCACGCCACAGCTCCCGCGCCCGGGGGGCGGAGAGCTGGGGCGGCCGCCTGGCAGCTCCCGGCGGGGCTCGCGGGAACGCCCTCTGGCCCGGCTGCGGCAAAGGCACGGGCAGCTGGCGTCTCTCCCGCTCGGCCGCTGCCCCATCCCTCCCTCCCCGCCTGCTGCCCGCCCCGCCGGCCAGGGCAGCGCCCGCGGCCCGTCCCGCACTCACCGCGCGCGCGCCCACGTGGCCGCCCCGCAGAGGGCAGCGCGGGAGCGGCAGCGCCAGCCCCGCGAACACGTGACCGCCTCCCCCGCCGGCCATATTAGGTGAGGGCAGGGCACGCCCCCGGCAGCAGAAGGTCTCCGGGGCGACTGCCAAACACAAATGGCGGGCGCCGCTGAAGCTCTTATGGAGCCGGTGCCTGCCCTTTCTCATGATGGCGGTGGCGCGCGAGGCCGATGGGCGTCGCTCGCTCCAAGAGCTCTGCCCCGCCCCTCTCCCAGATCTCTGGGCACGCGGGGGGCTCCCATTGGTCCGGAGCGTGGCGGGCGCTGATTGGACCACGTCCCTTCGCTCTGCCGTCTCCACCAACCAGCGCCCGCGGCCGGTGCGTGCGTGAGGCTGACGCGGAAATCTGAATGGAGCTCGCGGGCCGGCGGCGGCGGGGCTGGGCTGGGGCGGGGCGAGTTCGGCCGCCGCTGCTGAGGCGGCTGGGCTGGGGCGGCCCCGCTCCGCGTCCCGGGGTCCCGAGCCCTCGCCATGGGGCCCGGCCCCTCTCCTCTCCCGGGCCCCGCGCCACGACCGTCTCGCGTGGCCTTGGCCGTGCTGCTCTGTGCCGCCCTGTTGCTGCCGCCGCCTGTCCGCGGCGCCGGTGAGCGGCGGCGCCTGGCGTGCTCCACCTGCCGGGGCATCGTGGACAGGTTCAACCAGGTGGGCCGCGGGGTGCGGGTGGGCGGCCCCGCGGTGGGGCAGCGGCTCGCTGGGGCTCCCGGCGGGGCCGAGCAGCGGCGTAGGCGGCTCCGCACCTGCGGCGTCGAGGGGCAGCGCCGGCCCCTGGCCGAACAGCGCCGGCGGGTCCGGCCGGCTCTGTGCCCAGAGGCCGCGCTACGGGAGCGCTTCCGCCGGAGCCGCGTTCGAGGCGGCGCCCGGGCTTGTGATGGGGCAGCGGCGGGTCCCGCTCCGGCAGCGGTGGCAGTGCTGGGGCGGGTGGGTGGCAGAGCTCCTCCATCCCTGCCGCCAAAGGTGTTTCGGTTTTGGTGCTTTTTGTGCAAAAAGGCTGGCTCTGTTGGAGCGTGTCCATCTCCATGGGAAGTGCTGGTGGAAGGCTTCGTCCCCAAACATTCACTGTCTGTTGCCACTTGCAGCAGCCATACGTGTGGCCGGGTAAATTCTGCGCGGCTGCTGCGCCGAGTGACCGGTGCTTTGTATCCCCACACGCGTGTGGGCTGCTGCGAGCTCGCCAGGCCCCTTGAACTGCGGGGTGTCGTTGGGTGGCATTGGCTGTGGCTGGGGACAGCTCTGCTGATCGCTCTGTTGTATGGTTGTGTGCTTAGCTTACAGTGTGGTGCAGACCGGGCTGTTATCGGAACTGAATGAAGTAGAGGTTCTGTTCAAATGAGAATAAATAATAAATTTCCTGGGAACATGAGGGAGAGGGGTGTAAAGTTTCATACACGCATGGGTTGGCTTTTTTTGTAAATCAAGATTGTAAGGTGGCCTTGTTTATGGATTAGGAAAATTTAACCACGTTATGCTGTAACATACACTTTCTCACTTTTCATGTTCTCATTAGCTGTTGCTTTCACTCAGGAATTTGATCAGCAACTTGAGAGCTCTACTGTAGTTTATGCATGGCACTTTTCACAATTTTTATATAAACATTTGTTATTGCCCTTAATTTTTGTTAGAAACAAACTCTATGTAATTACTGGTACTTTTTATTTGTAGGGTTTAGCAGATACAGCTAAAAAAAACTTTGGTGGTGGAAACACTGCTTGGGAAGAGAAGACCCTGTCAAAGTATGAGTCCAGGTGAGCTGTCTCAGTACTTTTCATTCAGCTGCATTTTGTGTTCACTGTGTGTAGCTTCACTATACCAGTTTTTGTTTGGAACTTAAATATTGAACTTGGTAGCTAAGATTTCTCTTGTCCAAACCTGAAATTCTGAATGATTATAATGTTACATTACATTGTAATCTAAAGAATGTAATCTAATCAGAGGTAAAGATTCGAACGCCTTATTATTGCCTTTTTTCTTCTTGTTTCTGAAAACAACAGAAGTTGATTCTCTTATTGATCATGGTAGGGTTTTTTTCTATTTACTCGTTAAAGTCTTAAAATAATGACTCTAAATAATGGTCAATACTTTATTGCTAGTGATAAAAGGTACAGAATACTGAAATACTTGATTTAGCATTAAAGCAGTATCTCCTCCTGAGTTGTCACTGTTTCAGTGCCAAACAGAAAGCAGATTACTGTATGCATATCTGGTTAACCATGGAGAAAAGTAACCTGATACCTTTCTCTTGCATTTCAAATTCATTTTTTATCTTAGTTGGTGCCCTGAGATGTTACTATGAGATTCACAGGCTTATATCAAATAAAAATACATTAAATTTATTGTTTAACTTAAGAGAAAAGTACTGCACTCAAATTTTCTGGGAAGCTAAAAATCTATCAAACCTACAATGTGCAAACATAGTAAATCCAAGCAAGTCACAAGATTCTTGTGGTCATTATTCTGAGTTTGTTTTTTTTATTTTTTGACTGAAATAATGTTTATTAATTATTTACTCTGATATTTGGTATGTTTTGAAATTAATTCAGGGCACCCCATAAACTGATGAAATATTCTTACTGAAGTCTGGCTGCTCTGTCAGGTCTTGAGTTGTATTGAATGTTTAAATTAGATTTACAGTTTTTCTTCTCTGCTTGTAGTGAAATTCGTCTTGTAGAGATCATAGAGAATCTGTGTGACAGTAGTAACTTCGAATGTAACAACATGGTTGAAGAACATGAGGAACTTATAGAGAAATGGTGGTTCAAATTGTAAGTATCATTTTCTTGGTGGAGATCTTTGTGCAAATAAATTATCTTAAGAGTATGAACTAATAATGTTAAATCTTGTGTCTGAACAACTGCAGTATGAGTAATTCTTCATTGTCTTTGAAGAGTTGCCATTGGGTACAGCTGGTTTCAGGCTAGCTTTTAGTATCATCTGCTGCTGTACTATATTCTTTTTGATTTTCAATTCCAGAAGTGTTGCACCAAAGCATCTACACTTGTGTCTTATACACTGTCTACTTAGTTACCAGTGGGTGTCAAGGCAAACTAACACTGGAAAATTTTGAAGTTTAGTCTGTTATTTTTTTGCTTTGTCACAAAAATGCAAAGGGCTCTTTGGTTCTTGTGCGTTTTTTTGTTTGCTTGCTGTTTGGGTTTTTTTTTTTTTCCCTGAAACTACATGTATTTTGTTCTCCTGGCAATCAAAAGAATAGTTGGTGCTAATCAGTGTAGAAGTTGAATCTGTTGAGGATGGTAGAGTAGCAGTTGACTTACTTTTCTACCTGCATTTTAAGTTAGATTGGGATTTGTGTTATAGCTGAGCTTTTTGTATACCAGTTTTAAATATAATTAGTGCATGGATGGCAGTGGAACATTTAGATTTCTTAATGTTTGGGTTTTTTAGTTCCAAATCACATTTCTTCTAAGTATTTTTCACTAATTTGGATTGTCAGCACTCCTAATTAGCTAGAATTCAATAGAGTGAACTGCCATTATAATGTTGCATAACTGGATAAGGCTTTTTGATACTCCACTTTCTTCTAAATGACTGCTTTATCCTTTTACCTAACTATACAGGATTGTATATATGTTAACACACTGTGAAGGGAATAGAATAGCAGAGCAGAAAGTAGAGTATTTCAGTTGGAAGGAAATTAAAATGATCTCTTAGTCCACTGCCTGACCCCTTCAGGGCTGATCAAAAGTTAAAGCATATTGTCAAGGTCATTGTCCAAACACATCTAAAACACTGACAGGCTTGTGGCCTCTACCAGCTCTCTAGGAAACCTGTCCCAGTGTTTGATCGCCCTCTTGGGAAAGAAATGTTTCCTAATGTCCAGTCTGAACCTCTCCTGGTGCAGCTGTGAACCCTTCCCTTGTGTCCTGTCATTAAATACAACACAGATCTGCACCTCCTTCTCCCCTTTCCCTCCTCAGGAAGCTGCAGAGGGCAATGAGGCCACCCCCTCCACCTCCTTCTAGACAAGCACAGAGTCCCTAGGTGCTCCTCATAGGACATGCCTTCCAGAAAGGTAAACTATGCAATCCAAAGTCTTTAATTTGGCTAAAATCTGCAGAGCTGGTCTTAAACTAGAAAGTTTGGCAAAGTAGGCTATCTGAAATAATCAAAACAATTCATAAAATACTTTGGGTTTTGGAAAGTTTCTGTATTTAATAGACATTTTGATTGCGTGCAATTGATTGTTTGCTTTCCTTTCTTTAACCTGCAGTATCCAGTTGTCAGTCAGTTTCTGTGGGAGTTTCCAAAGACAGTTTCTTTGCCTGTGAATACCTTAGGTATTTTTTACAAGTTGTTACATAAAGGGTGGTCAATCACTGGAACAGGTTCCCCACCGCACCAAGCCTGTCAGAGTTCAGAATCATCTGGAGGACACTTACTCACATAGTGTAGTGTAGGCAGTCCTGTGAGGAGCAGGGAGCTGGACTCAATTAATTGGAACTGTATGCTGGTGCTCAAGTAGCATATAACTAACTTCTTAATTTTAAAAATGTCTTCTAAAATAATACTTGATCAATTCTAAGAAAAGGAGAAATTTTACCCCATCATCAAGTTGCCAATATTTTGAACTAATGTTAACATCTCTTCAGGGCTATCTTCTGTATACTTGAGATAAAGATACAGCAATTAGCTGTAAGAGAAAGACATAAATAAGACTGTCTAAACTGTATATAAACCTTCCCTAAAAGTAGGATGTTTTAAAAAAGGGGTGTGTGCATGTATGAAGATGAATTGGTTTTATTTGTTGCTCTTATTTCACTTTTTTTCTTAAATATAATCTATAAAATTGAGTAGAGCTTGTTAACAGTATTGTCTTTTAAAAGGTATGTTTTCAAGTTGGAGGACTTCTAGAAATTGACTCCTGAAATCTTTGGAAGAAATAGGTTTCTAATCTGTCATGTGCAGTAGGTTTCTCTCCTGTGTTGTGCTGGGTCAGTTGTGTGAGATGGCTTTTAAAGAAGCTTTGTTCTTTTTGTTTGTAAATGAATGTCTTTCATATACAGAAAGAAGAAGTATCCAGATTTGTTTAAGTGGTTTTGCATTGAAACAATAGAAGTTTGCTGCCCTGCTGGAACTTATGGACCTGATTGCCTTGGTAATTTTTCTTCTGAAAAATTCAGTAGCAGATACATTTTTTTACCTGTTTGTTTCAGTCTTTACTGACATGGACAACTACATTATGATATTTTGCATGAGACACAGGCTACTGTGTAGTATGTACTTGCTTGCTGCCTCATAATTGAGTGGCTACCTTGTGAATATCCTGCCTGAATAAAAGTCTTCTGGGCACGTAGTAATGTACAAAGCTGTCCAGGGTACCGAGATGTGCAGAAATAACCAGTCTGATGCTCATATCCACACCTGACCCATCCTTAAACGTTCTCTGTAACATGAAGTCTGTTGTTTAGGTGGCCTTGCAGAATATATGTAGACAAGAATCCTTGACCAGTTTCAAGAGTAAAACAACCCAAATGCTGCTGGGGTTTAAATGAAGAAACTTGCAACTGAGGATCTGTTACAGAGGCAATAAGAAAAATTGAGTGAAAGTAGATGGGGGGGGTGTGAAAGTAAGGTCTTTGCAAAAGTGATGAGAGGTATTTTGGCCTCTGAAGCTGGTAGAATTTATGTATCTCTAGAACTTTGCACCTTGTTAAGAGATTGATTTTGGCCACTTAATGTATTGGTAAAAACTAAGTCCCCATTCCCTATATTGATCTAAATGATAGCAAATAGACTTTTACAGATGTGAGATGAGCCTTCTCAGAGATCCAGAAAAAAATAAAGATACAAATTTTATCCAGGAAGCTAGGAAAATAAATAAAGTTTTGAGCCATGGTCTTTACCCAAAATCAAATTGATAACTGAACTTTCCTGGAGATTGTTTTGAGTTTCTGTTATACTTGAATATATTATTGAGCATTGCCTTATTGCAAAACTTTTGGTTACTCTCAAGGGTGAAAAAGACTCTGGGAAATTATATCCTGCTTTAGTGTGACACTTTAAAATTAATTTTTATTTTCTTTTCTGTGAAGAGGGAGGGACTTTGGGTGCTTGCGTCTGAGACTAGAAAGTTATTTCCTTAAACATCTGATTTAAAAATATTTTTGATCCATTTTTAGCTTGTCATGGTGGATCAGAAAGACCTTGCCATGGAAATGGCCGCTGTGACGGTGATGGTACCCGAGGTGGAGATGGCTCATGTAGCTGTAAGAAGGAGTACACAGGACAATTTTGTTTGGACTGTTCTAGTGGTTACTTCAGCTCCTTGAGAAACGAGACACATTCTGTTTGTACAGGTAACGGAGTCTCAACACATGCTTGTGTCTTTGTGTTACTTCTTCAGGTTTTGCAAGCAAAACTAGAAACAGTTGAAACTAACAAATGTAGAAACAAAACATAGTTTGGTCGCTCAGCTTTAGGCATAAAAGACATGTCAGTCAGTTTGGTAGAATTCTAAGGTTCTAAGTCATCTTTCCACACTGCTCTTGATTTTATTTTTTTTTTCTGCTTTAAGAAGCAGAATTCATAAAAATCTTTGCTTCTCTGTTTCCAAAGTACTGTTAAAGTCTTGAGTTGAAATTACCTCATACTGAACTGCTTTAAAAGCTAGGTTTTCCTTATGTCTCAGATAAGCTTAAATGGAATAAATGGACATGGAAGCAGTTGATCTGTACTGCAAACTACTTAGATTCCAGTTAGATAGGCTTAAGTTTAATTTTGAAACAAAGTCAAGTCACAGGAATAAAACTTTGCATTGGTTAGGTTTTCATTGTTCTTAGACCCTTGATGAGATTCTGTAACAGCTGCATCCTGACCCTGGTGCCCAATAAGACTGCTTTTAAATAGTCTGTGTTGCTTTTGTTTTTTTTTTTTTTTTTAATCTGGTTGTGTAGTATGTCTTCTATATGATTTGTTTTAGAGTATAATATATAACATATATATGTTACATAGGGTGTATTATATATATAGATGTATACAATATGGATATACAGCTGCATTTCTAGTGTATTTCCTTCTGAAGTTCTTCAGAGTTAAATCACTTCACACATTGCTCTCATAGCTAGTTGCAAATGTAAGTAGTGTGAGGATTCATTAGGTAGAGAAGTGCAGTTTGATGGTTAAACTCATGTCCCAGCCTTGAGGGGCTGAGCTAAGTTTGCCTTCCTGATTTCCTCTTTCCAAATATTTTAGAAATTGGACCTGCTATTTCTAGTCACTAGAATTTTATGGCAGTGTTCTCAGTGGTGCAAATAACTGTAATTGCTAGGTTTGGTTTCCAGGGGTGTTTTGGGATTTTGCAGTTGTTTTGGTCAGATAGCTGCATGTTTATAAATTAAATATTGACCTTATGGAGGTGCCATCTTGTGAATGGGAGTTTCAAGCTACTAAAAAACGATGGCTTCCAGTGAATCCTAAATAATGTTTTCTCTGAGAATTTGTGTGCCTGAGCTTGCCTTGAGATCTCTCAACAAAACTCAGGTTGTAGTTTTCTCCTCTCAGCCTGCCATGCTGCCTGTAAGACTTGTACTGGTTCAAGTAACAAGGACTGCCAAGACTGTAAAGAAGGCTGGATTAAAAATGAAGGTGGAGCTTGTGTGGGTGAGTAATGCTTGGCAGACTTCAAACAGGTTTTGTAGTAACAATGGCTAGTAAGATTAGATGACATCACTTCCAAGTTTTATTGTATTTTATGGAAATGATATGTCAGTTTAGATTTCTGCAGTTTCATTAGTCTCTCTTCCTAACTTGTTTCATGTTGCAGGAAGGCAGTATTTTCTCACCACTGATTGCCTGGTGATGATAGTTATTTTTGTCATACTGTTCACTGTGTCTTTTTAGTTTAGTGGAATACATAGAGCAGCAAGTGTTTCTTTTTAAACATGACTTTTCTTAGTGTTTATTTGAATGCTAAACAATTTCCTACTCTTGACTTAAGCTATTTTGTCAATTAGTAGAAGATTTGTATAAACTTAACTACATATTTTGTACTAAGTGCAGATTTACCTTCACATAACTTGGTTTTAAATGCTCAACCGTAATAGAGTTCAAACATTTCACTAAAAGCCATGCATGCTAACTTTTCCTGTTGTTGGACAGAAATACCAGGAGACATCAAGCTCAGTGCTTCATTAATCTCTTACCTGTTTCTATCTTAGCATTTAATTTGCTTTATGAGGAGATAAGTGTGAAACGCTTCAGGAAAAATGCCAACACTAAAAATACTCCCAATGCAGGAAAGCACATGGGGAGAGTAACACATTCTGTTTAAGTGGTTGAATTTCACCTTTTGAATACCTCTAACATAATGCCTGGAAACAGTGTCTAAGAAATTATGTGAACATTGCTTCCTTTCCAAAGTGCCAGTGAGAACCGGGCTCGAATTACAGCTCTTGCAATACCTGCTTAGGCAACCACTGAGCACTCCCAGCACGTTTTTAAGATGCTTTGGTACTGTCTTCTGTGCAGCTGGTTTTTTTCCAAATAATTGTTGCCACTAATGAACTACAAATCAAATGAGTAATCAGTAGGAATGATGGGTGCAGCAACAGGATGAGTGACAGCAATGACAGGAAGAGAGGGACTGAAATAGCCTGGTTTTGTTGGAATTTTTTAATGAAACACGGTTGCACCCTTTCCTCAAAATCATAAGCCTTGCATGTTTTAACTCTGCAGTAGGATTTGTTTTCAGCTTGACTGGTCTTAATCTTAACCTGGTTTGTTCCAATTCACCTTGTGTAGAATACCAAGAGGTGCATCTATGTGCATTAGTATAAGTTTTTTAGTCATATAAAAAGTTCTGTAACTTGGTAATGTAGGAGTATGGGAGAAAATAGTGTTCCAGAACAATAGTCTGTGTGCTTGTTTGTTATGATATTTGCATAAATGCATGACTTGAAAATGACAAGGACTGCAGGTATCCTGGAATTTTATTTAATTTGAGCTCTTGAATTTCTGATACATCTCTTACAGTCATCACAAAGCATATGAAGATGAGTTTTTATTTTCTAATACAGATTTAAGCTGAACAAAACAGTGCATGTTACCATGCAAGTTCTGTGTCTACCATAATGCATACCTGACCCCAAACTCATTGCAACAACTATTCTCAATGCAGTCACTTTATAGCATTCAAATATGAATCTGTCTGTATAATCATGACTACTATTTTAGGTAACTTGTCACTTTTTATCTTTCAGATTTAGATGAATGTGCTTCTTCTCCTTGCAAAGATCACCAGTATTGTTTGAACACAGATGGATCTTTCTCATGCAAAGGTTTCTTTTCAATCTGCTGTTTTATTTTACTGTCTAGAATCCTAAACTAATGCTTAGAAAATGCATGATAGGTATTTGGTACAGTGTGGTCTGATCCTCACTTGGCATGGCGAGGATGAGGCTTTGGACCTATTGTATGAGCAAAACAAGAGATTTCTGGTTATTTCTACTTGGCTTTTGTGAGACCCCCCCACCTTGAGTACTGCATCCAGCTCTGGGGCCTCTAACGTAAGGAAGGCATGGGCCTGCCTGAGTGGGTCCAGAGGACAGCTGTGAAGATCTTGATCAAGAGGGTCGCCTCCCCTGTGAGGACAGGCTGAGAGAGGTGGGATTGTCCATTCTGCACAAGAGAAGGCTCCAGAGCCTTTCAGTACCTAAAGAGGCCTACAACAAAGGTGGAGAAGGACTTTTTACAAGGGCATGTAGTGGACAAGACAAGGGGGAATGGCTTCAAACTGAAATAGAGTAGGCTTAGATTAGGTATTAGGAAGAAGATATTTACAATGAGGGTGTTGAGGCAATGGACCTGAGAAGTTATGAAATGGTTTGTCCTTGGATGTGTTCAAAGACCAGTTGGATGGAACTCTGAGCTACCTGGTCTAGTGAAAGGCACCCAGCCTATAGCAGGGGGGTTGAAACTAGATGATCTTTAAGGTCAACTTCCAGCCCAAGCCATTCTATGATTCCTTGTGTGGGTAAGCTGTCTGACTTTAAGGGTGGTATTTTAAACCCCAGATATACAACTTTTTATGCATAAAATATTTTATCTTTAGCATGTGATGCCAGCTGTGTAGGTTGCACAGGAGAAGGTTCTGAAAAATGTAAGACCTGCGCATCTGGATACGTGAAGGAAGATGAGAAGTGTACAGGTTGGTGTATTTAGCAGTACCTGATAGAATGCTGGTTAGCTCCCTCTTGGTTAGTCATGCTGAGGAGCTCTTAAGTCCATTCACATTAGTGTGCATCAGCTTTCATGCCTGTCAGCCCAGTATGTCTGGTATTAGCTGCAAAGATGTTCTCAATAACTTCCTTTATATTACTGAGCTAATTTGCTTGACAAGGCTTAGAGTGAACCACTGGTACGAAGGAACAAGGTATTTTATAGTAGGTTCAGGAAACAGCTACATGAGTCTCTTGTCAGTTACTTACCACTTCATCAGATCTGTGTTTCTGTTCCTTTTGTAACAGAAGGGCAGGCATTCTGATAATCCATCAATGTCCAAGTCGAAATTACAGTCATTCTTAGTGAATTATAATGTGAAGTTACACTTCCTCTGTGGGAAAGAGCAGAACATATGCATAATCTGAAGTAGCTATTAACTGTGATGATGTAGTATTTACAAGCTCTGTTCCCTTTAGCTATACTTTGATGGCATAAATAGAAAATGACTGTGGGGGAAATGTTCAGTAGGTTAAGATGAATTGCGTAATTGTGACAAACATAACTGCTTAATACATTTTTCCATACAGGGACCTGCAAAACATTAAAAAACAACAGTACTAGGTGTTATTTGAATAACTTTGACCAAATCATGAAGAATTAAGATTATTTAACAGAAGTTAATCCATTGCAGCAGCATTCTGCTCCTCAGTGGTTTTCATATTTGAATAGAATTTTGTTTATATGACTGAGCACAAATAAGGTTTATAACAAAATAACAGCAGTGGACTCTTTCTTTCCCTGTGCTATCTCTAGATATAAATGAATGTAACCTTCCTGAAAAGATCTGCACGAAAGAGAATCAAGACTGTGTTAACACGTCAGGTAGTTACAAGTGTGTATGTTCGGAAGGGTTTGAAGATCAGGATGGAACCTGTGTTCAAACTGTACAACCAGGCAAGTAACTATTCAGGGACAATTTTTTAAAAAATATGCTGTACCAACAACTTAGAGTTTTTAATTAAGGGTTTAGTTACTTGTAAACCCCTCTGTATTATTTCTCATCTTCGTACGGCTGTGGTCTGTATCAATAGTTTTTAGTGTAGGCCTCACTCAGATGTGTGGTTTTTTGCTTGAAGATAGTTTATGCTTTTAAACATTCTGGTTTTTTGTTGCTATGTTTTTGCTTAAGTCAAGGTTTTTTTAAGTCACTTAAGGGTTTGGCTTTGTTACATCAATGAGCTAGCAAATTTCTGCTGTCATAAAAATGCGTTTGTTCTCCCCACTTCTTTCCTCATCATTAATTGTAGTGACTTAAGGGTTTATCTGATTACATGCAGTCTTCAATTCATTGAAATCTCAGAAAATTACAAATTAAAAAAATAATTTGCTGGATTTCTTTTTGCTGGATAACAAAGCTGAATTAGTTTATTTTGTGGTAATGTAAGTGCCAGAGCTGGTGTTAAGGTGAAAAGGGGGAAGACATCCATCTGTCAGTCATAGAGAGCTGTTTAGCTTCACCAAAATTATACCTTCAGTCAAAAAATTCAACTGTTGTTTTTTCTAGGATGTGTTGACCCATATATGCTGAACTACATTCATTAAATGTTCCATTACTTCATCTAGGCCTCTTTCAGAATTCCAAAGAGAAAGATAGGATTATTTTGCAGTAACAGCTGTAGGAGAATAGATAAGAGACACCTAAAGAGACACCTAATTTCATACCTTTGTTTTCTTTCTACTTCTTAGCTTGTTTGGGTGGATTTTTTTGTCCTCCCATTTCCACCCCAAGACTGATTTTTCATCTAGTACTAATAAGTTGTAAAGATGGATGTTGTTTTGCTGCTCAAGGCCTCTCAGTTCATTCCTTTTACTCTCAATGCTCACTGTTATTAGTCCTTCAGAGTAGTTATTCACTTCTCTTACACAGATATGCAGGGTATCAGTTACTGCCTTTGCTAATGTGGTCTGACATTTTGAGACTAAAAGTAAAATAAAAGGTTGACAAATTGGCTTAGGGTGTTTTTTTTTGTTGTTGTTTAGATAATGCTTTTCCCACTATAATAGAATTGCTCTGCTTTTTTAAAGGTTGTTTTAACATCTGAACCCAGAAGTTTGTACTATAAAAACAATTCTGAGTAAGACTTGCCCTATTTTTTCAAATACTGGAACTACTACTGACAGGTTGTGTAGAAAGGAAGAAATTCACTGTGAACAGCTGAAAACAATAGCCTAAAATAGAAGTGCCTGTGCTGTATTTTTTTTTTCCTTTCACTAATAGTGTAATACCAATTTCTTTGAAAATTTTTGTTTGCATATAGTAAAAAAATAATAAATACAAGCTTAGGTTAGGAGAATAGTGCAAGTAGGTGTATGCAAGTATGGCTTAATTGCTTCTCTGGTCTTGATAAATACATTAATTTGGGTTTCTCTTTAAAAAAATCCTAATTTCAAAAATCATAGTTATATATAGTTAATTATATATGTATAGTATATATGTATATATGATAGTAGATTTGTATTCTAATTGTTATATTTAACTTCACAGAAGAGGAAGTAGAGAATGAAGAAACTGAGCCTTCACATACTGAACATGTTGACTTATGATCTGCGTTCAGAACCAAAAGACATTCCTATGTAAAGTTTTAAATTATTGGACTAAGCCTCTGCTAGCTGACATACTGTGGAAGTGGTATGAAATACACAGGTTGCCATTAAGACTTTTTTTTTAATGGTGACAACCTGCTCTTTAAGCTGCATTTCTTTATTCTTAAATTCCACTTTTTATATAATTCTTCAAAAACAACACTCTAGATGGGTTATTATAAAATTTGAATGAACATAACACTGTACCCAGCAACTGTAAACAACTTGCAGGCTTCTTGTTCTAGTGCCTACTGAAAACTATTATCTTCTGGAAGAATTTAGTTGCACTTCATAATTCAAGGAAAATTTAGGCTGAAGTTTGTTGTTTCTAATCATGAGAAATATTTCTGTAACTGAAATACAGCTTTTGGAAATTGTCAAAGGGAATCTCTTGGGGTGGGGGGGGAGGGAAGCACAGTTCCCTTAAACAAAATAGAATGCCTAATATTGCATTCAATAAAAGTTTATTTTGTTGGAATGTGCCTTAACATTTTTAAGATGTTAGTACCTTGATGTGTTGTCATGCCTATTTTTCTTATAAGTCAGTGAAAAAAACCCAAAACCCCAAAAGTGACCCAAACAACCCCCAAAAAACCAAAAACCCCAGAACCTTGTAAACTGTATTTCAGTTCAGCACTGAATTCTAGTACTCAGTTGTATTGGGATATACATGAAATAAAAACCCCAACCCAACAACATCCCTTCTCTCACACACACTTTCCTCTAAAGGAAGAATTATGTCAACTTAACTTTTCAAAGGCAGAGAAACCGGTCTTTGACAGATACTTGCATCAGCTATGTAAACTAGTTTAGAAAGTGATGAAAAGTAGGTTTGGCTAACACATGCCCACAATGGCTTATAGTTACTCTGAGTACTCTCTAGAACTGATGAATACAGGACTTTCACTACAGCCTACTGCTGTGTGTAATAGCTTCCTGTCTACTGCAGAGCAAGCCTACCACAATCAATTTTTCATCTTGTCTCTTGTGCCATTTCAGAGGGAAAGCTTATAAGCATAGCATAGACACAACTTCCTATGTGTTGTCTCTAAGCTTAAAGGCAAGTATAAGAGCTAAAATGGATATATCCTGTAGGACTGTCACAGCTGTAAATAAAATAAGGACCATCCACCTACAGTCTGTGGTGGAAGTAAAGTTTAGAATACGTTGTGGTGGATTCAGGGAGTATAACAAAGGGTTGTAGAATACAGATAAGAAGATCACAGTTTAGGCTTGACTATGAAGAAGTTATAAACAGTACCCTGAGGTAAGGGGACATAAAAAGGGTATGAATAGGAAATAGAAAAATAATAAAGATCTAAAGATCTATAGATTTCTGAAGACTTGTTCAAACTAAGTCACAGTTCAGTTTGTGAAGAGTGCATGAAGGATTTGTATGTGTGATAGATACGTAGTTGAATATTGTAAAAAAATCTGATTCTGTTGGATTCTTATGTTAAAAGCTGTCTAAGCTGATCTTGTGCATGGTAGTTTAAATACCTTGTGGTATTAAGGTATCTGTAACAGTTTTCTTTAGCTGTTATATCTAGGTGTTTCTTAACTTGCCAGAGCATGAAGTCTTCAGTGCTTTCTCAGCTGTAATTGTCAAAGGAGGGCCTACTTGCCACAAAATCTTGCAAGTTGGAGGGTAGACATTGTATTTAATGAGTACTACATTAAAGGGAGGAAAAAGTAGGCAGTTTGGGAAGCCCATGGAATACAGCTCAAGGACCTTAAGGGTTTTTTCATACAAGTGTAGCCAGTATTAGCCCCTAAGGATCCCGCAGGAGTGTAGCTTCTCTGTGTTACCCACTCACTCACATTGCCCAGGTATTGCAGGTTGTGGTATAAATGGTTGTTAATCATAACAGGAAATGTTGGTTCTGTTTAGAAACTGCCATCAGTTCATACTCAGGGGAATTGTCTGTCCAGTACAAACTTCTGTTAATGTTCCACGCCTGAAATAGTGCTTCCCTATGAAGAAGAACTTGCTACTTGAAGTTCCATTCAGCTTATTTGGGACTCTGGGTGATATCTGTTGAGGTTCTTAACTACATTGTGGAAGCATTTTCTTTGCATCTGCCAAAGCTTTGGACAGAAAGCCTTAACTGAATTATCTTAGTTAAGCTCAGCTCTGAAATTAACTGATAAAAACCAAAAACTTCAAGAATTTGCTTTTCTGTGGTGATAAAGAGGAGAAACTCTTCCTTGCCTGACCTGCAAAAGTATTGAGTAGTCTGATACAACCAGACTGTTTTTCAGTTCTGGAGAAAAATGATTTCAGCTTTCCATTACCAGAATAAAACCATCAGAGTGTTCCTTACAAAACATACAGATGTAGTACCTGGTATTAGGAGTCACTAATATTCTATTTTCCTCAATTCTCCCATTCTGCTGCCACCAATTATAGGCACATGTTGCACTGCATTAAATTATTGTGGGGTCCAGAAAGGTAAATTCAAATATTTAGAGCTTTTACTGAAGGAATATTGGCCAAGGTATGTATGTGATAAATATTTACTACTATGCTACTGTCTTATGCCCTCTTGATGCTGAGTTTTTAATGGGATTTTATTCTGTATTCTCCTTTTACTACTTCAGACAGTAATTACTGGAAGTTGAAGCTACAAATTGTTTTTAATGAACTTAATCATTTTTCCCCCTCTGCCTTGAATACAGAGGGGATTGGACTCTGAGTTGTCTTGGGTTTTGCCCTTTATAATCAGAATGGAGGGAGTGGAGGAGCAGGATTTGAACTGATTAGCAGAAACTGGCAATGAAGGTCAAGTGCATTTTGTTAACCAAGCCAGTCCAGACTATCAATGCTTTCTACTGTATATATTAACATTATGGTGCTAAAAGAAAACTGTTTCCATTAAATTTTTCATTGCATTGTAAGGATATCTGGTTATGTGGTACAAGACTGTACTTAGGGTTGTCTGGAATTATAGGTCTCATGTCCAACTATACAAATATGTTGGTAAATACTTCAGAGGTGATCTGAGATATCCAACAAACAAGATTTGTGCCTCAGTGAAGTGTTGGTTAGGTACTTCTGTCAGTAATACCAAGGTGAACTTGTAGACCCACACCTGTGATTTATTTTGTAAACTTCATACTGTGGTATCAAACTGGAAGTGGCATCCCTTTTGTTAGATTGTTTTACTACTACTTTGTGGTTTCTTCACCTAAAACTAAGTGGTTTTTTGCCGTGGGAAATAGTACTGAATAGTACTGTTGAAAGGACAAGATTCTCTTGTATATGATAGCTGGACTCCACGGAAGGTCCAGATACACTTTCCAGGAGCAAGCAAACTTAGAGACCTTCATGTTTCAACTAAGGCTCTAAACAAGACCAGGAAAGCAAGTCTCAAGTATGTAGTAGCTATACCACAGTGCTGCAGTGTCTAAATTTAGAAGTCAAGGTATGTCTGAAAGGTTTTCAGCTGAACATTGGTACATAGTACTGAATATTTTCTTGGGTGTGAATTCCCACCATGTCTGTAACAGACACATTTATCTTCAAAGTGTAATACCGTCCATTCCAAAATAGAGTAAATGAATTACCTTTTGCAGAATACCTTGATAACTTAGGTAATTCAAGAAGTCAGTGATCACCTGAAAGGGCTCAAATCATAATCTGTTCTCAGGAAAGGTATTGATGTCCGTAAGTTATGGACAAGATCAGGACACCAGTGACTGTAAAATATATAGGATATACTGTACAAACACAGGACTTTTTATGGACGATGAGGACTGCTCATACATCATCCTAACATGAATGGGAGAGGTACTACTCAGTCAGGCAATTGTCAGTTGAAGAGTCAAACAATTACATTAGCAAGTTGAAAAAACACCAAGAATTGTGAAAATCACCAAATCGGACTTCCAGCATAAAGCCCTCAGTGTATGTGGATATATTGAGACAATTCTCCCTGATGAGTAGGGTGCACCCTGCCCTTCAGGTTACTTTCAGACCATTCTTAATACTGCACAAAGTTGGGCACACAAATAATTCAAGTTTGCTTTAACCAGTGACTAACTGAAAAAAATGTGTTGAGGTAAAAATAAGCAACAACCCCCCCAGCAACAAAATAAAAGCTTTTCAAAGTCCATGTCCTGGATCATATGTAGCAGTAATATAAAAGGATAGTTGTCCGTAATGGTCCTAGCTGACCTCCTGATACTCCTCCCTGTCCTCTGTTTGTCAGACTGCTATGGATTGTTGCCTAATACAGAATTTTATCTGTTCTGAAAGGAATCTTCTGAGGTTGTTTAAAGCAACTGCTTGTGGTTGTTTGGGGGTTTTTTGGGGGTTTTTTTGTGGTTTTTTTTGTTGGTTGGTTGGTGGTTTTTTTTGTTTGTTTGCTTGTTTTTGTTTTGTTTGTTTGTTTTCTTTTTCTTTTTTTTTCCTTCTTTGCATCAAAACGGAATTTTTCTCATCCGTTTCAGCAATTCTCATCCCTTTCACACCTTGTCTGTTTTCATGATTTCATTTGCTGCAGACATGCCTATAGCAGCCCTTAATACTCTTCAAATCCCTTGCCTGTTCTTCTCCAAATGGGCTTTGGCTTTCTTGATTCCATTCCTTCATGCTAAGACAGTGGCTCTGTGTTCCTTCTGGGTCACTTGCCACTGTTTCCACCTTGTGTGTTCCTTTTTATGACTTTAGTCAGGAGCTTGTTCATGCTTATCAGCTTCCTGCTGGCTTTGTTTGATTTCCCACACATCAGGATTGAGAAAGTGATCACTGAAAATCAGCCAAATGCCTTGGACCCTTGCCTTAGCTCTTGTCTCATGCTGATGCCAGAACTACCCAAGTCTACTCTTCTGATGTAAAGGGTTATGATCCTGCTAATGCTTTGAAGGCAAAATAGTGTTATGTTACATTTCTTGATACGCTGCTGAGGTGAAAATATTGACTTCACTTAATGGTGCTTTTTTGTTGAATCCAACTCTTCTTATTCGATCTCAGTCAGTGGGGTGACTGTAGGCTCTTTGGGTCTAAGGGTCAGCTTTTTGATCTGATTTTGTTAGAGTTATGCCCTAATCCCCCAGTTTGCATCACAGCATTTGATGTGTAGGATTCACATCTAACCCTGCATCCACTAGTGCAGAAACTGCATGACCAGTAGCTGGAAAGTTGTGCAGCTTGAAGAACTGTTTCTCTTGCTGAATTCTGTATTCACTGTGCACAGTAAACCCAAGAAGGAAGAAAAAAAGAAAACAGTTGGATCTTCAAATACATATTGGGGCTGCTATGTCAGTATTTTTGAGCATATTTGAGAAATTATGGATACTTTGGTTGTGGTGCTTCATGTTTTGCAAATTGTGATGTCCACATAATGTATCATTTTGGTAGATTATGTATACAGTAACTTCATATATCTTTCTGTGTCTCTGGGGGAGTTTTGATACATATCATACTTGGACTATGCAAGTTTATC
This sequence comes from Phylloscopus whistleri, assembly GCA_017589585.1. Lineage (NCBI taxonomy): Eukaryota > Metazoa > Chordata > Aves > Passeriformes > Phylloscopidae > Phylloscopus > Phylloscopus whistleri. The sequence continues at coordinate 904,895 of JADMLD010000103.1, forward strand.
TTCCTTGAGGAAAAAAGAAAAAGCTCCTTAAATAAAATAATAATAAAATAAAATCAGTTCTGGTTCACACTGATTTTTCAGGGGCTTCTAGGAATTTGGTCCAGATCCTGTTATTTTTGCCCATTCTGTGTACCTGTAAGAAATTCTCAATAATTAAAAACCAAACAAAAATTGATTTTCTTCAGTATTTCTTAGTTTAAAAAAAAAGTCTGGGGTTTGGTGCTTTTTTTGTTTGTTTTGTTTCGTTTCGTTTTTAATGAGATGGAGGAAGAAGGAATACACACTTTAAGAAATAAAGTGTCCTACTTGGGTCTTTTGTTTGGTTTTTTTTTTCATTTTATTTGTTGTTTGGTTTGGTTTGGTTTTAGGTTTTTGTTGTTGTTGTCGTTGTTGTTTTCCATAGATAAAAATGGCTGCCCAAAAAAGGGATATGTGAATAAATTAGTCAGTATTCTAACAAGCAAGACCTTGTGGGTCATCTTATTCTTTCCTTGCCATGTGGAATTATTCTCTCTGTGCTATTTGGAATGTAGCATCTAATTTAAAATTTGCTGAGGTAATGTATTTTCCATCATTCCATATTATTATATTTATCAGAATATGTTATCATTTGATAGTAATTCTTTTTAATGACTAGCACAATAAACAAGAACTCTCCCATGTGCAGCTGTGATTATGCCTCACTTGTTTGAGGTAATGCACAGACACAAAAGATAGTCCTGTATAAGATCTTTGCTTTGCAAAAGGTGGAAGAGGAACATGTTCAGGGAACTGAGACTCATCTTTGACCTTTAGTATAAAAAATATACAGCCTTGTAGTTGGCCTTCAAATTTTCTGGTTTCTGGAATAAGCAGTGTCACATTTTCAAGCACTAAAGCAAAGAAGATCAGAAACTACCATTTAGAAAAGCATAACAACAGCTGACATTTTTGTATGAAATGTAGTCACCTAAATAAAATGGCTAACTGTAACTTGGCAGCAGTGAAACTGTTTCAGTACTAAGATAAATCAACTTGCTCTTGGGAAATTCAGGTTTGTTTTTTTTTTTTTTTCTGTGTGAATGATTTTGTAACTTAGGAAAGTTATTTATTTATCAAGTAGCACCAGGGTTAGCTGTAGCAGCTCAGCATGGGCAAATAGGAAGATCACGCATCACTAGGAGTGGAAAAGAGGGAGCGCAAAGTCACCAGATGTATGGAGCAGCCACCAAAAAGGGATGGTGTGATATCCATCTTCAGGGGCAATCTCTTGGAGCTCTTCAATTTGGCCAAGAGTCGGGACTGAAGCAGCAGCTTCTTAGTATTTAGGTTAGGAAATAAAGAATTGTCTCTACTCCACTTTTTTGTTTATTCATCTATACATCAAGATGCTTGTGTTTATAAAGGAAGACTTTCATAGGTAGGTATATGTGAACCTGTGTGCCATAGATAAATACCTGCCAATTGAAGTACTTCATAACTTCTAAATATTTTTTTCATTATGCATCAGAAGATACGCAGTGATTAAAATAAATTCTTCTTACCTGATGTCAACTTCTGCAACAAGAAATTTTAGTGCAGTGTGAGCTGTAGAAGCTGTATAAACTCTTCCCATGAGCTTGCAAGGGAGAAAAGATGAGTCATTAAGACACAAGCTGTTGTGTCTTTTAGGACATAATTTTGTTATCAATTCATTGCACACTGTTCATATTCAAAATAAACAGAATGTCCCCAGAATATGTTTTGTTTTAGGCTAAAGCTCTTCACACAGATGACACTTGACAGGCTATTTGACAAGACAGGCATTCTGATGGGACAGCTCTGGAACTCCAGTTGTTTGGGAAAGAGCTCAGTGGCCTGTGGTGCAATGTTGTTTCAGGCATTCTCTTTGTAGGTGATAAATGCTACAGCACAGCTGTTTGCCCCATGCAGAGATGCACAGCTGCGCTACTCAGGAAAAGGAGTTTCTCTCTGCCGTGCCCTCGCAGTATATTGTGCTGCAGCTTTTCATAACTTCAGTGTTAAGCCAGCAGAGGGTACTCTTTAGCTTCCAAGGACATGTTACAGTGGATGCCTCAGGAGGTTACTGCCTCAGAGTTACTGTACTGAGGGGAGGGGATGAAAATGCAAGCGCTTAATTATATGGGCCTCATTGTACTTAAGTAAAAGTGTTGAACAGGCCACGTTGTTGAATAAACCTACACTGCTGTTTTTCCAAAAGCTCAAAGCAAGATCTTGTCAGTATAATACAATCTTAAAAACAGGGAAATTCAGGCTTGAGAGTACTCCAGGTTGTTTCTTATCCAAACAAGTGGTGAGGCAGGGTTGCTGTGAGACCTTAGTAGTTGCTTTACCCACTCTTGAAAACCCATAAGGATGGAGAGTGCACGTCCTCTTTTGGCAGCTGCTCTCACAGGCAAAATATTCGTCTGTCTGTTCAGGTTGAACCCACTGTGCTCCAACTTACACCTGCTGTGTCTTGCCCTCTCGCCGTGCACTACTGTGAATCCTTGATCTTGTGGCTCTGCTCCTTCTACTGCATCCCAGAAGGCTGCTGGCCTTCTCTGCTGCCAGGGCACTGCTAGCTCACATTCATTTCACTGCCCACTGGACCCCCAGGGCTTTTTTACACAGAGTTGCTCTCCAGCTCTTAGTCCCCAGATGGTGTCACTGCAAGAGGATCTTCCTTCCAAAGGGCAGCCATTTGGGCTTGTCCTTTTTGAGTTTCATAAAGCACTATCAGTCCATTTCTGCATCTCGTTTAGATCCCATTTTTCTATGAATTCTTATATTTATACTCCATTTTCATTCAAACCCATAGTTCTGCTGCCTTTAATAGAATGAATTTACTAGAATCATGTACGAAGCTTAAAAGTTTGTAGGCTTGTGAATTACAGTTTTGTACACAATGTTACTACAAGTTAACTACAAAATTAGATCATGGATTTCTAGTCTATTCAACAAATAACAGGAACAGAGTTTTATCCTTTCTTTGAAAAATAGTACGTCAAGAAGAAAAATAGTCTTTCTTAGATAGCTTACATATCTCTCCTGTGATATGATACTCAAGGTACAAAGCACAAATGCACATTTAACTTGACAGAGTGATGAAAACCTTACTATAAGTATTACTTTTAATTTTAAAGCCTCATAATTCTCTAAACCCAAATATATTTATGTCATTATTCATGTGTAGAAAGAGAGATTATTAAAGCACAGCTGTTGCTCCCTCACTGTTCTTCAGTCTTCTCCTCTGCCACTCAACTATATCACCAGTTACTCCTGCTGTCTACAGCTGTATGTTTCTGCTGATCACAAGCATAACAATGAGGTGGCAAAAAACACCTGGGACCTTTTCAGAATTATTGCTGGTGCATCTGGAGCTCCCAGGATTGTCAGAGCACTGAGACTGATGGAACCACTTTTATGACCAATTTGCAACCTGGGACCACATGAGCTATGTGAGTTGATGGAAGTTGGTGACTCATTAGGGGCAGTATAGCAGTATTTTGTACAAGACCCCTGACTTGACACTACCGTGAATTAAATTCTACCTATTTTTTCCCAAAACTTTGTGGAAATGTAGTGGGTCAGCAAAAATATATGGTTTTGTGAAGGTCACAGTCTAGTGTACTTCTTTCATTTTTTAGGATTTCATGGTTGGGAAAAGTAACAGATTAGCAAAGAGGGAATTAGGTGCTAGAATATGTATAGACCAGTTACCATTCTTGTTACCTGAGGAAAGGTGAGATTAGCCTTTTTTTCTTGTTTTGTTTTAAGGTTATGAATAATCTCAGTCAGTAACTGATGCATTTAAATTTTAGTGGGAAAAGGTTCAGCATCAGACTGGAGGGTTCAAGGTACTGCAGAGAGAAAGGTCTGCATATGGCTGAAATGTTTCCGTCTAAGGCAGGGTCAACAACATAAGGTGCTGGAAGTGAGCGAGAGGTCATCCCTTGAGATGCAATATTTCTATCTGCCAATGAGCTCCTTCAAGTGCAGTTAGCCTCTAGTTGGGGAAAAAAAAAAGGAGTCTGGCACACGGCACTTGAAAAGATGCTGACCCCTGTTCTACATCTCACACTTCCATGGGAAACAGCCATGGTTGTTGAATTTAGCTGTATCAGAGCATGTGTTTCAAATCCTGTAAACTTATGTGTCCGTTAACAGCAATTTAAAAACCTGCCAGCTCTCATAGAATTCTATAAACAAGAATATGTAGTACTTCTGAAGAATTATCTGCTATTACTCTGAAAATAGTCTGATATTTACCAGGGAAAGCATCACCAGTGGAGGTACATGCTCCGTATTGGCTTGCATTCTGTATTGTAATAATATTTGGACTTTCCTCGATGTGAAGTAAGAACACAGTGTTTATGTGAGTTAGAAGCACAGTACTGGAAAGAAGCAGCTATATAAGTTAATGTTCTTTCAATAGCAGTTGAATAAACTTTCATGGGAAACTTGTTTATTTCTGAACTTTAAAATGGTTCCAGGAAATACTCATGCCGTGACAAAAAGTTTCTCTGTTCTTTGGAACAGGCAGGGATTTTATTACAGGATCATGAGCTTCGGAGTTTGCCAGTAAAAGAATGGACAGGCAAGACTTTTTGAGTCCTTGTATTTACAAATATAAAGAAGGAGGAAAAAAGTCATAATTCTGCAAACTAAGCCTGACAACTCTATGTAAGGTTCCAGAAATGCCTTAAAACCCTTACAGTAGCAGGTTGAAGAAAGAGATGTTGGAAATTCGTTAAAATAAGGTGGTGTGGGAAACAGTCACTGGTGAGTTTTGTCATTGCTAATATCACTTCTTTTAATCCTGCTGTCCTCTATGAATAAGCAGCAAGCAGAAGATTTTTACCAAAGCCTCCAAACTAAGTGAGCTTTTACAATCCTTTTTTTAAAAAAACTGGTAAGACTATAGGAAAAAATAGATGTGATGACATGTAGAACAAAATATAGAACATTCTGAAAACCAGGACAGTCTGGAATATTTGGTAGAGGTGACGCCAGTGAAATGGAATGAGCAGGCCCTTGCCACAAAAGTCACTCCAGTAGCCCACTGATGTTTTACTTTAGTTCTCCCACAGGAAGAGCTGTGGAACATGTCTCCAAAGCTTTTTGGCTTACACCTGTCAGCAAGGCCAGATGACTGATGAATTGAGATGTGTGTAGTGGCAGCACACCAAGGCGTCAGTCAGTTGCGTCCTGCAAGATTTCAGCAAAGATTGCTCTGAGTTTCTCCAGGTCCACCTTTGAAGTACCTTTTTTCAAGCATAGGATGTTCAGATAACATGTCCATAAACAAATCCATGGTGGAGTGCAGACAGGGATGAGATTTCTACCCTTCCTGTAAATTGTGTGATTTTTGGATGGTTTGCTCCATTGAGCTTTATCCTTCGGCCAGGCCTGTACTTGATAAATTGGCCTGGACAGTGTTATCCCAGTGTGAGGGTAGGAGAGCACATATTTTCATACAGAGGGTGGAATGTCTCTGGTGCTTCTCACTGAATTTGAAGGCCAGACTCAAGAATTAAAAGCATTGACTTTAATTAGGAAATTTAGTGGGCTAAGTGGCTACACATAGTCATTGTTATTCAAGGCATCTGTATGGGTTACCTGACTTGCCCTGGAGAACCTGACAGGCCTGTGGCAGCCTGGGCTTCAAATGAACTCAGTGGTGTCTGGTGCAAATCAAAGATCTCCAATGAACACGGGGATCATAGTGATTTTGTGCTTTCTAGTGCTTCTGTGAGATTCGTATCACCACGGAAGTGGGAGAACCACTCAAAAAACTCCAGTGTGAAGTGTCCAAAATGATGAAATAACTCCAGGCTTTGGACTGTGGAGCATAACACATATCAGTTCAAACAAAGCCAAGAATTAATGTAAACTTTGTAAGGACAGGCAGCTGCAATTTTGGCCAGAATTCAAAGAAAATAACAGCAGGGAGAAAAAGTTGCTTTTGATTATACAAGGTTTGGTTGTATGGTCATAATTGGAATTTACACAGACTCTTGTTCAGGGAATCAGTGCTTCTGTATGTCCACATCAAGAACAGAATAGATGGACAGAAAAAAATTATAAAATGCAAGACGTTGAATGCCTATTGTCTCAATCTCTTCTTTTTTCCAAATGAATTTTTTCCCTTTATTTTGCCTAAAAAGTACCAGTTTAAAAACCAAAACAAAAACAAAAACAAAAACCAAAACAAACAAACAAAACAACAACAACAAATTTTAGGGGATGGCAATAACACCAGGACAAAATATTTTTTCTTCTTCGCAGAGCCAAGTTTTCTTATGAGGACCTTCGTCAAACTTCTTTAACCTCTCATTCTTTCACAGCTAGTGATATATCTCATGGTGACAAGTTAGGAATGATTTTCTAGAATACTTGTTTCTACTACTAGTGGGAGTCAACATATTTTCCCACATGAAAAGCTCTTAGATACAGTGACTAGTGTTTAAAGTAGAAACTGATTTTCAGAATTGATATTGTAGTGAAAATCAATGAAACCAGACAAATGAAATTATTATTATTTTCCAGCTCCAAACATAGCTTAAGTTATATTTAGTTGGCCTTCTCCAGCTTCAAAGTTAAAGACAAACATTTAGCAAAATAGTAAAGTTGTGCATGCAGGCAAGGAGAAGTTCAAGAATGCTTTCCAGCACTGAACAGATTTTGGAGATGGGAGGTGATACTGATTAAGCAATTCCGAGGATCATTTTTTCTGGCTAACTCCTTGGCTTTCTCTGCCCCTCCCTTCCTCACCTGCTGCATTCCTCCCCACTCCTTTCTTGCTTTTATCTCCAGCCAGTCTCCTTCCTCAGACCACAACTGTCCAAAGGCCTTTGCTTGCTGCTTACATTTTCCTACACTTGGTATTGTTTTACCTCACTTCTGTTGGTGTCTAAAGAGAGAGATGGGATGATTTCCCTTGCCAGTAAAAACTGTGGTGATTCACTGTGATTCAACACCCCTGAAGGGATGGAAGTAGTCAGCCAACCCTGTCACTTGAGGGTATCACTCTAACTCAGGTGTTACCATTGCTGTGAGTCAGTAGGAGACTTAGAGCACTGAAAATGAATGGTTGAAAACAGAAATCTTTCTGCTGATGTTTTAAAGAGTTCTCTTGCAAAGAGAATACCCTAGTCATTGGGGACCCACTGTATTGGAGTGAATGAGCTTCCAGAAAGGAACAAAAGTTCAAAAGAGAAGAAAAATAAATGCATTTTGTCTGAATACTTGAATTAGAGAATTAGACAATAGCATAACAGATAAAAATTTATTTGTTCTGGCTCTCTCACAAAGAAATTTCAAACTCCAAAGATACACAAGAGTAGAGGCTAAACAGAGGGATAAATTGAATAGCAGATGGGTTTGCTTGCTTACATGTGAGGAAAAGCAAAATACCTTCATAAGCCAGTCCCTCGCATGGGAAGTTCTTGCAAATAAGGACTGAGTGTGAGTGGAGCAGTAATTTGGGTGGCACTTGTAGCTGCATCTCTGGGCCTGCTGGTGCCAAATGCCTCTTAAAAAGTCTCCTCCCAGAACATTGGGCTGAAGTGGCTGAAAATCTCTTGGTATGGTGCCAGTCCACAGTAGGTGCTTCACACAGCTATCACGAGTTGTTTATTATGACTGCAGATTTCTCTTCAAGAGTTAAGCAGTACAGAGTGGAGTTGGCAATGTGTTTATATACCTTTCCCAAAGCTTGGTTATCTGCTGAGTAAAACTGCAAGTAGAAATATTTATGAAACAGTTGCCCAAGTAAAATACAGATAATATTTCTGAACACAAAAGCTAGTACCCCGCAGTGAAGAAAATGCTGCTATCTTGATGACGATTCTTGTTTTGGATGTGTCAGGAGACTTAATGCAAAGTCAGACTATTATATCCCCAGTGAAGCTGAGAAAATGGTATCACTCAGCAAACAAAGTTAGACCCTCCTGGTTTAGAAATTAATAGTTTTTTCGTCCTGCAGGGAGGCTTAATTTGGCTTGAATTAGCAGAAATGTCACTGTAATGGGTATGCCATGATGGAAATCAAGTCTGGCTGTGAAGTACTGCACCACTTGGAATGCAGGTTATCACAGACTAAGGATATAAATGAGGCTTGAATGCAAAAGTACTAAGACTTCAGAATCAGCATACATTTTTCAAGGCAGATCTGCATTGCAGTTTCACCAAGAAAAATATCAGAAAAATGTGTCCTTTTTTAATTGGAAAAAGTTTTTTTGACACTCTGAACACCCCTCAGGCAACTGACAGACATATTTTATAGCACCTATTTTATCACATTGATAAAAATTTATGCTTGCAGAAGTTTTATGGTTCATAGCTATGATAATTAGTCCCAAATCCCATCAGTTGTATAGTAGTTTTAGTGTTGTGCTGTGTTATTAATAAATAACGTGGCATTTCTCCAGGGTGAAGCTTCTCATGCACGGAGTATATTTTCAATATAAGATTCTATTGCTATACTGGTTGAGTATGTCTACCAATTCAGTAAACTGTATTACTAATTTTCCATTATTATTAATGAAATATTTTTCTATTCAATTATCAATGGTAATAATTGCTTTCTGGACCAATTTTCTAGTTTTTTCCAAAACCAACAAAAAATGTAATTACAATAGGATAGTTTATGATAAGATACTGAATGCCTTAAGTATCATTTGGGATCAAACCTGTATGTTGCAATTAAATTATTTGGTATTTTTGGTAACACCTGCTTAATATCTTCCAAGTCTTTGAAAAAAAAGCATGAATTTTCTTTGCTCAGGTTTGTGTATACAAAATTTGTGGTGTCCAGCAGGGATGGCTTTTAGGGCTACTTAGGAATTACCTATTCCTCTATCAAATCTCTCCAAAAAGGCTTCAAGTGTTATTGTCCTATCTAGTTTACAATATCTTGGGTGCATTGTGTGATAAGCTGTCCACTGCCATAGCTCTCAGCCACACTGCCAGGGCTGTTTAAAAGGGTCAAGAGGTGCCCAGGGACCCCTCAATGTAGATGTGTTGATTCTGGATCAGTACTTGTGTTTGGCACTGACCCATCTGCACATTGGGCTCCCTTCAGAGCAGCAGCATGGGGACCTCAAATCAGCTTTATCTGTGCACAGCAGTCGGGTTTGAGAAATCTTCACATGGGTGTTTGTGGACTTCATTCAAAACCAAAACCTTTGGGTTCAGAAGCTCTAGGCATTTCTGTTGTTTGAGTTGCACTTAGCTCAGGATAAGGTTGATTTACCCATCAAGGCAGACAGGGATTCCCTTTGCACAGAAACCACCAAAACAGCATAGCAGCAGGAGAATTTTGTTCCTTTATTAGAAACATAACTCTTAGCAGATCTCGCCCTGCTAATTTGGAAGTAACCTATGTGCTGTTAAAAACTCTGGTAGGAGCCACTCTGACCTCTGGTTGGGCTAAAGGTGGTGGGAGAAGTACATTACTGTTCTCCATACGCTTCTCACTGTGGAAAGTCTGCCCACTCCTTACTCATGACAACTCAAACGATTCCTCACGAGGCCCTGATGAGTCAGCCAAACCCCATAAATGGCCCCTACCCACACAAGCAACTTCAGTCAGAAATAGACATTTCTATTATATAATACAATACTATTACAGAGCTGCTTTACAGGGTAGCTTTAGGAATAGTTTAAGCATAAAACCCCACCTGTGATGTGTTAGAGACTCATTGCTTATACTGAATCAGAGCAGGAAATTACTTCCTTCTTAGGATATGCTCCTCTCCTGTACTTAGGCAAAGCTATGGTAGGTGCGTCTGCTCAGCGAGACAAGAAGTTGCTGAAATTTCAGGAGAAAAGGAGATTCTTAATTCTCTTAGAATTCAGAGTAATTAAACTGCTCTGGAAAAGTGCTGTGTTCTTGTCATCCAGTACTTGCTGGGTGTTCATTAAAAATAAAGAACAGAAAGAAAAGCATCCGAAACACAATTAGATTTTTTCAGAATACATCAGTTCATCAAATGTAACCCACAAAAGTAACTGTTTACTGTAGCCACCTGCTTCCACTTCCTCTCTAAGAAAAGGGAGATCCATGTTGTATGAAACATGGAGCAGTGAGTGCAGCAAGTCCTGCAGATGACTCTCAGCAAATGAGTCTCACAAAACATTATTAGCAGGAGATGGCATATCCCTCTCTTCTTCACTTTGAATCCAAGCATTTCTGTTCATTATCTTTTGTTTAACTTCAGCCTGCTAGATGATAAACCTCACCTACTGCAACCTGGCGTCAGATTATCTGCACTGTAGAATTTTGTTAGGTTTTAGGATTCCTTCCAGGCTTTATATTAATTGTGTTTGGTTTGGAATCTAATAATGAAAAATGGTCATGGGTTATCACTAAAGAGCTCAAAATAAATTTCATTCTCACTCCAGCTGAGGAGGTAATGACCACGACAAAAACTTTACTTTCTTGTGATCTCCTGCTTAGGTACTTAATACTGTTGTTAAATGGTGCTTTACCTTGTGAGTGCCCCGTCAGTGCATGTTGGTCTCATCTGTGCACTGACTGGGTAATTAGTGCCTCTGATCAGCAGATGATGGATTCATTCTGCGTGTTCTCCTCTCTTGCTGACTGATACTGAGGTGTTTTGAAACTTTACTCTCCTCACATCCTTTAAAACACTATAAAGAACATTTTCAGGTATTTAATAAGTAGCTGTCATTATTACTGCTGTCCTTAGCAAGATGATTCAAACACCAGTTTTCATAAATTCCAGGTTCTGATGTTGCACATTGCAGTTTTTGCACCTTATATACATTAGGTGTCTCTACTAGGGTGCTCCTGAAACTGAAGCTGATTCTTGCCCTAATATTTGAAATCACTATGCTTCCAAATATCAAGACCTTACAACTTAGACCATTTATACTTTGTTATTTTAATTAACCTAATGCAATTGGGCAGATTGTTAACTGCCAAAACTTCAGTAAAGCTGCATCAGTTTACAGGATGAGGCCTTCAGATGCTGGAGAAATTACCTCTGAGAAGACTTTATGCTACTTACATTATGTATATAATTGTTTGCTGCACAATAGCTGCTAATTGGGCATTCAAAAATCATGATTAGCAATTTAAAAATCATTAAAAATGGTATATATTTGCAGTTCTTGATCTTTCTTTTTGACATCCTTTGATTGACATTTATGTTTTCACTCTGAAGCATGCATAGTTATGTAAGCATTAATGTCACAAAATCTGCTTTTCATATCTGCCTAAAAGCCACAGCTTCATAACTGTGGCACTGGAGCCTGTTGTACTAGATGGTGGAATGAGTTTGTGCTTTGATTCCCCAGAGATGGTTTCCTTCAGTCCTGCAGTAACATTCAGGTGTAACTCCACAGTGAACATGGCCAGCACAGCCATGCAGGGTGTGTTTGTTTGGTGTCTCTTTGCAGTTCTGGTCAGGTTTCCCTGGGGGGACAAAGCAGTTCAGCAACAGTAGTGAAATGACATATACTTGAACTAGGAGCACATGGCACCAGTAAAACTTCCAGCCTTAGTGGTTTGGCAGTGGATCATTTGGGAATTAGGGATGAAAGCAACAGATGTTATGCATTCAAGCACCTGGATAAAGAAATGAAACTACATATATTAAGCAAAATGGTGAAACTTGCATTTGTCTGTGATGTCCCATTCTACTCAGATAAGGTGCTGTTTGTTTTTAAATGGAAATATGGCTTGGCATAACATGACAAAGACATAAAGGCCCTTGTGGCCATGTTACATCTGGGTCAGATGTATTTGATGTTCTTACTTTGATCTCCTGTCTAATCAGTGTGTTTTCAGCTTAGATCTGGAATCCACGTCTCTTGTAAACATGAACAATTCCCAGACCTTTTGATCTGCAAAATGACTCATTCTTCCAAAACTCTACTCCAGGACAGCAGAGAGAAGTGATTCCTCTTCCTAGGGGTTTCTTTGGCAGGCTCCCCTGAGACATGTAAAACTCTCTCCTAATAAAACTAAAGAGCCTAAACAAGGTCTCCACTGGATCTCTAGGACCTTTTTCTTTGACATTCTTCCCCTGGCTTTCCTCAGGACTTAAAAACTTGGATAAAGTTTGCTACGATGTCTGGGTTAATTTACTGCATTACCTGGGACTTGCTGGATAAGGAAACTGGACTGTAGAGTAAGAAAGGAAATTATGGATAGTATAGAGGCTGATGAAATTCTGATGGTCTGAAAGGAAAGAAACTGCAAGGAAGTGCAGGACCATGAAAGTGCAAGATAAGGTTGGACAGGGGGGAACAGAGACAGCAGAACCAAGGCAGCAGGTGGAGCTTTGAGATGAGCTAGGCAAGGACATGAGGGGAAGGGACTGAGGTGCCTCAGGCCAGGGTGTTGCAGCTGGCTGAGGAGTTTGGAGAAGAAATTAGAAATCTGTACTGCTGGGATCAAGACCTGTGGGTGGAGAGGAGTGATGGGAGGTGAGTGAGAGTGGAGCCAGGCTTCCTCAATGGGCCAAGGCAGGGGTAACTTAACCCCTTACTGCCCAGCCTTCTACAGGGGAGAGCAGGACTGGCCCAGGGGGAAAATAGGAACAGACTTCAGAGGAAGGGATGTGGAAAAGACAAGACTGAGGCCAGCCCAGAGGGACTGGGAGCCCTAGCAAAAATGGGTGAGAAGTAGTGACCACTAAAAACATTCTTTGCCATATGACTACTCTCCTTCACCATGCATCCTCACCACTTTTTGTGGTACAAACTGGTCCTGTTTCTTTCAGAGCTCATAAAAATCTCTCACTCTCTTCTTTTGAAGTTTTATATTGAACCTCCTGACATTAGTCTTATTAAAAGTGAGAAGATTAATTTCAATTGCAAGAGATTTTTTTTTTCTTTGGAAGCTTACAGCCATTTTAGAAAAGCATTTTTTCTCACCTACCTCTATTACATTCAAACTGCAAGTACTAAATAAGATATGAATCTTACTAAAAATAGGATGACACCATGTAAGGAAAGACAATGCCAATGCACTTACAGGACTCTGACTTACAATAATCCTTCTTACTTTGCCCACGATTGCTATTTCTGTGTGCTGCTTCTATGGTGCTTCTTTTGTGTGATATATTCAGAATATGGGTAGGAGCTGTGAGCTATTTTTGGTATGTGATACTACACATGCAAGCAATGGATCACGTTTATGAACAGAGGAGGATTCTGCAGAGGATGTCTCATTAGGTGCTATTAAAAGTATATAACTCACAAATAATGTAAAATGCAGCAGCCTTCCAAGACAGCAAGGCACAAAACCTGTTTGTGCTGTAAGCAAACAGAAAGCAGTACTGCATTTTTCTAATTGATGGGTTCTGTCCTCATTCTAAACTGCTTATTTTGACACGAAGTCAGTACACGGGCACAAATCTAAATTTTTTTACTTTTGTTTCCCAGTTAAATGTCTTTCTGTTTCTTTTCTTCAACTAGAGGAAAAGCCAGTGTTTATGTGTTATTTTTTCTATGTGGTTTTACCTGAAAAGCACTTACTGAGCTCTGCCAGAAAGGTGTGATGTGTCACCCTTGAGTATTTCAGTGGCTGTGTATCTGGGACCTGTGGCATCCAGGGGGTGGTAGAAATCTAGGCTGATGAGTTTCCCTGGCATGGCTTTCACATCATGCACAAATCTGTGCTTAAAATATGCTGTGTGGGCCACGTCAAGGCACCCCTGCTGCCACTTCCCTTACTGAAGGTGCCACTTGCTCATCAGGTCATTTTTAGCTTTTGGCTGGAAAACTGCTGGGCTTACTGAAAGGCTGGGGGAGTTCCCTGGGTGTTTTCCATTGGAGAAACCTACATCCTGTTATTGGGGCTCTTTTTGACTTCCCTTTGCAAAGTGAAAGAAGTCAGGGAGTGCAATGTTTATCTGTTCTGAATTCTTTCTGGCTCATGTCTGTCTGTGAACAGCGAGTGCCTAAACAAAAATGAAAAGCTATCTAGCAGGGTGCTGCTTTAAAAACCAACACAGAGGGAAGAGCACTAACAAGTCTGTATGTAGATGTAGGTATATGCATGTGTATAAATGTATTAAACACTGTGTGTGATGGATCCTAAAATAATCATCTTCAGGCCAAAACCATTTACATTCCTAACAGAAGATTTCTTGCACATGCCTATCTTACCTATTTCTGCCCAGCGCATAGATGGCTGTATCTGCCCGTGTCCCTGTGTCACACACTCAGTGGGCGATGGACCGACCCTGGATGTTTTTGAGCCCGTGTCCCTGTGTCACACATTCCTGTGGGGAGGACCCGACCTGGGATGTTTTTGAGCCCGTGTCCCTGTGTCACACACTCCTGTGGGGAGGACCCGACCTTGGATGTTTTTGAGCCCGTGTCCCTGTGTCACACATTCCTGTGGGGAGGACCCGACCTTGGATGTTTTTGAGCCCGTGTCCCTGTGTCACACATTCCTGTGGGGAGGACCCGACCTTGGATGTTTTTGAGCCCGTGTCCCTGTGTCACACACTCCTGTGGGGAGGACCCGACCTTGGATGTTTTTGAGCCCGTGTCCCTGTGTCACACACTCCTGTGGGGAGGACCCGACTTGGGATGTTTTGGGGCTGCTGGCGAGGTCCCCGGGGCCGTGCCGCCGCTAGAGGGAAGTGCGGCTCCGTGCCGGAGCAGCGGGATTTGGGGGCCCACCAGCACCGACTTTTTGTTGCTAATGCGCGTTTGTTTAATGTCTCGTTGCCAGGTCTGGCCTGTGTCTGTGGTAAGTCCGCAGAGCAGGTTGTGCTTGGAGCTTTCCCTTTCACCCAGTTGGGAGCGGGGGGCAGGGACGGGGTTCTGCTGAGGAGCCGCTGCCCTCGCACCAACTCCTGACGGCACCGTAGGAGGGCAAGGGGGTCCCCAAAACCTCCTCCTGTTCCCTGGGCGTTTGATTCTAGACACCTGCAAGTGCTCCAGTAGTGAGCACAGGGAAACCTGCTAAGAACATGAAATCTGGCCAGCAAAAGTTTAACCCGTGCACATCCCATCATTTCCATAGTGCCAAGATGAGTGTATGCACACTCGGCTTCACACAAAGAGCCCATTCAATGATACTTCTTCAAATGGTAAAGAAACTGCTATTTTGGTTTTTATGGAAAGGAGAAAGCATATGTAAAAAAAATATGTAAAAAAATATGTATGCATTATCTGGATATATTTGGGATATAACATTCCCTCATGCAGTTATGATATTTATTCAGAAAAAGTAAGCTTGGATTCTGGATAGAGCTGAGACACCTGGTTTGTGTCCACTGTTGTTTTCATGTCCCGTAAGTTTATTAGAGAGATGTGACAGCTTAAAAGAGTAAACCCATGTGGATGAAATCCTTTGCTTCCCTTGGGGCCAAGAGAAGGGCTCTGAGCTCAGAGATATAGTAGTAACAATACTAATACCTTTTCCATTTCATTTCAAGGTAAATGCTACCATATTCCCCTTTTGTGGAATATTTTATTATGGCTGAATATAGTGCTGAGTCCCTGGAACATGGTCCAAAAATGCTAGAAGTCTTGTCACTTTCCCAATTCCTCACAGCTTGCTTTACTGTACTTTCTTGGTATATTGTTCCCTATGGCTCTAAAACTTCCTTGAAAACTTCTGGGAATAGTCAGCTTAAAAATCAGTGGACTCCAGGATATTAAGGATTTAAGTTAATTTGAATAAACCTTCCATCCTGCTTTAAAACTTGTAATCTTTGTCATGTTTTTCAAGCATTTGTGAGATGGAGAAGCATGCTGATGGCTTTAATGCATTTAACTGCCTCAGCACTCAAAACCTCAGCTGAGCAGCACAGCCAAGGGCCAGGCTCTAAGAGCACCCTCCCTGCCCTCAGAACATACTGGAGATTTGTTTGTAAAAATCAAACTGAAGACTTCTTCATCTGAGCTCTGGCTGAGTTTGACCTGTGTGATAGATGAGATGTCTGACCTTGAAGCTTTCAAAAGGTCTGGCATAACTATGGTGCTCACAGAGTACAGGGGTACTGGGTTGGAGCTTCCCAGTCAGGAGCTGGCTGACAGGTGGGAACTTCTCAGCTGGGGCAAGGGACCAATAAGCAGGGGCTTCCAATCCCTCTGGGATTATGCAGTTCTAATCTGAGCTATATTCAAGGAACCAAAGGTACTGGAGAAATCTGCAAGGTTATTTAGGAGCTTCTCAGAAACCAGATGATATAAGAAAATCAGCTGGAAATCCCTTTTCTTAACAAAAGAAGAAAAGAAAAAAAAATGGCAGGGGATTGCAGGTCAAAAGTGCAGTGTCATAATAGGCAGCAGTGTGTCCAGGAAGGGGAAAGTGAGAACAGCCTAGGAACAGCTCTTATAAAAGCAATAGGAGAGGGAATCCCCTGAGCTCCAATTTATATAAGGAAATTCCAGAAGGCAGGAAGCAAACACTGTGATTCAGTTACAGTGAGAAATGGGGTTTTTGTGGCTTTCTGTGGTCACCTAGGGTGACTCGACATTTTAAGTTCTGATGGGGATTGAGGTGAATCACCCCAGATAGAAGGGGAATGAAAACTCCACAGTCATGTGGACCACATCCTGGCCTCTTGAATCTGGCTGGAAATGTGCTACTTCTTGCACTTCCAGGGAGTCCCAGATATTGTCATGTTCTCTTTCCTGACAGTGCTTCAGAGTCATCCTCAGGTGCCATGGTGGCTTTAAGCTTACACCAACCGCACTACAAAACAATTTCTGAGTAATCAGGACATGGTAGAAAAGTTCCAACCCCTGGCTTTGAGCAGGTGCTTTATAGTCTGTGCTATGCACAGCCTATTCATATCCACGCTAAGCAACATGCACCATTTCCCTTTTTTCACTTATTTATCTTTGTGCCTTTTTATTGGGGTGTTTTCTCTGCTGCTTGGTTACATATTTGTGTTGGACCGTGAATAATTGTCGTGCTTGGTTTCTTGTTTGGCATAATTGATCTCTTTCATTAAAAAAAAAAAATTAAAAGGAATATAAGGAAGAACTAAGGTGACTGCAGAGCGGGTTGTTTTTCATGTCCTCATTTTCACTTGCTGTGTGGCTTTGGTCTGCCATGAAGGGCCGGTCGCCAGTGATTGTATCTGCACACACACATACAGACACAGATACAATGAACTCTTTCACAGTCAGGCTTTACAAGTAAATGGAGGGTGCTTGTGTTCATACAGTTAGTTTGGATTTGTTCATACATGCTTTTGAATGCTGCCTGTAAGCTGCTTCATGACCTCAGATGTCACACAACATCCCTCTTACATCCAACAATTAAGTACCAAGCTGCTGAAGCATCTCTGTGTGAAGTGGATTTCAGAGTCTTTGCAAAAGAGGTTTTTGCTGAAAAATTCCGTAGAAGTATGCTCCAGTAAATATTACCTTTAGTTCAGATAAAAGTATGAAAGACTTCATTTAATAGTATTGCAGAAGTCATGTAGTAGTGAAAAATGTAGGAATCCAAGAACTTGTTTACAGCAGTTTTTTTTTAGCAGTTGAAAGTTAAAAAGTATAAAAAAAAAATCATTGCACATAATACTGCTATATTTATATTTTGTAGTGCAAGAGTTGAGAAAGGTCAAATTCAACCAAAAGTTCATTATTTAAATATAAATGTCAATTTACAAGTGATATTGTAGCCAAGTCATACCACTGTGGAAAGACAGGGCTTCTCTTGCTTACCATGTTTCTCCAAATCACTTGCAGTGAGTTGCAGGCATGTTTAAGCAACGCCCAACTTAATAATTTTAGAGGTAGAATGCAAACCACAAATTTTATAACTGATAATCTCAAAGGGCTGGCCTGAGGAGTGAGAAATCACCTAGATGTAGGGTTAGCTGAGGACATAATTGCCAGGCACACCATCATACTAGTAAAATGTGTGTATGCAATAGAATGATTTCAATTTGCATATTTGGCGCTGTTTATTTTCTTGTTCCCTAAAGCATCGAGGATAGACATTTCATACCAGCCAAATGCCATAAAGCTGGCTCCTGCCTTGCACTGGCATGCTGTAAAACATGTATTTTAAACCCTAGCAGCAGCCTCCCTTCTGCTCTGTAAGTACAATGCCAGCTGCCACCGGTCAGCCCGATCTTGCCCACCGGCAGAGCGGTTGCTGAGTGGGAGGAAGGCCAGCAGCTGGGGTAAGCATGTGCCCAGCCCAGAGCCAAGATAACATTGCTGTGAATTTATTTAAGTGTAGTGGCTGATCTGACTAAAGCTATCTGGAGACACGGTCATGCAAGTTCTATTCATGTTGGAGGTACATACAGGGTGTGTATATTTACTGCCTGTGAATCTAAGGGCTGTGAGCTCATACTCTGCCTGGACACTTGGGAACAGCAGATCACTGATAGTTAAAGTCATAGTGTAATGAGTGTGAGGTGATAAGAAAATGTGGAGGAAACCTATATTCATTACATGAACAAATATGATAGAAACAAAGTTCATCTGACACCAGTTGCTCAAAAAGTTAGCTGTTTAAATCTAAGCTGCCAAAATTCAAGTTTATTTCATTTGAGAGTACACTCATGTGCATCTGGATTCAGTTAGCTAAATGTAGATCCTGTGTAATTTTAAATGCTTGTGAGACATACCACCTGCTGTTCCCAGAAACGTCAAATATTTTGCAAATTCAGTGTCATATGCAAGCCCCATGCTACCTCCAAATGGCTTGGAGTACCTAAGTTCTCTAAAGTAGCACAAGAACATACAAGTATTCCTTGAATAGTTTAAACAATTTCAACAGCAAGACCTCATTGTCTTAATCCAAAGCTAAATCCTACTCCTAAAAATTCAGTGACATCCATTGGAAAAAAACAGATTGTGGTAATTCATTTCTCCTAAATGGTTCTGTTCTCCCCCAACATGTATAGTTCATTACCAAGTTGTTGTAAACCACCCCCTAAGTTGCCACTGTAACCCAATTGTTACCCAACCCCTCCTACCCTCAGTATCCCATTGCTCCAAGCCTTGGGTCTGCCCCCTGGCTGGAAAAGTCTTTTTAAGCTGAAGAGATGAGGGGGAAGGCCTCTTGCTTGGCCTCTTGTTATCTCTTGCCCCCTCTCTCCCTTCTTCCCCCTTCTCTCCCTCTCCCCTGTGGGAGCCATGCCGCTCCCCCCTGGTGTGGGACCCCCAAATAAACCCTGTCTGATCAACACCCTGGAAAGCCGTGTTGTGTCTTTCCTGCCTGCCTGCTGCCATTAGCTGCTACATGTTGCCAAAAGAATCCTCCCTGAAAGCTCTGGTAAGGCTCCTGTACCCCACCTCCCTTCCAAGACCCAAAAAGACTTGTTGCCAGTTGTCCTGCAGCTGCTAGCCGGGCAGGAGGAAAAGCAGGAGAAAGCAACAACAGATTTCAAAGCTTCAGCTCTGCAAGTGTCTGTCGCTATGCTTGCACTAATAGCTCCCAGTATCAAACTGGGTTAGTAGTGGTGAAGACTTTGGACAGGAGTAACAGGCTTGAACTAAGATGGAGGGCAGCCAATCTCATTATTCCTTGAAAATATAAAGGAGCTAGATTTTTTCTTCCTTGAACAGCTCAGGAAAAAAAGAGCCTCACAGCTCTTCAAATTTGGAAAGTAAAAAACGTTGCTGTATATATCATGATGAATGGAACAACACCGTATTCTCACACATAATAAGCTGTCATCAGTTACTGAATCCAATTTGGAAGTTGGAGATGTTACTGGAGGCCTCTCTGGAATCCGTTTTCATGCAACATTTCATCAAGCAAGGATGAAAGACCCTCAGGATGTCCTTGAGCCTGAAGTTTCTTTCTGAAATATGGCAATTTGTGATTGATAGCAAAATGAAGGTTGAGATTTTTCCCTGGAAAAGGAACATCTACTGCTACAATCTAATGGATAATGGCCTCTCCCATGAAGGAGTAAATCCTTGCCCACATGAGAAGTCCTCTCCTGCACAGCTGTAAAGAACACTAGTGCAGATGCAGTTTGTTTTGAAGGGGATTTTTTCTTTTAAGAGGAACTTTACACTTTTTCTTGGGACAGCGAAGCCCTTCTGTGCATTGCTGTGGCATCTGACTACTTGTAGTAGTAAGGTCTGGATAATTGGGGGTTTCACTGCATTCTTGCTTTTCTAGGTCATTCATGAAGATGTTAAATAAAACTAGTTCCAGCATCTGTACCTGGAGATACTCCAGTATTTTATCCATCCTATAAGTGACACTTAAACCCTATTTTGCTTTCTGTCTTTTAACCAGCTCTCAAACTCTTAAGTAGTGCTTCCTCCAGAACAGTGGTATCCTGATAACCTTTGGTGCAGAAGAGCTTTTAGTTAGTTTTTTCTGCACTGCTTGTTGTGTTACTATGTATTTATTCCATCTGACCTTAATTAAGATAGTCAAATTTCCGTGGTAGATGCTAACATTCACCAAGGAGTCATAATATCCTTTTTCATAGTCCTGCCAGGTGATCAGCTCCCCCTAAAAGATTTTTAAATGCTGTGCTGTAAAACTTTAATATGGCACAGAACTGCCCAGACAGGTCTCAGACACAGACATAGGCTTGGATTCCATTGGGAGGTACAAAGGAGAGGAGCACCTCAGGGTGTCCTGTTCCCCAGATGTGCACATGAACACGGCTGCTGGAGGTCACATCATTCCTTTGTGATGATTGCGGCAATTCCCAGCTTGAGCTAAATATGGTTTAAGAAATTTAATTTAATTTAATTTAAACATGGTGGTACTTCTCACCACCATATCACCATTGAATGCCAGAGTGCCTGTGCTGGACGTTGTGCAGAACCACACATGAAATATGCTTCATGGTGCCCATTATGACACTTTGCTTCTACTGCATCATTTGACCATTGGTAACTCCAATCCTTTGACATGAGAAGAGTCTTATGCCTTCATCCCTCATCCTTTTATTGTCTTGGGTTTTATCAGGATACTGTCAGGTAACTAATGATGTTTTTTGTCCAGCAGCTGATTTCTTAGGATGGGCCCCATTTGTATACAAAAGCAGTCACCCAGCCTTGGTGGAGCAGAGCAGTCACCTGGGTGCAGCCAGACCCTAACAAATCTCATTATTGGTTCATTCAACCATATACACAGATGAAAGAGTATTTCACACCAGTTTTTACCTTATTTGAGAACACTTCATAGTCTTATATTACCATTTTAATTTAGGCCATTTAGCCTATAGTAACTGATGTTATTGCTTATATGGAGTTAAACCTTTAACTAAAAAAAACACCACTTGTTTTTAGCTATAAAGTATAGGGTATGTATTTTTATTTGCATGGTGTGTTTAGTAGGTGGCAATCTGTCTCTTCCTCTTTAAGTGTTCCTGAGTTATTGTCATAATAAAACTACTCTTCTAATTTTGTAAAAGAGAGAAACAAAATGTAATTTTTACCTTGATCATAATTTTGGCGTGGATGAAGCAATTTACTGGTGTCTTTAAAAAAAAATTCACCTTGGGACAGAAAATATAGAAGAAAGATTTAACCTGTTGCAAGATAGAGGTGTTAAGCCCTATATAATTATGTACCTATGTAGGCAAAATAAAAAAAAAAACACCTTTATTTCCTAAGAAATCACCAGTGTGCTATATGGTTTCTAACAATGCATCTGAGGAAGCAGCACAGCCCCATTATGCAAGTGTCTGCAAGCTTCACAATATCCAATGTTTTTTTCTCATACCATCCCTGCTAAGGAGAGAATGCCTCCAAGGAGAGAATGCAAACAGAGAACCAGAAAGACATGCAAAGCACTGCTGTACAAAGACCACTGCACTGAACTTGGACATCTGAGCTTGTTTCTGAGTGTGTTCCAGCACACAAATTGCTGTGGCTCAGCCCTGTGAGCTGTGCTCCTTTGCCCTCCCTGCTGCAGGGGAAAGAAGCATCCAGGAGAGGATACACCTGTCTGACACCACCAGCAGCCCCACAGACTGGTGTGCACCTGCTCAGCCCTGCTCACACAGGCATCAGTCTCAGCTGATTCTGAGCAATGCCAGTTGGCCCATACAAACCCCAGGGAGTGCAGAACTCAGCCAGGTTGCTCAGTGTCCCTGGGTGCCTCCAGGTGACAGTGCTATGCTCTGCACAGCCACCCTTCCTGCACTTGCAGGGGTCCCCAAAGCGCTGTGGCTTGTGCCTCGAGGCTGGCTGTGATAGCTAATGGAGCTTTCTGGCATCTGTCTTAAATCTAAGCAAATTTTGCAGCAAATTAGACCTGTCTATCACATGGTATTGAGTTCAGTGCAGAAAACAACCCAGTATTTTCCAAATCACAGCTAAAGAAAACAGATATTACTGCAAGACTATAGATATGAATCAGAAAGGGGGAGATCTGGTTTAATATTCCTCTCATCCTGATGAGATTCAGATTGTCCTTCCCAGGATATTGCACTCCTTGGCAGCCTGCAGACAAGAGTGTGACAGTGGTCATTTACTCTACAGGCAGAATGTGAAACTGATGGGAGAAAAGAAAGCAGAAAAGTGTCTAAATCTGCAGGCTACTATTTATAGGTACATCCTTGGCAAGGAGAAAACCTTGTTTCTGCTTCCTGCTTCCACATTGGTCTGTGTGCTTGATCCAATGACCTCTAATGAGGTAAATTCAACAGAACGTGGCAGGGGGTTTATGTTTTGTGAGGCAGTCATGGCAAAGTGTAGAGTGGGGTGATGTTAATCAATAGTCACCATGACTCCTAAATTGTTTCTCTCAGTCAGAGATCGGTGAGATTGGAGATTGGTACTAAATTATTGCTAATAGGTGTCCTTCCCACATGGAAAGAATGGAAGAGTGTTAAGACATAAGGATGGGATGAGATCAATGGGTTAGAACATGAAGAGAGATGCTGAGAATGCTGGAAGGCTGAGCTACTGCTGCTGGTGGAGGTGGCACTGCACAAATAGGAAGCTAGAGCCAAGATGGAGCTATGTCAGTCCAGGTGTTTGCAGAGAGAATGGGCTGTGCCAACACGAGGAACAGCACAGTGGGGAACTGTTTCTTTAGGTGAAAAATGTCTGAGGAGACACCTAATCTTTTTTTTATCTTACTTTTTTAGTGTATATATATAGCATTTTATTTGGAGCTGCATATCTCTCAGGCTGGGTTATATAATGGTAGTTCTTCTGCTCTCTTCCCTCTGTGTTGGGTCATGTGAAAAGGGAAGGAATTGTCCATGCTGTTGCTATCCCAGCTCTGGAGCCTTCCATTGGTTTCTTGGCCATTAGGATCTTGCTTCCAAGGCTGTAGTCCCAGCTTCTGTTTGTCTCTGCACCCCACAACCACACTGAAATCATGCAAGAAGCTTTGTCCCTGTGCCAAGGCAGTGCAGGGGCAGGTGGGCATTACACAAGGGGTTTTCAACCTGAGCTGGATATGCCATAGGGCTGCATGAAAATAAAAGGAATTCTCATCTCCAGATAGGAGGATTTTCCTTGGATCTGTCCACATTTTAGTTCTTAAATATCTCCAGTGAGGGACACTCAGTAGATTCTGTAGTGAGCAGTGAGTAACTGAAGCAGTAAGTCAGACATAACAAAGTCAGCATTTAATTCCTGACTCTTGAGCTTTAACCTGCCACTATTGAGGGAAAACAAAGTTTTGCACTGGTGGACTGTCAGGAGAGCCCTAGACTAGCTCTGAGTGATGACTTTGTCCACAGCTCCACTAGATGCAGATGTTGACTTGGCCATAGAAGCAGTGTATTGCTGTGAAGAGGGCTCTGAGCCTGAACTAACTCTGCCTGTGGCCTGGTTTCAGGACTGCACAGCCAGCAGTGCTGGAGCTCCCTTGCATGTGAGGATCAGCTACACAACAGCTGTGTGCTGAGTGTCCTGATAGACTGCCAGCATATCCTGGGTGCTCTGCTGGCCTCAGACCTTGCTGCTGCAGGTCTGCACAGCTCCACTTGCCTCTGGGTTGTGGGCCAAAGAATGGACAAGAGAGATTTGGTGGCCTTTGTTTTGTGGGTTTTTTTTGTTTGTTTGTGGGGTTTTTTGTGTTGGTTTTGTTTGTTTGTTTGTTGATTTTGGTGGTTTTTTTTGTTTTGTGGAGGAGTTTGTTGTTGTTGTATTTTTTTGGTTGTTTGTGGCGTTTTTTTGTTGACAATGCTCTTTGAAGGCTTTATAGACAATGTAGCCTTAGCTTATGGAGAGCAGTGGTGAAGGATACCCTCCATGGCTCTCTGTATACTGATACTGACCTTCCTATGTAGTGGTCATTCATGAACATACTAGCTATTCTCCCTTGCTTTACAATTTGGGTAGTCAGAGACTTTTAAAAATAGATCCTCATAACCACAGTGTATCAGAGAAGAGTCATTACCTTCCTTCTTTCAACTTTGAATGAATCACAGAGTTAATCTTGTACACTTAGAAAGCTGTATTTCTAAATATCAGGCAGCTATTTAAACCCTGTGTTCAGCTGTCATTATGTCCTGATGGAGGTTGTATAGCTCTGAAGTGTTGAAGTAATGCACTATTTGAAAATAAAAGCAAGTTATAACACGCTAGACTGCAAGCATCTGTACAGTGAAGGCTGGATGCAAAGCTTAGAAAAGAATGCAGAGTTGAATTGCATGCTGACAGATCTCAGGCATTTTTGTTCAAATGTTTCATTTAGGATCATTTAAGACCTCCATGAGCAATGCCAACAAAATAAATAAATAAAAGCAGACGGTCTATGTGGATGCTGCTGTCATGGGAGAATGATGAACAAATACCCACATATCACATGCCCTGTGGTCCCAGCTTGTCCTCCACCCTCGTGAGACAGGCTCTGTGGGTTTCTGAAGTGGTATCAAAGTGAGGCACCGACTCCTGATGGTGTACAGCTGTGACATCCCTAAACACTTGCAGGGGTGCCTATGTTCACACATGCAGATGTACACATTCCCATGCCTCTGTGACTAATCCTATGGCCTGATTGGTGAGACACTTAACTGGTGTGTAAGACATTTCTTCTGGTCTCAAGTAATCAAGAGAGTTCCGTGCCTTCACACCTGGGGAAAAATATGGAAGATGGGGATCTAAATATCAAGCCCAGACTTGAATCTGTTATTGCCTATGGGTGTCCTAGTTGAGTATTACCTTTTTGGGTTAAACAAACCCACTATCACAGTGATAGGTTGAAACAATCCCAGTTTCATATCATGAAACTCATGTCTCCCATTTTTTCCTCTACTGATAGTAATAAAAAATTCAACACAACCTGCAATATCTCCTGTCATCAAAACCAGTCACTGCCACAGGAGTCCATGCAGCACTAGTCTAAAGGGAAGGACACAAGCAGATCAGTAATCATAAAGGATGGACCTTCTAGGTTTGCATTTCTTGGATGTCTTCTTTCTTACCATTACAATGTCCATTAAGTTGGTAATAACGCATGCTGCAGTGTCTGGGCCAAACAAAGAAGTGTTCTTTTAGATAGCAAGCACTTGCAATGCTCATGTATCCTTCTGAAACAGGATACAGGAGAGCAAGTGCTTTATTTGAGCTTGTTAATTCACCCAGTTTATCAGATGAGTTACAAACTTCACCAATTTCCTTTCTTAGGAAAAATCCAAACCTGATCTTTGATGTTCTTTGTTACGGTCAAACTAAGGTGTGACAGGTTACTGTAGATTTTTAGGCTCTGCATTTTGGCCTCTTCTTATGTGTTTCCTGTGCTCTAAAACAGAAAAGCAGATGTAAACTTGTTGGGTCAGCGTCCACATCTTCCATTTAGAGAGTAGTACAGTGGCATCTATGAGACACACATTACAAAGTACAACTGTAACAATAGTTGACATTCCAGAAACTTAGCAGAAGTCAACTAGATTTACTTTTCTAGACATTTCCTCCTCTTCCAGTTTTTACTTTCGAAGTGCTTGAGTTAATCCCAGACCTAATGCCAAAATAATCCTGGGTTGATAAGAGAAATAATTTCTGGATTTGTGAGAAATTTGTGTGGTAATTTATGGGAAATCTTTTAGAAAAGGCCTCACCATACTTCTGTTCTTTTGGCACTGAGAAAATAGAAGCTGTTTGTTTTCTCTACAGTAATCAGACTTTATGTAATGACTTTACTTTCAGTAATTTTCTTGTAATCATTTCAATTAATATAAGAGAAAAATACATTTGTCAGTTTCAGTCCCAGTGTGAAAATAGAGTTTTTCAATTTGTAAATTAATTTGGATAATCTGGGACTCACTTCCTTTTGTAAAAACTTATCAATCTGTCCCAGTGCCTAAAACAAATATACATCCAGTCAAAAAAATTCTCTAAGGATATGGAAATGTCTTGGATTTTAACTAAGTAGGTTCAAAACATTTTAGTTAAATTACTGTAATCTCTGTGCACCACCCTCAATCACAGGGCTAATCTAGATGACTTTTATGGGAACTTTGCTTCATCTTTTATTTTTCTGCTAAGCCAGTAGAAATAAATAGTTTCATTGTGAGGTGACTCAACAAAAATCAGACAGCATTAATCAGTGGGAGCAGATCCTCATTTGCATGAACATATGTCCTGAAATAAAGCAAAAATAGCTTAAAACTTCACTAGCCTGTTGCCATGACATCAGCAGGTTACAGCATCCAGCCTTCTCACAGGAATAAGTCTTCCTGGTGGCTTTTCATAGAGAGCTTTCTTCAAGAATCTGTCTGAGATGAGGCAAAGAGAAGATGGCATTGACACCTAGCCATGGGCAAACCCCAAGGTGTCTGGGTCCCTGATTCATGCATGGAAATTCAGTATTAGACAGTGATTACCCAGGCTGAGATGAGTGCTGTACCTCATGGCTTTACACAAACAGTGCTGAAGGGGGTTGACAGGTCACTGGTTTCAGGATGCCTGATCCCAGTGTCAGTTAGAACAGGACTCTTCAATGGGTACCTGTTGAAGAAAAGTTTCCATATGAAATTAGAAAAACAGATCTACCGAGGTACATTACCTCCTGTTTGACACCTTTCAGATCCTAACTCCCCAAACATCACCTGTCAAAAGTCAGGCAGCTGAAGGAAGACAGGCAGCAGAGACAGCACTAATCCAGTCATGGGAAGGCACACTACCCCAGGAGGACTTTCTGCAGTGGCCTTTTATGATCACTTTCTCTTGAAGATGGTTCACATGCCTCACATGAAAAAAGTTGCATGTGTTTGAGGTATGAAAAACGATGCAAAGACCAAAAACTTTTCTTGGTGAAAATTCTCCTACTGACTTCTTCAGCATTCTGGGAGAATAGCCTGACTCCAGGGATAAAAGAGTCTGCTATTTACATTTAAACTTGTATTTGAAATCACTGTTGTATACACAGGAAGGAAATGCAGAGAATAACAGCAAGATTAGCAATAGAAATAATTCGAGTATTGTATCATATAAAGGGCCTTGGACACTGGTAAGACTTTGATTTCCCCTGTTGTTGTTGAATTGCTGATGAGCTTCAGAGTATTTTGACCCAAGTGCTGAAAAGATGAGATCAGATTTGGATCTAGTTTCTGGTTTTGGAGGTGATAGTTCATCCAGCTGTGTATTCCCACCTCCTCTTTCTTGTTTAAAGGCGGAGCAACAGGATGCAGGCTGTAACAATTTCCTCTTTGCCTGGTTACAGGGCCAGGAACCTTTGGGATAAGGAGAGAGTAGAAAACTTCATGTGATAAATAGCTTAGCTCAACTCAGGACCTTTGAGCATTTCTTTCAGAGTTCTAAACTTAGATATTTAAACATTTGAGAAGGGTAAGTTGTTACAATCTAATGACCTTTAATGCATCAGAGTAGGTCATCTGACCTTTTCAATTGATCAAGAGAAGTTACAAACTCTGTATGTATTTATTAGTAGTATTATTATCATTCAAGTGAATGGTTCTGAGCTCTGCTTCTGATTCCCCAAATTGCATATGTCTTTGACAAGGAAGTGATGTGGTAGGGTTTGGCTTGTGTGCATCTGGAGGGTGGATTTTTTTGTGCTTACAAAGTACAGGTGAGATGCAGAATTTTCATATATTTTATAAATTTATCAGTGAGAGAGAGAGAGAAAGAAACAGTGAAAATAAAATATAGTTTTTCCACCCAAGGATTTGCTACACCTAACATAATTTTTTTTAAATAGTGAAATGGTTTTATTTCTGCTTTTCTGATCATAAGTTAGAAATGACAATAGCCAAATATATAATGTCTAAAGTGACTATATAATAGATAATATCTAAATAGACAGTGTCTAAAGTGACACACTCTAGAAGAAGAGACATGGAATCAGTTTGGACTCACAGAAGATTGATGTGCAAGATTTCCGTTTCTTCTGCAAAGCCCAGTGATGATGTCCACCCTGAAGGAATTCCATCTCTAGGGCTGTCTCCTATAACCTGCCCAAGCTCTAACCTACAAGCAGCATCACTTTCACCTCCACAGAAGTGGTTTCCTTGGGCTTATTTTAATTATGATATTTAACCAAAGGAGATTTAAACACTCCCTTAAAAGGGAAGCATTCCTTACTTGCCCCTAAAATGGAAGAACTGGCATGGTTTCACACAAAATTTTAGTTATATCACATCCTAAATATGGCATATGTTGAGAAGTGATGTATCTTGGGTTATGGAACCAAAAATGTGTATTCTATTTCATCTGCTGAAAGCAGGTGGGGAGATGTTTTTCTTTATCTCTTGTAACTCCAGGGGGAAGGGGGTGGATGCCTTCTTGTAGTGGTTTAAGGCAAATTTGGGAGGAGAACTCCTAGGGAAACCCTCCCTCCCCTCCCCGCAACCGGTTCAGGAGAAAACCTCCTCAAAGAGAAAGTGGAAAGAAACCTGTTTATTAAACTGGCAAAAACACTCCCCCAGCACAATGAATTGAACAATACCAGATGACAAGAACTTCGTGTTGCCCGGGACAGATGACAAATTAGGGAAAACAAAGTCTCTCCTGTAGATGGTTTCTGGTCTCAGCTCTTCCTTGCTTCCTTGCTGGGAAAAGTTGTGGCACTGGAGAGATCTTGGTGGGTCCGGTGCAGACTCCCCCAGAGCCTCCCCACCCAGGTCTTCGGTTTGGGGAGGTTTGAGCAGTCCAAAAACAGGCAGAAAAAAGGAAAAAAAGGAAAAGAAAAAAACAAAAAAAAAAAGGAAAAAAAGGAAAAAAAGAAATCTGAAGCTGCTCAGCCCTAAGCTACACTAACTAGCTACAAAGCAAAAGCAAAGTGAAAGTGAGTGCTGGAAAAAAACAAACTTGCTGTCTGTATCTGGTGACTCCCACTCTTCAAGGCCAGTCCGAGAGGTTTCCAAAAACAAACTGTGCAATTTTCTCCCCGCTTCACTCTCAAGTCCAAATTAAAGGCACAGAGTACAATATCCAACACAAATCCAACAGACAATTGGGGGTACATTGTACCGTCACCCCAGGACACTTCTGATAATGGGCCAGCTGTTAAAACCAGGTGGGGCAGTGTTTCTTATCTCTTTCACTGCCCATCCTCCCTCCAGGGAGATATTTTCTGCTAATGGACCATTAAGGCTCACCAAGGACATGACACATTCCATCATCCCATTGTGAGATGCTCCACCCAGTGCATTCCCACCTGGATAAAACTGAGACATAAGAACACGAGGTATCTGGTTCCACTGGATTCCTGGAGGAAGACTGGACCCTTCTCACCATCACTGGACCCCTTCTCTCTCAGGATCATCTCTACTTCAACAGAACCACATCTGCCACTCCAGGAGGACTTACTATGGACTGCTTCCAACACCCTGACCAACAGGGTGTCAGGTTGTAGCTCTGACTCTGTCAGGGTTTCTAGGATTGTTGTTTGTTTGTTTGCTTGTTTGTTTATTTTTACTACTACATTTGTATTGTAAATATTCCTAGTAAAGAACTGTTATTCCTATTCCCAAATCTTTGCCTGAAAGCCCTTAATTTCAAAATTATAATAATTTGGAGGGGGTGAGGGGTTTACATTCTCTGTTCCAAGGGAAACTCCAGCTTTCCCCGGTGGATACCTGTCTTTCCAAACTGAGACATGGTGAATGAAGACAAACTACAGGAAAAAAATTTTCCTATAATTAGAGACAGACAGCAAAAAATTCCATCATACAAATAAAACATAAATGCTAAGTGAAAAGATATAATCAGGTTTAATGATTTACAACCTATTATTTTATATATATCCTGTAACATCAAAACTACTACACATATCTAAAAAGAAAATAAGAAAAAGCTTATAAAAATATTAGTGATTAAATAGCATAGTGTGATGGGTTGATGGTGCTTTTTTAGGGCCAGAGATCTCTCTTTGATAGTTTGTATCTCTGGTATTCATGCCTGTCTGATTTTGTTTTCAAGCTATCCTTGTATTTCAGTTTTACCTTGTAAAAGTACAGACTTCCATGGAAATACCAATACATAGAAGTCCTTTAGAAGGATTGTTTTGATTTTTGTGACAAGATTCAGGTAATATACTTCAGGTAGCTAATTTTTTTTT
The DNA here is from genome assembly GCA_017589585.1 of Phylloscopus whistleri. NCBI lineage: Eukaryota > Metazoa > Chordata > Aves > Passeriformes > Phylloscopidae > Phylloscopus > Phylloscopus whistleri. The sequence goes on from JADMLD010000103.1 coordinate 935,301, forward strand.
AAATTTTCTGCTTGATTTAATGTTTTCATTCTTCTCAACATTTAAGTAAACCTTCACTTTATTTATCTCTATAACCCAAACATTTCCCTGAAGAAACTGATTTTTTGCTGTGTACAATCTGCTGCATGCAAAATGATTGCTCCTATGAAATCAATGGTTACCCCAAATTTAAATTAAAATAGTTATTTCTGAAACTCTTAGGAGACACTCCTGTCTTGCAATATATTGAAATAATTTAAATTGTGATAGTGAATGCCAGCCTCCAAGCTGCCTCAAAAATCAGTTTAATGTTCTTCTAATATTGATGTCTACTATTAAATATATAAATTCTATCACTTCTTCCAGTGTGAAGTCAAAATAAAGCAGACCAGATCCATTTATCCTTTCACTGCTGTTTTGAACTTATGGCTTGCTGTGCTAAAGGAAAAGAGTACAGTTTTCTTTTAAACGTGTAATGATCTTTGATCTTTGCACTTCAAAAAGATTTTTTTTTTTTTTATTTTTTTTTTTTTTGCCTGGAAGAGTCTTCCACGGATAAGTTATAAACCCCTGAAAACAGAAATTTATAGGGAGAAGCTATCACCAAATTAATTATGGTAGCATAAATGCAGTGCTGCTTCTGTAGGTAGTCATTGCTTAAAAATAAAAACAAGGAAAAGGTGTTCTGACATAAAGCCTATCCTCTCAGTACCTGATGTCAAAAATTCAATGTTTAGTTAACTGTGTTTCTAAAAAGTGATTGCTATAGTGCATTCCTTTTTTTTTTTTTTTTTTTTGAGAATGTTGATCTGTTGGTATATAAAAGATTATATTTCCACTGAGAGATAGGAGCTGGAAAAGAGCAAAGATGACATATATCAAAAAGCTTCATTGCATGATAAAAAATATGTTTACTTAGAAAAGCCGATTAACAGGTTTGCTTTTTTGTTTGTTTGTTTTTTTTTTGAACTTGCATTCTTTGTCAGCAGTTTGGATTCAGAGACTCTAAATTTAAAATTTTATATTGATCTCCTGTAGGTCTTGGCTTCCCTCTGATTGCTTCTGGACTTCTGCCAGCTCTTTGGGTTTTAAAAGAATTTGGAGGATTGAAGTCTCTTAAACATAATTTAAATGATCTTATATATTGTACTTAGTAGAAGTTTAATAGTTTGTGTGTTTCTGTTTGGTGATACTAACAGTGTATATTGTAGTATATTAGTATGTATCTGTTTGGCACAGGGAAAGAAGCATAAACCATGGAACAGTACAAATTTCATGATGACAATCTTCCAGGAAATATCTAAAGAAAATTCTAAAGGAAAATTTGTCTGGTGATACAGCATGCTGTGCTTTAAGGTTTTCTGGACTTCAAAAGCCATACAAAAAAGCATAACAAATAAAAAATGCTTATGAAGTGGAAATAGATAACTTTGGTGCTACAAAGTACTATCGTAAAGCTGACACTGCAATCCAAAGATTTTGGCCTTGGCTGCAATATGTGAACCACTGAATTTTAGCAGTATACAGCATTATGTGTTTTACCCTTTGCATGGTTCAAATGTGACAGAAGGATCTTTTAACGTGACTGAAGATAAACCAATTCAGAGAAGCAGCTGTAGCAGTCCCACTGAGGTTTCAGTTAAGAAGCTGGGTATAACACAGAAAAAAAGGCTTCACTTTTTTTTTTTGTTAGTTTGTTTTGACTTCCCCCAGACTGTTCTCTATGAAGTCTTCTGTGCCGTTCTCTTTCTGCATAATTGTATCATAATCATATTTTCTATTTCCAACTCTGTTTTAAAACACATTTCTTCCTAACAGACTGCTGAATGTGAAACCTTCCATGGAAAGATGCAATTGCAGTAATCTTCAGAGAGAGCCACCCATCTCATTACTGATTCTGGGTGATACTATGGGATCTGGTATTATTGCAAAACGTGTTCATCTTATTTCAAGCATTGCTGGGTGCAGAAGAATTGTTAAGTGCATGGCAAAATTTAAGTCTTTTCATCATAATCATCTATTTTATGATACATTTTGACTGGTCCTCATTTCCTCCTCTCTATGTTGTAACACACAGACAAGCCAAAAATAACAGTGTGAAAAATGCCAGTGGTCCTGGTCACAAACCAACACAAGCAAAGCATGATGCTTTCCTGTCATTCCATGCAAAGCAACAAAATCCTTACATCTTCTGCAGAGTGCTTTGTTCTCCCGTGGTACTGGAGATCTGAGTGAGATCTCTCATCTTGGGATCCTGCCTCACTATTTCGTCTAACAATGGGCAGTGTGCTGGCAGCAAAACCAAATGGTAAATAGCTTAGCATCCAGTGCTTTAATGTGTCTTGTGTTTTTGAGGTTGGAACTAGGCCGTGCTCAGGTACTTGGGTGTTTTCCTCACCAAGACAATGGGTACCCATAGGTCAGAGACATTGATGCACAACAATATTCCATTGAAGACAGGGCAGTTTAGAGGCTTCAAATACGTTACACATTAAGCTGATGACTGTGGAGGAGCCAAATAAAATCTGAGTCTCTTTACCTTTTCTAGGATCTAACCTTTAGTTAACTAATTCAAAATGAGAACACGTTGTTGTTTTTTTTTATATATTTTTTTTTTCTTTTTTTTTCTTAATGAAGGCAAGACCCTGCCTCTGATGTACCAAAGCAAAAGAATATTTAATTCAGGATCCAGATTTTGCAATTTGGGTCCATCTGTGATAAGAACAGAGTGTGAACTCATGGAAATGCTTGTGTGAATTTTTAATAAATTATCACTACCCATTTTGATACAAGGTAGAAAAGCACACAAAAATGCAGCAAGGAACTGCCAAACAGAAGAGGTGCTTCCCTAGCAGAGCCCAGACCAGCCCAGTGCTCTCTTACAAAGAGCAGAATGACAACTCCCCACAGCAGTATTTGACTCCATCTCAGAGCTGCTGAAGTGTTAATAATGGGGCAGGGTCAGAAGCACTGAAGACTCTTAAGGACAGGACACAGAACAGCAAACACTGAGAGAAACATTTGTGTTTAATCTGGTAACCTGATTAAAAGTAGTTACCTCATTTTCAGAAAAAAAAGATCCTATACTAACAAATGCAAACATCTGTAGTAGGTTCAGTATATGAAGAAAACATAAAGTTTAAAAAAGCTTTTTGTTGTTGCTATTGGTTTTTTGGGATTTTTTTTTGTTTCTTTGTCCTCAAATAATTTTCACTGATCTGTCTGTTTTTTCCAAGGAATTAAGAAAAGTTCCTTTTAGGTCAAAGAAGTTTTTATTTCATTATTTGATCATTTTTTGGCAACCAAACAATACAAACAGATATTCACATAGCTTTGGCTTGTAGTTCTGGTGATGGCTGTTTTCCAAGACGTATTTGGGAAACTAGACCATTTATTAGGAAGGGAAATATAGTTGAGATTTCACAATTCTTTCTTACTTATTTACTCTTGTATGCAGCTTTCAGGATTGCAAGGAAGGAAAAAAATTAATCTCTTTTTGATTTGAACACACAAATTTGAACTTAACATGCAATGTGAAGAATGAAAATTCCTTTTCCGGGTAGAGTTTGAACACTCCTTGAGTAAATTTGGCAGACACACGGTAATAATCTATATTATGTTAAGATACACAAGTAGTTTTCTATGGAAACTAGAAAAAGCTGGAAACTTTAAATCCCAGATGGAGTTCTTATTAAGGAAACATCGTACTTCTCCATCTGCTTGTAATATCTTTGAAGTGTTTCTTTGTATAATTGCAATGATGTTTTCTTTGGATCATACTCTTTATTGTTTATTGCATAACTCTACTCCTTCCTCAAAAGCACAAGTGTTCACCTTATCAGTCAGCAAGGACTTAATTCAATTTCCCCTTACTCTGATCTGACTGGGGAAATATGCTACAGTTGTGGCATCCTGGCAAAAGCTCCATGAAGGGAGGTCCATGTGTGGTTTGAAACTCCCTTCTTCCTCAAACCCTCTGCAGAGAGAAGTTCTGTGCCAGAGACCCTCTCTTGCCTTGTGGTCTGACTCATTCTGACTCATTGAGCTCAAGAAAGCAGTCAGTGTTACTCCTTTCTGGGAAAGTGCAGAGAAAAAGCAATTCTGCTCCAAATCAATGCAGATAAGTCAGATGCAAGTATCTGGGGAAAAGCAGATAGAGAAGTGAGAAATTACTTCTTGTCATCTCTTATTCAACTGCAGTGTAATTTTGATCATTATCTTATTTTTCTTTCCTGATGGAGAGAATGAAGTTCATTGGTTGTGGATCCAAGCTCAGTCCAGGAGCTGGGTAAATAATCGGTTGCATTTAGTTAAATTTGTTTTTCAAGCTGTTGTTCAAAGGTGCTTATCCAGTATTTCAGTTTAAGAGCATGAACAATTTCATTGACTTTGGTACATTGTCCAAGTGTATTGGCTTAAGCCTCCTCAGGTAATTTACTGGGAGAAAGTTTGCAGTTTCTCAAAGAACACTCTGGCTTCTCGCCTCATTTACTTGTGTGCTCCTGGGAAGATACTACAAAAGCTAGAGGTTCACCCTGCAGAGGTTAAAAAAAAAAAAAAAAGCTAAATCAATCTTTACTAGAAACTGCTTACACTAGAGGACAGCTTTAGTTGGCAACATTGCAGAGCTGTGGTGATGAAATACCTGCACCTGCTCTGAGTGCAGTGATGGAGGAGCAGCAGGAGGGTGTCTGCTGCTGAGAAGCCCTCTGCTTTTCCAGCTTCCACAGGGTGCACACAGGTGGATCTGACTCTTCACTGGAGATTGCGACTTGGAACTGGATCTCAAAATACTGTAGTTTTCCGGGTATAAAAGGAGTATTTCACACCAACACTAGAAGTCCTGCAAAGTCTTGTAGTAGCCAGATGGTGTCAGTCTTGTATTGAAGCTTTAGAATTAGTCTCCCCTGGTTCTCAATAAATTCTAATAAATACTTCTGCTCACATATTTTTCACCTGTACTTGCCTAATAACAACACAGAAAGGAAAGGAAGGAAGGAAGGAAGGAAGGAAGGAAGGAAGGAAGGAAGGAAGGAAGGAAGGAAGGAAGGAAGGAAGGAAGGAAGGAAAAGAGAGAGAGAAAGAGAGAAAGAGAAAGAAAGAGAGAAAGGGAGAGAGAAAGAGAGAAGAGAAAGAGAGAGAGAAAGAAAGAAAGAAAGAAAGAAAGAAAGAAAGAAAGAAAGAAAGAAAGAAAGAAAGAAAGAAAGAAAGAAAGAAAGAAAGAAAGAAAGAAAGAGAAAGAAAGATTAGTGACTTGCTACAATCTGCTGTGAGTAGGTCACACAGATTCTCCTTGAATTGCAGTAAACTTTTGCAGAAGAGTGCAAAATCTGCATTTCCCTTAAATCTAAGGGCTTCTCTCTGAAAAATTACCTGATCTGTATGTCTTGGGATTTTTTTGTCAGAATAAATGACTCTTGTAGAAATGCTTATCATCAAGAGACATAGAAAAGAAAGTGTGTCTGCAAGACTTTAAATGGACTAAGCCCACTCAGAATGGTCTGTCATTCACTGCTGTTTTTCCAATTCTATGTCAGTCACCTTTACCACCACCAAAAAAATCATAATGTGAGGAGCTGCAACTTGTCACTAAAATGGTAATTATTTTATAACCCATTAGTTAATGCAAACATTATGGGCTTTTGGATGAGCTCTAAAACCAAGTTCTTGGCCACTCTTAACTTCCAGAAGTGCTTTGGCACTTTGGACAGGATAGGGTGTTAACACAAGTGCTCTGTCCAAATTCCATGTGGGTAACTATATTTTGTCTAGCTGACTTTTGCATGTAATTTAGTTAGATACTTTATTATTCCCTTCTTGTCTTAGACTGTAGTACAGAGCTGCTTTATTAAGAGCTGCTGCTGCCCTTGCCAGAGGTTTTAATAATTCAGGGACCAGTGAAGGGATTCCTGTTAGTACCAGAGCAGGGATTTCTGTGGTGGTCAGTGTTTTGGGAGTTTGGAGTGAAAGCAGTCTATAAACAAATGTTCATAACTAAAACTCTGTTTCAAATATCACAGATACTGTGAAAGTCTTGGTGTTTGCTAGTGATGCTGAAATCCTGAAGCTGCTGGCAATAGGAAGGAAATTGGCTAGCATCCCTGCTGAGCCCTGAATGAATAAAGCAAGATAATTGATAAGAGGGCTCAAGAAATATATGTTGTGTGTCTTTTTCTTAGTTGAATTTAAACCAATTATTTTCAAAACTGTTTAGCAATCTATAAAAGTCTGTACACTGCATCAAATCTGAGCACGTTCTTTCTCCAGAAACAGATTTTACAGGGTCCCTTGGCTATTCTGTCATGGGACTGGGCAGAGGCTTCTGTTGTGACAGCATTGTTGTTTTTTGGACAGGATGTTTTGGAAGATGTCTTTAGGAAATTTGCTCCGTCTTCTCTGAAAGGTTACTCCTTCACTGGATCCTCTGGAACAGGATTATTTTGTTGTCTATCTTTTATGTACATCTTAAATATTTTGACTGGGACTGTTTTATGGAAAGTCAATAACATTGGTAGCCAAAGCTCCTCTGAGCACAGTAATTCTGTGGGGCAGTCTGGTCTGCACTGCAGTGATTGGATGGACGAGCAGCTGCCCATGGCAGGTAACACAGGGTGACCACAGGTCAGTGCTGTTGCTGCTCAGTCCTGCAGCCTCTCCTGCTCTTTTGGCCTCCTGAAGAGGCATGAGTACACCAGGAAAAAGAGCACAGTGAGGGTTGGTGTCTCTCCTCACAGCCCAGCCTCTGGTGTGTGTTTGACTGGCCCATCCAGGACCAACAAGTACCTGGCCATGTTTCCAGGGACAGAGTGATCCTGGAACTGTTCTCCCTCTGTGACATCAGGGATGGGACTGCTCTGGTGTTGAGGGGCAGAGCGCTAAGCTGAGTGGATGTGACTCCTCCAAAGATGATTATGCCTAAATTTTGGGAGCAGAAACAAAACTGGCATTGAAACCAAGCTGTGAACATCAAATTCTTGTGGTTGTGTCCTGTGTCTCAGGATTGCACTCATTTCTGTTCACAAGAACCTATTTCAGTCCTTGGAAACCAAGACAAGTGGGGCAGAGGAAGACACTGCAAATTTTTTCCTGGCTCATGGATTACATACCCTGTTCTGCCTGACATAGCTAGCCATGTGAGAGACTACAGCATCTGGTTGGTTTCTGCAGGAAAGCTGAGATCTGTCAGCTCTAACAGCCGGGGATTTTGGGGCCATTTTGTGACTGAGCAGGCCAGTCTGCTGTGCTTTCACAGCTTGAATTCACAAAGACAGATGACCCCTCTGAAACCTTGCAGTTACTTTCTTCCTCCTGCTGAAGAGAATCTCTTCACTAGTCTGGATTTAGCTTTCTCATTTTATGCCCCTGGAAAAATGGTGACATCTCTCTCTTCACATCCTGGTATCAGTGGGGGCTTCCAGTCACTGACTATTCATAGCAGCATCAGTGTGCACAGCATGGGAGCCAGAGACAAAGCTGTTGGTTCCCAGTGCTCCCTGCTCTATCTTGTCTCTGTGAAGTAGGTTGTTCTTTTCCAGTAGCAATGACCTTCATTCCCCCCATCCTACTATCCTAAAAACATTATACCAGGCTTGGCATTCTGTTCTTTAATCTTCTGTCCTGCTAAAAGTATGATGAAACAAGCAGTGAAAGCTGGTACTGTGTTGCACATTAAAAAAAAAAAAAGTGATACTTTATGAATTTGGTGATGCAAAGTGTCACTTCCAGTGGGTAGCTCTCAGTTCATCATGCTTGTTGCCATGCAGAATCTGGGGAAACACTGGCTCTCACACAAATGAGTTTTACGTGTTTTTTTACCTGTTATAAAGCACAACTTGTTTCCAAGTGGAAACAAATACAAAGAAAACCTATTATACAGAATGGAAACTTGATGATTCTGATTTTCTTTTGCTCAGTTAGAGTTTGTTTTGTTTTGTTTTGCTCTCCCAAGAGTGCAATTGAGAGTTATAATCTAGTAGTACCCTATTTGTGTTTCTGGTCACTCACTGTGTGAGTCCTAAGAAACCTTTGTCTTTCTGGATTACTTTTTTTTTATAAGGATTATGAACTTTTTAGTTCATAATCCTTATAAAAGGGTCTTCCCAACTTCTTTGCAGTCTTGAAACCATGATGGATTTAAGCAAAGGGGTAGATTCTGTTTCTGCCTTATTGTGATGCAGTTCCACAGGACCTCCTTTCACTTTCACAGTTTATCTGGATCCACATAGGTGTAAATCAGACCAGAACTTGACCACTAAGAATGAAGCTGATTTATTCACTGGCATTAGTGATTCCCCATACTTAGAGATTCAGCCAGCTCTCTTCCAAATTAATCTCCTTTTTAGCGCTTTATTCTATATTCCCTGGTGGCAATGTAGGTTGACATGAGGAGTTGCCTTGCCTCACAATGCAGGATACAGGGGGACAGAAACCATTGAAACACTGGGACAGTGTTGGCTAGTTCTAACAGTAAAAGTTCCACCCACACCCTGCAAGTGCCTGAATCAGTGAGGACTTAAGACATTTTCCAATTCAAAAGGCCTCTATGCTCTTGTTATTGACAATGTTGTAGAAAAAGGAAATTAGCAAATTAAAAATGAATCCTTCCCTGACTAAGCTCCTCCTTATCACAGGACATGCCACACTTAGCCTTTGTTACATCTCAGCTCACTTTTGGCTTTCACAAGTCAGAATGAGCTTATCTGTGATTTTTTCATGTTTACTCAAGCTCTCAGCTTGATAGTGATGCACAACTAATACTTGGATGGTACCACATTCCAGAAGATTGGTAAAGTAAACGACAGAGAAAGAGAGAGAATTTTATTTCTATAAAGTTATTTCTGGAGTTTTCTTTTTATAGCAACAATCATTGCTATAAAATCTGCAGGCAGCAACTTCAGCCACATTTGGAGCACTCTGTGCTCTGCTGGAAATGCAGAGGATGCCAGAGGCTGCCATGAGCAGCTACTGGGGATTTTTTGTGGCTACACTTTGCCATTTGGCTGCATCCTTTTGTGGACAGAGGGAGATCTGCCTGTATGTTCTGGGGCAGTTTCTGAAAGGAACATGGTGAGGTGCACTGGCCACTCAGGGTTAAGCAGCCCTGAGATGCATCCAGATCACACCAGGCATGGAATGGGTACAGAACAACCCCTTGAACAAGCAAGCTGTAAGAAGTTTCCTCTCCTTTGCTACTGCATAGCTCCTTTGAGTACTTGTTGGAAACAGCCAAGGAAAGAGCCTCATATCTTCTGTTACTACACTTGGGAGTTCTTCCAAGACAACATAATTTTTCAGACTAATGACCTTAAATGACCATGGCTTGGTTTATTTTTCGTTTTTCAAAGTAAGAAATATAACTGGAATTGATGGTTTCTTTGGAAAAAAAAGATATGTCTTCTCATGTTTTTATAAATTCTTTTGTTACATGTAATTTTTAGAGCCTTAGAATTACCAGGAATCTCCAGGAAAACCAGACCTTTAGAAAGATGTACTGAACGATACAGTGTTTTTCTTCTAAAACAGTGGGCATGTTTTTATTCTGAATTTCTTTTTTTTTTATTTTTGGAAGACAAGGTAATGTACCTGCATTTTGCTTGGTACTTACACAAGTAGCAAGAAAAGCGTCCTTGCTTTTATTAAGTATTTTATTGTGATAATGGTGCAAGTTATTTTAAGGTGTTTTTTTTGTTTGTTTGGTTGTTTTTTTTTAAGTTGTAATGGTTGAGCAATGAAAAAATGAACCAAAACCTCACTTTTATTTTTATGAGACCTGAAAAGGGTAGAAGAAATAGTATACTCTCTGCCAAGAGATCACACTCCACTTATCACGGTCTTGCTGGCGAAGTCAGCACAGGAAAATTTTGCAGAAGAATCCTCCTTTCCCACTCACAAGATAGGACTTGTGTGCTGTGTAGATTCTCTTCACACTGTAATCCTGGGGTTCTTAGCTTGTTGACCAAGAGCTCTTCCTCTGGCCTGTGCTGTTGCATTGCTTCCAGTGGCCCACTAGGCAAACTCTAACACAATGTCTAAGGAAAGAAAGCTCTGGTGTGCTCTGGGTGCCTTGGAGCATATCAGCTGGTGTATCCACTGATCCCCCTGCAGGGACCTGCACCAGGTAGGGTTTATCCCAGGCAGAGTGGGTCACCCACTCTCTGTCACATTTGCCCTCTCATGCTGACCTCAGAGCATTGTTCCTATGCATTCCTCAGAGTTTTGTGTAGCCTGCACCCACATGAATGATGTGGTTCCTCAAAAACTCTATTGCAAGAAGACACAGCTATTTAATCTTCAACACAGCACCGTCCTTACAAACATATCAACATCCCTTACTGTTTGGGTGAAAGAGAGAGACAGACATCAATGTAATCCCACCAATTCCTGTCTGCAAGCTCAAAACCCCAGAATTCAGTCTCACTCCAGTCCATGAGGTGATAGTTATTGATGTTTTGTTGCAATGGGCCATGTCCTCTCTCCAGTTCAGTGATGACGCTTGATATCACATCCAAAGATCATCTGTAGGGGAGAGCTAGTATGGAATGTTGCAGATTTCTGTGAGAAGACAAATACAAAGGATTTACTTATGGCAAATTGCTGGGTTACAGAGCTGTGGGAATCAGGCTAGATTACAGAAAGCAATGTCAAACCAAAGACAGATGCACTGTCACTGCAGAGCTCCTGACAACAAAAAAGTCTGAAACTAGCAGCCCATTGTTTTATCATCCATGTCTGGAGTCACACTGCTCTACCTTTCAGTGCCATAGCTGGAAGAGCAGATCACATACCTCCTGGAGAAGTAGTGTAAAATTGGGTGGAATAATGCAAAGTGTGTGGAAGGGCAGGAGAGTATGTTTATTTGAAACAAGTGAATAGCAATTCTGCATTAGTGAGGAAACAGGTTTGCTCTGGTAACCAGTCTGGCTTGCAGGAGTGTTGAGTTCCCAATGATCCCAGTAAGCATCCCACCTCTCTGTCTCCCTAAAGAGCACCAAGAAATTCGTTAGGCCAGTTAAGCAAAAGGAACCAAGGGAGACCACATAAAAGTGCTTGGCCTCCTGAATAGATGCTTTAACTCATGGTTAGGCATTTAACTGCTGTGAAGAGGATTCCAAAACCACTAATATATTATGCACTGCTACTCATCACTAACTGACAGAGCATGCTGAGGATGGGAACATGTCTAAATCTGGATCTTTATTCTGCTTTTCTAGAAATACAAACAAAATTGCTCTGGAGATGAATACTTTTCTTTCTGCACACAGTAACAATTTTTGTATTATTCCATAGTTATAGCATAAGATAAGGGAGCTGAATATTTAGTTTTACAGTGATGGTTTGAACTTCTTCTCCAGTGAAAAACCTTTCTGTAACTTGCTGCCTGCAGTATTAGGAAATGCTTTTCAATGAACCCAGTGCTGCATTCCCATGATTTGTTTGGTGTGAGAATGTTGGGATAGAGGTTTCTGACATCCCTCTCTCCTTTGGGAGTGGATATTAAATTGCACCTATATCCATCTTAGCAACATGGGAGGTATTCAGAGTCCCCTGAGACTCAGAGTGTAGTAGATCCTCCCGGTCTCCCAGGCTCTGAGAGGACAGGGTCCTGCTGCCATCATGTATGGACCATCATTTACCAATCACCCACTCAGAAAACCACAGCAAAGGCTACAATCACAAGCCACGTGGCAAGAAGAGATTTATATCAGTGATGGGGACCCTACCCTCAGCATGCTTTAGCAGGGCTGGTGATTGGCTCTTTCATTGGAAGCACCTGTACAGTTTATGTAACTCTTTTGTTACTATGTCACGTTTTTCATACTCATTGGTAAAGTTTAATAATCGTATGCTGCAGCAGAGGGCACAGAAAATCTGATGACTGAAGTTCTTACTTGAGCAAATTTTAGCTTTCAATAAAGAATTGTCTTTTAGGGCTCTGACACATTTATAAATATTTCTCTCCCTTTCAAAGTGAAGGTGATATTATTATCTAAGAAAATTACAGTGTGGGAGAAAATGCTATGCAACTAAAAAATGAGATTAAAAGACTCTCTAGGACAACTCAACCTATTCCTGTATTTCTGTGTTGCAATTAGCCAAAAAAGCCAGGTATATTTTCATCAGGGAGGTATATTTTCAACATAGTCCCTGTGATTCTCAAATTAGCAATCATGGGATCATTGCAATTAGAAAGATGGAAGAAGTCAGTGTGCTACTCTTCACATTGATGAAACTTCTACTTTCAAACCAAATAGTCTGTCCTAATATGTCTACATGTCCTTGATACACCAGAAGGCAGCCACAATAACCAGAACAGTCAGTTCTGTGCTCTTAAAGCCTCTGTGAACAAGGGTAAGAAGCCTGAGTACAGGTAAAAGCAAAGAGATGAATAAAGGAGAAAAAAAAAAAAAAAAAGGGAAATGAAAGAGCACAGAAGTAAGGATGTAGAAGGATGTAAATTTAGATAGTGTAAATTAAGTGCAGGTTTCAGTGCAAAACGTGGGGACTACACTGAAAGAGATTGAAAAATATTCTAAATTATGAATTGGAGTATTTAAGACACCTTTTGTAGTTCTTTCCATTAGTACCAAGAGGATACTAAAGTGATCTTACTCTGAAATAGAGGTTGGAAGAACTGATAAACTAAGATATTTAAAAAAGAATATTATTTAACCAAAAGAATGTTATATAACTGGAAACATTTTAAAAGCATCTCCACTTCTCAGTTCCTTGCTGTCAATCTCAACTGAAACAGTTCACATTTTAAAATACACAAACTGAAATTTATTTTAAGTTACTCAAACAATAATTTTATCATTTGAGTTAATGTAACAAAAAGTAATTTCCAGTTTTTGGCAGAAGAACAAAAATAATTACCTGAGTTTTACACACACATTTTCAAGAATTATCTGACATTCATAAATATCAGTGGAAATTTAAGTATTTTGTGGGAAATTATATTATGTGGTATTTTAAAATATGCCAAGGGCTTTGTAGAGAATTTTAGAATTTTTTAGGGATTTTGTCAATCTCAATTAATCCCCCACCCCCGAAAAAATTAAAAAATAATAATTAAAAAAAAAAACCCAAAATAAAATAAAGGATGGAACTATATTGGAGGTTGTTTTCAATTAAAAAAAAAAATGTTAACAGCTTGGTTTAGAAGGCTCTGCAGAAAAGCATGAGAAATGTTTTTCAATAGTTACTGAATTTGCAGTTTCAGTAGATACTGAGAGTTCTGATTCAGATCCGAATTTTGTGATGCAGAATCAGCTTTGCCCTAAAGTCAAATACATCAAGGTTCAAAAAGGTTTAGTGCTAAATCCAAATATCAGAACAAAGAGCCATCTTTACATTTGAGAAAGCTCCTAATGTCTGTTTGACATCACACAGTGCTGTCAATTAAAATTGATTTCAAAAAATGCATTAGTATAAATGGTAAACTTTAAAAAATAATGTAAAATCAGTGTAATGACAAAAGAATTGTGTGCTTTTTTATTTAATTTTTAAATAATTCATTTTCTTCTTCCATTTTTGACATCTCAGCCCAGCTCAGGCAAAAGTGTGGGCCAAGAAGACAGCTACACTAGGTAGGCAGCCAATTAAAACAGTCTGTCATAAAAGAGCAAGATGATTTTTCAGGACAGGCATCGTTACTTTGTGAGCACCAATATAACTTCCTAAATGTCTCACAGATGCAGTCTGAAAGAAATTGCATCCCCCTCCCAGTAAAAATATCTTAGCTACCTCAAAAGAAGAGACCATCTGGAGGCTTACTCACTTTGGGGGATGCTGAGTTAATTGAGTGAAAGTCCAAATAACTCTTTAGGAGAGACATGCTGAGGAACAGCAGTAGACTCTAAAGTAATGTAATTCCAAAAGAATTTGCTTCAGAGTTGCTATTACTTAATCAGTTGTATTATCATCATACTTGGGAGGCCTAGGCATAAATGAGGGCTCATTTTGAAGGACTGGAAAAAGGAATATACTGAGCAAAGTTATATGTATTTAACGAGACATTCAGGCAAAATCCAGTAATATTTCAATAATAAAATCAAACAGCAAAAGGAATGTGCTCTTTCTTTTGTCCAAAGAAGTGACTCCACCTGCCCAGAGGAGTATCTAAACTGTGATTGAAAGGTGCAGCACATACATCCACCCAAGACACTTGGGAGTAATGTAGGAACACCAACGCTCTGATTCCAAGCTCTCCTGGCTGCCTTTTTTCATGTTTGCTGGTTGCTGTTGGGAGCTGCTCTGCCTCTCTAGACCTCTCTCTGCATGTTCAGAGCTGTCAGTTGTCTGATCAATTCTGAGAGTTGTTTTAGTTCAAAGTGGTGATACTGTGCTGAGGAGGTGCTGAGGCCTTTCAGTTGAGAAGTCTCCAGTGTCATTTAGACCATCTCAGATCACTCTTCAGGCTGCTGTCTCTGGTCTGGAAGCTCGTCAGCCCTGAGCATTATAGACTGTGTGTGCCATCTCTGTGCCAAGAACTGACAGGGTGAAAGACAGGAGACTATCATGAGAAGAAGTTCTGACTGACTACTAGTGCAGGATCTGTAGTTTGGAATTTTCTTCTGTTTGTCCCCTTCTAATGCTACTTTGACTTTTTATGCAGTATGAAAATAGTAAGTTTTGCCATGTCACATACAAAACTCTTTTCTAGCTTGAGACTCCTCTTTGATTCTTTCTTTGCACAACAATTCTTCCTTCATTGGTTTTTCCCTGGATAAGTTGAATTGATCCTGTTCCAGTGACTGGAAATTTTCATGTATCAGACCTTAGCCTTATCCTTTAATCCTTTCTTTTTCCCATTGCTATCATGGAACTACTTGTCTACATCTATTTACTCTTTACTCTCTGGGATTGTTAAAAATTGGGCAGACTGGATTCTTTCCAGTTCATGTGAAATTTATACTAAAATAAATGGGATTTAGGAATCTAAATATATTTAAGGATCTATGTCTATCTATGTCTTATTGCTTTTGGGTGATATGCATAACTGGCTTAAGAAAATTATCCTTAAACTATACTGTGATGACAAATTGGTATTGGTGTTTGTTGTTTTTGTTTTTGTGTTTGTGGTTTTTTTTTTTGGGGGGGGGGAGGTTAAGAATCAGTTTCTTCCTGCAGATTGCAATAACCTAGCAGTTATCAAGAATGGGCCTTGAAAGAGAAGCTCAGTTCTCTTTGCTGCCTGAGAACTCTGAAACCAAGGACAAAGATCAGCTCCAATGGTTGATGGGACTCAGTCCTTTCTCACATAAGGTTGCAGCAAATAAAACCAAGAGTATTTTCCCTGCTGATAGAACACAGACTCTGTAAAGTGGATAGAGCAGCTACAGCTTCCAAAAGTAGGAAGAGAGTGTAAAGTGGCCCTAGGAGCTGAAACCCCTCTATTTTTGCATTGTTTTTTACAACAGTAAAATCCAGAGCCAATGTTGCTCTAGACTTTTGGGTTTTGCAGCCTTCCAGTCTTTCCAGGATTGACAGAACTGCTTCCTAACTTGTTTGGCCCATTCAAAAAGGAAAACTGCTCAATTCCAGACACACAGATGCTATAGTACCTCTTCTTCTCCCTTTCTTATTCTTCAGAGAACTGACTTTTTAAACACTTGAATACTTTCAAGCAAGAACTGTGATGTCTCCTGTGTCCTGTATACTTCTTAGTACATAGACAGTATGGTGGGAAACAAGCAGAATTTACCTGTACATCTCAGAGAAAATCAAAACACAACTTACCTGAAGTCTACAAGTGTACCCTCCTATCCCCCAGCCTGGAGAAACTGGAAGTCCTGCTGTGTCCATGTGTTCTGCTGAATGGATGCAGCCCTAGTCTGTTGTCCAGGCTGAAGCACAATCTGGAGCACAGTAAGCACTCCTTCCAAAGAAAAGCCGAGTGCAAAGGTGAGAGATTACACAACAACAGCCTTCCTGATCTGAAGACCAGAAACAAAGAATATCCTTCCACCTAAACTCAAACTTTTATTGTAGTGATGGCCTAGTGAAGCCAAAGAGCTGTGGCACCATTCAAGATGTCCTTTCAGGAGTTTAGGGTAGCTGAAATTTGGAGGACAGGTATTTTTATTCTTTGGGCTCACACAGAATTAGTAAAACCTGTAACACTGGAGAATCACTTATAGAATGGGAAGGAAAGAAGAAGGAAAGAAGAAGAAAAGAAGACATCAAAAATCCCAAGCAAATTTAAACAGTAGAGCAAGAACAGCTAGTAAGAGACATAGGGACTTAGAGGAGGCAGGTTGAAATGAGGGAATGAGAGCAGTGAGAGTCAGAAGACATCAAAGTGGAAAACTGATACACAGAAGAGCAGGTGGGAATTGAGGAAGAAGAAAAGGGGAAGGAGTATCTTGCAGAGATGCAGAAAGGAAAGACAGGAAGAAATAGGAATGTGACAAAGAGGGATAATAAGGGAGCTGGTACATCAGAGGAGAAGAGAGAAATGGAGGAGGAAGGTGACCAAAGAGAAAGAAAGAAAGAAAGAAAGAAAGAAAGAAAGAAAGAAAGAAAGAAAGAAAGAAAGAAAGAAAGAAAGAAAGAAAGAAAGAGAAAGATTGGTAGAGTCAGAACAGAGGAATGAGAGAATTTTAAAGTAAGAGGATTTATGGAAATGTGGAAGCAATCACAGAGAAAGAACAGTGTAAAATGAGAAAATGAGCAATGGAAGCATGAAGAGAGGAAGAAGAATAAAGGTAACATGAAGTATGGCCTCTACATGAAGTGATTGACTTTTAGATGTTAGAATTAAGGTAGATGAACCCCATTGTAAGATGTTAAAATCCCATTTTTTAAAAAACTAAGATGTTATAGCTTTAATTCAAGAATTTTGTGGAAAATACAAATTGTTGTGATTTTTATAAGTGTCGGGTTGTGCTACAGACCACTTTGCAAAAAATGCCAAAGTAGAACAAATTACATCAAGATGTTGTGCAGAAATTAGAAAATAAAAAACCCCAAAACTGATTATAACACAGGGAGGAAAAATCTGTCTCATGTGTGCTATGACTTGCAAATCTGTGGGAGCTATTGTGGCCAGAGTGCAGCCCTCACTTTATACATTAGTGGGTGTAAAGGGTGATGTCACAGAAGGATTAGGTCTAATCCTGGACAAGAAAGCCTTGTGATGACTCAACAAGGAGCTGAAATATGGAGCTAAATCAGCTTAAAGTCAGGCTTTATAGGTTTGGGTGGAATCAGCATTTTGCATGTGTGGTCATGCTTTGCACGTAACAACACGCTCAGTTCATGATGATCCTCTGTCTGCAGCTTTCCTGTTCCTGCCTCCCATTTCAGCATGCTGCTGGCCCAGATTCTGGCTGCACTAACTCAAAATAGGAGACTCCAGGGTCGATACAAGGAAAATTTTAATTAGCAGCAGAGCTATTGGCACACTTGTTTCACAGTGCATTGGTCAGTGAAAATAACCAACACATCAGGGCAGAACTTTGGCTACCATGTAGTAAAATAGGGGGATGCTTGATAAACCAGTTTTAATTCTCCAGTTCTGCTGGTAGTCTTTGAATCTTCTGTGTGGCAAAGCACAGGCTAATTTGAAATGACCAAATTTACTCACCTGCCAAATGGTTTCTGTGGATTACCCAGTTCCTCTGACCCCAGAGCTCTGCTGAATGAGTGGCAGATGGGAGGACAGGTGTTTCTGGATAGGACTGCAACTTGTGTAGAAGCTGGTGATGAGCTCTGGAACATCTTTGCACCAAGCTCTTTAGTCAGACTGCCACATGCATGGAATCAGATAGGCAGTAAGGAGCTCAGGGCATCTCTGAGTGTCACCATTGCCTGAATCAGAAGCAAAAGGTGAGTGATTTGAGTGTTGTCTGAAGTGGTCACTGCACAGAAGGCCTATTCTCATGAGTAGTACTATAGATGTCTTTCCTGTACTGAAATGAAAGCAAACCATTTGCAGGGATTTATAGAACATTTAATTTAATTTTTGCTAGGAAAGCACCAGAATCCTGTTTGAGGAGGTAACAAATGGAAAACTTCTTTGCAGCACATCGTGGTTCTGATAGATATTTCCTTTTTTACTTATTTTTGAAAGTAATACAGAAGTGAGTGATAATTGTTGCTGAGATTATTTGGTTTCCATTTTGGAGAGGATCAGTTTAATAGTTTTCTTTAGGCTTTAAGCAAATTAGAGAAATAGGGACTCCAGTGATACAGCCCGGTGTAATGTTTCTTCACTCATTTTTAGTCTCAAAGAAACAATGACCTCATTGAAAAGTGCCATTTATGCAAAACAGATTTTTAAAAGACTTGCAGGTTTATTTCAGAAGTTTGCTAGACGGTATGAGGGCTGCTCTAAAAGCTCTGTTTTGCAACTGACAATTTAAAACTTTAAATGGGACAGCCAAATCTGCCCCAGAGATAAGTTCTCTAGTGTGGATGTGACAGCTGGAATAAATGGTTCCATTGTTTTCAGTGCTAGTTATTAAATTATTAAATTACTACAACAAGGCTTGGAGGTGTAAGAAAAGAGTATAGGAAAGACATTCTAGCACATGAAATAAAAATGAGAAAAAAATAACAATTTTCCCAATAGGAAGTATGCAATTAGATGATATTTCACAGTCAAAATATTGTGTAAACTGGTAAAAACATGACTGCAGAAATCAATGAAAATAGTTATCTGACAGTTGTCACCCGTTGCATGACAACTTTGACATACTTCATTGGAGTCACTTCCCAAAGGACAGTTGTCAGTCCAGCTGTCAAAAACACATCCCCATCTGGAATCATTCTGTAGAGAGAGGCTACAGGCCCCAGCCTGAGGACATGAGGGAATCCCAGCACCCTGGGCACGTGGAGAGGGAGTTGCACTGTCCTCATGTGCTACCCTAACAGAGGACAATAGGCAGAGCCAGGCCAGCTACTGGTGATCCTCTCTGCACCATGGAAAAGTGTTCTGGCAGGGGAGTCTCCTTTCCTCCTTCAGTTGGAGAGGCTTTTCTTGTCTCGTGAGTTTCTTGCTTTTGTGAGGAGCCAGTGCCAATGTTGATCAGGAACTGGTAATTTGCTGTGACAACACCTCAAAATCCCTCCCATAAAGCTTTCCGAAGTCATTTAACCATTGTCTTGTGTCCAAGTATGGAGGAAAAAAGCAGAAAACCACTTCAATCTCATGTGTGTCAGAATGATCTGGAAGAGATCTTGGAGCTAAAAGGAAAAGAAAGGGAAAAAAATCAAAACAAGGTCCTATCTGTAAAAGGATTCAGGGTTGAGAAAGTTCTGGGTAAACTTGGGTGTAGCTAAGCATAATTATGATCTTGAAATCCCCTGCTCAGCTAACCCAATATAGATACCTTAAACTCACCAGGAGCTCCCCTGTTTGATGTTTAACATTACAATTATGAGAATTCAGTTCTCTGCAGCCCATCCCAAATAGCCCTAGTGTGAGAAGTTCAGCAGCTGATTCAACACTTGATCAGGTTTCAGAAATAGGAATTTTCCCCTAAGTCTCTCTTTAAGTTGGAGTATATTCTCAGAACATTCATAGCAAACACGCAGAACAGTGT
Source organism: Phylloscopus whistleri (assembly GCA_017589585.1). Lineage (NCBI taxonomy): Eukaryota > Metazoa > Chordata > Aves > Passeriformes > Phylloscopidae > Phylloscopus > Phylloscopus whistleri. The sequence continues at coordinate 954,827 of JADMLD010000103.1, forward strand.
GCTGCTTGAAAAACACAGTTATGGATATTTTTTAAAGGAAACAGGGCTTTTTAATTCCTTAATAATATAATACAATAGTTTTATAATTCTTGGAAAAATGTGAATTTTTGTCTCAAGGCCTTTCTTGAGACAAAAATTGAATTTCTCAGGGCTAGACTGAGAAACTTCAGTGTCAAGTTTTTAATTTCTTGATTGAGCATCTGACCTCTTCAGATACAGGTTGTTATTTGGTGCATCTTCTTGAGTTGAAGTTGGAATAGTCACAGGAAAAAGAAGACTAACAAGATGAAAAGGAGAGCACAAAGCAGGAGGAGAAGGAGGGGTTTGAATTCCCACTGGCTGAGGAGGGAAATGAAACTCAATGCTCATGCTTCTTGAATAATTCTGCCTTGGCAAAAAAAAAAAAAAAAAAAAAAAAACAACAAAAAAAACCCAAACCAAACCAAAACAAAACAAAACAAAAAAACAAAACAACAAAAAAAAACCCAAACAAAACAAACCAAAAAAACCCAACAAAACCCATGGCAAGTTTTTGGTAGCTGTGTGGCTACATGGCTGGCTTCTGTGAGAAGCTGCTGGAAGTTTCCTTTATGTCTGATGGAAGCAATGCAGCTGGCTCCAAGTGTGTGCCCAGCATCTCAAAGAGTTTCTCTGAGGGCAGCATAAGGAAGGGGAGGGCTCTGTTGCAGGCAAGGGTGGATGAGATGGCCATACTGTCCCTGGGCAGTCAACAGGGGGGTAATACATGGATTATAAATGAATAACACCACTCAGGTGGTGGGAATAGTAAGGATGTGGAGCACAGGGGCTGCAGGAGAGGAAATGGGAATTGGGAACAGAAGGGGAGCTAAAGGTCTGAGGAAATGTTTGATAAATGGTTTGGAGAAGAAAGGTGACAGATGGGAAGGAAAGGTTGGGTTCAAAAAGGATTAGGATGGCCTTATTTCTCTGTTTTAGGAGATTCTCTTTTTTACTTCTGTTTGCAGATTGCAAGGACTGCCTCTGGAGGAACAGGGTTGGTGAAAGTTATTGGAAAATAATTGTCAGAGGTGAAGTAAATCTAAGCAAGGAGAGATGGGGAGGAAGATGAGTGGCTTTTGTATGGAAGAAAGGGGATTTGAAACAGCAGAGGCCTTGGAAAGGGACAATGTGGAAGGGGAACCTCAACACAGAAGGCATTTGAAAGAGTTTTCAGGCAGGACAGGAGGGACTGGGAAATTTAAGGCTTGGGACAGAGGGGACTGAGGACAGTATGGGGTGGGGAAGAAGTTAGGGTTATCAATCAGGGGAATATTATTTTCTGGGCTCTGATATCAGAGAATATCAGACACACACAGAGAACTGCCTCCTTGTCCAAAGAACAGCCCTTCCCTTTTTCTCTGTTTGTAGAAATTAAAATAGCCCTATTTTGGACAGAATAACCCAGAGATTACCTCTAAAGTCAGAATGACATGAATTCCAACTGATCTGTGGAACAATTTTGCCATACAAAAATTCTCTACATGGCAGCCAGTTTGAGAGACTGAAACATAGGGTTTCTGAACTTGTTTCACACAGAATGTGTTCCCAGTAAATTCCAGTTTTAAACCACTCTTCCATACAATGACATGCATCAATTTAGTCTTCATTATTTCCTCAAATATCTCTTCTCTGTAGGAAACTGATCCCAAATCCTTCTGTCAGATCCCAGATCCTTCAGGAGATGGCCAGATAATCCTACTCTTCGTATGGTATGAGCACTAATTTCTATCTGTTCATGTCAGCACACTTCTGTTCTGCTTTTCTTTCTGAATAGGGCAACACTGAGCTCTCTTGGAATCCTGTCTGTAATACATGGTTGTTTACAAACCACTCGATAACAGAAGTCACAGCACATATTTGTGTTGGCTGATAATCCTTTGTCAATGATGGATGAAGATCAGGTGTCATTTCTGATTCTTTTGGATGTGTCAGCTGCCTGCAGTACTATTGACCATGAACTGACCTGCACTCTGGCAGTCTGGAAGCAAGGACAAATGGTATGAGTTGTGGAGCTCAGAGTTATGTGCAGCTTTGAGCCCTGAAGCATGTTGGCAGTGGATTGAGGCAGGGATCATTATTAACATCTCTTCTGTGTTAAAAGAAACTCAGATGATTCTTTATTTCAGAGAACTTTTATTAATATGTTTACCTATTAACATTTTGATAACACAGCTTTGACCCTTATATAAGTCTCTCCTTGCTTGCCACATAAATTTTTAAAAAAATCCTGTAAGCTTATACAAAATATTTTCTACAAATATTTTCCCCCACAGTCTTTTGCCTTTACCTCATACTTCCTTCAACTGCATCAAAAATAGACAAAAAAAGTCTTCATACAGCAAGCTCTGAAATGCCACCCACCTCTCTCCTCAACAAGCAACCAGTCTTGTCTCTTATGGATCTGGGGGTATGGTACAGGTCTTATAACCAAAGATGGAGGCAATCCTGCTAGATAGTTCCTCTTGTCTTTTTTTGGCTCCATTGCCAATATCTCTCCTGCTCTCAGTGACATGTTGCAGCACACTAATTTCTTCCATTCAGTCAGAATTTGGGTTATACACAGCTCCAGGGGCCTCTTCCATACTATGTATTCAATGTAAATGATGGGGGAGGAGAGAAGGATTGGCTGTGCTTTTCTGCCTCCACTTCTCTATTCTCTATATGGCAGCTAAAGTTGCCTCTAGGTTGCAGACCAAAAATCGACAGCCTGCAGTCCACCTGGAAACAGCTGACAACTGCTCAAATATGGGTTCAAGCACTGCCCATTTGTACAGCTCCTTTTGGGAAATCTGTGTGAGCTGTCAGACAGAGCCACCAGGTGATCCCTGCATCAAGGGACACCTAGATAATGATGCATCCAAAGGAGGAAAAAGCATGGACAACACTGATACCCCAGCCTGAAGGGAACCAGCTTCTCAGAGCAATTCCTGTGGCAAGGCATGCTATGCCATGTCAGGTCAGCCATGGGAGGAGCCCGTGTTTAAACTACTTGTCAGGTGCAAATATGAGATAAACAGACAGAAACTTCTCTACCTTGCAGTTACTGGCCTCCTAGATGCAATTAGTTGGAGAGGTAGGTAATTAGTGGAGAGATAATGATTAATAGCAAAATCAGATCAGTGTGCCACAGACATTCTGGGTAAGCACTATGAGGATGGGAAATCTTGCATTTTACAAAGGAGTGCAGTAGAGGGATTTTCATTTTCTTTTAAAGATTCAGTTAAATGTCACCATAGCTCTGTGGTTAGACATGGCTTGTGAAATCCTACTGTAGTAGGAGACAGTTAAATCCATGCCCTCTACCAAGAGGAATAAGACATTATCTCTTGGCTTCCATACATTATATTAATTTCTCTAGTTATTTCCTAAAGAGGGGAAAAAAAGATGGCAGATCACACAATCCTGATATTTGTCCACTTGCTGCTGCTCTTTTGGCCCCTCTTTAGCTAGAAAGATGTGAGCATTGGGAAGCAAATGGATTTCCCTGAGGACCCTAAACTAATGTCGTGCCACAGCCAACAGCTTCAGCCACTTGGAAAAAGTGCAATGTTGTGTCTTCCAAAAACTGTTCCCAGGGCTTCATAATATTTAATGATTATACCAGGGTTGTTTACTGTAAGGTGGCAGTTATGCTCAGTTCAGACTTGTTGCTTTATTGTACACTGGCTCAATCTGTTTCTAAAACGTTTTGCATGTGGTGATAAAGCCAGTAAAACATTGGCCATGGTGTAGTTCTATTTAGTAAACTATGGAAGTCTGTTTTGCTCTTTCCAGAATACTGAGCATAGATGGATTTCAACTGCCTTTCAAAAGAAATAAAATTACTGTGTGTTCATTGCTTACTGTTAGATTGGTCCATTATCTGACCTCAAATCTGCCCAATTATCTTATAATATTCCACCTCAGCCTTTGTTCATCACCATCCTCAGCTGTCCTCTCCACCTGCTGTTAGTCAGCATCTCTATGTTTTTTTCTGAAAGACATCTACCCAAGGTGCCACAGGCAGGTGCAGGAGACAGGCACAGCTGCACAGGATTGTTTTAACATCAGTGCTGGGTTTTCCAGTTGTAAAGTGCTTCCAAAATTTGTTTTCCTTAGTGAAATGAAAACAACAAAAAGCTAATCTGTTCGTGTAACTTCTTGTGTAATTTTTATTTACAGTTTTCGCTGTAAGTCTTAAGTTGACTAGGTTCCTTCAGTTTGGCTTTGTTTTGCATTATTCTATAATCCTCTGTGGTTGAGACAACAGGGATTGAGTTTCATTTATGTAGACAAGTTATACAAGGAACATTACCACAGCAACTAAAATCCTGATTTATAAGACAAAAAAAACCCAAAACAACACAGCTCTCTCCTCTATTCAAACAGATTTACATGTATTTTGCTAATCATACACCCACAGTTCCTTTGATTTCCAAATGAAGTGCTGCCTATATTAATAATTGTACTGTCACCTTGACTGATGCAAATTCAATTGGCTGTTTTATGTCACTTGAATGGCTGGGTTTTCAATTTCAGATATTCTGGTTCTCATCTTCCTATGCCCTGAGCCAGAACACTGCCCTAGAAATGGTTACATTACATTTAGTATTTCCTGAAAACCACTAATTGTGGCAGGGTCAGTATGACTGTCACTTTGATTTTCTTCTCTAAGTAACAGCCAGGTAGTACTCTTTCCCTGAGATAGGATTTTGTCAATCAGAATATAATGATGTCATTATGGGATGTGCTTTAATTACCTTTTCCTGGGGTATTTTTTTATGTCTGAAGTATGATATTCCACATTACTATTCAACTATGCAAGAAAAAATCCCCCTCCAAAACACAAAGCAAGCCTGGGATGAAAGGGTGAATCCCTGCTCAGTTTCAGATTTTCTGTCATGCAGGCCAGTCCACGTGGTCTCTGTCTTAGGTCTTGAACTGCAAAACAGAGAATAATACCCCATCCTCCTTGGCAGACCTTTGTCAGGCTATGAAATGTTCAAGTACCCTTCCCTAGTGTAACTGTGGCAAGGGTAGGAGTGATATGAGTTCCTGGGTTGGGAGCTTGTGTAGATTTCCTTATCGTGGCAGAAAAATTAGCTCACGCCATCCTGATTAAGCTGTGTGCAAATCCAGGAGGTGTTGGATAATTTGGGTGGTATTTCTTGTTTAAGCAGTTGTCATATCCTCCAGGGACTAGCTGGTGAGCAGACTTCTGTAACAGTAGCAGTAGTATGTCCTGAAGATTGAAACCCCCCAGGGACATTAAAAAATACTCTTGTCTCAAAAGTACCAAATAAATTTTCAAATAAAGATTGCCTTTTTGCCTCATTTATGTGCAACCTCCCCTCCCTCCTATTTCTGACCCACAAAGTCTCAAAGACCCTGCCTTATTCACTGGAATGTGAAATTCTAAGAGCTTACTGGATGGGGCCTTTACAAACCTTCCTTCTAGTCTGAGGCACTTCCTATTTAAAAAGTAGGAAGAAAGTTTACATAAGAAAACTTCTTTGTAAAGTTTGGGAAAAAATACTTCAGTTGCAAATATATGCAGTTGAAAATACACGCAGAACACAGCTGATATCAAACACATGATATAATTCCAGTTAGTTTGTGAGGCTGCACCAGCTGAGAGCATGCAGGATGGCTAAGAGCAGGTAAAATGGGCTTGTGGGGTAGGGGCCCTGTCCTTCAACTCATAGAAAATTGCATTTTCTACATCTATGAGAAAACAAGAGATTGTGCCACCCATGATCTCCCTTGCCATTATAAGAGCACCTACTTCAGCTTGACTAATGGTATAAATGTAGGCATGAACCTCATCAAGTCCAGACATCTCATGCAGGATGATGAGCATAAGCTTAGCAACAGCAAAGGGAGAGCCAGGCATCCACAGGCCTGCAGTGTGCCCAGGTCAGGGTGCTGTGTCAGTGCAGCCTTGGTCATACTGCCCACCTGCTCTGTGCTGGTGCCATGTAGCAATGAAAACCTGATTCCTGGAACACCAGTCCTGGGTATGCTGTCACGTGGAGAGAGGGCTTTTCTGCTCTTTGTGGGGAAGTGTTTATCTGTAGTCTACTGATGGCCAGCATAGTTAAAGGTTCTTTCTCCTATCAGAATAGTAACACAGGTGATGAAACCTGGGGGAGCATTTCCTGTGGATCAGCTAAATTGCCTTTGAAAATAGAGGCTGGACATATCTTCAAAACTTGTGGAAATGGAGAACACTTTGCTAAGAGTAAAGCTTTTTAGAAGTGACTCAGACTGGCTTTTATTTTCACTTTTTTTCTGTTTGAGCATTTGCAATCCCTTCTTGGTCTTCCTATGCAGCAAAAATAGTTGAAACAAAATAGAAACGACAATACAGAGCCTAATAAATTCAATTGAAGGTATGCTTAGGTTTCATCAGCTACAGAAAATAACTGTAAAAAAAGACTGAGGTGACCATCAAGGTTAAGAGTATAATAATATAATGCAAATAGTTTTTGTTTGCTTGTTCATTAGTCGTTAACTAACACATCTGTAATCCTCTGTTTGCTGATAATTTAGACTGCGGTCATGTGAACTCACTAAAAACCCTGGACTTAGTTAGAGAACCTTCTAATGTCCAACAACGTGGTATTTCCAAGAACAGATGAGTGTCTCTGTTAATTTACGGTCAGTCTACCTGGAAGAGGCCAGTCACTGATTAAACACTGAGGACTAATCAATAAAGAGCCATTTCTTTGATCTATTTGGTGCTGTTTCTGACTACAAAAAGCAATGCTCTTAATGAAACATGGCTCTCTTGCTTTTTCAGTGTAAAATCTTGTGTTTCGAACGGTTGCTTATTTAAACCCTTATAAAATAGTAACAAGAAGTGGGTTTTGTTTACTTGTTTCAAACAGTGCAATAGCAGCTTATTCATATTGCTCTTAACAGGTTTAAGGTTCTGTTTAGAGGTTTTTACATGTGACCCAGAAGTCATGTTTTGATCTTTGTCAATAGCAAATGGGAGGATTTCCTAAAGATACAATTTACATCTATTTTGTAATGTTAAATAGGTCAAGTGTAGTGCCCGATGTCACAAGATACAATTGCTGAATTCTCTAGGGATGAATCCTGGCTTAGCTGACGGAAGAGCTAGGACCAGCACTGGGCATCTGTGTGCTGTCAGTCTGCTTTGACCTTGCCTCACAGATGTGTATTTTATTTTCTTGCAGTGCAATCTGACATGTCTGTTCACTAGCACTGAACCTGTGCTGCTCTTAGCTGTCTAAATGTTTTTTTAAAAATCACAAGAGACTACCCCCACTGCACCATCACTCCAAGTGCTGCCTCCCTGAGAAGTATCTCACTTGCCCCTTCATAGTTCTTTGCAAATAGAAGCTGAAACGAATCCTTCACTGGCTTTAAGCTATCAACTGTAAAGGATGCTAAGGTGTCCTATTGTTTCCCAGGCAATGGCTACCATAGCAAGCTGAAATGACATGGAATTTAAGTATGGAAGTGGAAATTCACTCTTCATTGCCAGGTGTGGGTTTATTTTGTGTTGACAGACTTTATAGACTTGCTAATCCCTTCCTTCTGGTGTTCCTACTGTTTGGGATTGGCCAAACTCTGTGCTCCAGTAAAAATAAAAATGATAAGGCTGTTGTCAATGCCTTTCTATACTTCTCTCTGCTCTCTCCTCCTGCCCAGCAAACGCTGTAGATGTGAAGAGTTTCTACAGATGGCTTATGTGAATTAAGGCTGTACCAGCCTCTCTTATACCCTCCAGTTCTATTCTCTGGCTCACCTAAATCATTGCCCTGGCTGGAGCATACCAGAAGTCTTTGTTGGCTTGTGTGTCCACCAAAGAAAAATCAACCATGTGTAGGGGCAGGAGGGAGAAAGGGACAGACAGAAGCTGATTCCTGCTTTAACTCCTGGCAATATATTTTTCCTAGTGACTCTCACCTATAAAATGATGCCAGAGGAGTTCTCAGGAAATGTAGAGAAGGTATTTGCCCTTCTAGTCTCTCTCAGAGAATAGGTAACCATGCTTTAGCAAGAAGGACATGGAACAGTTTTGGTCTCTCACGTGTACTTGCTGGCATTACAGGCCCACTCTGCTATCTGGGCAGGGTGCTCCTAAGAGGTGTCATCATTAGTGAGTCATGAAAGCTACACAAGCTAAATTGATGGGGCAGGGAGTGCTGTGGGGAGGACAGGGAGGCAGAAGCAAGATCCTCAGGTTGATCAATCAGCTGGGAGAGAAGCTGACTTCTCAGCAGCTGAGATGCTAATTAAAATGCTCATTTGACTTTAAAACACAGCTCAGGATATGATCTACATACTGTTATGAGGTTTTGATTGGTACCTCACTTTGCAAGTTGGGACTGCATCTTGTGGTGCCCAGGTGGTTCCTCCAGTCTTCCTTAGAGTAGGCCACAATTGCTCATTGATTCTCAAAATATTGAATGCTTGACATACATCTTCTAGTGCATATGTTGTTTGTGCCTCTTTATGAGTTGTTATATTTTCATCCTAGTCAACATCAGCTCTCTTCTTATGAAGGCAAATTAAATAAATCAAAGGTGAAGGACAGAAGAGTGTGATAATGGCAGCAGGGAACAGTAGTTAATAGACACTAAATTCTTTATGGCAAAAGTACAAAATGGTGAGTGAGGTAGCAACAAGATTTTTGGTACACAAAAACGCACAGACTGTGTTTTACTACTGTAAAGGCATTACTGTGTTATTACAGAACTTGGGCAACTGGTCCCAGACCAAAACACTCCTGGGCATCCACAGGAGCAGCTTCTGGGCACAGATCCATGGGAACTATGTGTTCTGATTTGAATGTCATAACTGATTTTAGGTTTTTCTGGGGTCATCTGGTACTTGTGAGTAAGCCTCACAAAACTTAGTCACTGGAAATCGGTCAAAATAGAGTTGGGATCTCAGGCTTTCACCAGCAGGACAAATCTTACACTGATACTTTTCTAATTAGTAAATGAAAATTCTTCTTCTACCTTTTAAATTTTCCTCTTGTGTTTCAATTGACAGGATTTAGTTCATTTCATAATCATCAATGCTGGCAAATCAGGTCCCCAAAACTACTAAGAACTTAAAGATGCACTTATGTTAAAAAAAAAAAAAAAAAAAAAAGCGGGAAATTCTATTCTCCTGAATTAACCTGAGTAATAAGAAATCAAAGGAGTATCCTACCCATTAAAAAATATTTTCACTGGACCTCTGGTCAACAAATAAAGATAAAAGTGACATATTTATTTGTACAAAGCTGATCATACTCTTCATATGCTTACAAAGTTAGCTGTAATAAAACGGGTGCCGGTTGTTATGTACTTGTATTAAGAAAGAGTTTCACATTGAAATCAGGAAGAAAACCTGCAAAACACAGAGTTCAGTAAGGTGACAAGTATGTTCTTCCACTGGAGCATTTCTAAGGAATGACAGTAAATATCTTGGGTCCTAGATATCTACAGTGCTGAAAAGATCAAACTGAGCATCAAATGTACTCTAATGCTCTCTCTTTCCTGTGAATGTAATTAGTATTTTTGCAATTACGAAAACTCCTGATATTCTTATTTTGTGAATAATACATATTCACAAAATTAATACTTTTCATTTTTGATTTGTGTCAGTCACACCTCTAAGAGTTCTACTTATCTCCAAACTGATCCAACAGGTGCCTAAAGATTGGAGACATTTTAATTCTGAAAAGTTTAAAGGACGTCTGTCTTTGAATAATTTTCCTAACAAATAGTTGCTGGGAAATGAACCTCTGTCAAAAGGAGAACCATAATCTGCTTGCCCTTTGTGATGTGGACCACACATTTAGCTCCTTGTATTTGAAAGAATACTATTGCAGTAAAAGTGACTTACTTGTTTATAAGTCACTGCTTGAAGTATATTACAGGATACAGAAGCAAAAAGGAAAGGAGGATATGAAAGGAAACCTGTTAATACCTTTTACTGACTGTTTTTCAGTTTCACTATCCTGGTGTTATATCTCTTTTCCTTTGGTTGTTGACCTTGTAAATATCTGATGTAAATACTTATTCTTTATGGTAGATGCTGTTTATATCTTACAGACTGTCAAATGCTTTTATAGACCAGCACTTCAGAAAAATACAGAAATTTCTGATCTTTTTAAAAAATTATTTAATAAGACTAGACAGACCTTTCCTAGCTACATTGAGATGTTTTCTTCCAGACAGACAGTACTCCTTAATATATTCTACTATTTGCCTGCAAACAGTCATTCAGCCATAGAAGGAAAGGGACCTAAAGGTCACCTCAAATTTACCTTCATCTATGGCTCAAGTACTGAGGGAATCTGAATACAAGTGTGTATGAGGCCACTCTCCTGCTGAATGAACTGTTGTTCTGGGTACTGATTATTTCCCTTGAGTAGAAAATAAACTCTTGAAATTGAAATAAACTCTTGATATTGAAATCATGTTTTTGTATTAGGATCTGCAACAAAGCCAATGCACTTTCACTCAAAGATATATCAAAGCTGTCAAGGGGTCTAAGGTATCAGTATTGATTCCTGCATGAAGTTCTGGTTCTACTGAGACCAACAGAAAAAATCCCATTGGTCTCAATGAGGCCTAGATTTCATTGCTTATCTTTCCTTATTAATAACAAGAGTAAATTTCAGACAGTCTCATTAAAATAACCTGATATTATATTACATAGAAGGGTTCTCTTTCCACTCATAATAAATAATGGGAATAGAAGAACAACAGAAAAGGCAGAAGTAATATGAATGTGAACAGGGATAGGAGCTGAAATTGCAAATATTAAGAGGTTATTAGTCCTTTTCACCCTTAGAGATATTAATGATCCCCAGCTTTAGTTCTCAAAGAACCCATTTACTATCCTTGCATTCTTTTCCAGAATTAAGTTCAAATTTCCATGGGAAATACAGAAGGGATCAAGAGTAATCTATATAACAATTTATAAGGCCTTCATTCACCAACAGCAGTTTCCTCTTTTGCTCTCAGATATTCACACAACATCTGAATGCCTTGAAAATGTTAATGAATTTATGCTATAACCTCCTGGAGAGTTAGAGGAGAAATATTATCTCTATTTTACAGCTGGAGAATGGAGACAGAGAGACTTTGTGAAGTGCCTGACATTTCTCACTGGAATTTTTAAACTTTGTATTTAAACCACAACACTTTCTTAGCTTCTTATTATCTCTGTTTTGGGGATTCTAGCTTATTTAATTTCTGTTCTCTTGAACAGTTTTCTCTAGGCCAAATCCATGAAAAACTGATTCTTATCCTCAACAAATATCTGGAAAACCCCTCGTCCAGAAGAATGCCAGAATTTTTTCTGGCTGCTGTAACTTGTGAGGCAACAAAAAGAGAGTCAAAACCAGACTCTGAAGGATCTCAAAACTTTTTTGAAAACATAATAAATGCATACAGACTTGCCTCATCTTAATTTTGCCTGCGATAGAGTAACTAGTAGTTCTTCAAATTGAAATTATATTGTTTGCATTATTGGAGTTATTGGTATTTTGCCATTTTTTTTCTGAAACTCTCTCCTTAATTAACTGTGAGGGGGGTTTGGACTACTTGTATGTATAGCTTTCATTTTATGAGGGCTGGATTGCATTGTCATGATGCCTTTCACTTTGCAATGAATCTAGACACCTCATAAATCCATCTCCATTTAAAAACTTAAGAATGTAAGTGGATGTTTTGTCTGCATTCTGTTTTGTATGGAGGGCAGGAACAGCCAGGTTTGCTGTGCTGCTGCAAGGAGTAAGCTCCATTTTGTGGTACCCCATGCTGCTGTGGCAATACCGCTTGCAGCTCCCAGCTGTTTTGCTAAGGGTTATCTAAGTGTGCTATGCTTACACACAAGTATACAGTACATATAACTGTCATTTAGTTAATGCTTTATTTGTTTTCTAATTAACTGTACCAAGCTAAGTTTCTTTGAACTAGAGATTTAATCTTTCCCTGGGATCTACTTTGCACAAACCTAGACTTCAGTTATGCCTTTGTATAGGTGTTTATACAAAGGTAGTTTGTTCTATATGACAGAACATGCCTATGAGTTTTGAAACCTCTATAATACAGAAAGAAGCTGCATCCTGAAAGAAGCAATACACCTTCTCCCTGAATACATTGAAAGCCAGGATGCTCATGAAGTGTTCTCCAGGCCTTACAAGGTGAGAGATGGAGTAAAATGAAGTAAGAGGAATGAAGTTATTGGAAAGATTCTTCATTCAGGAAGGATCAATACACACTGCTGTAGACTCCTTTCCACCACTCTTGGTTTGGAGAACTATAGAGTGAAAACTTTGGATTCTGCCTTAGGGAAGAAGCCTGAGGAAAAAAACATGGAGCAGAAGTCTTCTTCCCATAAAATTGCTGCCATAAATAGTATCTGGCTTTGATTTACTTATACCCTTTTCACATTATGGAAATACTACTGACATTGAATCTGTTACTGACTTCTGTAGGAATAAGGGAAGTTAGAGCCGGGTTGATTATATTTTAGTATGAAACAGTCGTTCAGTGATAAGACTGAAGGACAGAGTGAACATGTTTGTGCTTTTCCTGGTTTATTCAGAATATGAAGAATCCTGGACATCTAGAAATTGGAAAATTCTGGACACTACCAGTGTTGACTGGTGCAATGCAATATCTGCCTTTCAGCAACCTGAACTGTCTTCAAAATAGGCCCTGCTTTGAGAAGGTGTTTGGATCAAAAGGTTTCCAAGTCTTCCTTCTAAACTGAACTGTTTGTTGATTTTGTGTTCCTACTCACTGCTCTCTGTAAAGCTATAATTATACAGAACCATGTCTGTGGCATTCCACATGCCCATGTTTCCAATTCCAATTCCAATTCCAATTCCAATTCCAATTCCAATTCCAATTCCAGAACTAAGTGCAGCATCGGTTTCCAGGTCAGGCTCTGCACTAGTCTTGCTCTACACCTGGGTTAATGCACCCTGAGCAGCACGATACTGGCACTGTCACCTTCTTTTGCTTCCAGCAGCATCTCTCACTTTAACACCAAATCTTCAAAATCTGATACAAAGCATAACCATGGGATCATAGAGTCCTGAGTTGGAAGGGACCCACAAGGATCACAAGTTCAACTCCTGTTAATAAATTAATAAACCAAAGCTCACCTGTAGTAACTAAGTCTGGAGGTCTTTGTTTCTCTGCACTTTGTTTCCTTACAGACTCCCGGTCCTGGGAAAGGATATCAAGTCTGCCCATCCTTCATGAAGCCAAGTAAAGTTCTGGACAGATTATTAGTTCAGACAGGTTATGATATGAAAACCATAATACCAGACCCAAGACAGGTGAAGAAGCAGTAGAGCTGTGATTTTGTGGTACTCAATCAGCCAATGTCCACTATACAGTTAATCTGCCCAAGGAGGTGCCTGTACATTACAAAGAAGTGGAGGTTTCACGGGCATGCTGTTCATTAGCATTTGCAAGATTTGCAACTCCACTGGCAGTCACTGAATGAAAATGAAGCAATTTGGTTTAATAGTGCAGATATCAAAATATTAAGCATTCAGGACAATTATATTGGGCAAGTGGCATCATCAATTTTATTTATTTTTCTTATTTTGGAATTGTTTGAATGATATATTTCCCATTGTGGTGAAAGATGATAAAGAGAGGAACTGAGCTGAAGCTGAATCATTCATAAATCCATCTTTCAGTAAGGTGACATGTCATTAATTCAGGCATTGGAACAAGTAAGATTATTAAATATTATGACACACTTCATCCAATTCCTCCACAAAATAATTTTCTTAATGTTGTTTTTGTAATGGAAATTAGTATCAGTCAATCAAACATGGACATGCACAATTCTAATTACGTGTTTTGCCAATATCATACAAACAGTATATTTGGTGCCTTAGTATGTATCCAAAGTGTGCCAGAAGTATTTTAACTCACTTGTATAAGAATAACCCATTTTCCAACATAAGAATAACCCATGGCCTATTTCTGTCATTTATGACTCAGGGGGCTGATTGCCCTAAAAGAAATGAAGAAGCCTCCGTAATACAGGGCAAAAGATGGGCAGGTAAGCCAGAGGAAGCAAAGGACACCATTCCACCAAGGGCTGGACCTGGCTGCAACCACTTTTGATTCTCCTACAAGGCAGTGAGATCATCATGATGATATTGCTTGGGAAGTGACACCAATCTGAAATTATTTTGATCTGACATGAATGAAGATATGCAGAGCAATCCAAACTATCATTGCTTTAGTCATATATAGAATCCTGTCAGGTTCTTGAGCTTGGTGGAGAGTAGAATTATGGAGCAAATAATTGAAAATGCAAGAGGAAAGAGATAATACTCCAGAATTCTTTACCTAAAATGTAGTGTCCCTTTCCAGAAATAATGTTAGTATCGTATTTCTATGATCAACGTTTTAGATGTTGATAAGTACTAATAATGTTATTACTAAACCTGAAGAGAGGACCTGTTTTTCTTTGATCTATAGATAGCCCAGATATTTCTAATGAGTATTGTGCTTTGTTACATTATTATAACTTGAGAAGTGTGTGAACATATCTATTTATTCATTTATCTACTTGATCAGCTTATTAACTGCTCTACATAATTTCTCCCTTACTGTTTGAGAAAGCATGAGAACTGTCCTAAATCAAATAAATTCTTTAACTGAGCAATTTTTCATGTGCTTTTGTGAGGATTTAAGGGATCCATAGAGGTGAAAATGAACTTTTTCTGTAACCACTGGGAGGATTGTGCTATGAATTACCAGTAAACCAGTGTTGCCAGTTGAAGAAAAGACTTGATCTAGCCTGCAATTATCCATATCATTTAACTGTTAATATTAGAAGGAAATAAGCCCCATGTTAGAGTTTTGGCATACTTACACTGCCTAGGATAATACCCAGAAGCCTTTTATAAGATAGCGCAGGCAAAAGACTATTCCCTTCCTGGGTGAGGCCACACAGTTTAGGGTGGTAAAGGTTCCTGGCTGTATACCATGACCTGGACTGCCTAATTTTCCCTCAGCCTGGTAACCAAAATCTCCCAGTGCATGTCTGGGCAGTGCCCTGACTCACAGCCACACTGCTGAGGCAGAAGGTCAGATTGGAAGCTGCAAGGTTTAAACAGTAAGGTTCATCCACACCCGAAGGCGAGTCAAGCAGGAGATATCTACAATAAAAAAGAACAGATGGGCTTGATCATAATCAATCTTAGATGTTTCTGAATCATTTAGCCACTCTCCTTTACCAGCTCAATACTGGATTGTAATACTTATGATGGCCATGGAATGGGATTGCATGAGCAAACAATCCTTGATCCAGGCACAATGGTACAATCTCTTTCTATAGACAACTCCCAGAGACTAGAAAGAGAGCTAGGAAAAGTCCTTAGGTCCTGAAAATGTTTTTAGCTCTTCTCCTGATCTGATCTTCTGATCCTGAGCTCTGATGTTATAAAATCACAGAATGGTTTGGGTTGGAAGGGACCTTAAAATCATCTACTTCCAACTCCTCTTCCATGAGCAAGAACACTTTCCACTGGACCAGGTGCTCAGAGCTCTATCCAGCTTGGCACTGAACATCCTCCAGGGATGGGGAGTCCATGCCCTCCCAGCAACCTGGTCCAGTGTCTCACCACTCTTATAGTAAAGAATTTCTTCCTGATATCGAATCTAAGCCTACCCTCCTTCATTTTAAGGCCATTTCTCCTTGTCCTATCACTACATGACCCTCCTAGACCCTACAAGTCTCTCCCCAATCTTCTTGTAAGCCCTCTTTAGGTATGGGAGGAGGTACTTCTATGACAAAAAGAAGGTCTAACCTGCACTTTATTAAAATCTTTGAAGCTGCCTCCCAAAACATTCTCCTGGAGAAACTAACTGATCATGACTTGGAGAGGTGCACTTTTTCCCTGGTGAAAAATAGTGTGGCCAGCAGGAGCAGGGCAGTGATTGTCCTTTTGTACTCAACATTGGTGAGGCCACACCTCAAATCCTGTGTTCAGTTCTGGTCCCCTCTCTACAGGAATCACATTGAGGTGCTGGAGCATGTCCAGAGAAGGGCAATGGAGGTAGTGAATGGTCTGGAGCATAAATCTTATGAGGAGCAGCTGAGGGAGCTGGGGGTGCTCAGCCTGGAGAAAAGGAAGCTGAGGGGTGACCTTATTGCAGCAACTACCCTTATCTCTAGAACTACCTGAAAGGAGGCTGTAACCAGGTGAAGGTTGATTTTTTTTCTCACATATAATATGTGACAGGATGAGAGAAAATGTCCTTAAGTTGCACCAATGGAGGTTTCGATCAGCTATTAGGAAGAATTTCTTCACTGAAAGAGTGATCAAGTATTGGAATCACATCCCTGGGGAGATTTAAAATACCTGTAGATGTGGCACTTTGGGACAGTGTTTAGTGGTGGACTTGACAGCACTGGGTTAATGGCTGGTACTCAGTGTTATTAGAGGTCTTTTCTGACCTAATCAATTCTATGATAATTCTTCTCTGGGTGGAATTTCAAATGCAACAGCTCTCTGGAAGCTCCTTTTAGTTCCCAGGGGAAGAGGACATCAACTGCTTCACTGCCTAAGCCCTGGGCTAACAGCAATGTTGTATTTTCTCCCCATTCTGACCAAAACAGAATTTTAAGTTAAGGGCCCCTTTTTGTTACCACATGTAAGTCTAAAAAGAGTTCATAATAACCAATGTAAGTCTAAAAAGAGTTCATAATAACCAATGTAAGTTTTTCATGTTTAAATAGAGAGTCTGCACACAGTAAAAGAGAGAGAAAAAAAGAAGAAAGAAAGAAAGGAAAGCAAACAGGACCTTGATTCCACTCACTGCAAAACTTAACAAGAAAAATTGTCCTCACTTCACTCATATGAGAAAACAAAATGCTCTGACACACACAATCACCCTTTTACAGCCTTTCTTTCTATTTTCCTGATGCTATTAGAGACTTCTGTCTGTAGTCAGTCATCCTTGCTGTAAATTTCTTTAAATTGTGATTGGGCAGTCTTCCAGATTCTGAGGGACCCCTTTGCCAGAGGAACTCCTGGGGACATAGCCCCTACATAGCCTCTACTTTTGGAAATTGAGGACTGATAAATTACTAGAGAACTAACTACCAATATGATCCTTTGTAGCAGAAATCTTCTTTTAACATCAACTATTTTTAAGGAACCCCATTATGAAATATGTACAGTTGCACCATCATGTTCCTGTATTTAATTTTCTGTCAAAAAAGGCTTTTTAAGAAGGTCATGGTCTGTGTTTGTGTGTGTGACACTGGGAATTTGAACCTTAGCCTCTTCATCTGCTACCCACCTTTTTAAGGATCACAAACATAAGCACAATTTGGATCAATTTCCCCAAATCAGCTTAATTTTTCACTCTCTGAGTGTGTCTTAGTCACATGCACAAGCCCCATGCATACCAGGCTGAAAGGATGGATCAAGGCCTGTTTTATTGACAAGCAGAGCTGGCCTTGGTCACTCCCCTGCAGCATCTCAGCCAGCTGGGCAGCCTTTGGAAGCCCTTTGGCTCATGAGCAGGTATAGAGGGGAGAAGTGGCAGGGCTGAGATTAAGGGATGGGACCTATCTGTTTTGGAGAGAAATGGAGCTGCCTGGTAGTACTTCCAGCTGTCCTTTGGATAGCAGAAGAGTTTGTATCTAAAGTATGTTTGTTTTGTAGCCCACACCCTAAGCTCAGCCCTGCTCCTTTCCACCTCAGGGACTTGATGTGTCAGGGGAAGCGGTGCTGGCCCAAAGTGATCACAGCCAACTTCAACCACCTGCTTCAGTGGGTTGACCAGGGCAGGACCTGTGCAAACCAGTGATGTTTGCATCCATGGACAGGGCTAGCCTTCACCCACTGTGCCACATGCCCTCAAATTGTTGGAAAACTGCTGGCTTTGAGCTTTTCCTCTTGTCTTGGTGGGGTATCACGGTCACTGGGTAATGTGTGATCTCTGTGGTGTCATAACCTTCTCTCTTGGGCTATGTTTTGGCCTCTGGGTTGACAAATCATGACTGTTTTTGAACTCTTTCATTACAGTAAAGTTGCATCAGCTCACCTCTGCTGGCTTCTTGCACTATGCTAGGGAAAAGTTCAGCAAGAGCTGGCGCTATCTTTTCAGCCTAGGTTTGAACCTTATTTTAAATACAAATATCTCTCCTTTACAGCATAGTCAGGAAAGATAGGGTCATCTTTATACCTGATATCTCAAGCAAAGCAGTGGGTAAATATCAAAGATGTTAAGGCAAGGCAAACATAACCCTTTTATGTTAGTGGGCAGCACTAATGACACAGGGTGAAATTTATCCTCTTATCAAAGGTCAACACAAACCTAGGCACTACTTCAAAGGTGCATTGATCCTGTAACTGGCTCCTGGCACTCAGCTGGATTTCATCAAACTCTAAAACGTATGTGGACTGATAGATTTTATATATCTGTGTAAAAAAATAATAAGAATGTGTTCAGATACAGACATACTTAGCAATCCACAGGAGCTGTCTTGATTTTGCTAGGACAATGTATGTTTCTTTTGTCTTGTGGTCACATATTTTGGACAATATTTGCAAGCCAGCTGTCCCGTCTTCCCACTTAACCAGTTAAAACATCCATATTCTTTGCAAATGCACAACATTTACTCCAGCTTTTTGTTTACCAAGAAGAAGCTGAGAGTCCAGTGACTGTTTAGTACTGCAGGTGCTATTTGGTTTGAAGAGGAAAGCAAGAGTGAAGACACTGTTAAAGCATTCTTTCAGGTCTCCATGAATAATAATAAGAACTGTCCAATGTTTCCTACCATGCTCAGCCATTGCTCCAAGATACCAAAAAGATCTTGTAGAAAGGGAAAACATGAAAGTCAAGGGAGAGGGCAGTAAAGTCAGTGTAAAACCAAGTTAAAAACTGGTGCCTTTTTGTCAGTGGTCATGTACATAAATGTGTTGCTGCAGAGGAGGCATGAAATTTTTGTGTATGTTGCAATTATGGTCATGCTGGGTGTGAGCATATTAATTGTAAATACTTTAAGAGAAGATATGACATCTGCACTTGGAGTTTCTTTTCTTTCTTTTGTGTTTTCTTTCTGTGGTTGTATTTGAGTAGGGTGTGCCAATATTTGCACTTTGAGGAACAGCATCAGAATGCCTGGTATTCGCATCTATGAGCAAAAACAATGACAGCACTTCAGCTAATTCACAGTATTCATGTGCATTAGTCACTGGTCCCTGTGTTCTCTAATTATAGACTGCCTTACCATTGCAAATACAGGACATAAAGCAAAGACTTTACAAAAGTTCTTTTGGTATCTCTTTTTTACTTGCTAGGCTAATGGACAAGATGTTTTAAATACAGATCCATGCTCGAAGTTGTCTTTTTCTTGGAATGTGACTGTGGCAGTTAATATGATAACAGTAGTATCAGATGAGATGGATTAGGAGGGACTGTGCTCAGGATAGGCAAACTACCTGGTAGTGTGCTCCTCCTTTAGTTCTGAGAAAATCATACTTTCTTTTTTATGCGCAGGAGTAAGACGTAAAGAGTCTTTTCATAGCTGAGCTGTATTTTTTAACCTGAGTTGCTCTAAATATATAACCAAGGACAGCTAAATCCCATGTGCTGTGGCTCACTGTACAAGTTATAATTTATTAAACTGTTATATTCATGAGATTATGTCAGAATTCCCTTGTTCTGTGATGTACACGATTGCTTTGGGGGCTCCAGGAGGTCAAACTCTGACAGTGTCAAGCATAATTATTTTCTGAATATATTCACACCCCCTGCAAAAGCCAATATTTGTTTGGTTTGGCCTTATTTAAAAGTGCACTCATTCATTTGCAACCTTTGATGAGACTTTCTAAGCTTCAGCTGAATGACTAAAATCTGTAAGAAACACAGATTCTCGGAAGATGATATTATGACATAAAACACATGGGAAAAAAATGTGTATTTCCATAAAAATTCAAGGCATAATGTTTATTTTTGCACATTGAGTCAGCTATCTGTATGTGTTGGGGCCCATGGTGGTAAACACACAATAATGCACATTAACTTCTTTTTCTGAATTAGTGATTTTATACATACAAAATAAACTAACAATCCCCTACTTTATAATGAATTTGAAGCTTATAAAATGTGACAGCTACTGATGTTCTCCACCAGTAGACTGGAATAGTTTGTCCCAAAGTAGTGAGTGCTATTTGGATGGCAGGTTTACATAGTGAAAATATAGATAGCATCAGTGAAGAAGTAATACTACAATGAGTGGGATGGGTGGAAACACTGTGTCTATAAGTGGAAGACCAGGGCTCATGGCCAAAGAGAGTTGAGTTGTGGTAAACTAATATGCTGTCACCCGTCCATTGAATCAACATAACTGACCTTGTGTTTGTTTCAGCTTTGGGGAAAATCATTTAATGTCAAGCTCTTTGACTGATATCTTGTCCACCAATTTTGGAAATAATCTTTCACTCTGAAATTCTAATAACTCTTTCTCTGTTATCACAGAAAGCTTGTGTTAATAACTATACAGAATCACAGAATTGTTAGGGTTGGAAAAGACCTCTGGAGATCATCCAGTCCAACCCCCCTGCCAAGGCAGGGTCAGCTGGAGCAGGTCACACAGAGAACACAAAGTGGACTTGGAATGTCTCCAGAGAGGGAGACTTCATGACATCCCTGGTCAGCCTTTTCCAGTGCTCTGCCACCTCAATGTAAAGCTCTTTGTGTTGAGGCAAAACTTGCTGTGTTTTAGTTTATGACCATTGCTCCTTGTCCTGTCACTGGGCAGCACCAAAAAGAGTCTAGCACCATTGTCTTGGTACCTGCCTTTGAGATATTATATGCGTTAAGGAGATTCCCTCTCAGTTTTCTATAGACTAAGCAAGCCCAGCTCCTGTAAGCTGTCCTCATAAGAGAGATACTCCAGACTCCTCCATGATCTTCGTGGCCTTCGCTGGACATCTCCAGTAGCTGCTTGTCTTGTACTCAGGGGCCCAGAATGCGACATAGCACTCCAGCTGTGGCCTCACCAGGGCTGAGTAGAGGGACAGGATCACCTCCTTTGACCTGCTGGCCACACTCTTCCCAAGGCACCCCAGGATACCTTTGTCCCTGCTGGTGCAAGGGCACACTGCTGGCTTGTGAAGGGATTGTCACCCACCGAGACTCCCAGGTCCTTCTCAGCAGAGCTGCTCTCCAGCAGGTCAGCCCCCAGATGGTACTTGGGGTTATTCCTCCCCAGGTGCAGGACCCTACACTTGCCTTTGTTGAACCTCATTTTGTCTCTGCCCAATCCTCCAACCTATCAAGGTCTCACTGAATGGCAGCAGAGCATTCAGGTGGATCAGCTGCTGTCCCCAGTCTCATATCATCATCCAGCCTGCTGAGGGTACAGTCCACCCCTTCATCCAGGTCACTGCTGACCAAGCTGAATAAAACTGGACCCAGTATTGATCCCTGGGGAATGGCATTGACTGCAGGCCTCCAGCTGGATTCTATTCCACTGGTCTCAATCCTCTGAAATCTGTCATTCAGGCAGTTCTTGATCTACTTCCCTGTCCGTTCATCTCAGCCATACTTCCTAAGCTTGTCTGCAAGGATGTTGTGTGAGACAGTGTCAAAAGCCTTGCTGAAGCCAAGATAGACAACATCACTGCTCTCCCCTCACTGCCCCATCCTGCCAAGTGATCACGGAAGGCTCTCAGATTGGCCAAGCATGGCTCCTCCTTGGTGAATCCATGCTAACTACTCCTGATGGTCTTTTCTTCTACATGCCTGGTGATAAACTAAATAAATAACATCTTTGTGCTGAAACAGCTATTTGCAATTGTGTAGTAGCTTGATTCTGGCAGCTGGTGATCTTTGCTCCCTTCACTGAGAGGAAAACATAGCAGCTACTTTGAGGGAAGGAATCTTTTCAGCTCATGCTCCAGTGGCTACTACACAAAATGTTATTTGTGGAAAACCATAGCAACCCCCCTTATTTTTTTTTGAGCCCAAACAGTTGTATAAGTTCTTCTCAGTGTTCCCCTCATTGTTAATTCTTTTAAATTAAAAAAATGAATTTAAAAAGAAAGTCTATTTCTCAAAAGAAAAATTGTGACAGCTAATGACCAGACAAAAAATTAAGTTCATATGCATATTGATAAAGTAAAATAAAACAACATAAAATAAATAAAACAAATATTAAAAAAATGCATTTCCATTTTCAGTAGAATAAAAAATTGTCACTATTGTCAAAATATGAAACAGTGAAATGGTACTGGTACATAAAGAAAAGTCAATTACAAAAGCCATATAAACCACATACTCATTTCTGGCTTTCATCTAACCACTGATATTCCCTTAGAAATGCAAAGGGAAAAAGTGAGTAAGAACTCTTTCCCTATCAGTAAAGAGTAGTGATATCTGGGAAACACAAGAAAATGCCTATGAAAGATCAGCAGAATTAAGGAATGTGGGGACTGGGCCACATGAGGATGGGGAGAGTGAAAAGAGAAGGATCAGCTCCTTCTGGAGGTAGGAATGAGCAGAGTGGGCTGAGCAGGGAGGATGGAGAGCAGCACCCTGGCTGGGTGGGACATGATTCCTGGGAGGCCTGGTGGGAGCAGGGAGGGACTGGTTTTAGTGAACCATGCAAATCCTTCTCTAGTGAAACCCCATGCAAGTATATGAGCTTTGTTTGGCACATGGTCAGAAATCTGACTGATCATAGCTAGATATTTGGAAAATAGAAATCCATTTGGGTTAATAAAAAAGTTTGGAAAATATTTGCCTCCAGAACTGGGGTAAAAAGTATGATGAACAGTATCCCTCCCTCCTCCAGTTTCCAACATCACTAATAATTTTTTTTTTTATTTACTTCAACAGAAGGAGATTTCTTTAAAAATTAAAAAAAGAAAAAGTGTTTGCAGAGAGTTTTGGCTTGTTAGTTGTCTGCCTGCCCAGAAAGTGCTGCTCACTTTCCTCTTCCCTTCCATAAGTGAAAATATTAGTCTTAAGCTGGAGTTACTAGCAGCTAAATGTATTTTTTTTTCCTTCTGCTCCTCTCTGCTGATGTCTGTCCATTCAGAGCTAAGAGTTCTCTTAGCTTTGCAGCTTTCCCCAAAGGCTGAAATGCAGGGGGCTATGGTATGGTTAGCTGTAGCTGTCATCGGCAACAGAAGAGAAAAATGAAGATAGCCACTAGAAAAACTCAATTTCATGGAACAGATATTTTCTGTTGTAATGAAAACAACCTAAATGAAAAATTGCTGGCTAGCTCACCACTCAAGTCTTCTCTAAATATGTCAGATATGCCATTTTAGTTATTTACCTCTGTCAGAATCACTGAATCATTCAGATTGGAAAACACCTTTAAGACCATTGAGTACAACCATAAAGCTGACACTGCCACAATTGGTTGAAAGCTAAGTCTCTGCAAACTTTAGCTTTTTATATGAAATTTTGTATTTTCATATTAGAATGCCTCTTGACTCACTGGTATAATGATGCTTCAAGAGCAGCAAATTATCCTAATACAGCAGTAAAGTTTTGTGACATTTGCCAGTTTATCTCTGGTTACATCAGGAAGGGAAATGATACTTGTTTTCCTCTTCTGCGTAATTACTTTTTGCATTGGATCTCATGCTTCACTCATTAAGCTCTGAGCTTACTGAGGTGACAGATCAAGAGGCATCTATGTTTTGTTTGGAATTTAAATATTCTAGATATTCAGATGGTGAATAGACACCTACTCACACATGTATGTATGGGTGCTTGTGTGGCTGTGCTTCTACATAATAGAAGAGTAAATCTTTCCATAGAGATTCTAGTTGATTAACTTCTTGTCAAATACTTGACTTTCTTCCATTTTTCAAAACATTATATCTAAAATTACTGGAGTTAGAGCTTTAGAATAATTTCTTTATAAATCTTGCTTTCGTATATTAATACAATTTGAATCACAGTAATAGGTATTATTATAGCACTAATCAGAGAAGCACCTGATATTTTAATGAAAAAAAAAAGCAAAAGAAAATAGAAGCTCATCTGAAAAAGGGTTTATGGGTTAGGCTTCAGTATGATCATCAACATTGTTCATTTAATATCAATATTGGAAATGACCATTACACTATGTGAAATAATGTTTCACTCTTCTTTGACTTCGTATCATGCATAAATCTTCTCCAAAAGACATTTCTAGGATTAGAAATGGATAAGAAAATTTCCCCTGAAAATGTTAAATAACGTCTCATATTTTGCTTTGTGTCTCCTCTCTCTCTTCTCTCTCTGTCTCTCTAATTTTTTACTGAGTTTACCAATTCAATTTTAGTAGGGAAAATTTTAAGTCAAAACTCTAGTCAATTCTATCCTCTGGAGGGTATTTTTAGAGAAAATGTTCTTAAGGACAAAAGTTACTTACATTACAGAGGAGAGAAAATAGGCTGAAATGGAGGTGGGAAAATAAGAAAACAATTACCAACTAAGAAAGGCCATTGCATGAAAGGATAGTTGAGGTTCACTCCCCTTTGGGAGAAAGGAGAGTCAGAAGAGAAAAACATGAACACAAACAGGCCCATAAGAACCCAGAAAGCAATTTGTGGTTAAAAAGAGGCTATGGCTCATAGCTGAAGTATCCAAAGGCTAAAATTAGTAATAGAGCAGAGGCATGACTGTGAGCATAGTGCCAGAGATGTACTGCAGCAAAAAGAGCAACTGAGACTCAGAAGGGCTGGAGAAGTGTTTTGCTTGAATTCTGTTTTGTCCTGGAGTCAGAGAGCTTTCCTTGCTTTGAGCAAGAGAAAAATCAAAATGAATCATCAGCAAATTCCAAATCAACCTCATGAGAGAAATGGGAAATCAAGAAACACAGAGCTTGATACTAAATAATAAATAGTAGCACTAGACTTTCCCTGCAGAATCCTCTTTATCCTCATGACAGACTAACTTCCTTAGTTCTGCACTTCTAAGGAAGCAGCAGTGCTGCTTTAGTCTCTAATCCAAGGTCACTTCATGTATGCAGTACAAATTTGGGGAGCAACTGTTCAATATTGTCAGTGCCTTGTCTTCCCTGTTAGAAAATAGTTTTGTTAGGAAGGTGATGAAGCAATCAAAGGAACATGTTCATCAAATCACAGACACATATGATTTAGATAAGGAGAAAATAATTTTTTTCTTAAAAAACCAAGCACATCTGGTTACATACTGTGACTGGGCAAAGGCACGTATCATCCTATGCTTTTGAAGATAGGAAGAAAGATTTATGCTCTAATTCTGTAAATCTATGTCAGACTGCTATAAATTTAGAAGTAATTTTCTTTGATAACTAACTGGAAAATTAATGTCATTCCTAACAAGAAAGAGCATGTTTATAACATAAACGTGCTGTGATAAAATGCCTTAAGAACTAAATATCCTGGAAAGAATTTTAATTCTTATAAAGATAAGTGATTGAAGGAATGCTAATTCTCTCTTTACTAGGAATGATGAGGAATGACTATGCACTATAGCTACATACCAAATGTCTTGAAGAGACTTATTTTTACAGGAAAGTTTATGAACCTTTTTTTTTTTTTTCAATTGTGTTAATACACTTCAGTACTAAAGTAAAGACACATAAGGAAAATGATGAATATTACATTGTGAAACATGGCCCCACAATTTTATTAAGAACTGTTATGAATAAAAATCTGGAACATGCCTAGCAGTGCTGGAATCATTGCAATCAGATGTTAGGCAGGCAAAAGAACTCAGAAGAAGAAAGGGATGTCAGTAATTTTGTGGTCAGTAAGTATTTCCAGAATTACAAATGGAAATAATTCAGTCTACAATAATGATTTTTAAAAAGCAATAAAAATGAAGAATTTCTGAGGGATATAAACCCTCAGATTCACAGTAATGATGTAGGAAAAAACAGTCTCTGCATTTTGGAAAAGCCCTGAAGTTTGTAACAAGTAATTGGGCAAATGAAGGGTAGAACTAAAGAGCTGATGAGAAGCTTTATCTATTTTTTTGGTCTTGCATTAAAGAAGAGAGCAAAACACAGGGACAATTAGGCTGATAACCATGAAAAAAATTAAAATTATCACATTTGAAAAACAAGAACACACTGTGGGTTAGATGACATTGCCAGATATGCAACTCCCAGGTGATAATTTTATCAATTGTGATATGATGGTCATTTTCAGAGATGATAATTTTCATGGCATTAGACATAATATTTCTTCATTTTCAAATAGAATCGTGGCTTTGATAAAAAATGTAGTTTGTTGTGAAAATTAATAATTCTAGCATGATTGTGCAAAAGACAGAAAAATAATTTGCATAAATTTAGAAAATTTTTTCAGGGACTATCTTGTTTCATCTGAATGAAAGATTTACCAGTTTCAAATACTATTTTCTAAATCACTGTTATTCCAGTCATGTACACCATTAAACATAATGGCGTGTACTTTAGTAGGAGTTTTCTTTTTTGGGGAGAATTTCTTAAAAATATGACACTAATTTTTACAGAAATACAGGGAATAACCCCAGAATTCTGTAGTGTGCACTATATGCTGTGGATCTGATATAAACTTACAGATATTTAAATATGATACAAGTATTCCAAATAATTCCATTGACATCTTTATAAACTATGGTTTATCCCTAATTATAATTAGTTTCTAATTAAGGAATGTTTCTAATTAGTTTCTAATTAAGGCCATTAAGGAAATATAAAATCTTCATGACTGTTTTTTCTTCTGTGTAATGAAATTTGTTTTGTGTGATCAGTTTCCTGAAAAACCAGAAAAGGGACACTTACTCATTCAGCACAAAATTATGGCAGTAGCCACATCCCTCAGCTGGAGCTCCTTGGTCTGGCAGTCTGTTCTGAGGAGCTCTCAGGGTGCTCTGAGCTCTCAGTTTATGAGCTGTGGCACCCTGAAGGTTGCAGCATATTCCACCTGCTGACCTGGCCACAGTGACACAGGACAGAGCTGGGGCACTGAAGACCCCATTTGTGACACCAGCCCTGCCTTTCTTGCTCTTGGGGCAGCAATCAGGAGCTGTGAATGGGAAACCTGTGCCAAAATTAAGCCCAGTGTTGGCTTTGGTGCAAGGGTAAGGTGGGTGTAAAGGGTACAGCTGCCTGATGCTGTGAGATTACAGGAGGGAAAATGGATACACATAATTGATAAATTTCAAATACTAGTGTCCAAACCATGACCTTCCATCCTCAGGAAACCAGCAACAAGAGGGAAGGAACTGGAGACCACTCTTGATATCCAGCAAGATTGGGAAGAAGGAGTTAGTACAGCAAAGAGAAACCCTAATTTTGGCAAAATAACCCCAGTTCCAAGTCTAGCAGGTTCAGTCAAAAAGGCTCTCCCTCTTTGCTGAGGCCAATCAAATACCTTCTGTGCTGAGGTCCCAGAATTTTCAAGAACAGATGGTGCCTTTCTGTATGAAATGTTTAATGATGTGTGCTAATGAAGCAGGCTTTTATACTGTTTTGGGACATAGGGGCCCTTTTCAGGCTCCAGGTACATTTTGTTCTCTTTTATCTGGTGGAACTCAGTGAATGAAAAGAAGTAAAAGAACTGTTACTTTGCTTGAAGGGAAATTCACACCAGCCAGGGTGCCAAATATCCATGTATATGTTAATCAACTCCAAATGTATCTGTAGGAAGAAAATTGTTTAAATGAACTGCATAATTCAACATAACCCCCCAACCCTCTTTAGGATTTTCTTCCTTCTGCAGCCATTTACTATGGGAATATGTTATTCTATCCCAAAGTGCTCAACAACAACAACTGTTACTGAGCTTTTTTCAGCAAGAGGTCCTTGTGAAGCCCTTGCCAGACAAGCTTCCCACATGCCTGCTTGTAGATAGATCTCCAGACACTGAGCTCCCCTGTACAGCAGTATCTACAGAAGCCACAAAAGTGACCATTTCCTCGTGGAGAATCCTTCCAGTCTTCTGGAAGAAATGTGCCAGGGAAACATTTGGTAACCAGCTATAGTCATCACAATCTCAGACATCCTTTGCACCATCTCACCTGTGCAGCAAAATGACAGAGACTCCTGAAGACTCCTGAATTCACCATGCCATGTCATGAAGGGTTGTCTCAGCTATAGGTACAAGAGGACTGAAGTAAAATGTCAGATGATCTTAATTTTGTCCTTTTTCAGCTGACAGAGTTTTGACTTTTCAAAAAGTGTCATAGCTTTATTTTGATGATGCTAGATACATCTCCAAAGTCTCACATGGGCTGACAATAATTCTGTTGTGCAGTATGTGCAGCAATGTTATTATCAAATGTTATCAATGTTATCAAGGTCTGAGCATCCCCAGTCAACCTGAACTCCCAGTAACTACTGCAGCTGTCTGGAGGAATATTTTAGCAAGGGAACATATATTTGGGCCTTTTACTGACTTTGTGAAATATTTGAAAAATCCTGCTGTGGGTCTCTGCTTATATGGAGATGGTGGGAAAACTCTTTGTTCACATGGTTCCTTCAAAGCTGAGAAAGAGACCCTGAGGCCATGCAGCACATCTGAGGGAGACTGCAAGGAAGGGAAGGTGGCTTAGATTTCCTTCCCTGATCTTTACTAGGGGAGGTTTCCTGCACAGAGCTCCTGATGCAGCAGGTGTTTCTGGCTATTTCGTTGTGTATCTGAGAATTCCTGCTCAGTTGTTATTTTGGCATGCTGCCATGGCTTCACTGGCAGATGGGAACGACACCACACGTGTACCTGGGACACAGACAAATGGAATTTCGTGAGAGACACTAGAGTATTCATCTTCAGAGCCTTCTTTCCACTGAATTTCAAAGGCCTGCTGTAAGCAATGAAAGCATGGGAACATTGAACTGAAAGTCAAACTAGGATTTTTTTTGTCTGATAAGAAATACTTGGCAAAGCATGCTTTTATGCTATGATAGATATGACTATACCTAGTTTTAATTACAGAAGATTTTTTAGCTGTTTAATAAATTAAGGATTTCATACTAGCACGTTTATCATTTTTTTTCTCCCAGCATCTTTTACAGTTTTCAGTGAAAAAAAACAAAACAGTGGGGAACAAGATATTGTCCATGACACAGAGTCAGGGAACACAGTGTCATGGAATGCTCCTCTCCTTGTGGATAAGGACAGTTGCCACGTGGTACATTGGAAATATGAAACATATGCATTAATTTCTGGTTTAGATTTAAAATTACTACCTCTTTCTCAAAATTTTTTTTGGCTGCACATGGATCTGAGCAGAGCTTCACATGCTAGAAAACACATGGGGAAATTTAAGTTTGCATTGACTCCCAGTGGGGTTTTTCATATGCACAGATAATCAAATTTTTTCATATTTCTTGGACCGGGAGTAGAAATGTAACCTTCCATGGAGTGAAGGCAGGGAGTTTAGAATATATATCAAGCTTTACAGCATGTTTTCAGTCATCATTGTAGTGCTCTGGGGAAGCCATGGATTCACCTCAGAGCTTTCCTTGGAATCCTGAAGATGGAGAATTTCATTTAAAACCAGAAAATTCCTATGATTTGTTGTCTTTGTGAACATTTCCTTTTAAAGCAGGAAATGTACAGATATCCAAAGTCTATCATTTGCAGAAGATGTATTACTGTCGTCTTTCAGGTGTTATAAGTTCAGAGGTGTTCTGTTCAATCATGACAAATAAGAAGTGACTGTAAAGCTAAGAGAAAAGAGCCTCACACTGAAAAATTTTCAGCATGCTTCTAAAAAGAGTTCTGTACCTGGTTAATGTGGAGGTGGGCTATCAAATCTGTAATCTCCACAAGATGGCTAATACCTGCTCAAAAGACAAGGAAACATGTAAGTTGTTTCCCCTGCAGTCGCTGTGTCTCTTTCCACTGACTCATTGCTACAAAGAAATGTACCTATTCCATTCCCTCAGCTAGCTTTAAAAAATATTTTGAACAGTGTGTCAGATTAAAATGGTGCAAGGAGGCAATTTGCACTGAGGTAAACCCTTCTATTAGACTGTTCATGAGGAAATTATGAAAAGTTTTTCCTGGTTCTGTTTCAGATAATCAGAACAAGAAAAAGAAAGAGAAAAAAGAACTGAACCCAAACCACCAAAAGATACTACTGCTGATACTAGATTTCAAGACTGTCTTGACAATTATGCACAAAAATGTGTCACAAAAAGAACATGGGCTATTTCTTTGATTTCTCTGCTGTTTTTCAACATAAATTTATAATTTACTGTCATAGTATTACCTCCCTCCTCAAGACTTTTTCTCCCACAAAAGTTTGCATAGCAATTTTTAACAGCTCTATATTGTGTGATTGAAGTAATTTTTTTTAACTGACAGAGTGAGACATGGATTAACAGGAAAAAAAAAATCCTAAAACCTATTTTCTAATTAAATCATAATGGATCCCATGAGGAATAATTGTTTATAATGAAAAAAAGTTAACTAGTCACATAAGGACAGTGGTCAGGCAGATTTCCTGTGCATTTGTAACGAGATGATCCGTGTGTGTGAGAGTTTCAAGGGGTCCAGCTAAGGCTTGGAGAGCAGAGCTCACCCTTTCTCATCTGACTGTGACCTTCCAAAGGCTTTATGTTGGCTTGAAATCTCTCAGCATTGCTGGTTAGAGCAAGTCCTGGGAGAGGTTGTGTTAATCAGGGGCTGAACAACTGCAAGAAAGGGAATAACAAATAAAATTGTCCATTTGCATGAGGGGAAGCAAACCCCTGCGTGCTTGAGGCGAGACCAAGACAAGGAAAGAGGCAAACAGCCACCCATTCCTTACATGGGAAAGCAGGACAGGACTGAAAGGAGAAGACCCAACAGAAAGAGAAGTGCAGAGTCAGCCTCCCAGGGGCTGGTGTGACCCACTAGCAGAGTGCCTGTGGTGCTCTTGGGTGCACCAGCTCCCCCAGGTTCATTTTGGGAGTTCTGCTGGTTTTGCATTAATCAACATTTGGTGAAGAGGGAAGAGGCCACCCATGGAAATGATTTTTATAAATCTGTGCTCCCCATTGCCCCAGAAGGACTCGATGGAGCAATTCCTTCCATGTCTCCGCCACTGAGGCTGGCACAAACCTGCAATGCAGGCTTTGGAACCTGGGATCATACCCTTCCACCCTCCCACTCCTTGTCTATGGCATCAGTCACACCTTTTCAATAACTAATAGCAGTTTGCATGCTCTGGGCTGGGAGCCACTCTGTGGATAGGTGGAGGAATTCAGCATGGGAGGACACTTTGTCCATAATTTTTCATTGAGAACCAAGCTTTATCAGCAAAGATACCAATTCCTATTAACAAAAAACCCCAACACAAACCAAAACATTGAACCCAACCAAACCACATGAGGTGACAACTTCATTCCCAAAGTTTACCAGAGTGCTCAAGAGCCCTGGATTCCCACACTTGTCCTTCCTTTCCTGTTTCTCTCTGGAGTGATGCAGTTTCCCTCAACACTGATCCAAACTGAAGGTATAACTTGTGTACTGTCATCTCCTTCACTTCATAAAGGGGGTAATGATCCAGGGAATAAAGATCTAGATGTTAGCAAAGTACAAGCTGAGAAGTTCCACTGATTGTGAAAAATCCTTCTCTCTGGTTTCATGTGCACCATCACGCCCATACAGCATCCAGCAGGACAGGATGCAAGACTAGCTGATGGCCACAGGTGTGCTGATACAGCAGCATGCAATTTAATCACCAACCTATTACAAATTTATTTTTGAAAAGGCTGCTTTCAGAAGCGTCACTGCTAGCTGAAAATACTCACCAGCAGGAGGAAGGAGCAGATGTTTAGCTCTCTGCAAATTTCTAAAGGCTTTCTCAGAAATGGGCAGCAATCAGTTAAGGAGAATGAAGGAGAGCAGAAACATGAGTAACTGCATGGAGTTAAGGAAGGACAAAAGTTAACTGTCTGGATAACCTTTGTGACAGCAAAATCTACAAGTCTGTGGAGAATTTTCCCAAGGAAATGGTGGAAGCCTTTCTGATTGACATACATAGAATAGATTAAACAGGATACTTAATGTGTAATTGACAAAAATCATGCTTTAGTGCAGAGGCATAAAATATTCTAACCATTTTTTGTAGCTGTGATGTGCAGTACAGAAGCAACAGAAAATGGAAAGGTTTCTTTCCCCTCACTATTTACTTTTTTCTGATTTTCTTTTCCTTTGGACAATGAACTAAAAAAACCCCGAGTATGCAAATAAGATCTATAAGCCAAATATTTAATTTATACTATGCTGTCTGGTTATTGCACCTTCTCATGAACTCCTGAAAGAAACTGTGTCCTGCTCCTCTTATGCTGCATTCTGGATAATACTGTAGTGAGCAATGTACCTTAATTATGATTTGTGTTTTAACCTGGTGATACAGCAAAGTTATGACCTTGATCAGTTTACAGATCAGATTTATATTCTGTTCCATCATAGGGTATTTATCTGAGAACACTTTTTTTTACCTCAAATTTCAGGTTATTCCACATGAAAATATTGTGGGCAAGTAGGTACTCCTTGCCAGCAAAATATTTTGCAGTGTTATGCACTGGTTCAATATGTTTTTGTAGAAGGTTACCTCCATAATGTGAAATTGTAGGTTTAATATTTTGCTTCTTTTTAGGCAGATGACTAAGGTCTCAGATAGAATATTTTCAGGCGACAGTGTAGGAGAGAGGTTAATTAAAATGAACAATATTTTGTCAGTTGTAAAAGCCTACAATTATGTAGAACCTTTTTCTATTTTTAAACCACTCTCAGACATAGTGATTTTTGTTTATAGTCTGAAGAACAAGATGATCTGATACTTCCTGCTCTTGCAGACATTCTGGAGCTCATACGCTGGTGTCATTCTTCCATAAAAGTTGGAGAATCAGATTTAATTCTACAGTGTTATTCTAGAAGTGAGTAACTACAGATTCCAAAAACTTTAACGTTCTGTCAGGATTTTTCACTGTAGCCCAAGTCACACCTATACCTGATTTCACCTCCTGTAAAGACGAAAAATATACTTGTCTCTTTACTGACCTTACGTTATTATAGGAGAAGGCAAAAAAATCCCCTATCTTATGCATCATTTTAAATATTGTTCTACCCCTTTTTAAATTCCACTCTGATGCACAGATCTTTCAGCTATTCAGGCATATGCTTGAGGGAAATAGCGAGTCCAATTTCAATAATGGTAAGAGCTCTATAAAAATCACCAGAGCAATTGTATTAGGCTCAAGCTGCTGCTTTCTCATAGTAATGATCTGGAAGTAAAATAAAGCCAAACAAACCCAGGCATAGACATTTCTTATAGTACAGCCTACTGTAGCTGTCTATTTCTATCCAGCAGTTCAGCCACATATTTTATGAAGACAGGTCTTTCAAGACCTTGTTCTTTTTTAAAAAAAATCTGTAGGAGAGAGTACCAACAAAACACCACATTTTTAATAATATAATTAATTAACAAGTAAATTTCTGCTTACAACTGAAAGACCTGTTTGATACTAAGGATTATTGAAAATCTACCTTGTGAAGCCTTTTTCATGCTGATACTTCCAGCAAAGTCATCAGCACTAAGCAGCACTAAGTCTGGCAATGCTCATCTACCATGTAAAAGTTTTGAGCATTTAAGAAATTTTAGGGTTTTTTTAAAGACCAGGAAGTTTCCTGATATGGAGGCAGATGTGCCTCTGTAATATGTAATGAGTGACATATCCCAGAGGTCTAGAAGATGGCAACGTAATACTCTCATTTTTTAGACTGAAAATTTTGCAGATGAGCTAGTTTGTAAGTTGAATCATAAGTTCAATTTTCCTTCCTAGACAGCCATTATATACTGGTGGGTAGTTGTTCTAAAGAAAACATGTAATATTGATATTTTTTTGTTTTAGTATGCATCGCCATATTTACACAATTTTGCTTATAAAAGATATTTTTTAATTATTTGTTATAGTCAGATACTACCACATTATCAGTTTTATTAGCATTCTAGGCATGATATAAATCATAAGATTTGCAGGACATTTAAGCAGTTTGAAATCCTAGAGAGATTGAACTATAAAATTATATAATTATGTTGTGTTTGTGTTTTTAAAATACTACTAAGTTGTATTTTTTATTTTAATGGTTTTTATTTTAATTGTTTGCTAAGAATCAAACATTTTTTCTTATATTAGGAAGTTCAACATCCACCAAAGAAAATGAGAGAGGAAATCCAGTCTCTCTGATGAAGCTGGGGTAAGCCAAGTTGTCTAAGGAAAACTGAAACTTGCAGATAGGAAAAAATCCCATATTTATTTCAATAACATTATAGAGACTTCACTTCATTGATATAAAATTATGGGTTTAGAGCAGGAAAAGCCTCCTGACTTAGTCTTCAGGAACTGACAGTCCTGTAATATAAAGCTTGACCTCATTTTAATTAGATATTTCTGAGACATGGCCACTGTGCCAATCTGATCAGGTTTTTTCCCAACACCTGAGGTTTGTTGGTGCACTGCTGGCTGTGGTGGGATCTCCCTCAGAAAAGTGTTAGCAATGACAAGGGCCACAGTGAGAGGAGTGAAACCATCCCACTTACCCCACAATCCCCTTTTGCTCACCTATTCATAGTTTTAACAATCTCTGCTTCCACATCCCTTAAGGAATCCACTGGCTGATAGTGGTTTTAATTCCCAGTGATGTAAATCTGCACTGATTCCCTTTGGGGAAGAAGCCTGACCACCTACAGCCTGCTTCCCAGAACTCTGCCTAGCTGGATTTTGACTATTTGCAAGGTGAGAGACTTCGACCTCCCTGGGCAATCCGTGCCAGTGCTTGCTCACCTGCAGGGTACACAGGTGCTCCTGTGTTCAAATGGCACCTTGCCTGCTTCAGTCTGTGCCCATTGCCTCTGCTCCTGTCACCAGGCACCAGTGACAAGTGCCTGTATCATTCCTCCCTTTACCCTTCAAGTGTTTTTTCACTGACAGGGGAAATTAAGAATTAATAAGCAATTGGTGAGGCAAGACATAAATTTTCAGGTCAGAAGTGTAATACAGAAAAACAGGGCAAAAGAACAGCTACTGGAAAAATTAGTGGCCAGCTGAGACAAAATTCAGAGATATTTTGAAGTACTCAGAAGAAGGAGGAACCACAGAAGCAGGAAATAATTCTGCACTGCAGCTACTGGACATAGGCATAGGAATAAGATGCAACAAAATGCAAACTTATTTTTCCTGTTCTGGGAAATTAAAAGAACATTGCAAGTTTAAATAAAACAAGACCTAGATTGTGGGTTCTGTTAGTCAATTGTATGCATATGAAATTTGTGAGAATATGTTTTTGAATTCTTTTAGGAAAATACATTGTAATATATCTTCTGGATAGGCTGGTTTAATTGCAGTTGAGTATCTGATGCTTCATTGGGCTAAGTTCAGTCCACTTGAACAAGAGTGATGAACTGTCTGCATGAGATGAAGTGGCATAATGCTGAGATCACTAAAAACTGCAAAACAGCCAGTACAGAAGTGGGATGAAATTGTACATAAAAAGGCTGTATTCTGTTTGTTTAACTGCCTTACATCAGCTGAAGAAAGCATGAATATATGCATTATGTTTAGCTTTTTACTAGACTAAATCAGTTGTTAAACTATGATACATAGTGTGATTTTTCAGTAAAAATATACTATGGTTAACTACATAAAAATTGAAATAAATCACTATGCTTTAAACTTATTTTATAAAAGCACTTGTTTCTGATCCTATCAGAAAAGAAGTTACATGCAGTCACAGTACATGAAAACTTTGTGTAACATGGTGCATAACAGATCTCAGAGAAAGCTGACCTCAATTCACCCTTAGGCATGGTTACAAAGGATATTTAAATGAGCATTTCTAGCAAAAATCACAAGCATCAGATTTAGGACAAAAAATGCCATGTGATAGCACCTAATTCTCCAAGTGTGAACTGGCCAATAAAATTTGTTTTATAGTAATTTTCTTTGTACAAATAAGGTGGACTTCAGATTTATAGTCAGCCCTGTTTTGAAATTTAATACGGATTCAACAAAATAATTTACACATAAACCTCAGAAGAGAAGTTAACTAGAACCAGATGTTGAGCAAGATGCCACATTTGGAGAAACCCACTTTAAACAACCACCTTACTGTAGCGACTTGAGTAAGCTCAGTTTATGGCAAGCAGAAAGGAGCTTTTCTTAGCTGCTATAAACTGGTGCACACACTTCAGCACGTGAAACAACACCCCCTGAAAAGGCACAGTGATTGGCTGTAGGATTTAGAGCTTTATAATTGGTATCCCGGGTGACCAACTCTGGATGATACAAAAGCAAAAGCCTGGACAATATTACGGCTTCACATGACAAGAATCGTGTTTTTGTTTTTCTTTAATCTGAATCTGAAAGATTATACCTTTGCTGAGTACATTCCAAATCAAAGTCTCTGATACTGCTAGGGAAAAAAATTAAACTTGAGAGATGCTGCCAACTTCAAAGCTACACTTCAACCTGATTTTTTATCTGCTATTACAACATGCAGACAAATTAGCTGAAAGACACTTCAGGAGGAAAATATTTTTCTGGTTGCTTTTACTTTTTTCTTTTTTATTCAACCAAGTACCTGGGTTTCTGAGAACAGGTTGGATCCAATGCTATTTTTGCCTAATTTTTGTCTGGATGTGCTTTACACAATCCACCAGCTATTGTCTTTGGGGAGGAAAGACCAAAAGAAAGCCTGAAATCCAGAATGGCTGTGCAGGCTGTGGCATGGTTGTAGAGAATTGCAGGACAGACAGGACTGGCAGTTGTTTGTCTGATGGCCTCTGTGCACTCAGCTGGGGTGTGTTTCCCTGAGAAGGGCAGTCCTGTCCCTCAGGCCCAGGCTGTGCAGCCATGCACCAAGGGACAAACTCCCAGGGCTGGTAGAGGCTGTGTCCCACCTATGTCAGAGGTGTCTGCTGGCCCCTCACATGGCTCACAGTGTTTCTGCTGCTCCCAGGCACCCTTTCTGTCACAGCCTTGCCATCCTAAGCTTTGGAAATCAGCTCCTAGCCTGAAACATGGTGATTAGTTTGCTCTGGAGAGTGCCATGAGGCTGCAAAACACCTGAGAGTGGACTTACTCGACTTACATCTTTTTTGGTTCTTCCTTCCTCAGCTTTTCCTCTGTGGTCTGCAAGGCCAGTTGCTGCTCATCCATCAAGTGGCAAAATCACAATACCTTTAACTGTCTGAGAAAACACAATTTCTCCAGGATGTTTTAGGATAGATGTGTTATAGGCATTTTCATACTACAGAGCTTGAGGAATGATGAGAACCTGAAAGGCAGTGCAGGTTTTGCCTTCTCTCCAAAAAGATGGACTCACAGTTTCCCATAATTAGGTATTTCCAAGCCAAATTTTGATGATCATGCTGCAGAAATGTTTGAATTCATGGTCTTTAAGGATTTTCTGAAGAAACCAAATGAAATCCATAAAAATGTTTAAAGTGACCACTTGAAGACATGGTGAGACCACCACTTCCCATAATGAACTGGTTACAGGTCCAATTAAAATCCATTTTCCTTGTTTTTGACTTTTTTATGCACATGATTCAGATTATTCTTTTACAGTGATTTGTCTCCCCAGTTATATATTACCCTTTCAAATATTGCATCTTCTAGATAGGCCAGAAAAGGCAATTGATCCCTGTTTACATCTTTGGTAAAAGTGCACAGGAACAAAAAGTAATATCTGGGGGTTTTTGCTAGAAAATGTCCTACTCATCATCTATGACTTCACACTGACTCTAAGATTTCTCAGTCAGCCAATTCTTTTAGTCTCTCAAACACAGACCTTGCCAGTGCCACGTACAGCAAACGTTTTTTAAGTTAATGTCCAGGTACTAAGTCAATTAACTCACAAAAATCCAGGGTTACAATACGAATTTAGTTACATTTTCCAGCTAGATTTAAAATGTTTCCAGAAAATACAACAAGATTTTTGGGTCAGGCAGACACAGAAATAAATACACTAACAGTTCTTGCTTATATATATAACCTTAAATTCTTTGCTGAATCTCCAATTAATCACTTAACAATTCCACATAGAATCAATCCACAGCTAATAAATGCCCCTTATTCTTTTCAAATATTGGAAGAACATTATTGATTTCTGACTGTCAAAATTTGCCTGAATTTGTTTAAGCCAGTTTGCAGTGCTTCTCAGACATTTTGCTAAATATTTGGTGGAAGTACAAATACAACGTTCCAAACCTCCTTAGGTGATTGTTCACAGCCCATTATTTTTCAAAGACAAACTTTCTATTCCACTGCGATGGTGCTTTTATTATCTCTTGTTTTCAGAAATGATAGAGATTTTTTTTTTCTACTGGCTGTGTGAAGTTTGAAATATCCATGACATTATGGCTACTAGTACCAGCATTTTCTTTCCTACAGGTTATGGGGAAGTATTTGTTGAAACATTCATATGAGTCTTTCCTGAGATTTAAACAATCTGTCTGGCAGCACAATGTATTATTGATCTATTACCTTGTAGGAGCTGACAGCTGAAGCTTCATTCTGGGGTTCTTGGGCTGTCTTTACATTCTGCCACACCATCCTCACAAGGTGTGCCACTTTCAAGGAGGGACTTAGAGTGAAAACCAGTATGGCAAATATTGGCTTAAAGAAAATTTGGGCCATGATGAACAACATGTACAAATAATCAAGAAAAAAATTGCGTAGCAATTAAGAATGGAGATCAGATCATGTAGCTTCCAGCTTTATTATTCACCCTAGGATTCTGTCCTTTGTTATTTGGAGAAGAAAGCGGAAGAGAATGAAAAAAAGGCTTGTTGGACAAAAAAGAGCATTTCTTTCTGATCTCTCTCATTCATAGCAGGGTATTATCATGTAATATCCACACACACATACATCATGATCTACACAGAATTTTGAGGTTTTTCATAATTTTGCAGTGTCTGAAGAAAATTCACAAATCTATAACCCTAAAGTCAAAACTCATATGAAGTTTTAGACAAGTATAAACTGTTGAATGCACTTCTCACTTCAAATTAATTTATTCTATATTTTGCTTTGCTCAAACTCTCAATTTTGAGGATTACTGGCAGCAATGCCCTGAGAATGACATGAGAAAGCTACCTTTGTTCTTGCAGATTTCAGTATTACATTACCCACATGTACAATAGTCATAGTCATTTTAATCACCTGTAATCTAGGTACAGCTGAGTGGTTGATTAAGAAACGTGTTTAACCCATCAGTTTTACCTTTATATCTAAAAGGAAAAACTGCTTACGCATCAAACAGTGACAAACAGAAAAAAAAAGTAGTTTGCTTAGTAGTGAAAAATTCTCTTTTATATTATTTTCTCTGTTTTCCAAAATCAGCACTCATCACCTACCATCTGTCCTTGCTTTCTCCGTGGATCTTCTTGATTTGATTGACGTTCTTCCCAATGGCAGAACTTTCAGTGCATGTTAAGTTACACAAGAGAACCAATTTAAGCATCTCTTGTGTATAAATTAGCTAGAGAGTCTTAGAGATATCCTGCTTATCTGATGGCATAATTGAGCCCAAAGCTCTATCATTGATCTTTCACAACTTGGCTGTCAAATGTAAAAAAGTTAAAAGAAAGGTAAGGGAGGGAAATCTTTTCATCAGAATTATAACTTTCTCAGCTTCTCATAAAATTACGTTTCTTTTGCAGAGAAATTGAGAGAAATTTAAATGTATCATGAGTAAAGCTCATGGTATATTTCTGAGAGAAAAAATGGGACATTGAAATGAATGCTGGGAAACTCTGTATGTGGAAAGATTGGTGTGCTACCCATAGTCATCAAATGTCATTAGTATTTTCTCTTTCAATGTCTTGGTATTTCAAACTTACATTTGTGACAAAACTGACTCCAGCTCCAAGCTGTTAGCTGAACAGTAAGGAGGACACTTCTAAGTGTGTCCTTAGGCAAAAAACTCATGGAATTTCTCAATTTTGAAACAAGATTTGAGATACAGGCATATTAACCCTTGACTGTATTTCAAGAAGATCAGTCTGGCAAAATACCTGGAAAAAAAATTGGTGATCATATTCTTTTCTCCCCATCCTGTCACATAATTCGATATTTTTGCATGCTTCACTGTGTCCATTGTAAATGGTTTGCACTCCAAATGTTTCCATAATTTAAAATTGATGCTCTTGTCAGGACTTCTGACAAAACTGTGTTGTTTATATTGTTTCAAATGCAGTGAATCAGGGGATAATCCAGTAACAGGCCTACTGTAGAACCACTGTGGCCTAAGTTTCTTCTGAATGTGTTGTGAATATGAAAATAATAATAAAAATGTATGTATATATACACACATACGTACATACATATATATATGTATGTATATATAATTTTTGTCCACAGTGCAGAATCTTTACCCAAAGGATCAGCTAGAGAGCAAGTATGTGACCCTTTTATGGTAAGTTAAAATAATAAGTGATGAGACAATGCTGCTGCTGTTGCATAAATGAACCTCATCTTCCAAGGTAGTAATTTTCTGTGGATTTTGAACCTATCATGGGGCTCAGAACTGTGTGGCCGCTCCCACAAACTACAAAGTTTTCCTACAAACTGACCTCAAACTAACATTAAAATGTAGACACACATGAAGGAAAACATGCACATACGAGGGCATTGAAATCTTACAAACAAAAGAAATTTGTTTGTAAAATGCGAAATGCAACAGAAAATGAGATGACAGAAAAATTCAGACAAAGGTATAAGATACATTAGTACTATATTGCTAACACTCTTGACATTTACCAGCAAACTTCCAGCATTTAATTCTTCTGACCCCACACACCTATCCTCTAGGTCTGAATTTTCCCAGCACTCTATGAGTAAATGATTGGATTCCAGAAGTGGATGACTAAGGAGTTACATGTAATCTATAGGGCATATCTTGAGGTAATAACCTTTACAGATCACTGCAGAATTTGTATTTAATGAACTATGGTGTCATTGACCTTATACATGTCTTATTTAAAGTAAATCTAACATCCAGTTTTATCTTCTTTCATTGCATCCTCTTTCTATTACATCAGAAATAAAAACCTAAGAGCTATATGTTCTAGCTGTGGCTGGGACAGATGGAGAAAGCCACCTCTGAACCCTGCTGGCTGGGTGCATCTACTGTCTTCAGCCACTGGAATACAGGAATCTATGCAGGACGTGTCATCTGTGTAGCAGATGAACTCTGCTGCATGGGAAAGTGTGCAGCAGAATAAAATGGAAAGGAACTCCTGCTCTCAACAGCTTTGGGCATGTACTGCCATCTCTCTCCATTCCTCCTCAATAATTCTGCCCAAATTGCCTTTTATTAGTGAATTTATGATTTAATGTAGTTGTGCTTAGTTCCCCATGTAAAAGGAATTATCTTTTTCAGTCTTTCTGCAGCACAAAACCTCATTTTGCAAGTATTATTAATTGATGTTTGTTTTTTATTTTGGTGACTCCAAAACCCCTGCACTGTTTATTTTGAACTAAATTAGTTTTAGGTAGTAGCAATTTTTTTCAGCCAGTGTTTGAATAATCTTGACACCAGAGAATGAATATCTTTTACCTTCAAATTGAACACCTTGACAGCCAACCACTTCAAAATGTTCTTCAAAATATATAACAATATAATTCTTTGATATTTTTGCCTGGTCTCGTGTAAGGTCCATGCCAGGAGGATTAGAACTTGATGATCTGTAAGGTCCCTTCCAACCCAAACCTTTCCAAGATCACTTTGTTTTTCCATGCCCTGTGTTCACCATACCTTGTATGGCAGTGCAGAATGACTTCTTTCTGCAGATCTAGACTGGGTTTTCATCTAGGTCCCTTCTCAGGTCTCTAACAAGACAGATATGATTTCACTTTAGAAAATCAAACAGCTTAAGTGAAATGTTGCTAAAAAAAGACATGTACAGAGACAGAGTACACAGCAGCAAGGCTGAGACTAGGTTGGTCAGAGGATGGAATTTCGGAAAGTGATGCATTTCCAGAGGACAGCAAAACAACCTGGGTGCTGGCTACAAGCTATGCTGGCAGCCAAACCTCAAAATCCCCATTGACTCACATCGGTTTTAGAAGGTGCAGGTTTTTGTTAGCTATGGGCTGGTGATGGGAATGAAGGGTGTCTGTCTTGTTCAGAGGCAGTAAGCCCCACATTTGTTGATGTCCTGACAGCTGTCTGTCTGTCTGTTCTGCCTTGTCTTTTCCTTCCTCAGCCAGAGCTCGTGGCTGTCAAAGTGTCAGGATACTAATTTCTCAAGATACTTAGCCTGGAACTGACCCTGCACCTATCCTGGAGAGAATTTATATATGATCAGTAAAATCTGTTGGTATTATTATTTACAAGCAGGTAAGGTCCTATTTCACAGAAGAATCTTTTGACAGAAGTTCCCAGCTTCCCTTCAATCTCTTTGTCAGTCATTCCTTAAACGAGGTCTTGTCTCTGCATTTCTCTGGTTTTGCCTCCCTCTCTCAGACTGAGTTCATCAGTTACTCCCCTTGAAGGTAGCAGAAAAATCCTTAAGCTCCACTAGCATTCATAATATTAAGCACATCCAGCTTTACAGTGTGCCCTTGTACAATTTTGGAAGGAACAGGATTGTTCAGAAGCCTTCATTTTCCATCATTCTTTAAAGAGACCTGATAGCTGCATCCACTCTGAGGCCACTCTTGGACATATTTGGATGTGAGGAAGAATGAAGACCATGTGTAGCAGATCCAGCCAGATATGGAATAGGATGGGAGAATGTGCTGCACCCATTTGAAGTATGTTATATGAGTTTCCAAGAGGCCTGGGCAGGGTTCATCTTGGAAAAACTAGCTTTTATACTGTCCTTTGCACCAGAAATCCTGGGCAGGCACACAAACAGGCAATCTCATCTTACACCCTTTGATGTGCATGATGATACTAGCCAATACATCTTCTTATCATAGCTGAGTCTCCAGGTAAATTGTGAGAAAGAAATTGAGTATCTGGAAGGATCCTGTTCATGGGAAAACTCAGCTAGCACTCCTCAGTGAATTTAAATACATTTTACACTCTTCCTTAAAATCTTGATGCAATCTTGTTTCTGCTGAAGTTTCTGGTGTGACAATCTGCTGGAGTCAGAGTGCAATCCATGTAATTTGGATATTTGGGCACAGTTACATCTCATGTACATCTGGGTACAGGATGGGACATAAAATTAGAAGCAGAGTCACTTTGGCTCCCACAACAGCAGGTGGGGAGAGAGGCACACAATGAAAATTTTTGCTCCCTTTTATCACCTGGCTTTCATTCACTCATCCACTAAATCAGGTCAGGTGAATTCAGGAATAATTGGGCTAATTTTCAAGGCAGGTAGCTACCAACAGCTAGCTATACCATAAAATATCTATCTAGGTAACTGGTCATAAAGGATACAGGTCTGAGCACAGACTTGTGATCAACCATACGTTCTTGGGAGGGGGACTTTTGTTCCCTATATTAATACAGCACATTTTTATCAAGGACACAAACATCTTCTGGTTTCAGCTTAACCCTTCTGTTTGAAAAAAATCTTATTATGAAACATATTTAAGAAATAAGGAAAAACTGGTAAAGTGAACTGGATGGAAACTTATATGCTTTCATGGGCTCACAGAACGTGAATCTTCTTGAGCTAGTTGAAAACCTCATTCTGGTCTTATCTACAGGATGTTTTTCTACTTTCATATTTGTCTTGGAAAAAAGAAATTTTTTGTTGTACTTCATCAGCTATGAAAAAACCCTATGGGCATGGGTATTCTTGCTTCTTCTTTCTATTTTTAACTGTTATTTCCATAGAATTATTGCCATAGAACTGTTATTTCCAAAGACTTTCCATACTGTAAGGTGATACATAGAGGGAGTGTGCCTCAGGACTCTGGACAAGTGGGATTCTGCTTTTGCCACTGGTCCTGACAGATGTGTTTCCTTGGAAGGTCGCTTTGCCTTGCTGTGCTTCACTGCTTCCATGTGTAGCAAGGCTCGATATCCTGAGAAGATTATAATGAGGTGAATGAAGTAGAAGTCCTGTGTCACAACAGATTTGTATTTATCACTCTTTGGCAAAAGAATTGTGCTTATTATGCAAATTCATTTGAAAAGGAGAGACATTTCCCTTACAGGTTTGAAAAGTAATCTACATTACTCTTTCACTAAATGCTGCGTGCCCTCTTTTCTTGAAACAGAGGAAGACTAACGTTATGTGTTTATCTGATAATAAACAACATGCTGTTCCTAGCAACTACCAAGGACCTGCTCCTACAACAGCAGCATTATTGGGAATGATCTCACTCATTTACCATCCTGATCCTATTCTGACAACAAATCCCATCTGCATGTGTTTGTTTGCTAAAGAATGGTATTAGCCCAGAGTGAGGTGTTTGGATTGAAGCAGCTCACCAATATTCAGTGGTGTTATATTTACAGGACTGAAATTGTAGTGCTTGATGACCCTATTGTTTGTTAGTTGGGGCGTGAGTTCATTACCATCAGGTTCTCAAATGTTTACAACTAGTTGCTACTAGAAACTGTTTTGATTCTGTGTTGGAAACCACAATCACAATGACAACCGTTAAGTCAGTGCCCCAGGGAGACCTGGACTTTCCTTTTCTCCCTTGTAATCCCTCTGCTCACTCTGCTGCAGGCAGGGGGTGGGGTGGGAGGTGGGACTGTTTACCACTTTAGTCTTTATTTTTTGTCCTCACCATGCAAAGGAGGTTAAGAAGTACTAATTGTTTCTGGAACTGTTGAATTTTTTCTCATGTTAGCAACGACTTTACAGGTGACAAAGTCTGGCTGACTCCTGTGTGGGAGAAAGACTCTCATCCATGTACTTTTTCTGTCTCTGGACAGCCTTCACCTCTGTCACAGAGCACATAGGA
Organism: Phylloscopus whistleri; assembly: GCA_017589585.1. Taxonomy (NCBI): domain Eukaryota; kingdom Metazoa; phylum Chordata; class Aves; order Passeriformes; family Phylloscopidae; genus Phylloscopus; species Phylloscopus whistleri. Next base: position 999,719 of record JADMLD010000103.1, read on the forward strand.
ATGCATGGAATCACTTGTTTATGTTACTTCCTATAATTTATCTTGGAGGCACTAAAGCTGCCATAAATTGCTGTAAACCTGGTGGTCTGAAGCCATAAAGAGGATGAGCTTACCCTTAATTCCCGACATTGAAGTAGGAGAAAAGCAGTCCAGAATGCCTGGAGAGGCACAGAGGTTCCTGCCAAGCTGATGAATGCTCTGCCTGCATCTGCTTTTGAAAAAGAGGGAATTACTGGATGGGCCAGGCCTCTGTTGCATGTCAGTTACGTAACAGTTTATAAATTTTCTGTTTAAAAATAAGCTAAGAAATGTTACTGTTGAAGTGAATATAAGGTTAGCATTCATATTTAAAAGTATACAGGCAAACATGCCCAGGGTATGGGAGGCCCTGGATGTGCTGGAGATGGCTTATGAGGAAAAAAAAAGATATTTGACCAGGAAAGTGTTTCTGTTGTAGGCAGAGGGCTTACTAAGGATTTTTAATTCTATTCTGAAATACATCTTAAATTTTGGAGAGTGTGTGGGAGATGTGTCCAGCAGTTCAGGGTCTGAATGAGAACACCAGCAAGCCAGAACAGAGCAGCTGTGATGGTGTACCTGGTGTATCACTGAATTTGTGTCACTTAGCTGAAATCACCCCTTTTATAGGAGCCCTACAAAATGATCCACAGGGAATCCTGTCAACCTAGACACTGAATGAGGGGAAGATAGCAGTTAGCTACCTTGGCTGTGGGGACAGGGCTGGGAAATTGGGTTAGAAAATGGTAATCTCACAAGCTGTCGTCTAGTTCTTTCCTGGAGACACTATGTTATCATGTTTTCCTTTTGCCTCCAATAAACTGTGTTGCTTTAAATCATTATTAAAGGTAGGGAAATGTCAATTGTTGAATTATGGGTGTAAGACAGTTATTCAAGTTTATAACGGCAAGAGCCATGCTGGAATGCTTGTAGAAACCTTAAAAATTGAACACACCACCATGGCACAAAATTTGCACCGTTTTTTCCATTGAGAATGACTCAATCCTTTTCTTTTATTTTTATTCAGGAGAGTGTGGCACTGCAAACGTGAACCTCTCACATGTTAAATGGTGTTTTTCTCCCTGATTTTCCAGACAAGTTTTGGGATGCCAAAAAAAAAAAAAAAAAAAAAAAAAAAAGGTGAAAAGAAAAAGGAGGTTGCCTAGAAGGTAGAAATAGCACAAACTGTTAGCAATGTTTTGGACTGAAAAGTGTTTTGCCAATTAAAAGTGCCTTTTGATGTTCCTAGTTAACATCATCACCCCAATAACCAAAGGAATTGCTATGCAACCACTTTATGGACTGAGCAAGCACCATGTGCATCCTCCCCTTGCTCATGCCAGTAAAGTCTGCTGTGTTAGCTCTGACATCTCATCTGAGCAGCCTTGGAACTTGTTCTGCAAAACAATGATTCTACAGCCTTTTAGGGGAGACAGTTGCTTCCCTTAATTTTTCTGCTTCTCTCACACTGGGAGAAGTATAACATATTTCTCTTCACTAATGAAGATTGCATTAAGGAGTATATGAATGTAGGCAAAAAAGTAAGTTGGTTTTCAGACAATGTTTTGGAAAAAGCTCCTTTTCTAGAACTTTTGCAGCATAAACCAACTAGTAGGAAAAATATTGTCATCTTTGCCTTGCAATTTTTGTATTGTAGGCAATCTTAACATGAATGGGTGCATATTCGTGGTTCTTCATCCACAATGTGACTGGTATCAGTCATTTAATTTTCAAACTGAACTGTGTTGTATTTGAGCTTGCTATTGTTCCAGCTGGAGTTGAAACACAAGTCTTTAAGCTATAGGTTTCCAAAGAGAAAAATGTCCATTTGAAGCCCAAACAGATGTTAGATATACGTCTTTATGAAACTTGAACAGGTCAGAGGAATTACATTATGATATTGTAAGTGAAATACATATTTTTTCTCTCACATTCTATCTTTGATCCTCAAAATATGTGTATCAATTGGAAAAACCTGATGGGTATACTGTTAAAAGATGTGGAACTGGTTTACTCTCTCTCATGGAAAAGTATGCTGGAGCAAAGAGACTTGTGCATCCAGATAGATTCCTGATATTTTCACATAGGGTGGAATTGCCATATTTTCATGAGAAATGAGTTTGCATCCTTCCCACCCTGGAACAAACCTTGAACCATCTGGAGAGCGCAAAGACCTGACACTCCTCACCAGGTTTCTCAGAACACTGGTTTAGCTGTAATCTGATTAATAGGGACAACATAATTAGAGAAAAATAGTGGAAGTTGAACTCAGTCTGCCTGTGTGAATGGTTTTTTTTTTTCTTGTTTCTGGTTTTTGACTACCTATTTGTTATTTTTCATGCTGATAATTGCTGGTCTTCTGTTTCTGTCTGACAGTTTGTTGCTTTGTCCTATTTGCTTGGATTTGACATTTTTCCTGTCGCTTTTTCAGCTTTTCTCCATCTAGTCTCCTTTAAGTCTCAGCTGAGTCCTCCTTTCCCATTGAGACACAGTATAAGCAAAGCATCTTGAACTTTAAAAGGCTCCATTGCCTAAATATTTGTTTACTTCTGAATCCTCCCTCTCCTTCCATGTGTGCCATTGGTTAATCTGAGGATTGCTCATGCCAATGCCACACTGACTCATTCCAGCAGAGAACACAAGTAGTGAAGGTCTGCTCAGGTTACGTAAGGTCAGTGCTGCCATTCCTGCTCCTGAAGTCCACAGCCTATGCTGCTGCATGTTCTCAGTCAGATGTGCCATTCAAAACTTGCCCCAGATTGCACATGGGCTCAGTTGGGATGGTGTACAGCAATTGTTAATTGTGAGAAAAAACAGAGACAGCATCATGGAATCACAGAATCACACAGAATCACAGAATCATCTAGGTTAGAAAAGTTCTCCAAGATCATCGAGCCCAAGTTTTGACCAATCATCACCCAGACAACTGGACCAGAGCACTAAGTGCCACATCCAGTTGTTTTTTGAACATATCCAGGGATGGGGACTCCACCACCTCCCTGGGCAGCCTGTTCCAATTCTTGACCACATTTCAGTGAAGAAATTCTTCCTCATAGCCAACATTAAACTCCCCTGATGCAGCTTGAGGCCATTTTCCCTCACCATATCACTGGTTTCTTGGGAGAAGAGACCACCTGGCTACAACCTCTTTTCAGGTACTTGTAGAGAGTGATAGTCTCACCTGAGCCTCCTTTTCCCCAGACTAATCAATCCCAGTTTCCTCAGCCACTTCTCATCAGACTTGTACTCCAGACCCTTCACTGGCTTTGTTGCCCTTCTCTGGACTTTCTCCAGCACCTCAATTTCCTTTCTAAGTTGAGAGTCCTGGAACTGAACATAACACTTGAAGTGCAGCCTCACTGGTGCTTAGTACTGTGAGTCAATAATTCCCCTGCTTCTGCTCACCACACTATTTATGAAAAAAGCCAGGATGCCATTGGCCTTCTCGGACACCTGGGCACATGCTGGTTCAGCTACTGTCAACCAGCACCTCCAAGACCTTTTCCAGTGGGAAGATTTCCAGCCACTCTTCCCCCCACCTGCAGTTCTGCATGGGGTTATTGTGATTGAAGTGCAGAACCTGGGACTTGTTCTTGTTGAACCTCATACCATTGGCCCTGGCTCACCAATCCACCCCATTCAAATCCCTCTGAAGTGCAGACCCTCCAGCCCTCTAGCAGATCAATGCCCAATTCAGTGTCATCTACAAACTTACCAGGAGTGCACTTGTGGATGGAGATCAGCACACCTACAGGACCCGTCCCCATGTCACAGCTGAAGGCTGTGAACCCCTTCCACTCATTAGAGGGGAAAGAGTTGCATGTGCTTTCCTAAAGTGATGTACAACACAGAAAAAAAAGTATATGTCTGTCCTTCCAGTTTTTTAAACTTTATTTCAGTTAAGCCCTTTGAGGGAAATCATTTTGCTTTTATCGTTCTTGGATTGTAGCTCTTGTAGAGCAAGATCTTCCTCTTGAGCTTGTGTAGGGCACAATGTGGTGGGATCCTCTAGCCCTGGCTCCAATACTATAGATTCTATAACAGTGCTCTACCTCCTAACATCATCAAAAGATTGCCAGTTTTGGGGGCTATGCTGGAAGCTGTTGAAACTGGTGCTTCAAGGCATCTGGGAGACATTGATGTGGGAATAGAAGAATGTGTGCTGACTCGATAAGGTTTTCTGAGAAGGTTTTTCTGCCTCTTGATTCAGTGGCTGGAAGAATGCCCACTCCGGAAAGTAAGGATAAAACTGAAGCTTTTCCAAATGTTTTCTTGGTAGCTGGCACACACTTTAGGAAGCGTTTTTAACTTAATTAAATTAACCAGTTAACCCTCTTCCTTAATTATGTGCTTTGGAGAATTTAGAAGAAAAATTACCCAAAGCAGAATGTTAAAATGAACATCAGACAAATACCTCCCCAAACAGGAAACCACGTGAGCACCTTGGTGTACACCTACTCTCTCCTATTTCAGAATAACAGGGACTATGTGCTGTCTGCCGTGAAAACACCGAGGACATTTTGTTCAGCTGCCTGGGATTTGAGCACAATGATACTTTCTAAAGCAGAAGTATTCACCTGGGACATCTTTGCACATAAGAGCAGGCATTCATTTAGGCCACTGTAGTTACAGTTGCAAAACAGTTTCCACTATTACCTTCTGCTTTCTCGTGCTCATAGCTTTCCAAAGCAAGAGAAATTTGGACTGATTTTTGCTATGATGAACGCTTTCTGGACCAGAGTTTTTCTTAGGAAAGACAACAAAATTAGGCAACTTAGTTTCACAAAGAGAAAAAAAAATCCATGATGGAACAAGGCAAATATAGTTCTTGCTTCTCTAGTCAATACATTATTAAAACTATGCAGTAAAAGTTATAGAATGTCAGAAAACATTAATTCCAATAATCACACTGGACATGCACCTTTTTCTTTTCCTATTCTGGTTATGAGTATCATTTTACTATTGATCTGGAAGCCTCTTTGTGTCTCCAGAATGCTGTGTTTTATTATACTTAAATTATGTATTTATTATGTTTATTATATTTAGAAGTAATTCCTTTATTACTGAAGATTAAGAAGAAATTACTGAAGATATCAGAAGAAATTATTTGAACGAATGTGTCACTAGCACCCTAGTCCTGATTAGATCAGTGTCTTTTATTGCTTACTATTCTTGTACTACATTGCTGTCCTCTCTGATTGCAAGGGATTGACCTTGAGTGGTGGTCAGACACCCACTCATCCACTCTCTTATTTCCATCTGTAACAGGACAAGAGGAGAGAATAGGATGAAAAGCATGTGGGTCAAGGCAAGGACAGGAAGACCAGTTGGCAGCTATCATCATGGACAAAATAAAATCAACCTGGCGAAAATTAATTTAATTTGGTCCAAAATAAAATAGGTTTGGATAGTCAAAAACAAAAGCAAAGTGAAAATTTCCTTCCACTTCCCCATGTTTTCTCAAGCTTTGCTTCTTCACTGTTGGCTTCTCTTAGAGGAGAAGAAGCTAAATGACTTGTCTCCTCTCTTGTGTCTCGTCAGCTGTAGACAATGTAAGAGAGAGAAGGATCTTAATTAATGACTATCTATTCAGCATCATGCTCTCTAGCCTCACTAGGTTTTCCTTCAGCCACGTTTACCACAACAGAGATATCCTTTGCACTGTCTTTTCTGCTGGCTAATGTGCCCTTCCTCATACATCTCTGTTTATTTCAAACTGAGAAGCGGAGAACCATGTAATCTTTCAGCTACAGATGACAGGAAATCAGATGCTGAGTTTAGCTACAAAGAAGGCTGATACTGAAGCTAAGCATTTTGGATATGGTATGTGAATAAATATTTCATAGTCTAATGCTTAAGATAGTCACTAAGAACTGTCTTACTAGTAGTTTCTAATTCTTCATTATTTTCAAATAAATGCATTTTAATTTTTCTTTAAAATTATTCATTAAAATTTTGTATATGATTATCCCTAATTATTCTATTATTTATTTGAATTTTTCTCATTCATTGATATTTCTTAATTAGAAGGGTTATTTTATTCCCTTAATAGGTGTTTCAAGATGTAAAATTTATTTCCCATTTCAGCCAATTTTTTTCTTATTAACTATATAATTGATTCTAATTTCAGTGTCTCAGCATCTGTTTTTTTCTGACAATGTGCTTTAAAAGTATTGCAGTATACAAAATATTTCAGAAATAAGTATAGAGTTAGATGAGTAAATAAATGGAACTGTGACTGAGGATTTTCTCAACTGTAGTTAAATACTGTGGCAATAAACATTGCGTAAAAAATCTAGTCATTATTCCCTTGAATAAACAGAAACACCTGTTCTTATAAACAAAGAAAATCAAGCTATTTTTAGTAGTTGCGTTTATTTATCCTTTAATACTGGACTGTACCACTTCCTAGAATTTGAGTCTCACAATCATGTTCTACACTTTTTTAAAGGGTTTCCATTTATTTTCAAGTTCATATAAACTCTGTCCAGGAATGCTTTTTTGACACTTCATGTGTTCTTTCCAAAGATATAACAAAGCCACAGAAGAGGAATTATTAAAGAAAAAAGCCCAAACAAACCAAACAAAATTAAAAAAAATCCCACAACCCCCAAATCCCTAAACCTCAACAGTTATTTGGGAGAATATTTATTTCTGAGTTGTACCTACTATGGATACTATGCCAAAATTTATTTACTCATCTTATTTATTCAAAGTTAAGGTGATATCCAAGTGAAAGTTGTAATATGTAACGTATTTTGTGTATCTTAGCTTCATATTGTAATAATGAATAGATTATTAAAAAGTCACTTTAAAAATATTTTTTTCTGTAGCCTTTTTTTGTAGCCACTAAAAAAGCTGCATAATTTCTCTTTTCTAGACAGAAGAACATACATGTAAAACTGCATTTTGGTGAAACAACTGGACAGAAAAAGTAGCAAAGAGCCCTCTGTCTCATGACCAACACTCTGTGTTTGCAGTGAATCTTTTTTGGTACCTCACAGCACCACTCTTGTCTGAGATAGGGTGGGACTAAGCTATGAAGTAAACCCAAGATGCACAAGGTGGAACAACATGGTCCACATGCCCATGAAAATACACCCCAGTCACAGAAAAATGTAAGTTGGCAAGAACCTCTGCAAGCTGTCTGGTCTAACTTTGAAAGGCAGAAGGGCTGACATCAAAACTAGACCAGATTGTGTGGGGCATTGTCCAATCAGTTCCTTCAGCTTCTCACTGTGCACTGTGCTTCTGTCTTGGTAAACCTCTGCTGTGCTCATTTCATTTTATCCATGCCTCTCTTCTACTAATACAATGATTTAAGAAGCTATCAAGTAAGATGGCAGACACAGCATATATAATCCTCCCTATTCCAAAAAACATATGCATAGCTTTTTGCTTTTCAGTTATCCTTCATGCACTGCTCTCTCAGATGTAAGCAATTCTAGCTGAAAGTAATCATTATGTAAAATTACCTTTCACATTTCCTGTGAGCAGATATAAGTGTTTACTTTGTGCCCTGCATTTTGTGCCCTTTAGGTGTTAGATAATTTGACATTCACACAGGTACAAATGTTATGTTTTCACAGACAAGCTCTTGGTGGGAAGGTAGGTCAGAATGACAAAATGTAACCCCCAATACATGGTAAACAGTTTCAACAGCAACAGTGGCTGCCGTTCTTGTAGGTGGATTAGTGTTCAAAGGGTCTGTGTACAATGCACTTGGGCAGTTTTGTGTTAAGATTTTGTTATTCCCACTTCTGTGACTCCTCAATAAATACTTATTCTGTTGTGTTGGTTTTGGCTGGGGTAGAGTTAATTTTCTTCATAGTAGCTAGTATGGGGATTTTGGATTTGTGCTGAAAAGAGGAGTGGTAACACAGGGATATTTTTGCTGTTCCTGGACAGAGCTTAACAGAGCCAAGACCTTTTCTGCTTCTTATATTGCCCCACCAGTGTGGGGCCCCAGAATAGCCTGGGGCTGTGCAAGAATTTGAGAGGGGACACAGCCAGGACCGCTGACCCCAACTAACTCAGGGGGTGTTCCAGACCATATGGCATCACGTTCAGTATATAAAGCTGAGCAAGAAGGGAGGAGGACATTCAGAGTGGTGGGGTTTGTCTTCCCAAGTAACTGTTACACGTGATAGAGCCCTGCTTTCCTGGGGATGGCTGGACACCTGCCTGTCCATGGGAAGGGGTGAATGAAGTGCTTGTTTTTCTTTATCTACTAAACTGTCTTTATCTCAACCCATCAGTTCTTTCACATTTTACTCTTTGGATTCTCTCCCACATCCTGCACAGGGATAGTGAGCAAATGGCTGCTTGATACATTATTTCTGGCTGGAGTCAAAGCATGACATCTATACAGCCAATGCCTTACTTTCATTTATCAGGCAGGATAACACCATTTCTCAACTCTGATTCCTCTGGGACACTCACCGAGTCTGATACAGGTTTTTGCACTGAGCTGAATTATCTCTCTGCTACACATCCCCAAATCAGCTTTCAAACAAATCTTTCTCACACAGCAATAGATGACAAATATCCAGGAAGACTTACTAAAGAACCCAAAAGATTCAAGTCAAAGCGTGGCAGTGACAATGCATTTCCACTGCGCTGTGTTCAGGCTCAAACCGCAGCTGTCTGCTGAAGGGCAGGGGTTTTATCCACCGGGCTGTCAGAGGGTGGCAATGTAAGAACACAAAATCATCCCAGGGCCAATTAGCGGTGGCTGCCGCAGGCTGGGAGCAGCCGGCTTTCCCGACACTGCCACAGCCATCCCTTTGTCTGCCGCCGCCACACGCGGGTTCCTGCGACCGCCACGCAAAACCGGGCAGGGCGGGCCCGAGGAAACACCGCGCCTCATGTGGGGCTGCCCCGTCTGCAGAAACCCTTCCAGACAGGCGAACACGCTCCTCTCCGTTAGTCCAGCCGTGCCATGAGCCAGGCTGAGTTCCTTGCGGACAGGCCTGAGGAAATGGAGCAGGAGTGCCGTGCCGCTGCCGGGCCCGCGGGGCTGCGGCCCGCTGGGGATCCATCCCTCAGAGCCTGCCGTCTCTGTCAGGGGCTCCTCTATGGCTCTGAGGAGAGGTGCAGGGCTTGCAGGTACATGTCTGATAGAGCAAAACAAGGCAGAAACTGTCCAGCAGTGCTGGTGACTCCTTTTAACGCCACCCTCTCTTCCTTTGCTCACAACTAAACAACACTACCTACCTGTGCAGCCATGTACGGTCCCGGTGCTCCCGGCCTCCAGGTTCCCAGGAAGGGGCTTCCTCCTGACCCTCGCTGTTACTGGGCTTCGGTACTTTCTCACTTGTTTTCAACAAAGTGTTCCCGTGGTGTGCAGAGTGACAACTCAGGTGACAAGGACTGAAATACTCTGCTTTGTGCTAATTTGGCTGGAAGGATTAAATTACATCTTACTTTACCATGACAAGGAATACCTAGGAAAATAAGTGCTTTCTGTTGTCCATTATCATAGGTGTACAAGATATTAACAGTCTACAGGCTGGACACTCAAAACTGCCATTTCCCCCAGTAAATAATGGCTAGATTTGCCTTTCAAAGTAAAAATTATCTTTCCTTGTCCTGACTTCTGCTGGCAAGGTTTGTATCAGTAGATGCTGCTGGTGTACTGGGGTGGCTGAGGGGAAAATCCACAAGGAGCACCTGTAGGGCTGGAATATGTTTTCTGTCAGATCCCTCGTGCAGAGAGAGGATGCTCTTTCACAGACTAAAGCAAGAGAAACATTAACTTTTTTTTCTTGAGTACCTGTAATTGTGTAAAAATATTTGTTTCAGACCTGTATCATTATGACTGTTACTCTTCCTCTACTGGGGCTGAAGTTCAATGCCTAGTGAGATGAGTCATTATTCATTTTAGTATCTCTTTTGGTGGGTAAGAAAAATTTTGTTGACAAAGTGCTGTAGGATCTTCTTCTGAACAAGTTCAGTCCTTTCTGCACTTACAGAAGAGCTTGCAAGAGGAATTGGTCTAGTCCCATTTTGCTCATAGCACCTTATATTTTCTCTTTGAATAATATATGTTGGACAAAAAAAGATACAAATAAAAAGGGGATTTTCCCCAAAATATTTCAATAAATTAATATATTAAAATGTATTCCTTCCTCAGTCATTTTACTGTCGTCATTCCACGTGCTACATCTAATTTGTAGGGTGAGATCTCTTGGAACAGTGACTCATCTTTTCCTTATAAAGCACCATGCACACAGAACTGTTTTAATAAAGGAGTAATGATGGGATCTGCTCATCTCTTAGAGACTGGGGCAGAGATAACTGATTCTATGTCAGATGCCAATAAGGTTGCAATATAGTTTGTGTTGTATCTTGGATGAAGCTGGGGACTGATAATGCAAGGACTATAAAGTACAGAGGCCCAAGGATGCAGACTCAAAGCAATTGGGTCTTAAAATAGAAATCAAGGGTCAGGACCCCAAAGAAGATGCACCATCAATACAAGCAGTTTGCATTATATTCAGCTGAGATTCTCAATATGACTGGCAAGCAATTATGGCCTAAAACATGGTAGATCTCATGAGATAATGAAATAGTGCTATTCCACTGAATAAGGAGAGCACATAAAAACAGTTATCTGTCAAAGAAATTAATTTCACTTCTGAATGTGGAAATGAATTTCTTTGCTACTGAGAGATCATTCTACATGAATAGTTAACCTTGGATAAAATGTGGTAAGTTTGCAATTCTTATTTCCTGAACCTTCTGCTGATTATCTGAGGCATGAAGTTATAAATTTATTGAGAAGGGTGTGGGAAAGACACAGTCTGGTGCTTCTCAACAATAAAACAGAGTTTGAATACTAACTGTAAGCTGCTTAAACCACAGTCTCTACCTACTCTTACATATACACTACTACAGGATGGTGCTACTGGCATAGGATGTCAGTACTTAATGTTTGAAGCAATAAATACAGAGTGCTTTTAAATAATTGATATGAACAGACTCCAGACAAACTAGTTAGCTCATTTTCACTCTTGAACAATATAATCCTTAGCAGATGCTCATAATTAGGGATATAGGTATTTAAAAATACAGTAAAGTGCTTATATTCATTCTCAGATCTATCATATTAACGTAATTATCTGCTTTAGTTTAGAGCAATCCTGAAAAACTTCATCATTTCTTTAGTTAATATCAGATATTTATAGCTTAAGCAAAATAGAAAATGACAGAAGAGTGGACGAGCTGTTTATATCGACTAAAGAAATAATTATCAGATTATTCATGGCACTGTAAAGAGTAGGAACGATAAGCCCAGCCATTTTAATGTGATTAGCTAATGTTAGTTAAGCATTGCAGAGACAGAAAGAACTCCACAAAGGTTAAGCATTATTATTATCGCTGTTAATTCAAAGTGATGGAAGGCACAGTGAAACCTCTTGCCATGTGCTGTGTAAAGCTTGCAGAAACTGAAATTTAGAAGAGAGGGATTGGGATAAAGAGCATTACCAGCTGGTGAGCTCTTTCTCTTTGTTCCTTGCTGAGGTCTGAGTAGCTGGTCATTTGAAGAGGTACCTCATAGACAGTGACAGAGACACAGACTCCATCACAGTAGGAAGGACTGATGTGGGTCAAACTGTGTGCCAGCCTGACTCCCTCCAGCCCTCTGGGCTGCCAAGCGCCGTGCAAGGAGCAGCAACCCCTGACAGCTGCAGGTTACCACTCACAGCAATCCTTGGTCCTGGTAGGCCTTTGGATATAATCCATATGGGCATCACCATCCTGGAAACATTAACTTTCTTTGGCTGCAGCCTTGTATTTCTGAGCAGTTCTGCATTTATGTCATAGATTGTTGCCTTAGGCAAGATTTCTTCTATGGTTTGCATGAAGCAAAGGTGCTTCCCTGGGATGTTTGTTCCAACAATTTTTTTTTTTTTTAATGTAGAACTAGTTGAAAATAAGCATTTTTTTAATCCTAAAGGAAATTCTGGTGTTCTAAAAGCAATACTGTTCCACCTTGAAAACTGAAAAAGCCACTAACTGTTGCTATACTATGTATTAATTGTAATACTAATATTACTAATTAATCACTTCACATTATTGATATATTTTTCTGTTCAGATTTAAGAATATAATTGAAATAAATTTATTTGACATAGATGACTGTAGGAAGAATACATACTTTGATAGAAATTAATTCTGTCAAGTATTTAATCTTGTTCTTCCATGCTAAATGTCTCTCTTATGAACAGCATTGGACAGGGGTCCAGTCTTTCAGAAAAATCTAGTAAGAAATCAATGCTGATGAATGAAGACACAGTTAGGAATCAGAGATGATCTCAAAACATGAGTGTAAGTTCAGATAAAGATGCTTCTTGACAAGTTTCTATTCAGCTAGTAAACTTCTTTATTTTAATCTTTCTGGGATATATTTTCATAGAAACTGAAGGTGCCTCCAGCTGGGATGGGATGGGAAGCTACATTTGCTCCTGAGGCTTATTGCAATATCTGTGTTAAAGTGGGCATTTATAGTGTTTTGCAGATTCACTAACTAGAGAAATTGGCCATCCCAAAGTATGATGAATCTGACATACCAGGGAGGACAAGCAAAAAGATGAAGTCACAGAGGGAGGAGAAAGCAATAAAAAGAGGACTGTTGGAAATCTGATTTACCGTGTGATATTTGGAGCCTGTTCCAGCTATTGGTGAGTCGTACCACTGACTTCAGACTTTTTGTTTTACTGAGAGCTGACATTCAGAATAACAGTATTATTAAAAGATCTCTGAGAGAAAATCTGAAGTGATTCAGAGGATGATTCACTTGTATTGATAGCAAAACACTAGCAGTAGCTAAACATGACAGATACAGTGAGTACAGAGACAACCAAGCCAAGTCTAAATTGGAGTTTTGAGCATGCATTTGTGATTTAGTCATCTAAATAACAGAATAACAAGCTATGAGCTGTAAGAAACCAGTCTTAAATAAAGGGCATTGCATTATCTCCACTGTGCATATTCCCAAAGGTACAAAATGTTTGTCCTCTTCAAATTAACTGTTGTCAGCTTTGGGGTGTGATTCAGACTAATATTTAAAAGATTATCTCTGTCATTATTTTCTACCTAATTTGCATTATGAAAACTGAATTTAACTCAAGTTTCCTCTGTGTTAGAGAATTTGGCTTGCATACTTCTGCTGATTCATCACCTGTGATAACAAAATTGAGCTGCAAGAGCACCACAGGTCACAGAGTCTGTACCAGCACTGCATGTCCTCAGGATTTGCACTTTTGCTGGTAAAAGACCATGTAGGTCTTTTGTCACCTTTTGATGCAGTGCACTATGGGATGTGAAGTAATGTATCACAAGAAAAGCAGGTCACACCACAGGAACAGTTGGTAAAGTTTTCAGTTTTTCTATGTGGCACAAATGAGGACTTTAGAACATAAAACACGGGGGAAATTGTGAGAAATGGACAATCTCCTTCCCAGTGTGTCATTCTGACACAATTCTGTTCTCTTATGTTTGTCACATCTGTGGGTCCAAGTGTCCCCAGCCTCTTGTAGTACCTGTGTAAATGGACGTGCCACTAGCTTGGATTTCAAAGAGCTGCCCAGTAAAAGAGTGTTCATCCTGGTGGTGAACTATGCCAGCAATTTTTAGTTATGTCCTGGCTTGCTGAAATAATGAAACTTATGGAGGAGGAATTGCCTGGCAAGGAAGAGAAAGGGTGCTGCAACAAAAATCTGAGACTTGAAGTCATTTGTGAAGCTGTTCATTTACCACCTGAACTTTATTAAAATATTTGGCTCATCTGAAGAAATTTCCATCTAAAGCAAACAACAGAAGCTGCAAAATCTTCCCATATGAAAGGCAACTTTTCCAAGTACACACATAAAAAGGTAAGAGGAGCACTCCCAGTGAGCCACCAGGAAAATTTCCATCAGATTCTATGACTTTGGACAGTGGTTGAAAGGGCGGTTGTGGTGGGGGAAAGCAGGAGAACAGCAGGGTCCTAAGTGACAGTGGATAGTGGGAGGTGGAAGATTTGTCCACGAGCTTTGGAAGCTCAACATTGGACCACAAGCAGAGTTTACTGTGATGTTGGATAATGGTGGAGTGCATTTCCAGTAAAGTATTATTCCTGAAGCTGATCACAGGAACCCTGGTGTGTTAGGATGCCTGAGTTAAGTTTCTTGCATGTTTAGATAGACATGACCATTTTGGTAACTCTCCTGGAAGCCATTTATTTCTTAATAATGAATTATATAAAATTGTTCAGGAATACTATGAATCTTGAAAGTCTAGACAAATAAAACAATTACATGGAATGAAAGAGGCCAAACTGGGTTACTAAAACACAGTATCCAAACTCTTGTTAAGATATAGACAGGCTGTTCATTGATCATATGTTGCCTTTTCTTTACAGGAGGATCCATCTATCCCCCTATCTTCTGCTGAAAGCTTTACAAGGCCACCCTCACAGGGAACAAGAGAGACAATCAATGGGAGCATTTATTTCTGATTTAAATTGTATTTTTATTACTAAGTTGCTATTGAAAAATGAGGTGAATACCAGTCTGCTTATAAGAAGAACTTGCTAATGAACATCTGGCATGTTAAACAAGCCTGCTTCTTCATTACAATATAGAGGGGAGCTTGGAGAGGCACTCAGGACCCTCAAAAGAAAAGACTACATGTATACCAATAAAATGATAAATTCTGGTGTTCTTAGACTCTGCAGCCAGAATAAACAGAATATATAGCAATATATAACTATAATATTATAATATATAATTATAATAATTATAATATATAATTATTCTTAAAATAAACATCTCCATCCAAAACACCTGCTAGAAAGGCCACCCCCATGCCAGGAGAGCCTGCTGTTTGGTAGAGGTGCCATCCCAGGGACCATAGTGGTAGTATAGCAAGATGCAGAGGAGCAAATTCCTGTGTTTGGAGCTTCTCTTTAAACTCTTTACTCTGCTGGAGAGATACTATCAAAGCGTATAAAAGCCTCTGAAGGTTGCTTCCACTGCTATTTCCTTGGCATAGGTACGGCAGGATGATTTTGGGTCCAAACACTTGTCCTTTGTTGTTCTGTAAGAGTGGGTCAAGTTGCCCTCCCCACAGGAAGTTTTTTCCTGAATCTTTTTCTCTTCTATGGTCTTTCTTTGTCGTACTGTGCTCTCAGTAAAAAGAACACCTCTGATATAAAAGACAGCTTCTCTGTTCTTTGGGGATTTTCCTATTGTGTGTGTGTACCTCCCCAGAGAAAAAATAGGTTTTCCATTGGGCATTCTCTTTAGTTCAAGCACTGTTCATCCACTGCTAATGACAATTTTGTTTTTGCTGTAACATTTTCCAAAAGGGTGGGGAGAAGTGTTGGAAAATCTTCTTATGGCTAGCTGTGTATTGAAGTGTTGAAAGACACAGCAATTTCATAACAAGGATTGGGATTATTTACACTACATAACAAATTCCCCCAAAACACAAGACTACACTCATACGTCCTAACCCTGGCTTAAAGAGCAGCTCTTCACTCTCTGTTCACCAAAATATTCTTTTATTGTTTAATTTGAAAATTAGCTATCTTGTCGTAAATAAATATGTTCAAGTGGCACTTCGCTGGGAAATATTGAGCCAGTACATGTTGGGTTTGCCATGTTTTGGTAGCAGGGGGGCTACAGAAGCAGCTTCTGTTAGAAGATTCCACAAACTTCCCATTTGTCCAATGGGGCCAATGTTAGCCAGAAACAAGACAAACTCGCTACTGGCCAAAGCTGAGTTCTTCTACTGGAGAGGAAGAGGTGGAGAAATTGGGAATGAATTTAAGCTCAGGAAGAATGGAAACACAGAGGAAGATGTTTTAAGGTTTATTTTTCATTCTCATTCTATTGCTCTGATTTGATAATAAATTAAGCTGATTTCCCCAAGTCGGGTTTGTTTTGCCCATGACAGTAACTGGTGTGAGATCTCTCCCTGTCCTCATTTTGACTCATGAGCCTTTCATTATATTTTCTCTCCTCTGTCCAGCTGAGGAAGGGAGTGACACAGTGGTGTTGGTGGACACCTGACATCTAGTCAGGGTCGCAAAGAATACAGGCAGAATTGCTTCTACCAGCTAACAGACAGCTTCCAGAAACATGAAAGATGTTCTTTGATATGAAACAAGAAATTTTATATAAAGAAATTGGTATGAAATTGATATGAAATCAAGAAATTGATTTCCCACAAATGAAGATCTTGATGCTGATACGTAACTCTGATGGGCAATCAGATAAATAAGCATTTTTATTTAGTACAGACATGATGTTACAGCATCAAGTCTTAATGAACATGCATGTGTAGTTTTGCAAGAAAATGTGAGGAAAAATCTCAAATGTCACACTAAACTAATATAAATCAAAATTATATCATTAAATCATATTCTATGAAAAAAATGTGAGTGGCCCAGGTTAGGAATATGAGCAAAAATGCAGAATTAGTGTTCTTGGGATTTCTTCCCCACCAATATTGAATGAATTCCATACTGCTCTTCAGCTCTCTTTACATTTCCTTTCTGTGAAGAGTGCCTTTGCAGCAGCTGGGTGCAACTCTAATCCTCTGAAGTTCTCTGAGCTGGAACCACTGCTGTGCAGCATTACACATCCAGTGAGCTGCCAGTGTGGGGTCTGCAGACTCTGAAGAAAAGCATGTCTGGGACTCCTTGTGCTGCTTACACACATTATTTGTTTGACTAACCCATAATGTTGAATAATTTTTCTTTAAACACAGCAGTTTGGTCTAGGCCCTGTGGGATTTTTTCCTCCTTGAATGATTTATTATTGAAATCAGGGGTTTACATTCAGTTTAAAATCATGCAGTGGAATAGGTCACAATCTTTTTTCCACATAGGACTCTTGCAGACTTTCTTCTATAAGGAAAATAGTCTTACTGATCATTTCCAGTTGGAAAGTGGATAATTGTTTTACTTCCAGCCCAGTCTCCATTTTTTCTGTGCAAAATATGATACAGGGTAAATAACGAAGGGTAGTAAGCTTTTGCCTATCTCTGGCAGAACAGTCAATGATTAATGCAAAATAATTTTAAATTATGCTGAGTGTCATGCAACAGTAGACTCAGTACCTCACAATTTTTGGTTGTTTATAAAAAATAAAAACAACCCAGTTAAGAAAATTCTCATAAGGTCCAACTCTTAGCATACAGATTTATGCTCTCTAGAGCAAGAATATGTTTCAATTCTAAATTTAGTTGATTTTCACAGAGGACATCATGATGTATGTTTTCAGCCTAGAAAGCTGAGGGACAGGTAAAATAATTATACATTACACAAAGATTTTATAGGATTGAAGATTCAATATATAGAAGGCAAGAAATCTGAAAACCCTTACTGGTCAGGTAATGGACTACAATGCTCAACATCTACAATTCTTCATTTTTAATAAATTTTATATATGTTTGTGCATTTCTGTATTTCTTAATTCTAAAATATCTCTCAAGGGATTTGTATTAAAAACCTTTCAAAAGTGATAATAATAACACCAATATTAAGGTTGAGGCAACACAGGAAAGATATTGCAAAGGTGACAGTTATTAAGATGTTTCACAGATTCATATCATCTTCAGATAATTTTCTCCAGCACTTGAGAGAAGTAAAACAGAAGCCCAAATGCAGTGACAAATAACAAACAGTAAGATGGTCTATTTGTACTTGCAGATCTGTTCTGCAATAGATCATTTTCAGGTTAAACTTTGCTCCAATAAAATGGGAAATAAGAAAAATAAATAAGATTCAACTTTCTGTGCAAAGTTACAGCATTAAGGCACTGGCCTGCATGGGTTTACAGCTTCCCTTGAGAGCCTGCATAATCTGCCTCCTGTGACTTCTTCTCATACTCAGGCTTCCAGGAGGAAATATTCCTCCCCTCCTCATGTACTCTGGCCTGCAGCTGAGGGTCCCTGCAGTTGTGTCAAACAGCCACCCATGGGTAGCAGCTTGTGCAAGACACTCATTTTTTGATGGATGCAAATAGTTTTTAAAAGTTCACTGTTTCCTTGTGGGGAGTGAAATATCCCGGAGAGCAGATCATACACTGTTATAAAGCTTTTAAGGAAAACAGAGGAAGTCTTGAAAGGCTCTAGTGGCAAAAATTCAAAGAATTTTACTGGAATTCAAGTAGCAAAACCTCTGTGCTTTGCTTTGAAATTGCACTGGGAGCACAGATAAATTCTCATCTAAAACAGACGTGAATCTATGTTAAATATGACTACACTTATTTTTTTTTAATCTATTATTTCTCTCATTGACATGATGGCAACTTAAGCAAGGCGTTTTCATAGGCTGTGTATCAGTTGGCTCAGTAAATACAATTTGCATTGAGGTGCTAAGATGGACTCACACTCCACAGTCAGCACCAGGGTTAGGAAGGTTACTCTTGTGTGCCCATTGCCTGTGGGAAAACCTGACTGCCAAGGAATTCTTCTGGGAGAATCAATTACTGTGCTCAGAAAAAAGATCAAGACTTGGAAGAGCTCTGAAAGCTGCTGAAAAAAATATGGGTTTATAATCAGTTGTCTCTTAAACTGTGGGTGGCAGCAGTGTCCAGGCAGAGGGAATTTGGAAGCCTCCCCCAGGGCTTTGACCTCCACTGAGTGTTTCAGGAAGAGGCAGCATTAATTGCTGCCCCAAGACTGTGAGGCTGAGCTCACAATAGGCAAACACATTACTTTGTAAATTAAGGATTAAGTCAGAAAACCTTGCTAATAACCTACTTCAGAAACTCCATAATCACCACGGTGTGATGGTGAGTAATTTGCAGTGTTTGTAAGCATGGGTTCAGTGGCCCTAATTGACTCAGTTTCCTACTCTGGATAGCTGTGCTGATACTTGGAATCATTCTGTAAGATGATCTTTAAGTATTACTCCATGTGTCATGGCACATGTGGCATTCCTGACTTCCACTTCTAGCTTTCCTCATTTGGACGATTTATGGGCTTGTGCAAATCAGTCTCAAATGTAAGTGGGTGCCTGTCCTTTGCTGATTCATACTCCCTCCATTGTAAGCAAAGTTATGTCCTCGGACAGTCTCCATTATTCACAGGCTTTGCCTGCCTTGAATTTGAATATGAAGGGAAGAGTGTGGTTTTGCAGGGATTTCCAGCTCCAGCCAATACTTTTATATTTTGTCTGCCTGTAAAGCAAGCTGAATATTTTATGAATAAGCAGATGTACAAAGCGCAGCTTCCAGGGCAGAATCAGCATTCCTGCTTGTCCTCCTGGTAAATAATTGCAGAACAACTGGGGAACCTTGAAATGAGCTGAAAGTGAAGATGTCCCTGATTCACCCACTCAACACAACATATGCAAAAGCACTTGAAGGTCACCTTTAAAGATTCGAGTTCTGTTTAACTGTGCTTTCACACGCTGGTTTCTAATAATGATTAAAACACATTGACAATGACATTTTTGCAAGGGCACTGTGAAAGGACAAGGCAGTATATGAAACAAGTATTTTATAGTGAACACCAAATTCCTGCAATTGTAATGAACGCTGCATGCAATGAACGATCCACAGAGTACTTTATGCTTCCTAGATATAAAATGTAAATAGATCTTTTAAAAGTGCTTGAGGTTTTCAAATTCATTGAGGGGATTTCCCTCATTAGCTTTGGAAATCTCAACCACCGTGTTTGAATCATGTAGTTTTATCCAAAGTCATTCTTCATAACATTTCTCCCCAGACTCAGTGGAGCTGGCTCCTCAGAGGAGAATAAGATGGTTTAGTCATGGTTTTTCATTGAATCAACTCCTCTCCTGTACTGGAACTTTGACCTTTTACTTCTAAGAGTTGCTGAAATCACCAGACCTCACAGTGTTCTCAGAAGAGCACAAGAATGAATAATAGTGTAGAATCAGCTTAATGAACTTGAGTAACAGGAATAGTTTGCAAAAGCACTGTTACCTAAAAATGAGAAATGTAATGTCAACTGCAAACTAGGTTGTGAAAGTTTCTTTCTTCCTCTGCTGAAAGCAATTAAAGTGAACAGAACAGGGAACAGGAACAGTCTAAACTGGACTTACTGCTCCTCATGTATGGAGGCTTGGGAGTTTTCAGAAATGTATATATGACTCATACTCTTGTCACAAAGAGTTCAATGTAAAATGCCCACTGACAGCAGTGGGAACAGTGTGAAACTCTACACTACAATTTATTGATATGATCTCCCTGCAAAGAACAGAACAAAGACCCAGATCCCACGCTAGACAATTCACAGCCTTAACACAGCAAATGAAGGGTGAGAGTTGCAAAGGAGAATGATGAGGCAGTGCAAAAACTGTAGTAGTAAAATATTTGTGTCCCACTTGTGCTGTTTTCACACATTGTGAGGTTTCCAAGTGTGATGATTTTCATTTCATTTCACTTATTTACCCTGGATGGGTACAGTTTTACATCATTATTTTGAGGAAAAAATCTAGTTTCTACATAGTGAAATAATTTGAGTTAATATTTGATTAATGAGGAATTCAGCCATGAATGAACAGTGCATCTCAAATCCCAAATCCCTACTCTAACCTTAATCTATGGAAGAGTGAATTTCAAACCATTGTACCTACACTTTATAATTTATCCAGAAGTCCTTGCTAAAGTCTTGCAAAACAGAATTTAATCACATAATAACTATTCAGAGAGAAGTAATACAAAGGAAGGAAAATAAAATACTTAAAGCTGTCAAAGAGCACAAAAAAGTTTTAGATACCTTCCTATTGATATTGAACACTAGAATTTTAAAGGAGACACTGGGAAGTATCTATCAGGCACATTATGTGAAGGTATGGGGTGAATAAATGTCTTCCTACTTAAGAGTCAGTCAGTGAGCCCAAAACACCTCTTCAAAGGAAATGGTGTAATTCAGCACTTCCTATCCTATCCTATCCTATCCTATCCTATCCTATCCTATCCTATCCTATCCTATCCTATCCTATCCTATCCTGTCCTGTCCTGTCCTGTCCTGTCCTGTCCTGTCCTGTCCTGTCCTGTCCTGCCATATGCCACTTTAAGGGAGGCTCTGTGCAGCTCTTGACAGCTCTTTACAGAAGTGTATGTGAACATCTGTTTCAGCTCATTTACAAGTGATTTAGTTTGGCTCTTCAGCTGTTCTTTTTAGGGGTCAAATGTTTAATTGTGCTCAGAGAGTTAGCTTCATTCATTTCCATGGATGTAAGGTGCCTTGCATTGACTGAGAACTGGGCCTGGCCATAGGGTTCCAAACCAGCTCTCAACTGTCCCAGCTACAAACCACAGCAGGTTTAGACTTATCATGGAGGGACAACTAAAATCTTGACAAGGGGCACCCTCCAGTAAACAGAGTCTGATGGTTATGGTACTACTTTGTTTCTACTTTCTTATTCTGAAAACAGGACAGTTGTTTTTACCTACATCCAGGAAAATCTGATAAATAACAAGTTAAGCTGGAATTTTCTGTCAGTTATGAAGACACATGGATTAGTCTTAACTCAAAACCTGAAAATGTGTGATGGAAACATGATGTTAATTTTTTGCCTGTTTTAGAGATTTGAAATATCTATGGTGATAGAAGGTCAGAGAATAAAAGGCTGTTAATTGATAGTTTTATCAATAAATAGAATGGCTAACAATAACCTGTGAGCCAGATGCAAGCTAACCAGGAGAGAAATTTTGAAAAATGTGTTTGCGCCTTTTTGACTTATTTCTGAAATGGCAAATGAAGAAAGTAATTTCTCACTATATTTCTCTCCCTCTATCTTTTTTTTTTCCTTATTACACTCTTCTTGTGGATAATTCAGCCTAAACAAACCTGCAGTTGTCTTTTTTCATATGCCTAAATAAAAAGTGTAATGTCTAAATATCTGTATGTATTATTGGGTGCCTTTGGTCTGTGAAGAGTTACATGTGTGGGAGTGCAGTGTTTAAAGGGCTTGCCAACATCTCATCATTCCCAATTAGTCAGAAAAATTGGCATAACTATGGCTCAATTAAATTTATGAACCAAAGTAACTTCCTCATGCCTTTACTTCTGCTCTTTATGGAAACAAAGTGCTGGTTTAAGGATAGCTTGTAAAATATTTGTAAAAAGTAGCCTTTTTTATTTTCTATTTTCTGTTTGTTTCATCACCTTCAGTCTAAGCTCTAATCATAAACATTAAGAGATGTGGTAGAAGAAATGCCCAGAAGTCTGCACTCTTGCTAGAGTCACCCGATACTGGTGGTGGGGACATGCCCTCCTCATGGAGCAAATGATGCCTGACTCAGTGTGCCCAAGAATGACAACAAAAATATTTAGATCTCATACAAAATGTTTGGGGAGGTGGGGAAGAATACTTTCCTGACCACAGATTTGGCAGTCAGATCACTTTGTATATGTGAGTAAAGAATTGATGTATTTACAAGCAAGTCATTTATACCCCAAGGTATTGTTTGTGTCCTGGTAATTTTCCATTACCATTTTCCCCTTTTTAATTAATTTTAGCGATTCAGTCCATTTGCTTCCATTGGCACAGAATATGAAGCCTAGTTTTTAAGGACTTTATATCCTTAAGCACTCAGGCAGTAGTATTTGCACATGGGACTTGAGTCTCTTTAAGCATAGACATTTCAAAAGGAGACTTTGTAACAAACTCAGATAATTATTGATGAAGAAAATCTAAAAAAACAAAAACAGAACCAAGAATCTAAAGGGAAACTCACTCCTTTCTAAGATTTTAGGAGAGATACAACAACCTCCCCTGCTCAAGATCCCTGTCCCTCACTTCTGGCTGTATTGCAGTTACTTATCAGAGCAGATGCTTGATTTTATGATGGCTAATGATGGCTGGAGGAGCCCCATCCTCTTCTGTATATTCTTAGTGCTGGTGGAGTCAATGTGCCTAATTAGAATGACTGATGAGCTGTCCTGACTGAGCAGTGAGTTAACTTATTTACTCATTTCTCTCTCATGCGACACAGAAATTATTAAACATTCAAATGCCAGTCTGTGGAAAATAGTGCCTAATATTCAGAAAGGACAGCATCTGATCCAAAGATAAAACTGATCTTTGAATGGAACAAATTCTGCTCCTTGGTACACTGGTGTAAACCCGGAATAACTACATTAACAGCAGTGTAAACCAGAAAGGACTTTGGATCAATGTACCAGTACTTTGCTGATACTGTTTACATTGCCAGGAGTGACCATGTTTTACTGTTCTTTGTTTGTTTGTCATACAATAAAACTCTTTTTGCTTCCTAACTCTTTGTGTTTTCCAATGTAGGTAAGGGAATGAAAGGCCTATATTTATTCAGATGGATTTTTAGAAAAAAAAATTGTGAGGAAAAAGCCGTCATGGAGAACACAAACCAAGACTTGGTGTATTTCTCCTCAGTGACTTAAGGTATCCTTTCTGTAAGAAAGTGGGAATATTTACTTCTATCTAATAATTTATGGGTAATTGCACATTAAAATGATGTTTACAGTAATAAAACATAGAGTTCTGGCTTTTTGTCACTATGTAGCTTTCATTTCTTTCATGTATTGTTTTTAAAGGGACTCGCTGTGTTCTCAGGAAAGTATGTGTTAAGCTTTTTAGCTTCCAAAAGCCAGACAATTAAAAGTACCATCCATATAAGAAAAAATTCTTCCACCCTCATCTGAACAGACTTAAATTATGCTGCTGATGGTATTTACAAAATATCTGTGGCAAGTACAGTGTGTCTGTGCTAAAGTCAATGAAGCATACAATGAACAGGACATAGTCACATGAGGCTTGAATTCATTCCAGTTTGTACTCTGGCATTTTTTTTTTTTTAACTCAGATGATTGCAGTGACCAACATGTGATTTGGAGCAAGGATCACTGGGGTCAGGCCTGCAGAAGCAAGTGGCAGAATGCCTGAAAGCAGTTCAGACCAGGAGAGTTTGTGTGTGGTAGCTCAGAGGGCATCATGTGAAGATAGGCACAATTTTTGAGAGAATGCCAGCGCACAGTGGGTCTGTTTCATGCTGACACACTCACAAGGTGTCCTGCTGAGTGGCAAGCACCCCAAGATAAGACCTGAAATCTGGTTACCCTTTTCCACTGAAGGAGGGTAACTGCTCCCTTCTCTCAGCTGTTGCAAGGACATTGTCCTGGGTGTGGGTCTGTCCTGTGCACCTCTCAGGGCAGGGCCCAGTTTCACAATGACCAGTCAATTTGCACAGAATTTCCTCATACTGCTTAAATACATGTGTACATGTGTTTACAAATGCATTATACTAATGCCCATAACTATTTAAATAAATGTCATAGCTTAAAATAGAGTCACAATGCTGTCACAATTCTGGAAAGAGGGGTCTTTAGGAGCTCTGCTGTTAGACTGTGTGCATGTATTAGACCACAGCTGACTTTAAGCCCTGTTCCATCTATATGTTAGTTGCTCTGCTTGAATTCTGTGCACCACTGTTAGTCCACTGGTCTGTCATTTCATGTGTTGCACAGACCACTGCAGCCTTGACACAGCTTTCTAGGGGAGAGTGCTGAAGTGTTTATCAGAGAGAAGTCACTGATCATGTGTCCAGACACACAGAAACTGCAGAAACATTAATACAGTAATCTAGGAACAGCATTGCTGTTTGGATGCACCCAGCTGAATTGGCAATAGAGATGTCTTAAATTACTTCTGTCTTTCTGACTCATCTTGTCCAAACTATTCTGGGTGCTTCCTGAAAATAAAATTTCAAAGACATTGAAACTATTTCTCTAACAAGAGTGGCTTTTTTTTCTTTTCCTTTTTTTTCAGAGGCAAAAATCTGCTGTCCCATCAAATGTCACCAGTGAAGGATCCTCACCCACATATATGGTAGAAAGGGCACTCAAGTCTAACATTTAGTATAATTATTTAATAGCTCCCCCACATTAGTCAGACCTTGGATATAGGAAGATTGTTAGTATTTAAAATTAAAAGTTGCAGCATCCTTGTCATTAAGTTGTCCTGAAGAAAGACACACTGGAGGTACGGAACATATAAACAAACATAATTTAAGTTGGAGTATTTAGGGAAGTAGAACTAAAGCACAGGTGTACTGACGCCTTCTCCTTCCTGTCAAATACTTGTAGAAAAGAAATCATGAGCAAAGGCCATGGTAATATGAAGGTAAAGACAGATCTTTGAGCCCCACAAAATCATTGAGTGCAGTAACACTGCATGTCAGGTGGCCAGCAGGCAGATTGCCTGTGAGATGGGCTGCCTGCTCTTGCTCTGAGGCATGGGAGAGAACAGAGCCATGACATCAATAAATGATAGTATAAGCAGTTAACATTGCCTCTTATTGCTTATATGGGACTAAATTTATAAAAGCCTAAAATCATTTGGCAAGTAGTTACAGTGAATGGCAGCCTGCCTCTGTGTAAGGCTGACAGGCATGTCTGACAGTGCACTCCACAGAATCACAGAATCAGAGTCACAGAATGCGTAAGGTTGGAAGGAACCACCTTAGTGGGTCATCTTGTCCAACCTCCCTACTCAGGCAGGGTCATCCCAAAGCACATGACACAGGATTGTGTCCAGGCTGTTCTTGAATATCTCCAGTGAGATAGACTTCACAGCCTCTATGGGCAATCTGTTCCAGTGTGCAGTCACTCAAACAGTAAGGAAGTCCTTCCTCATTCAGATGGAGAATAACTTATTTAAGTAATATTAAAAACTTACTTAAGTAACTTATTGCTTATAATGACCCTTACGTGCCCTGCTACTCCACTTAGGTAACTCATGAACTGGGATGATCTTGTGACTAAGAGCTAAGTACTCTCATTTAGGGGATAGGTCATTTTTGGAAATCTGGCAGCAGTCTCTAATATTGTGCTGCAACTTTTCTCCCAGCATTCACTTTCAACTCATGCAATGAGAGATGAACTCTGTGAGGTGCATTCAGATTCCATGGAAATACTAAGGGCTTAGATTCCTCTACTTAAAATAAAAGTTAGAAAAGGAATATTTTGTTTTAATAGAAATTCACTGTCACATATTTCTGTTGTTATCTAGCTAAGTGCAATATTCTTGATGAAAAAATGAGATCAATTCTAAGCTTTCATTGAATCTTGAGGCATATAAGGCTTGGAACAGAATAAAATAGAAAATAGAAAAAAATATGATATACACGATCAGCAGTGTGGCATAGCAACTCTGATGCTGTTGCTGGACACCACATTTGGCAGAAGGGTAGAAATTAATTGACAATATACTACAATAACTGTGTTTGTATTGCATTCACAGGGTTATGTTCACTCTAGTGTCTAATTTACTAAGAAGAGGGCTTTTTTAATGAAGAATGTAGTGTAACTCATTAGCCATAGTTATTTTGCCAAACATTTCCACCACTTCATGGTCTTGAAAAAGTAAAATGGTGCAGAAACAGGACAACATGACTTTGAATAAAGTGGTGGATACTTGCCGGTGATAAAAATCTTTTTGTCACCGAGCGGAAAAAAATGTTTTCTAGACTTTATTAATCAGGAAGTTTTAATTGATAGGAGTTGTTCTTGCAGCAGTTTATTCAATAACTGAAGGTAGGTGACAGCTAAAATCCACCGGCTTGAGTTAGTACGTTTTTGTAATATTTGTAGCATTTGGCATGTAGAAGGAAAATTTAATTTTAAGGTAACTGAGAGTCATGCTCACTTTCACTTGTTGGTTATATTTATGTGTACATTTATCCTAGTTTAGGAGTTAGAGAACTCCCTATGGAAACCCCATGTTCACTGCATTGTACACATATTTGCCTGGCTTATACTGACAACTGCTGCTTCAAAAGGCTTGTTTAAAAGGGGTGAAGAAAATAAAGTTGTTCCTGAATTTGTTTTTTATTAATTCTGGCATAGCTATTCACGCTGTCCAGTTAACATTTCATACTGCTGTCTTCAACTAGGCTTCAATACTACCATTATGGATAATGATAGCTAGCCCATCACAGGGCATCATTCTCATTTTGAGCAGTCCATGAGTCTGCAAAGTCTTTTAACAGAATGCTACACACACAAAAAAAAAAAAAAAAAAAAAAAAAAAAAAAAAAAAAAAATCTGTTCATGGTAAACAAGTACATACAGCTGATTTAACCAGAACTTTTTTCAGGATATTAGCAGATACCACTGGAGACCCACAAGTCTAGAGATGTTAGTGCCAGGGTGCTCCAAGGTAAGTGGAAATAATTTTGTTCCAAACCCAGTGTTTACAGTTATGGTGCCCTTAATTTGTCAGATGTCTAGCCAGCTGTGAATCAAGTCATTATATTTGCAACAAAAGTGTATAGGAATTGCATTTTAGCAATTTGAAATTAAGATTTCACTACTGTTTCATTTGACATCTTAGTTGTGATTAAATGCAAGACTTACAAAGCTGAGGGCTACATTTAAACTGTACACCTGGACTCCCTTTAATAGCAGTAGGTTTGCAGTTTCAGAGTCCTATTAAACTAATCCCAAATTAACACACACCAAATCAATCATGATGTAGAAATGCCACTTACGGTTAATTTGGTACAAACACCTCAGACATTGCTATTACAGAGAAAATATGTTTTAAAAACCACACCAAAAAAAAAAAAAAAAAAGAGTGTATTACCATGGTTTTAAATTGCAATTTCCCTCTGAGGCAATAACATTTACAAGGTGAAGTCTTAGAGAGCAGAAAATCACAGTTAAGATCTGGACATTGACAAAAACCTTTTTTTCATTATAGATAAAAAAAAAAACCAAACCAAAAAACAAACTGTACAGGAACTTGTATATATTTTCCTCCATGATACCCACCAGTATACCCACTCCTAACAGAAGGTGTTACCCCTTCCCAAAAACCTGGAGTAATCACAACTGCAGTCAAACTAAGTTATTTCTCCATTTTCCAAGACATGAACATCCCAGATGATGTGCTGGATACTCAGGGCAGAAGTTGCCGTATTTGCAAATTTACAAACTTACAATAAGTAAAATCTTGCAATCACAGGTCATCCTGATTTTTTTTCCTGAATAAAAGTAATGCAGAATTACAGAAAAAATGCTGCAGTTTTCTGAAGATCAGGGAGAATTGCTAAACTGCATGAATCATTGCTTTTGCTGTGCAAACTGATCAACAGCTAAATTCTGATCAAAATGCCTAAATGCCAGTTCTGATGTGTATTATCCTGAGGGCAAAGCTGGGCTGGACAAAGTTTTCCTCCAGGAAGAGAGTTGTCTCATTTGGTTGATTTCAATTAACAACTTCCTTGAAATACTGTTGACCTTTCTGGCATAGTAGACTTTCAAGTAAAATGCAGGATGCCAGTCTAATCCACTTAGCTCCAGAACAGTTTAACCAATACCCGTAGGGCACACATCCTGTGACTTGATTTAATCTTATGATTAGGGGAGTGTCACTTGATGTCTTAGGTGTTGAAGACTTAAGAGGCCCTTGACCTTTTCTAGAACTGTGAGATATCCTTGTTTTCAGGAAAAAAAAAGTTATGATGAAAAGTGATGAAAAGTGATTATTTTTGTATTTTTTTAATTTTATGAACGCAAAGCAGATGAGAACTAGCAATGATAACACTCACAGAAGAAAAATGCTATATTTTAAAATTGAGGATTTTAAGAAATCTCTATTCAAAATTAACTTGATTGTGTTCCAGAAGCATGCAGACACTAATTGGTGCAGCATTTCATTCAAGCAGCCATAGTTGCATAGTGAACTGAACATTTCCACAACTAGGATAGAGAATTGTTGCTACTTGTCATAATTTCTGCTATTCAAAGCAGCTAACTGATCTCCAGGAGTAATGTTTTCTCTGAGGTTATTTCAAATTATGATATTTATACAGAATGTTATTAGCTTTTATTTCATTCAGGCAATGTAACTGGTGAATTTATTGCAAATTTCTAAGTCTTTTGTTTGAGATATCTGGTAACATAAAAATAATATGACTTTTGTAAGGATTAAGCTCTCACAATCTATGTGATTCTGAGGAATGTTGTATAAGCATAAACCTGCAAATTTCTGTGTAGAAGTGCCTCCACATGAATGAAATGTTTCAGCTATTGTTCAGAGATTGATCCTAAATTTGGAAACTCTTCAAACCATTGAGTTCCCTCAACATAACATTTCTCTGCCTTCTGGAAATTTTAGACCTATTGGGAAAACAAACAAACAAACAAACAAACAACATTGAAAATGCCTTCTTCTTGTGTGTTGTGGTTTCTTATTCTAAAATTCAAAGTAGGTACCTGAATAAGCACTGTAATATGGACTGTTCCTGAAGTCAGTGAGCTTGTCTTGGGAAATGTAGGTTTTCTCTACGGCTGGCTTCTGAGTGTCAAAAGCAGAGATTGAGGATTATGGTTCTTTCCCTCACGACTTTGTAAAGATGAGGAGAGTTTTTGTCTGTATCTTTAGCCTGAACAAGTCTCAATACTTGTTCTGGGTGGTGCATATTTAGCTTAAGAAATTCCGTTTATGGGATTGCAACACTAATGAATGTATTGACCATTTTCAGTTAATTTCAAGAGTCAGGTAATGTCTCAAAGACCGTAATTGCTATTAGAGACTTGAGCAATGTATGACCCATGGCAAGGGCACAGACAGAACTAAGCTGGAGAAACCCATCCAGAAAGGTCGAGTTACACAAGTCTGGTATGGCAAAGCAAGAAATAAAGTCTGAATTACCTGTTTCACTTTAACAGAGACTTTTAATTACAAAGCTGACATACGCAAATGTCTTAGATGTAGAAATTTAAATTTTGATGAAATAATTTCAAATTTATTTTAAGGGTCAAGATTTTGGTTTTTTCCTCCCATTTATTTACAGATGCTATTTCACTGCTGATAAAGACACACAATGATCTATCTTTGCTAAGTAATCTTGTATAAAAGTAAGCCTTCTTGAGAAAAGCTTCCAGTAAGACTCTCTGTACTGCTGCTTTTTCATTTTAAATGTAATCAGGTACCTAAGAAATCTTAGCCTGTTTCCAGGCTTCATTATAACACTAACTCTGCTTGTAATAGGCCTTGTAATGATTTACTCATTCACTCACTCACTCACTCACTCACTCACTCACTCATTCATTCATTCAACCATTCATCCACTGAGACGACAGCAGTCATGTGGCTCAGACCACACTTGTTCTAGCAGCAACGTCTAATCTAGCTCATTAAAGGAAGTTATTCAGCTTTCTTGGGCACCTTTTGTGAAGTCTTTCATTTCTACATTATTTTATGATTTATATCTGCAATCTGGACTCTCACTGATGTTAAGAGGCACTCAGCATTCTGAAAAAGATTAAATTCTAGACTATTATTTTATATATGTTCAAAAGGTTCAGTCCTATTTCTCCCAAAGGCCAGTTTCAAATTTTACATGGTTTGACCTAGGAAATAATGATCTTTCCTGAATACATAATAAGGTTTTCTTACATTTGATAGGGCAAGGTATAGATGTACCCCGCACTGATGTTACTTTGTCTGCTGATACAAGTGTCATACTTGAGCTTTGATGCTGATTTTGACATTGCCTAGCTATGTCTGGTTAGCACTGTGTAGAGACTTGACATGAGTGAATCTCAGAAAAAAAATGCATCAGCATAGTTTTATGGCCAGCAGAGCTTTGGTGCTGCTACAGCCACATGGCTTCCAACTGGAGACCCAACTTGAGTGGCATTACCTGGAGTATCTTCTCATGTTGCAGCATAGTGCAATGCAAATATAACCCTCTCACTTCTGACAGATCTTTACTTAGGCTTAGCACAAACACTTTACCTAAATCATCTTAACAATAACAAAATTATTAAAAATGTCTTATTCAGCAAGTAGACATTAGGATACAACTACATGCCAGAATGTAGCTCACTCATGCAATCCCTTGGCAAGTGTGAATGGTGCTCTGTATTTCATTAAGCAATCGCCGTAATTTCATAAGGTCTTTGCCCCACTCATTTGCTGACAAATAGAAACATGGGGCATTTGGGGGAACAGAGAGTGGTCTTTGTAATCAGACTCTTCAGAGAATTCTGCTCTTAGCTTTCACAGCTCTGTTGAATGGAGATTTTATAATTACACAGTACAGATTAGAATAGTCTTGTCAGTTTATTGGATAGGAAAAAGCATGTTCTTGCAAATATGATCATACTATACTTGGGACTCTGCTCAGAAGTATGGCCTTTCAATAAGGAGGTTTAAACAATTTTTAAAAATAAGCAGACATTTTTGCATTTTTCTCTATTTTCTTGGATTTGAAATAGCTGGAAAAAATTAATCTGAGAAGAAAACTTTTCCTAGTAATTTTGGGAAAACTATTGCAGATAAGCCCATGAAAGCTGAGTGTATAAACTTTTGGGGAATCTTATTAACTCAAACAACTACATCATGGAATTGTGTCTATTTGATCAGGGAGAGGTAGAATTCCTGTTCTGCTTAAATGCCATCATAAGAGGTCTAACTATGTTATTCAAAAATATTCATGTTATATGTAGTGTTGTAAAGAAATCTTCCCAGTGTGTTGCAATTTCTGATATGTTTTGTGTAATAACACTTTTTGTTCCATTCAGTTTTGAAGGAACAAGCTATTTTATATGGCAGTTTCTTAGTTTCCTCTCTCCCTACTGAGGGTCTGTTTGCTGCTCTTGCAGAATTGCAACAAAACCGAGTTGCAACATCTGGAATTTGACCTTTAACACACAGATGCCCATTTACTTTGAGGCATGCATTCAGTACATTAGGGGGAGAGAGAAGGGCAGAGGTGCTTGTTTGGCTTTATTTTTTTTTAAATTTTGCTGTGGTGCCTGCATTTGATCTTTATAGCAGGGACTCACAGACCTTTGCTGGCCAGAGACCAAAGTTCTTGGTCTAGCACAGAGGGCACCTGCTGGGCTGCTCGTGGAAAGGAAATGACATGATCACGCTGCCACCTGTTTCCAAAGGGCTACCAGCAGCCAGGTTGCTTGTTCACCAGGTCACCTTGTTGTAGAGAGGCCAAATCATGCTGGGTGCTGAGTTCATTAGCTTTCCAGCACCCTGGGTGCCTTGGGCAGAGACTGCCTCGGGCTGGCCAAACAATTGACACTGTCTGTAGGAAGTGTGATGCAATCTGTTAAGAACAGTAGTTTGGAAATGTCAGAAACAGTTTTTTACTGTTTTATATGTAGATGTCAGAAGTAAAAAGGGAAAGAGGTCAGTGATGACAAGGAGGGTTTCAAGTAGTTGTCCTGAACCACAAACTGATTTCAACAAGCTGCATACAGTTTTTGCTCATACAACAACAGTTTTTAAGACTGAGATTTGTTGTATGAATTCAAAACAATTTTATACCATGAGTAAACTGAAATGAAGCTCCCAGCACAGGCAATGGACACTCTCTAAGGCATGGCAGATGTGTCTGAATGGCGTACTAGGAATGCAGGATATACATTAAGCTTAATTTGCCAGACCTCCTTTCCATGAGGCTGGGAAAAAGCTCTGGCTTTTGAGCCCATCTCTTGTGACAGTCATATCAGAAAACCAGCTGATGAAGAAGGAATGGGCCCTGATTGGTAGTTTTAACATTAAATCTGTCCTGATAACATAAGGCAAAACAAATTCTCTTTGAGTGCCTTTGAGAAATTTGGCATTCTGGAGTTATGCTTACTTAGAAGTAGATGCATTTAGAGATATATGGGGCAGAGTAAAAGCAATGTACGAGGAGGAAAAGATGGGCTGTGCAGTGGCTCTTCTACTTTGAAATTTGGCTCATGCATTGGATCACAGAGTGGAGAACTCTGAAGGTCTTGAGGTAAATCTGCTCTTGGTCTCCTCTACACTGAGAACAGGAGGGATATCCAAAAATGTTTGACACTGCAGCAACATTGACACTGCAGCAACATGCAGTGCTGGTGAGATGCAGCTGGTGGAGCAGAAGAGCTTCCCCTGTGGTAACAGCTGCACTTCACTCCTTTAGACCAGTGTGAGGCTCAGACATCCAAATTCTTCTTGCAATGACAGTAGCTGGTGTTGTTTGCAACATACACTTATGGACACTTTTGCTGGTACTGTTTGGTCAGAGCTTTTAGCCCTGCAAAAGTAGGAGAGCTCCTCAAAAGTCTCAGAAAGAAAGCCATTTGACCTTGAGGGTTCCCTTCAAATGAAGCATTTTGCACTAAAGCAGAACAAAACAACATTGCTTCCACATTGCTGGCTTCCCCCCTCCACAACATACACACAGACAGAGTTTTTGACTCAGCAACCATGCTGACAAAGATCCATTATCTGTGCAGCTCTAGAATTTAGACCGAGATCCACAAAGGACTCAGGGTACAACCATGCATGCACTGCAGGCAGACACAAGCAACCTCTGTCCTCACTCTAAGCTCACAAAAAGCCCACATGACCACAGTTTAGTGAGTCACTGAACCTCAGCTAACATGCTCTGCTGAGATGAACAAACATATATTCTAACTGCAGGGCAAAATATTTAAAATGTGTTTACTGCTGTCACATTTCTTGGTATCCAAACAAATGTATATCAGTACCATTTTGTGCAGCAACCAGAGGCCCCTGGCTCCTGCTGTGTTAGGCTGAAAACAAAAATATGAGAAAGATATGGTGCCTACACTTCACAGTTTATCTTCTAGCAAAAGAAGAGATGGCCAGCAGGTAGAATGTTATATAAACATTTATGTGACTAGGGAAAGGAAATTAAGGAAAACACCCCCTTTTTGGCCTTGGCAATTAAAACTTATATTCATTTTAACATAACCTTAGTGGAATTGAAAGGCAAAATTTAATGTGTACATGCACTTCTGCAATAGGAGAGTAGACTGCAGAAAATGCATCATTAAACTTCTGAAGCAGAGCCAGCCTTTGCCCTTTACACCTTAGTCTCATTACACATTACCTATTGACTGGATTTCTGGGGGATTGTGGAAGACTGCTATCCTCTGGGTTAAAAGAGAGGCTGTTTGTGGGAGAAGATGCCTGAAGCTCCTAACAGAGGGCATTACTGCTCAGTAAGAGTATTTTTTTGTCAAGTTGATGGGTATTCTTATGCACACAAAGTAAATTCTCTTTGTAAATAAAGTGAATAGTGTTTTTGGATGTATATCTCTCAACAAATAGAAAGGGATGGGCAATTCCAAATTCCTGGTGCTCAATACTTTCTTGAAATGGACCTGTCAGTGAGATTCTTGAAAACGTCCCAGGCAATCAAATCACAAGTTAAATTAAAAAAATCTCTTCCTAACTGAATGGACATTTTATTACATCATTTAAAATAAATGCTGCATTAAATGATCATATGTTCCAAAATTCCTTGGATATTACAGAGATAAGCCCCTGCATACTTATCACCAACACTTACTTCTCCAGTGCCCTCTAATCCCAAGCAGACATCTATTTTATTGCTCTCTTTTCTGAGCTCATGGTTTCATTGCACAACTGCTCCATTTGTCTTCCAGGGAGGTTGATACTTGTTGGCTAGTAACACTGTCGCTAGGGGAATATTCCTGAGTAATGGCTCTAGGATGGAGTTTGAGGGAAATCCTTGCTGCTAAATAAATCTGAGACAGTCTTCAATTCTGTACATATTTACAAATCTTGTTCATTTTCCCTTGATAAAGAGTATTACATTCCTTTTAGCTGCCTCAGGTTTATGCTGTGTAGGTTTTCAGGAACAGGAAACAAAGCTGGTTTGAAACAGAAGGTTTGGTTTGCCTTTTTTTCATGGAGGTGGCCAGTGAAGAAGTTTATTCTTCTTCATTTTTATTCTTTTATTTACTTTGAAATGGAAACTTCACGATAAGAATCATCATGTACTGGAATATCTCTTGTCTGAAGAGGCTGTCTCATCCTTGGGATTTCTTTTAAAAAGAATGTAAGTGGACACAACCCTGAGAAACCTCTTTAAAGCTTTGAATTTGCTTTGAGCAAGACTGGGAATAGATGGCCTCTAGAGGTCTTTCCCGAAAAAATTCAGTGATCATCTGATACCATTTGGGCCATGAACATTTTGCAAATCTTCAGATATGTTTATGCATTGCTGTGGATACAGAGCACAGATCTAAAACTAAAACAAAAGCTGACCTTTGCCAGTAAATCTACATGGCACAGACCATCACCTCACAGACATAGTGAATCCAGTCTCAGAGCATTATAATCCAAAGCATTATGATCTGATCTGATCACTCAAGGCTCCTTTAAGAGGTTACTGTAGGGGTCATTTAAGGCACAGTGCTCTAGAACCTCTCTAGGCCTCCAGGAACCAGGGAGAAGCCACTGCAGTAAATGCAGCCCAGGTTACTTTTCCTCTGTACCTCTTGTCCAGTGTTGCTAATGCTACTCTCTCTGCTCAGTCTTCCTTCTGTTCAGGCACTTTGCAGTGTAAGATTTGACTTTAGCATGATTCACTCTTCTCTTAGACTAAGGAAAATGTCCACTTTGAAAGATGAAACTCTCAGAGTAGTTGAGGAGCTTGAGGATAATCACCTGATATCAGTATTAGCTGAGGATACCTGTTAACAGAGTTACAAATAGCAATCAGAAGGATAGTTTTGTTTTTCAGCTTACTGTGAAAGGCATGACATTTAATCAAGACCTTTTGAGTTAATAGTATTTAGTATCATAATATGAGTAATAGAAGATGTCATAAAGCTACTGGCCAAAGCATGAAGTGGCTTCTGGAGAAATAAAAGCTTAGTCATCACAGTTCTTTACAATCTCTAAAAATCTCATCCTACAATTTTCCATCACTTCTCATGTCAGTACATCCTGCATGAGGATGCTGAACAGATCACCCAGCAATATTCAGTTGTACTCTGCTGAAGACAACAGGAACTGAAGGCACTCAGCACTTGGCTTTTTGATACCTCCTAGAGCAGGGCCTTATATTACATCATGTATTACTTTACTTGACTGTCAGGAAGAACATAATTCTGTTTTCAAAGACTATATGTTCATAACTGGTAAACAGATACACAAAGGATTTGAATAGGCTGCTTAATTTTCTCAGAAGCAAGAAAATATCTCATAATACAGATTTGTGAAGCATCCTATCTACTTGCAACATGTATTTACTGCTGGTATTTGATTATTACTGCTGGTATTTGAATATTATTTTACACATAATTTACAAGGAGCTTTTGTTTACTGGATTTTTGTACAAATTGAGCAAAGTGGGCAGGATGTAACAGGCTGGTTTTAGCTAGGATCGCAGATGCTAGGGCTCCAGCAGTTGACCAGCAGAAGAAACAGAATTCTTCCCGCCTAAATTTCACCATCCAGAAGTCAGGCATGTCCTCTGTGTCAACCACTAAGGTTTTCTCCAGAGTCTGTGAGAAGAAGAAATTTGAACTAAGCACAATATTTGTCTGTGGGTATCTTATTTTCTCCCCTGACTGCAGAGAAAATGTTGACGATCTGAGACCAATATCTAATGATTAATTCAGTGAAAAATCATTTAAGTTTGTATATGCATTATTTGGATGTGCTCAGATGAAAAAATATACAAAATAAGTTAAAGAAGATTTTAACATGTAATGAGATCTATTTTTCAGTTTATTAAAATATTGAACTCTTTACATTAATCTGAGTTGAA
The DNA here is from genome assembly GCA_017589585.1 of Phylloscopus whistleri. NCBI lineage: Eukaryota > Metazoa > Chordata > Aves > Passeriformes > Phylloscopidae > Phylloscopus > Phylloscopus whistleri. The sequence goes on from JADMLD010000103.1 coordinate 1,036,297, forward strand.
TGTCTACACTTTTGTTAATACACAGTGGAAAATAGCACTGCAGTTTCCAGAATTATTGCTATTTTAGGAGATGTTGAGAGCTGAGTGTCCTCAATAACTCTCAAGATAAGTCCTTTAAAGTAGTTATTTAAGACATAAGGTTCATGAGGTTTCTATGGAGATGACTCTTTTTGTGTAGGTGTATCAAAATAAGCATTTGCATCAAAGGAGTGTTCTGGAACATGGTTGTTACAAATTCTGTGTTTTCAATCCACAGCTTGTCAAGCCAAATAATACATTATCCCTGATCTAAATATTGATGCCAAAAAGAGTAGCAGGATTCCAGCACCTATGCAAATCAGATCATACAGAATAAATCCAATCTTATCAAATCCTGCCTTACTTCGCTCTACTTATGTCCTAGATGACAATCCACAGGACAACTGCTGGCTCTTCTCTACCTTGACCTGAGGTCCTTCTTTCCTGCTTTGCACAGTTTCCCTTCACACATACCACAGCACTTGGACTTTCTCAAAACTGTGCTACTTGGTGGGACTGGCGCTCCTGTCCTGTGACAATTTTGGTAAATTCCCTAAGTCCTGCCTATCATGGAAAACCTTCTAGTACTGCTGGGACTTTGCAACTGAGCCAAATGTCTAGTGGTGCCTGGCACCCTGTGCCTACACATTGGGGTGAGAGCATGGATGTCCCATGGCATCCCCCACAGCTTGCAGGATCCCAGACTTTCAAGATCCATTTCCCTGATAAGAGCCCCAATTACAAAACTGCAGGGAGCCCTGCTTGGGCAGATGTCCTGCCTTGCTGATGAGCTGTCACAGAGCTGAGGAAGAGTGGCAAGTGGGGCACCCTAACAGGGCTGCAGTGCCTGGTGGACACTGCAGTGTGGCCACATGGCCCCCAGCACCAGGCAAGGCTAAGGGTAGAGCTCGGAGATATGCCTTTGTCTCCATTAGCCGTGAGTTTAGATGTTTCTCTCCCCCTCCCAGAGATTCTCTGTGCTTTTTCTGACTACTTCTTTGTCTCTCATGCTTTGCTTCTCAAAGATCCTCTCCTCTTCCTACTTTGGAGCTCACATCTCTGCTAAAGTCTAACTTGAAAATTTCCTCTGCTTCTGAGTGCCTGCAAAAGTCCTTTATTGGGATGGTGTAACATGGATGGGGGCACACTTGGGATTGAGGCATTTACTGTTTAAGCTCTCAGAGTCCATTCAGAAACTTAAATATTTGAACAACTATCTTCATTAAGGGCAAGGGGTAACACCCCTCTGTTTTTCAGAAAAGAAAATGTTTTCAGTCTGCACTGTTTTTCTAAGCCCTACTAACCATGCTTCCTAGTGAGGTTAGATAGCCTGCAGACTAAAGTTCAAGAATGTGTATTTGTTGAATCCATGAATATATGAACATACCCTAAGGTATTGATTTGCTGTCATCAGATACTGAAAACCAGAAAAGCATTTTACTTTAAAAGACCCCTTGTTTTTAATAACTTGTTATACCTTTAGACCTCCTCCCTCAGTTAAAAATTAACTACTGTAGTTAACAAATCTTTATCAGCTAGCAGCAAGTTCACTTTGCTGATTCTCCAAATATTCAAATAGAATGACACCTGATCCACAGCAATTTCAGCTCATGTGATTACAGACATCTACCAGATCAGATAGGTTCAGCTTTCACTGTTCACTACCACTTGGCTAAGAGTTACCCTTGACCCACATTTTTCATCTGCTCACATCAAAAAGAAATGGCAGATTATAGTAGAAGTGCAAACGAGTACTACCTACCTGTGGTTCAATGCATACATAGGACTTTGCAACTCAATAAAAGGTAAAAAATCTGTATATCAACACCTAATATAAAGAATTTAAAGCAATGCTCTAAATATTTCACAAATACACAGATGCCATAATAAACATACTCCAAAGAGCACTAAGGGAAGTAGTTAATGAAATGTTCAATGAGAACATCTTGTACATTTTACTGGAAGAAATTACATTGCCTGGAAGAACAATTTGAAGGAATTATTAATATTATCACTGGATTCTGTGAAGAATAATTTCAGGAGTCTAATTTTATTAACTTAAAATGACATGTACAGTATCTACATTGTATGAAAGATAATGTAAAGAAAATAACACTATATATATGCAGAAAAATGGATTACTAATTAGTGGTTAAAATATATATTATAGTGTATAACAAGTGCTTGAAATTCACTTTGGTTTTTGATAGCAAAGGTTTTTTGGATTTTATAGTAATCATTAAATGAAGTTACACATCAATATACGGACTTCTTGTTTCTTTCATCTACCAAATCAGAGCTGTGGAGATTATTGCAATAGCTATAACATGTTTTCCAGTGTGAAATAAATAACCCTTATGAGTCACATTATTTCATCTCTCTATGTGAGGATTTATGCACATCCTTCCCAGCACCATTAAAAGAGATAAGACTTATGTATGCAAATCCTAAGTTAGCACAGGGAGACGAAATCAGTAAATTTTGCAGAATAGCTATTAGCCTGAAATTATAGTGAAAACACAAAAGGTGTTCTCTTGTAAAAAAAAAAGTATTCTGGACTTGATCTTTATGCCCAAAGTACAACAGATGGAAAAAAGTATAAATTGCAAGATTAAGATGTAAATAGTACAATAGAAGACGTTTCCTCCTGTACTCTCTGCCAGGAGCAGGCGGTGACAGAGTGTGCTGTGGATATGAACTGAGAGCATGTAAATCTGAAGGTGTGCTGAGAGTGGGAACAAAGAGCTACATTCAGATGATGTGTCATAGGTACCTGATGTAGGAGTTGGAATTGCTCTGAGATTTAAGGTCAGGAGGGTGATCCAAGCTCAGACTGGCATATCCTAGTGTCCTGCAGGAGCCATGTGAGAGGACAAGTACAGCAACATTAGCTAGCTCTGTCCCTCCTTATAAACTTCAGGATATGGTTTCGGTCCATGGAGAACAAAGTTTTAGGAAAATTTTAGAGTTATAGAGATCAATGTGTTAAGACTCACATCTCTGTAGAGGTTTTTCCACAGAGTAGTTCATGAAGCTCAGGACTTTCACTATCACTCTGGGTTTGGGGCTCATGTTACTTTTTACTTGTGCGGTCTCTACTGCTTTGCCAATTCTGACTTATGGGAAACCAGTTAGCAGAGGCCTTCTATACCTCTTTTTTCTTCTTTTTCCCCCTCTGGGCTTGAGCAGGTACTGAGATCCTATACCTCATTTTTATTTTTAGAGTAGCTTTATGTCCAAGATCTCACCTTGCCTGTGACTCAAACTGTGCCTGCCATATCTTTTGTGTGTGCCTAAGGTATTCCAAAAGACAATGTGACACGTGGAACTGTTACACAAGGCTGGATAGATATTGCATGTGTCTTCCTGGATCACAAGTGACTAGCTGATGCCAGAAAGCATCTCTGACACCTTCTGCTGTATGGTTTCATGCAATTAATGTAAATAATGTTGATTTTTGTGCATCATGTAATTACAATACATTTTTAATCATCCCATCTGGAGAGCAAATGAATATGAAAAAACATATGGTGACTTTGTTATGTTGATCAACCAAGTAATTTTAAACAGTATATAATGTTTAGAAAACTTGTGGTTTAGGGAGGATCTAGCTGTTTTTGTTATGACAATGAAAACTCAGGAAACATGATAGCCCTATAGATTTTCTGTGATTACACTGGTAAAATAATCAATCTTACAGTAGAGTACAGGGCCCATCAACAGGTACTAGAGCTCAATTGTACTGGGAATGGTACAAACAGGTACAGATAGAAGTTCTTATTCCTGAAAACATAAATATATTTTCTGATAGGAACACAGCCATGTGGAGCAGCCAACAGTTTTGGCAACTCTTCACCCTTCTAGTATATAAAATCAATTAATATTTATTTAAAAAATAATAATGTTATTTGGCAAGACGCAATGGCCTTTCCAGTTTTCCTTTAGCAAGAATAATTTCCAAGTTCAGATAATATCTGCTTCCCTACTGCTTGTGCTAATGGAGAAAGCTCCTTCTGTCGTTTTGAGCTATGAAATTTAATTGTCCAGAGTGGCTGACACTTATTTTCGACAACTGCTGAACAAACTCTTTAAAATGCTGTAATTGCATAGACAGGAATCCTTAATTTAACACCTTGTGACATTAAAATGGGAGCTCATGTGAGGGAGATAAAGAGCTCACAGGCCTTCTGAAGCATCTTCTTCTGGGGAGGGACACACCTTTTGTTTTATTCTGCTCTCACTTGTATTTATTATAGACAGAAGTGAAGTACATAATTTACATGAACTTTTTCTCTTTTGCACGGGTAGCAGTGAGAGGCTGTTTCAGGTCTCCCTTTCATGAATGGCTTTTTCAGTGAACCCAAGCACCTGAATGTCACATCTCATCTTTGGGTGTCACTGTGTAGTGCTTGTTTGTGTGACAAGCACAACATACTTTCTCCCCAGAAATATTCTTATCTCATGATTTTTAGTTCATATACAAACTTTTTTCTCTGAAAGGAAAGGCCTTTGGATAAGGGGAGAAATAAGTTGGAGGTAGGTAAATGTAGAATTAGAAAGATGATCTTTACTGCATAATGCCTCAGTTAAATTTTACTGAGCTGAAAATCAAATATTTTGGTTTCCATCTCTGCCATTGCCACCTACCAAATATATTTTTGTCCTTCACAACCACTTCTGCCTAAACAAGATCTCTTACCCTACATAAGGGAAAAGATTATCTTGTGACCTATGTCATAAGTAAGATAACTAAGGCTCTGCTTAAAGCACGCTGTCAAAACAGGGAAGAGATCCATCAGCACTGCTCTGCTTTTCAGTGGACTGATGAGTGTGCATGCATTCTGCTGGCTCAGCTCCACTTGAAATTTGGGAAGGTATCTCCTCAAAATATGGTAACTGGGTTGTTTGTGGTCATGTAAATATTTCTTCATAGACGGCTTAGACTTTGTTAAATTTGTTAGGTTTGAGTGTTTGAAAGAATTGACCTAGAATAAAACATCTAGGGCTGCCTAATTATCTGAAGGAATATAGAAAGCATTTGTGCCAGCATCTGATATCTGTTCCTCTAAATACTGGGTTTTCCAGTGCTTGTGCTCACACTGGGAACAAACATATTTCCACTATGATTTTGCATCCCCTCAGAGCATCTTGTAATGTTCTGAGGACATCCCTAGAAAGCTCTTTTCCTTAATTAGAAAAGGAAATGGCAATTCAGGGTTACTGAACATGCAAAGCTTGTACCCACTCGTGGTAGAGAACATATTACAGAATGTTTTTCCAGTTTTAAACTTGGGTCAATTTTCATGCAATTCTTTAATGCAATTTTATAGATTTTGCATGGATTTCTAGCACTTTTTGTTTGACTTTTTCCTTTAATTTTCTCTAGTCTTTATTAACTGCTGGTTAGTCATGATTCCCCTAATCTCATCCTTGAAAGGCATAAACTTTCAGGTGGGTACATTCCAGGTGGGTATTATTGTAATCAAACGATTGAGGCTGGATAAGAGCTGGAATAGAACTGAAACAAAATGCTGCATATGTTGTAAAATTTCAAAGACTTTGTCATCTTGAAATTCAAACATGGTTCCAGGTCACATTTAGGAAATCACTTCTAGCAAAAGGGCAAAGCCAACCTCCACTTTTTGCAGGATGTCTTCCTGGTAAGAAGGAATCTCCTTTCCCTCTCTCCTGGAACCAGCAGCTTCATTTGTCTCCTCTGGTAGAGGCAAATCATTCCAAAAGTACAAATATGTTGGCAATTTCTGCAGTGTTACAGAAGTCATTCTGCTTTGCTCTATTCCCTGCCTGTGGGACAGCTGAGGGAGCAAGTCAGGAGAGATGAGAGAGGTCACACAAGACATCTGTGAGTGTTTGGAGTCTGTGGGCAGCAGTGCCCAGGCTGGAGGCACCAGGGCCACTGAACTGCCCACAGCCTCATGCCTGACAGAGACCTAGTTTATGCCTGGCAGGTTTCATACCTGCTTTCAGGCAACATATTTTGAAGGGGTTCTGTAGCCATGAGATGGCAGCAGCTTTCAGTGGTTGCTCCAGGCCTAGTTTGTCTTCAAACACAGGGTAAAAAGAGAGGTTAAGGACTGCATAACCCTTCAGTTCCTACATAAGTCCCATTTTGCAATACAACTAAAGCCATGGCATAAAAGATAAGTTGGGCTTATTTACACTGAAAGGTGTGAGACTGAGGTCCCCTCCAGGGGCTCATTCCAAGCCCTGAGTTCTGGGCAGCAGGGTTTGTTGTATAACTGTGTCATCGTCAGCTGAGTTTTGGTATTTTGTTTTCCAGAATTACTTGTGCAATAATAATGAGCCCAGTAGTAATCTTTGCAAAATCCCTTCTCATTGCCTACTATATTGAAATAGAATGAAAACAGATTGGCAGCAGACATCTAGAAAATTAGATATTAACTTTCAAAAGTGCATGCTAGTTTGCCCTGTAATAGCTGGGAGACAAGAACATTATGTTTCAGCACTGAACCTTTTTGTGGAATCAAAATATTCTCTCACTATAGCCTGGTTCACATCTGCTGTGGGCTTTAATGTTGTTAACAATACTTGTGATTGCAGTAATAGAAATGTAGTCAGGGAAAAGAAAGGGAAAAACCCTCTTATTTGTATTCAGAACTCTAACTCTAACAATGCAGTTAATCCTACTGCAATTACTGGAGAAAAAAAGAAAGGAACAAATCTCAGAAAAGAAATTAATGTGAAAAAAAACACTCCTCTGCATTTAATTAATATTAAGGATAAGGCCACATAAGGAAAGTGCACAACCGTGACAGAAAATTTGGATCAAAATCAGGATCTTGATAAAGACTGTTATTATAGAAATAATGTAGCTGACCACAGAGAAAGACAAAGGGAAAAAAATACTCCCTTTGACTATAAGGAGTTTTAGGGCAAATCAGATAGCTGAGGTTGTTATTAAAGTGACTATAGGTTACAGGTTAGAGGTAGCAGTGCTGCTGAAAGGGAAGTTGCACAACATCAGAGCTGTTACTCTGGCCCATGCCTGGGAGTTCAGATATTTTACTGAGCAATGCTGATGGGGCAGAGGAGCTCCAGACTCTTTGCTTTCTTTCAACAAACAGAAGAGCATAAATCGTTTCCTTTGAAAGGAGTAAAATAGAAGGTATGCCCAGTCTCCCTGTTTTCAGCAAAGAAATACTTGTCCATTTTTATCCCATTTTTTTCATTTCACATTTTTCTTTTAGCATCTTGCTAGGCTCCTCATTTCCTTCCCTTCCTTTCCTTTCTGCTGCCTGACATGAAACTTCATTGGCCATTTTCTGCTTTTGTCATCTGTGGCTTGGACTCCTCATCTCAGGAACTTAAATATGAACTTTCTTTCCCAGATTTGTTCCTTCCTGTAACTCTTGTAATGTGAAACCCCATCCATCCTGCTTTCTAAAGGCTCTTATTATTGATGTCTGTCCCCCTTTTTTTTTTTTTTTTTTTTCTGGCTGCTGGTGTCACCAGACTTCCAGGTTTCATCTCCCTTAATTTATTTACACATTAGAATTCTTCACCTGAATTGCTGACCAAGGCTTCCTTTGGCAACTGTTCACAGGAATAGACACTCATCTGACTGGTGCTGTGACTCATCTGACTCATTTTGCATCTCTTCTTTGGGATGAGATGCGTTCTGGAAATGCCCTTATGTCTTACTGAAAATAATAGGAAGTTATACAAGTAGATTAGGTGAACTTGTTGACATTGTAGCTGTGTAAAATGAGGTGAGATGCTTCTGTTATGCTTCTTCAGAAGGCAAGATAGAGAAAACATATAAAAAGAATTTATTTGAAACTTCTTATAAATAAATCTAATGTCAGTTTCTTTGAATTATTAAAGAACCAAGAACCTTTACACAGTACCTGATTTTTATTGCAAAAATAAATCTACTATTTCCAGACTACTAAATAATACCAAGAATGATTCAAAAGCATGCTTTTCTTATATGTTGGTTTGTTTCCTACTGCCCATAAAATATACGCCTTTAATCATAATGACTGAGAAAAATTGTGATTTACCAGTAACTTTATGGTATATTGTTAAAAGAATATGTAGATATAGGAACTTTATCCATACATTATGAAACTATCTCCAGTGCTGTGAAATAGGAGATTGAAATTAGGAGCTGTCTGAAAACTGCCTTTGGATATTTTTGATATATGGAAGTATTTTACACTACATCTTTTTGATTAAGTTACAGTCTTTTATAATAAGAGTATAGGGTTTTAAGTCACTCTCCTAAATAAAATATGTCAAAATATTGGGCTGTCACTGCACACCAGGACACAGAATAATGGATTTTACATGACACGATGATGTTTTGCATTTTCTCAAATCACCTGCAGTATAACACTGCCTACTTTATAGTTATGTTGGTCATCTGAGTTTGGGTGGTCCTGCAAACACTGAGCTGCACAGTCCATACCCTATAAATGCATCTCCCTGCCTTTTCCAATGGAACACTGCCCTGCCACTGGGGGTTCTTTGGTCTTGCTCACTAGTGAGGCCACGCTGAGATCCCTCTGCTTACCCCAGTTCACCTCACTGAAAAGATCATTGTCTGGCTCATCCATTTGACTCAACTCCCTTTCATTTCTTTCAGTGGCTTATGCTTCACTGGTGCATCTAATCAGTGCCTTGCCTTGAGGTCTCCACAGAGTTCATCCCTTTCCTGTGTGACCATTCTTTTCTTCTGCTCCATCGTTCTTATCCCTGTTGCTGCACCAGTGACTCCATATCCAGTTTTCTCTTCATTAATTCTTCTGTCTTCTCTTTGCACTGTGTCCCAAGCAAATTGCTTCACCTGGGACTCCTCTCCTGATGTTGCCTTCAGCTTCCATCGTCTGCAAATTTCTTCCCATATGAAATTTTGTCAAGATGGCTTACAAATTCCACCAAAATTCAGTCAATTAAAAATTTCTGTATAGAAGTGTAAATAAGGGCATATCTCACTTTTACAATATGAAAAAAACCCCCCACAAAATCTTTATTATATCTTGGATATTTTTGCCTTTCTTCCCCATCTTACTACATTTTTTCCTCTGTAATGATAAGTATTTGCAAAATATCTTTATAAAACCTATCACAACTTGTGTGTTACATAAGCAAAATGTTAAAGGTAAAAACTATAAACATTAATGCTGATCATGGCACTATATTTCCTACAGCACTATATGCAGAAACCAGATGTTTTTGAAGGGCATTTTCTTTCTATCTTTTTATCTTGAGTGCTTCTATGAATCTTGTTATCATTGCATGTCCTGGTAATAATGCATAAATTATAGAATATTTGTCTTCCTAATTTCAATCCAGCACAAATATGTGCTATTCTTCCCATTTAATAGATAGAGAAATAAAGAACAGAGAAACCAAGACACGAGAAAGAATACTGACCTCCAAAGCAGAGCACAATTAAGAAGTTTAGATTATTTGAAGAAAAGTCAAATGATCATTTGATAAACTTTATTCACAATAAAAATCATTGTAATTATCTGCACATTACGACTCTAAGTCAAAAAAAAATCAAAATGAGGATTATTTCTAGATTTATATCTCAGAATTTAATGAAAAATATGTGATGAAACATTAGAGTTACCCAAGAGCCACCATGCAACAGTGGACACAGAATATTCAAATCACATATCCTTGTAAGAGTGAAAAAAATACAACAGCAGTAATCAACAAACATACCAAAAATTCTCATCATACTTGTGTAATATGTTTGTTGTGTGTATGTTGTCATCATACTTGTGTAATGTCTCGTTAACACAAGAATTACTTTGTGTTAAACTGAGAAAAGTACTCAAAAGGAATACTTTAGCTAAAAGGCTAAAATATTAATGATTTTACACCACCTTAGAAAGTATGCACTACTCATCAAAAACACTCTTAAAAGGACAATGTTTTTCAATTTTTCTTCCCTAAACTAGTGATTGAACAGCAGAGGACAGGGGATTATATGAAGAACAGAAAAGGCCTCCCCTCAGAAATGGAATAAATCTTTTCCCACAAAAGGGGGGAAAAAAAGAAAAGAAAAAATGGGGATGGAGAGGAAGCATGTAAAACAGTTTAGAAGCAAAGGAGTCTGGTAAAGAAAGGGTTCATTAGTGAATATGACTGTGGTAAAGAAAGACTAGCACAAGCCTAAACACTATATGCTTTTTTTTTTTTTTTTTCCTTGTTTTATGGTCATAATAGGAAAGATTAAGGAACTGCTTATCCTGCAGATTTTCTCTACAGGTAAATATCTGAACACTGTATTGTGGTGAACTGGAAAGGGTTCATGGGACTGATACCTTGCAATTTGACACCAAAATAATAGAAAGTGACAGATGGGCAATCAGCCATCAAAAAGGGCTCTTCCTTGCTCTAGCAGGTCAGTAGGTCAGATGTGATTATCAGGAAAATTAGTAATAAATAATTAGTAGAAAAAAGGGTAAATAAAATATATTGAACTAGCATCAGAATGACTTTTGTAGAAAAAAGCCATACTTTGCAAAACTATGGGAATTCTCTGAAGAAGCCAATGATTATTTGGATAATGTTGATTCAAACTTGCTAACTTGAATTTTCAAAAAGATTTAAAAATATTAATGAAATTGAATTGTTGTAGGGTGGAGGGGTAAACACTCTTCCAAATTACTAGGTGAAAAGATCTCGCTATCAAAGGATAGGGAGAACTGCAATTTTTCACAGCAAGGAACCATCAGCACTCTAAGGATTTGGATACAAAAAGGTTATGGAAAAGTGGTGGGCTGAAAGGTAGTTTTATGTGTAATGATACAGAATTAGCCAGGATAGTAAAGGCATAAGGTGGATGTGAGGAGTGATAGATCAGTCTCATGACAATGAGCAATGAAATGACAGATGAAATCAATGTCAATAAATGGAAAGTTATGCACTGAGAAAAAATAACCTTCACTGTTCATTCACAGTGATGGGCTCTCAATTAGCTATTGCTGCTCTTGGAGGCAACACTAAAGTCCCTGAAAACATCAGTGAAATGTTTGGTTGCTGAGCCTTCAGCAAGAAAAAAGTGGCAAAGTAGAAATTATTGGGAAAACAATGAGGATTCAAGACTGCCAATATTTAAAGCAATCACAGAACTGTGTTTATCACATAAAAAGCTAGCAGATCTCTTGGAGAGAATCTCTAGGTAGCAGATCATTTCTCACAACTTGTTCTATGTACAAAGTCAATGTGGACTGAGGAGCAGACATACAGCTTGCCTGGGCTCATGTATTCCCCTCTGAACAACACTTACTGGAGGCTGTTATCTCTCCAGCCCTCCTTATAACTGCCCAGGTATCACCTACCTCTGCTTTCTCTTTCTCCAGTAAGAATTATTTTTTTTTATGAGTCCACTTCTCTGACAGTAGTGTTGATTATGACATTATTATGAGGCATAAAAAAAAGTTTAAAAAATATTTTAAATATAGATTAATTGTATCCTTCACTGAAATCAGATGATTTCACTGATGCTTAATCATTCAGGGAAAAAAACAAAACAAAACAAACCAAACCTAAACCAGGACAAGAAGCTCTTTCTTTAAAGAAAAATGGTACAAAGGCCTTAACATTTAACTATAAGTTTATTTTTCTGGAAAACATGAGCATTGTTAAAATGATGTTGATGCAAGTGATTTGTCAGGAACTGGTTGTATGATGAAGATATACTAACAATTGAAATGAAATTAAACAAGTGTCAGAAGTGAAATTATAATCATGAATATTTAGATAATTGTGTAACAATCTACACCTGAATTAATTCTGAGAGCAATCATCCGAGTACATATTGAACTGAACAAGAACACTCCCCATAAGAAATTATTAAGAGGTTTTAATTATAACATAAATAAAAATGTGGCACAAAGTGTTTGGGTATGCCTTTAGCAGAGAGGAGACAAGCTGAGATAAGAAAGGAATCAGAAGAATTTTGTTTAAGGACAAGAAGTATTATTCTCAGACCCTAATGTTATACATGTGATTAGGGCTACATTGTTAAAATAACAGAAAGTGTTTTGTAAGTCTACATTGTGGTATTGCTGTTATATAAATTATATCCATGTCTCCAGGGAGAGCTAAGCATTTGACCTTGACACATAACACAGGTATGATCCATTGATCTAATTAATACCTCAAATGAAGTAAATTAATTTGTAGCTAAACATTGCATCCTCCTCCATGCTCAGGAAGGTTTATCTTTTATTCAGTAAGGCCAACGTGATCCTCACATGCACGAGTGTGGCTCTGACACAGAAGTGGGTGTTTTCCTGAGGCTTACTCCAGCCCCAAGAGTCTAGGGCTCAGTCCAAGCTGTGTGCCTTCTCAGAGCTGTATGGAAGTGATATGTCCTGCACATGTACATTGGTAAAAGAGGTAAAAACAAGTACCTTCGATTTTTTTTTTTCTATTTTGTAAAATCTTTTTTGCCATTCTTTTGAATTGGGGATTTACTGCCAATAGTCCATATTCGAATTATATTGCTTGGCCAAGTCAGGCTTATAATGCACATAATACTATTTCTAATTCAACATTGTGTGAAGTGTTTTCAGAACAAAGAATTATCTTCATTAGAGATCAAAAATATCTAATGAAGAGATTGTTACTCTTGTTACTTAGCTGTTGCTTTTCCTGTGAGAAAAGGATCATTTCCAGCAGGAAGGGTAGCCTCACAAGGTAGCCTCAGTATTGCTATGAATGTCTGAAGAAAATTCTTTTTTTAAAAAAATTAAATATCTCTTCACCAAAAGTCTGCATGGATGTGTAACTGTTCAGCACCCCTGAATAGGTGTAGTGAAGACTTGACAAGCACTTAACAGAGACTGGATGGTCATGGCCAGTTGAGTTTTAAATCTGGTGGTCTAGGAGGATGACAGATGTGATGGTGTGGGCTATTTACTGTGACTCATTCCTGGGAATTTAAGTGCTCAGGTGGCTAATCTCAGTTATGTCCCTTGTGGCAGCTATCACTCCTACATAGGTCACTTAAATTGTTTTAGTTGACAAAACTATAGATGCCTCAGTGGCCGAGCACTATGAATGTTATATACACTCCACAGAAAATTGTGACAAGTGCTCACCATTTGTCTTCTGCTTATCTGTTTAGCTTCTGCTTATAGAGAAAACTATATTCATGAAATGTTTCCTAAGAGAACCCTCAAGGACATGTCTATACCAAGCTCTATCTGACACCAGAAACAGTGTGAGAACAATGGAAGAGAGTCTAGAGGAAAGGGACTACAATGATCAGGTCACTGACTAAAAGACTCTGGCATGGAAAGAAAAGTTGAAGCACCTGGTGGTGCTTACTCTAGGGAAAAAATGGTGGGAGCTAGTCATCTTCAAATACATAAAAACCTGTTGTAGAAAATCAAGGGATAAATTCAAAAATAAAATAAATATTGTCAAGTCTGACACATGTAGGTCAAGAAATAATAGTGTTAAGCTGAAGCAATGTTTGGTATATTACGAATGGTTCACTGGTATAGGAGGTTACTTAGAAAAGGCATGGGATGTCCATCACAGGGGACAGACTAGAAAGAAAAGAATAACTATTCAGATAGAGCTTGTCCTGCCCTTGGGTAGGGACATGAGCTGGGTGACCTCTTGAGGTCCTTTCTGGTCTTGTTTTCCTTAATTTTATTATGACCATTGTAGTCCCAGACTGATGCACTTGGGTGCAAGATCTTTCTAATATTACTGTGATGCATTTCAAGGCTGAAATTTTTCCTACACTGAATTAATGAACCACTTAGTGGTAGCCTGGGGGTGCCCATACCAGAGTCCAATATGGCCTGAAGATCTGCTGTTTAGCCTCAAATAAACTGCCTTAGACATCCAAAAGATACACTGTGAGAGGACTGGGTACAGCTTTTATTGAGAACACCTTTGTGCTCAGGGGTCAGCTGGGGAGACAGCTGTGTTAACTACTGTCAAACACTGTCTGTGGGGAAGTCACACAAAGTGACACTTCTCTGTCCCAGGCATCACACATTCTTTCCACAGTTCAGTGCATGTGACCACTTGGTTCCATCTGTGACAGCCAGCAGTGCTGGCACCAGGGGGGTGCAAACAGCTGCCATAGCTGTCCTCAGACTCTCTTTTTAGCTCCTTCTCTTTGGGCTTGTGCTTTAGGGGCTGCACACCTATGTGCTGAGTGCTGGTGACACATGACACCCTGCTTGCAGACCACAATCTGCTGTTCTCTATTATAGAGGTCAACTTTCCAACCTCACCACTTTTCCTCTGATAAGCAACCAGCATTGCTGTGCTATTTCTGATCTAAGGGGAATTCCTAGGAAATACTGCAAATGCTGTGGTGATATTTCCTGGTGTCAGCTGAGGTGTGTGAGCAGGTTCAGTTGCCTTGCTGGGGAGAAAAAATTGGGTCATGTTAAATCCAGAAGGCGTGTCAGCCATTCTTAATTTGGTATAACTGCAGAAATCCAGTGACAGATAAAACACATGCTACATACACAGCTAGTGTGCAAGAAAAGCTGTGGGTTTGGGGGCTGCCTGAGACCCTTAAACCATACCTCTGGGTAGTAGAGAGATCTGCAGGAATTTCCTGCCTCAAATTCCCACTACAATTTAATCCTGTGGTTTCATACCATCAGCTCTGGCTCGTGATAGTCACCTGCAAGACACAGTGATTGGATTGTAAGTGTCCCACTGGCTTTTGAACTACATCCTTGTGAGCACTTCAGCCACAGCTTCTGTGCCCCCAGGGTAGGTGGGGCAGCCTGCAGGGCAGTCATCCTTGCCCAAGGACAGTTGGAGGATCTTTAAAGATACCTTCCAACCCAAAATACTGTATAATTATTTAAATCCCCAACTGTTATAAGAAAGAGCTCAGCAAATTTTTCTGCTGCAGCAAAGATCACAGGTTTTCTTGAGATCTGGCAGCAGATGTAGTGGTGTCCAACCTTGCTCTGCAGCCTTTGGGCCATATTAAAAATTTAGGAGAAATAAACTTGGTTTATTTTCTTATGGTAACTTGTCTAATGTATCCAAAGAAGAATTGTGGGCAAGAGAGAAATTTAGCATGAAGATTTCAAAGCACTACTTAATGCAGAACCTGTGCTGCCCTAGAGGACTATTCCTGCAAGGAGAGTGTAATGCTGGTGTTCATCTGATAATAAGAGGGACCTTGAATCATGACACCTTGAATCCCTTAGGAAAAACAAGAAGACCCATGTATGAGTCCCTTAAACCTTTCAACAGAGACATAATAGGGTACTAGTGGAACAACGTTCAGATATTGTGAGGAATTTCACAAGGCAAAGCTTTTGTCTTCTGTCTGTGTTCATTTAAAACTATTGAGTTGTGATTTATTCAGGGGCTGGCTATTTTTACCATTAAAAATATTAAAGTGACTAAAAGTGACACATGAGTTTCTTCCTACTGGAATTCAATTAACCCTAGTGCAGGACTTTTAAGATCACATGTTCTCATTCTTGTTCTGAAGTTACTTTTGTTTTCACAGCTCCCTAATGATGCTGCCAAATGCCAGTTCAGGTTTTCATGACAAAGTATATGCTGTTCTCTACTCAACAGTTTTCGATGTTTCTCACAGCTCCAAATACACTTGAATGTATGCATCAAACACAAGTCTGCATGCGTCTGTGTAAAAGACTCAAAGAAATCAAATGAAGAACGGAAACTATCATGAATTCTGAAAAGTGAAAATAGATAAGATAGATGTTCTTAAAATATGATTGTCTTCCAGATGTACTGACACAATTCTCAATAATTTTTGATTTCTACTTTCAGTTGCTAAATGAATTTTCTCCAAAATACGCCACTGTGCTCCTGGTTGCTGCTTTTCTGTGATGCTCAGCTGGCCTACCTAATGATGATGAGATGGATTGACAGTAATCTTTTGCTGGTATCAACCAGATAGCAAGTCTGCAGAGAAGTGAGCTTTTATGTATGGTGGTAGTACTCTCCAGAGGGACTTTGTATATTTGATTCTGGCTTTTACTGAGAAATATGTTGGTGGCAATGAAATATCCTCCCGCTTCAAGGATTTTTTTTTCTTTAAGGTTTTAATAAAACATTTATACTATATTCTATTAACAAATTATTGTCTTTATAGAGTAACATCTATTTAATACTTTCTGGAAATGGATAATATTTTTGATCTCAAATGAAAATAAGCATTATTTCTTTTTCCTTAGTCTTTTAAAGTTCATCTACTTCATAAGATGATCACATCATGTTCAATCCCCTTTTATTTCCCTGTGTGAGCTTTATTGTAAGATACACATTGTTGTGCCTATAGACAAACAGGGTGGCTAACCCTGTGTCTGTGCAGCTACAGTGCTGAAAAATACAGATAATAAACACAGGCATTTTGCTTTGACTTGTGTTTAGACAATATAGAGGTCACCACAGACAACACCTGCACAGATTATCAACAAACTCCAAGTCCATGTGATGAGGTTTTGGGCTTGTCTTTGGTCTAACTTTGATATAAGAGAAAACAAAAGCCCAGGCTAATTCCCCACCTGGTATAAATTGACTCAGCTCCACTGAATATGGTTGACACCAGCTGAGAATGTAATCTTGTGTTTGCTGACTGGAAAATAGATCAAATATCTTATCCAGGCTAAGTAGGGTTAAAGTGATTGCATCCATTCTGCCCTGAACAGCTGAAGGTGTCTCTTTCAGCTACAGAAGATTTTGTCTAAATAGAGGATGAAGCAATGTGTTTCCCAGAGGTTCCAGTTCACACCTGGGGGTGCTGTGGCCTGGCTGCAATTTGTTCATCACTGGATCAGCAACTGGTCAAAATCTTGGGATGAATTCAATATAATTTAGGAAGCTGTGTTTCTGTTCTTTGAAAGCAAGTTGGGCAAACCTCATGTAACTTTTTCATTTGATTACCCTGCTAATAAATTTGAATCAATGCTAACTGAAAACCAGTTTCTGTAGCATAAATTCAGAGCCCACATTAAAAAGACCAAATCTTGCCTGATTTGAAGGTTGCCTGTTTACAGTCATTGTATCTGAGTATTGGAAAATAGAAAAACTCCCTAAAAATTGCAATATTACAGAGTTTCAGATAGAAGTAAAAGAAAAAAGAGAATTATTCTGAAATAGGTTTAAAAATTAACAGCCCCTCTAGTTTCTATTTGTTTTCATTAATTTTTATCAGTCAAGGGTTAATTGAATTGCTGTAAGTTACACGTACCAACTGTAACAGACTTGGAACTGAGCCTGAATACAGTAGTAATCAGAGGAGTCCCTGAATATCCCCTGTGCTACTTGCTACTGTTACTAAATCTGGCTGGTGACTGGAAAGAGTTTTTCCCAAATATCATAATTTTCTTACAGGTAGCCAGAAGTGAGTTATATCTGAGAAGTTTTTCTGCTGCTTTACAGACACATGTCATTGCCCTTTCTAGCTGGGCACAATGATCTTTCACAGTGAATATTTCTTTCATTGGAGCACCTGGGTGTAGAGAGAGTTAAGAGGGAAGTTGACAGATAGGTTAAGGAGGTGACTATCTTAATTTCATAGAGGGCAGCCAGAGACTCTCATTAGGCTCCTCACTTTGTGACAAAACCTGCAGTGTGTGTCCATACTGAAAAAGTTATAATATCTTTGAATATTTTAAATTGATTATTGCCGTTCACAGGTAATCCACCTACAATCTCTTCTGGACAATCTAGAAATAAAGATTTTGCCACATATATTGCCAGTACCTGACATATAATGAATCACTTTAAATATAATTTCTCACTATTATAAAACAATTTTCATCAGCAGAAGAGCTGACATTAGATATCATTTCATTTTTCTGTTATTTTGCTTAAAGGCTTCTTGCACATCCTTGATAAGGTGAAGGCAGCTTTAAAAGAGCTTCAAATGGATACCCATGTGCTTTTTACACAAAGTCAAAATCAGGTTTGTCCATTGGAATACAGGAATAAATTGGTAAATCGATTGTTTATTACCTATGCATTTATTGCTGCTCCTTATTATTAACTAAAAAATAAGATTGTAAAGAAGAGGCAAAACTTTATATTTTTAAATTTATGTTAGATCAGAATAAGAGCTTTTTTGTATTTGGCATTGTAAAAAGAGACCAAAATGTAAACTTTTATGCTGGAATTATAAGACAATAAACTTCTCTGATACCCTTGGTTGCACAAAATCTATAATATTATTGGTTATTTTATGAGTGAATACCACATTTATCATAGCAAATTGCAATTTACTAACCATTTTCTTATTTAGTTTTATAATGTAACATTTTTGCAAGCAGTTTTAATCCACTGGGCATCCCTGCTTGGGAATATTTGTCCATTAGGTAACACATTGACTCCTGCCAGCCCACAGGCTTGCCTGGAACCAGTGGTGTTTGTTAACCCTGGGCCTTTGCTTGTTTAAAACCTCCTTAGTTTTGTGTTTGGAAGTTCAGCATGAACTGACCTCTTATTCTAAATCAGCTAAGCAAACAGGAACAAATTTGACACTTCCCTTAAGAAAAAGAATTAACAACAAAACCAAAAGCCAACTACTAGATATTATACTGTTATGTAATATGCAGCAATCACATCAATACCAATCTCAACATTTGATATTTCTGTGAGGTAATACCTTACAGTGCTCACAGTCCTGTACAGCACCCTTGAACCATGCTGAGGCACAGTGTATTCAGCATAAACAGAGGTATGAGGACTAACACATATTGCCAGCTGCCAAAAGTTACAGACCAGAACTAAAACTTTTTTGAAATTCAATAATATATGATATAACCTTATCATTTAGTAGTCACGTGCAAAGGAAAAACAATTCAAATTTTCAGTGAATATTTTATTCTGCAACAGAGCAAAGTGCAGAGAAACATGGGCTGAAGAGGATCTTCTAGGGCTGCCTCAACATTTTACTGAGCCAGAACTGGAAAATTGCCCTTACAGGAGGCTCTCCAGCAAAGGTATGCTGTTTCATTAATACATGCAACATGCTTTCAAACTATACTACATTACATTACAGAGCATCAGGGGCTATGCTGTATAATATTTTCTATAAACATCAGGGGCTGCAGACCCTCCCAAGATAATTTGCAGTCCATAATAATAATAATAATAATAATAATAATAATAATAATAAATGTAGTAGAAAGCACTTCATTCTCCCACTCGAGTAATACATAAGATCTTTGAGAGATTTTTGGACTCTTTCTGTTCCATCCAAATTGCTGTTTACTTTTCTGCCATTCCTTTTATCTGCAAATCACTTCTCTTTCCTTTCCTGATACCACGCATTGGCCATAACATTCATCTTGCCTCTCTCTGCAGCAGTTCCCACTGCCTACATTGCTCATTTCTAATTGTTCTTAATATCAGTGTCCTCATTTCTTGCCTTTCCTCTGCCTGGCAACAGACCCCCACTTTTACCACTGTTGATCTAATTACTTTTTCTAGATTGGCATTTAGTGGAAATATTCATGTCTTTAGCAGGATCGATTACCTGCACACCTCAGAGAGCAGTGCTACTGCTTGAGGGGAGAACAATTAGTAGCTTATATAAATAGACAACTTCTGAAGTGATTAAAGTGATATGTAAAACTGTCACACTAAGTGAATGATCTAAAGGCCTTTGTTTCTCAAAAAAAAAAAAAAGGAAAAGGAAAAGGAAAAGGAAAAGGAAAAGGAAAAGGAAAAGGAAAAGGAAAAGGAAAAGAAAAAGAAAAAGGGAAAGGGAAAGAAAAAGAAAAAGGAAAAAGAAAAAGGAAAAAGGAAAAGAAAAAGAAAAAGAAAAAGAAAAAGAAAAAGAAAAAGAAAAAGAAAAAGAAAAAGAAACCAGAAAAAACCCAAACAAAACCCCCCAAAACCTCCACAGAAAGCACTGTATTCAGCAAAACTGATATTGAAACCCAAGAACTAAGCAGATTTACTATGCCATTATAACTATATATTGCTTGATTTTTTTTTTTTTTGCTTGACTCTTATTTATACTATTGAATGAGTAGAATGTCCTTTTCATGATGATTTGGAGTGGAACAATTCAGAGGAAATCCCCAAGTGAGACAATGATTCATCAGTGGTGAGTCAGTCAGGATTTGTCTCTTGAAGTCAGCACTAGGTCAGTGCCAGGCAGATGGTTTGTGTGGTAAAAAGCCAAGATGCAGTCCCAAACTCTTCAAGCAATTAAAAAAGCCAAAGCAATTTTTTTATGAACAAGTATTTCACTATTTCACTCCAGTCATTGTTGTGTTTTCACGTTTTTCAGGATCTTCAATTTGATAAAATATATGGGCTTTTGTAAAGGACAAAATTATTAAGAAGTATTTAAATATTGTTTTCATCTAAGCTGGATGCAAGCAGCTGAAAACATAGTGACACTTGGTGGCTCAACTAAATGTCCAGGATTCTCATTTGGGCTCAGTTTCCACTATCATGGATGAAGCAGCATCAATCCAGTACGTTAGAGAGGATCTGCAAACAGAGACCATAACAGCAACATATGTCAGTTCCTGTGACAGGAATCACATTGAGGTGGTGAGGCATTTGCATGGAGAAAATAGGTCACTGCAGCATATTTTGATCAAAAATCTCAGTTTGTGGAACAATGTCTGCACAGTTTCCAGTGAGTTCAGTAGAAATGGAAATTCCAGCTTGGTATGCAAAACATGGGGCTGCCTCTGGGAAGAAAACCCATGGTTCAGAAGCAAAATATCTGTTTATTTCTTGTGTGCCAATTCCTCCCAGATAATTTTAATTATCTTTAATTTTACTATTTCAAAAGTGCAAGAGACAAAATCTTCCAGCTTCTTGTTCCCAAAAGATGAATTAAATTTCTTGGATTGGTGCCCTGTGATAGGAAAGCAGTCATATATATGACATGTGATGAATTCATATTCAGATCACTGAATAACTAAACAACATCAATAACATCTGTCCTCCTTTTTATCTCCTTAAGTTTAGGTGGCTTTTTCGTCTTCTAATTGCAAAAATATTTTGAATGCACGTGTATATAGCTAAGAAGAAATTTAAGCCAAAGCTTGTATGCAAAATGTTCAGCTAGGCTCTCCCCTTTGTTAAAATGACAAAAGCTGTATGTGAAGTCTTGGCCAGTTTTTGCAAAACCTTTATGACACTGCTAAACTATGGGGCTTTCACACACTTGGTTATATTTTCTTCCGTTGTTTCCAGCTTGGACAAAGTTGTAATAAGAGAGCAGGAGATATAAGACACCAGTAAATATCAATGCTAATGTTATTCAGTGAGGCAGGTATTTCTAGCCCTAGCCATTCAAGCACAGATGATCTATACCATTGCTCTGTATTTGTGGTGGGAACAGTGAGTTTGCTAGAGGAAGAGACAGCAGGAATAGTCAATCCTGTGTGCAGAGAACTGGGTAAACACTGAGATGGGGAACAGTGAGCCATATTTTCAATTTGCTTTGTATGAACTATGTTTTTGTCCAACAATTTTAAGAAAAAGAAACCCTTAGCAATATGAAGACAAGTGTCTGTCAGAGGAACAATAAATTCCTACCACTCTTGGCAAATTAGGCCAAGAATCACATTTACAGTAATAATTTTGTTCCATAAAATTGGTGTTAAGAATTTTTTTTTCAGGGACATAAAGATCCAGATTCTGCATCCAAGTGCCCTGCTAAATGTTGATCAGGAGACTACTTCCAAAGGATTTTTAATGGTCAATCCCCTCTTGGCATGTTGCTCTCAGCTCCTCTTTCTGGATGGTTATGCCTGGTGCCACTCTGATTTATTTTGAAGGATCTGAAGTGGAGGCCTAGGTGAATGTGCCATAGGAGCCTTGGAGTCACTTGAAACTGCTCATGACCACTTGTCTGGCTCCATAGGAGCCCTAAGATGGGGGCAGTTATCCACAGGCTAATTGAAGTCTCCTTGGGGCTGTGAAGTGCTGCCCTAGCCTCTATTGTATACACCAATTTCAGTACATGCTGGACTGATTTCCGTGCCTACAACACAGAAGGTTTTTGTGATATTTTCTTGCCTTGTTTATCCCTGCATGTGCCTGATGCATCTGGTTGTATATCAGGGTGTTAAATTTTAAGGGATAAAGAATTTTATTTCTATTTTGCGATTGAAAGAAATTTAGAGCAGAAATTCTGTTCCTTACATGGATTTAGATAATTGAATAACGTATGCTTTTAAATAATTGGAGGAATTTAATTCCTGTTATGAAATCCAGGTCAGGCCTGTGTCATTACAGTTTCCCTTTTCACAAGTTCTTATATTAGTGCTTTATTTCCTTCTGTGCTAGAATGAGGCTTATAAAAATGTAAAGGATTTGCTGAACTGGTTGAAAGTAAGATAGGCGAAAAAAAGAAAAATTCATGGATTGTTGTTTATCTGTGTATTTCAATGCTTGATGCTTGTCCCCAAGTGATCCATGTGAAATTATGAAAAAAATACTTATATGAGAGTTTAAGATGAAGCAAGTAACATTTTTTAATTAAAAAAATTGAAACTTACAGAAAGGCTTATTACAAAAAGGAAACTGCAGTCTCAAATCTGATACATTTCCAAGTTCTGAGCCCAACTGTTTCCCCACATCATTTTTGCTGTTGATTACTGTATATTACAGTCATGTTGTCACCTACCACAGTATATGACCAGAGTTTAAGAAGCTCTGTATAGCTACCTGTTTATCCTCTTCAGGGTATGACTGCAATGGAGTTCAAAGGGATATCCTCACTTGTGAGGATACGAAAGTTGATTTTAAATGGTTTAGATCAAGATGAGTGAGTAGTATAAATGACCTGGATAAATGACAAGGTTAGATACCTGTTCTGAGCTGCTGTTGGGAAACTACAGTCAGCATCTTTATTTGAATAGTAACG
Source organism: Phylloscopus whistleri (assembly GCA_017589585.1). Taxonomy (NCBI): domain Eukaryota; kingdom Metazoa; phylum Chordata; class Aves; order Passeriformes; family Phylloscopidae; genus Phylloscopus; species Phylloscopus whistleri. The sequence continues at coordinate 1,059,188 of JADMLD010000103.1, forward strand.
CAGAGGTAGAGAAATTTTCCTGGTACAGGACTAAATTGACTTCCCAACAACCTTTATGCACCATAAAATACTATGCATCTTAAAATCATGAGGCCATAAGTTATATGAAGTGCAGCCACAGGCTTTGTCCAGTTCCCAGCCTAGAAGTGCCCTCCAGTTTTGATGTTTTCTGCTTAAAAAATACCTTCTTGCTAAAAGCATTAAATCAATGTATGTATAAATGCTACAGACCAAAATCAACACCTACTTGAAAGACAAAGGTGAGAAAGAAAAAAGCGAGCACAAAAGTGATATATATGATATTACAGTGATATATACAATATTACAATGATATACAATGATTTCAACTTGTTAGCAAATTCAGGCACTAAACTCAGGTACTCTGAATTTTATACCTGCAGCCTCTGTGTGCAGGAAGGGATTTTAATGATAGCCATGAGGGAGTTGTCTAGAGTGGTTTATGAATGGAATTTGAAATAAGTACCCCAAGGAATAGTTTTAGTTCTTCTGAACTGAAAAGGAACATAAGGTATCTTGCTACAGAATAAACACAATACAGATGGAGAAAGTTTGTAATTAAAGATCAAGAGTCAAAGTTATATGTTGGCCTCCCAAAGCTTTGTTGAGTTACCTTGACAAGCTGCACTTGTGTGACTCTGCCTGTACCTTTGCACGAGTGTCTGAGTACGCTCACAGGACATTTCTGAAATGCATCGTGGTGTCTGTGGAATGTGGCTGTTATCCTGGCAGCCTCCACATACTTTCATGGAGCAGATGTATATCTGCACCTGTTTGCCCTCCCCGTTTGTTCCCACCACTGCTTCAAAGGAACTTGAGCTTCTCAAGGGACTCTTCTGTGCCCCTGTGTCCTTACTCACCTTCCAAAGGGTGTTGTGGCAGAGGGCTCTTCTTTTCAGGAGGAGGAATGAAATCTTGAAATCAGAGAACAAAGTCTAACAAACTCTCTGGAAAGAAGATGTTATCAAATAAATTGCAATTGAAAAAAATCAGAAAATTTGGAAATGGAATGACTACAACCTTACAAACTGCGATGAAATGAGGGGCAAGGAAAACAAATGAATCTTGCCAAAAATTCTCCTAATTAAAATCCTAAAATCAGGGAAGAGAGGAGAAGAAACTGAAGAAATGAAATGTTAAAAATAAGAAAGGAACAAATCTTAAACCAAGTGAAAACAATAAAAGTGAATGGGATGACAAGAACTGCAGGGAAATAGACCAAAGCTTGCCCAACTAATTCTCATGGAAATAGCAAGGTTTCCTTCCCTTTCCTGAAAGCAGCATACTCTGCTGCCCTGCATGTGGTCAGATGGGCTTGAGGTGCAAGGGTGGGGTGTCTCCTTGCAAGGAACATGGGCACTGCCATGTGGGAATGGGTTTCACCATGAGAAGGAGCTAAACTCTCATGTCAACTCATCACTTATCAGAAGACTTTGTGTTACTACTGTTTTCTCTCCTTTTTTTTTTCTCACTTTCACAGGTGAGCTGCCTTCCTCTTGTGTATTTTATCTTGGTTTTCACAAACAGGAGTTATTCAGGGTGAGCACAGGCAACCTATTCTGCACAAATCTCAGGATGCTCCTTACTTGACAGCCTGATACTCCAGGAGGGACAGTGCAAGTAAATATGTTAGCAGAGAGAGAGCACCTCAAGGAAATGAAAATACAAGCTGTTAGGACCATTTGATATGAGATAAAGTTGATCAAAAGGACTGACTTGACATACTGACTGGGTTCTGGTAAAGTGGTGCAATGTCACACAAAATACAACATACATCTTCCAGGCAGGAATTTGATCATCTCCTTCTAGGTATAGGGGCTAGACATGGCTTTTTCTTCCTAAGTTTAGAAATTTGAATTTCATAAGAAAAACCTTTTTAAAGAGAGTTAACAGGTTTTTGTTAAAATATGTAAATGATTATGAAATTTGATATTGAAATAAAACAAAAAATAACAAAAAATATATTCATCTCTTTTAACCCTTTTTCATCTGTTCCATGATCATTATTTCAAACTTAAAAGGTATAAAACCCCACAAAAGTGCTAAGAAAAAAATTGTTTTGATTCATGCTTAGGCCATATGACCCATCTTGAAGCATTTTCAAAATTTCATTTTGTGAAATGGTTCCTAAATTGTGGCTTTTTAGTATCAATTTTAGTTTTTAGCTTCCAACTTTTTTCAATGAGATCCATTTCAATTTTGAAATTTATTATTAATTAATTACCTTTTCTCCATTTTTGGTCCAAGGAATAGACTTATGTGGCTGAGGCAACACCCAGAGAATTTGCTTCTTTACCCAGATTGTGAGTATGAAGCAATTTTTCTACTATCCCTGCACTGAATTGCAAGGCAAAACCAGCTAAGGAAATTCTTATAGTTCAACTCTTTATCAGCAATATTTACATTAATGATTTGTGTTATTTGTTACTGCTTTAGGAGGATGAATCAGGCCTGGACTGGGAGAGTCAGACAGTCAACTGTTTTGCTCATGATCTGTCACAAGCCAACAACTCTCAAACATTTCCCTAGTGCTTCTTCCCCATCTTGCCTTCCCAGACAACTGCTGGCATCTGCCTCCCTAAAGTGCTATGAGAAGGGACTGACAAGGGTGAACCAGCAGCTGAGGTGAGGAGTAGGATGAGGAAAAGGAGTATGGCACCTCAAAAACAAAGTATAAAGCCTTCCCCATCTTGATTTTGTGATGGAGGACAGGGGAAGCCCACAATTCTTAGGACCTCCTAGTTATCCCCTACATACCACACCTCCACCTTTATTCCCAATAGTTTTGTGGCTATGCACTTTCACCCAAAAATCCCTGAATTTTCTTTGAGACTTGTTCCAAAGCTCATGGTCTACTCTTCTGAGCTGAGGTGATGAGAAAAGGGATCTTCACAAGTGGCTAACCTGTAGGTGAGTGAGCAGTAGAAGAACAGAAATTTTGCAAGATGTGTATTGACAAAATACAAAGCTATTCATAAAGGCACATTCTGTCTTAAAAAAAAAACAAAAACAAAAAAACCCACCAACCAACAAAACAATCCCCCCCAAAAAACCCCAAAAAACAAACAAACAAAAAACACTCCACAAAACAAAACAAAACAAAACAAAACCAACTCAGGAAGCCAAGAAGGCATAAGTGCTGTATCATAGACTGTACTCAAGGTGCACTTGCTAGCTAACACTCACATATGCACAGAGTGTGTATATATGCATATATGTGCATATCATCAGGATCTGCTTCTCAGTTGTGCCTATCAGAACGGTATCTGTGGTGGAAGTGAACCATCTGCTTCACAGCACTTCTATTTATGAGATCTGCAGCCTGGCAGTGTAACACATGCAATGTCACTTCAAGCCCTACTCCCCCAGATGAACTCCAATATGTCACTGGGTCGTCCCATCAGCTCCACGTTGATTCTGTAAACAGAAACCCTATCTCCCTGCAGTCTTAGTCAGCAGCTGTACTGGAGCAGGACCTATCTTTAAAACTTGCAGAATGTGTAATCTGATGTCAAAAGAACCAAAGAAGGGTATTTGCCACCTGACTCTGGAATGGACATCAGCCCTTTAATAGGAGTTTCTACAAGTTTGTCTTCATGAGTACAGATTAAACTTCTGTGACATTTGCTTGACTTTTCCAAGGGTATAAGAAACTCTTCCACTTTAAAATATTTTTCTGGGAGTTCTGGCTCTCAACTTCTTACCTGACTTCATGCCATTTTAGGACTGATGTCCTACGTGCTTATCAGATTTGCATATTTGATATGCAATGTGCATATGATATTTACCTTTAATTTTGGGATTTAGATCTAAATCCCTCTCAGACATCAAGGAAATAAATGTAGCAATAGAGATCTGTCTGAAAAGTCCAGTTGTACAAAAACCTGACAGGAGCATGGGCAGACCTAAAGAAATATTATGAAACAGCATGTTGACATATAGCTTATCCCATTATGCATGCCATTAGAACTTCTACACACATTTTAGTGCCCTCCTGCCAGCACAGCTTATATGAATTCCCCTCCAGCATTACCATTAAACATATTTAAGAAATAGCCCACAGCTTAGGTAGATATCTACCATATGGTAGATAATGGTTCTTGTTGACACTACAGGAGGGCAAAGATGTTTATGCTAGAACTGTCTGTAGTATTTTCCAGAGGTGTTACATTTAATGACTATGCCTGGGTCGACTGACTCCTTTTTCCTGTTACATTTTGATGGTAAAGATGAATTTATTTCTTTCTTTGACCTCAATCCCTGATGGAATGGAAATCTAATTAATGAGATCACACAAGTTTCCTGTGGCTGATGGTATGTATTACAGACACCAGTCTATAATCATAAGAGGGTGGCACAAGTTCATCAGTATTTTTTGTCTTTTATTACTTGAAGGGGTTAAAGTCACTTACACCAACTTCTGACTTCTCCAGAAAAAAAGAAACAACACAATACTTTGTCACAAGTTATGTTGTGTGAGAGACCAGACAAAATGGAATTAGCAATGTTCTCCACATCAACAGTGCACAGCATGATCTTGTTAAAGAATTATACTGCTTCTTAATCCTCAAACAAATAACATTATGGTATAATGGATTGTTTTTTACTTCCTAAGCAGAAGATGGTAGGTTTGTTTTTCCTGTTAAACCTAATTTTCATTTCAGACACAAGATAAATGGTACATTGATGCATTTACTTATCTCTTTCTTGAAGTTTACAGCTGCAAAGGAGAAACTTATTTTGTGGATCTGTTGGTGCCAATAAAACCTCCTCTCCTGATTCATAATTTATCTTTTTTTTTCTTTTCTGTTGCTTTGAATCTGAGTATTAATGGAAAAAACTGTAATCAAATACACTTGCCATTCTTGATAGCAAACAAGTTGTTAAATGCATAATTTTTTTTTCATTTTGATTTGAAATTGATAAAAAGTATTCCTAGGTCAAAATAATCATGATTAAAAAAATCCCCATCTCTTGCTTTTCTCTGCTGCAGCACTTTGGCAGCAAGACTGACTGGGAAAGGGGTCCCAGTCGAAGCTAAGTCCCTTACCCTGCAGAACCTGTCCTTAAAGCATAACTGCTAATAGCACTATGAGCATGGTGTCAGGTCAATTAAAAGTTTTATATTTCTTCTTTGCTAATCTTCTTGTTTGATGCTTCAATCTTCAAATGAATGTTTCCAAATAGAAAATAGAAGTGTATCTCAGAAAAAACATTGAAACTATGCATTCCAGATTTAAAAGAAAAGGAACATTTCTTAAAGCAAAATTGTTTAAAAAATGCTAACAATACTTCTAAATAATGTTGACTGACTTTAAAATCTATTACTTAGATGTAAATTTAAAAGTCTGAAAAACATTATACCAAGTACTTAAAAATCTTTAAGTTAAAAAGCTTTGTGCCCCTGGTTATTAGCCACTAATAACTGCTTTTCTGATTTGGATTGAGAATAGAGTAATCTTCCTGCAAATTAAAATACCTTTACGGCAAATGCAAATATGTAAAACTCATTCTATTCCTGAATTTTCAGGCTTTATCCCACTTTCTTGTCACAGTACTCAGTTTCTTTTTGTCATGAAAATGTTTTCTGTCAAATTAAAAAAAAAAAATTGTGCAGTAGCAAAGATCTTTTGGTCATTTCTCTTTTTTTGGTCATGCTTTCTTTATGGTAGCTCAGTAAAATGTGATGTCCCCAAACTCTGTCATCAGCAGATAGTTTGGAACAAAGCTCAGTCTCAAAAAACTATTAAACATACCAAAACCCCCAGTATGTCTAAAAAATACGGAGGATTGTTTTATCTTTCATAGGAGAACCCAATGTGATATTTTTTTAATTAGTTATAATATGTGCACATATGTGTATGGGTTTCCAACCAGCTTTCCTGAGAAGTGATAAAGACAATGACTCCTTGTGTTCAGGAAAGACCATTGTACTTCAAAACAGCCTAAGGTGTTGGTGAATTTAGTCCTTTCTTTTTCAGTCTTTTGCTGAAGGTTATAACTTTTGCAGGGGATTCAAGTATTACAGAAGTTTTCCAGAAAGTGCAAATGACCATGAACACAGGAGAGCTGCTGTCTACCTGCTTATTAACACACGTTAAAAAAAGACCAGATTCCAAAATTGAGTGTATCCCTCCATTTCTTAAAATAAAAAGGCTGTCCCTCGGACTTTCACATGGATCAGGTAGATGATGACTCTGAATACATTGGAAAAATTCACCAGTTTGCAGTCTCAAGTCTGTCCTTGAGCAGCATGAAGAGCTTCCCCTCACTCTTGTATCTCCAGAATACGTCTTTCATGGATGAGCAGACCTGGCAACAGTGGAAAGACAACTGCCCCACATAGTACTGCCCTAATCCAGCACCGAGACACCAAGAGGAGCTGGGATCATATATACCTGACACATGCCTCTGGGGAATTCTGTGATGTATTTACCTAACCACCCTAAATATTTCCCAAACACTGGAATAGTGTAAATAGATCAGTAACAAACTATCAGGAGGAAGCATATTTTTGCAAAAGAGGTAGTGTCAGTAAAGGAGATAGGGGAAAGACAGGTAAAACCAGAACCAAACAAAAGCCCCAAATACAATAAAGGGTATGTTTTCAGATGACAATCCTCACTATAAGAGACAAAAGAAGGGAATCAGTCTGATGGCTCAGAGGAGCTGGAAAATGCATTCATTGTGACACTGTGTATTTTTCTACTGAAGGGGAAACTCCAGTTAGAAGAAGTACAGTTCATCAACACATGTTGCCTCTTGCCACCAATACACATGACGGCCTGGAGTCTGGCTTGCAGGTGGGGGGAACTCCCCCATTGCCTTGTGCCAGGGTGCCATCTGCACACTCACTTCTAAGGGGCTGCTGGATGCCAGCAATGCACAGAGCAGCATGAAGACAGGTGAAACTAAAACCAGTGTAAAGCTCCATTACTGTCCTAATGTTTCTTCTGCTGTTCCTAGTGACTGCTTCATAGAGTTCTCTGCACGTTTAGACCCAATGAAAGACCTGATGGCACTGACCTTGGACGCTAAGGCAGCTAGTATTTTAGGAGTCAGGTCAAGAAGGTGACCCAGACCCAGCTAAGGGCACCAAAGTTCTGGACTGAATGCAGAAGTCAAGGTAGGCATCTCAGAGTGACGTTCACTCAAAGGTGGAATTTGCTTACAGCTATCAAATAGAGAAAGCTGATCCCTCCCTTGAAACTGAGCTCTTCATTTAGAGATGCAGGAAGTCATGACTGTCTCTTCCTATCATACCGTTTCTAGAGAGTGGGCATGGGGACAGTTTCAAAGAACCAGGCAGGAACTGCTCTTAGGAAAATGTATACCTTTATAGATGGACATATAGTGCTTTTTTCAAGGGACAGTTTCAGAGTGGGAGCACTTAGTCACAACTGGGAGACATCAAACAGGTCTAGATCACAAAGCAAACAGAGCACAGGACTGCTATCTGTCTCTAAGACCAACTTGTACAGACTGATCATGTCTGTGTAACAGACCACTTGGCTCTGCATCACTTTTTGTCCAACAGTGGTATTCCTAAAGCCCTTTATGGAATCTTTGCTTATGAAGTTCAGTTATTTCTCACTGAAATTGCCTGAATAAATGGAGAAGTTGTGGTGCAACCTGTTAGAGCAATGGCTATATACAGCATGAGACTGAGGATGTGGCCAAATGTGGTCTAATCTGCCCAAAAGTTGAGCCAGGCTATGCTAATAGCCACGCAGTGAGGATGACAAGCAGTGCCATACATGAGTTTGTTCTGTGTGACATTATGAGCTCAGAGTAGTGTTCTAGGTCTTCCTACATTTCCTTTCTCTCAGGACAATCTCCATCATGGACAAAAGCAGAGGGAGGATAGTCTCCAACTGTCAAGTGGGAATGCAGGATTTTGTGAGGATGAAGAGTGCAAGGCTGGCCAGATCTAAGCATCTGTCATGGAGAAAGGGTGCCTGGGGTGCCTGTCCTTCCCTCTGGGCTCACATATCTTACAGTGAACAACCCTGGGTAGAATGCAGAACTAGCTCCCCGCCTGCCTGAGGAAAGAATTTGCCTTACATCTGCTGACAGATCTCCAGTCACTTGACAGACTTTTAGAAAAGAGAAATAGAGAGTCTGTCCCCGTGTGCATATGTATGAGCATGTGCATGTGTTGGAGGGGCTGTCTCAACACCCACTCTTTCAAAGCGATGCTGCTTAAGGATGTATTTTCTGAGGGCCTTAATATGAGTATGTTTGAAGCCCACTCACTAGGTTGACACTCCTCCACCTCTCCCTGGAAATTGTAACAAAGTGATGACTGCTAGCTGTACCCCAGCATCAGAGACCAAGCTGCTCCGACTGGCGCAGTCTGTACGTATGCAGAGAAGAAACCCTGGCTCCCAAAGTGTTTAGCATCAAACACGGTTGTTTGCATAAAGCAGAAGTCTTCTAGGGTGAAAAGGTGGATGATTTTTAAAATATTTTTTGGTTTTTTTTCCCTCAGTTTTATCTCTGGTCATTTCCATGTCTTTTATTGTATGCTTTTCTGGCTTGGCCTGATTCTTGCATGTTGGTGCTGAAACAGGATAACCTTAGGTCTAAAAGCCAAGAAAGAGGAAGATTACTTTCCCCACTGATCAGGCATAGAATCTGGAACTGATTTTTCAATTCTCTGCTCTATTTAATAAACACTTCATCCTTTCTGGAAGTGGTGTGGTTTAGGATTATTAGAAGACTGACCTTTGAATATGGATCCCCTTTTCCTCTGATTGATTCTGTTATGTCAATATTTGTATTATACTCAAGGGAATGTCTTTATTTGTGTTTGGGAACTTATCCAAAATTTGATTGTCTGTGAGAAAATAGTCTGTTTTGTGCATGTAAAAGCTGTTTTAGGTCAGACAGAAAAGAAGCAGGTCAAATTTTATATCCTCACATTTTGATCTAAGGGATGGGAAAACAAAAATATAAAGGCATCACATGACTTAATGTTTATGCTTTGAGACTCTTTTTCTACTAGAGTTACTCTGAGGACACTCACACAAATCCGTATACACAGATACTAGGGCAGTGACTAATCAAAAACATCAAAATTTCATTATGTGAAATGGGACACATCAAGTTCATTATCAGCTGTATGGTCCAGGTAGCCATTTATTCTCATTCCCCTTTGTTGTGGAACTGCAGTACAGGTAGGGACAGCAAAAGACAGAAAAATAAGCTTGTTGTACATTCAGCTGATACTGCATGGTGTTAATATCTGCACACAGAAAAATATTCTCTATTCATCTCATTATTATGTTTATCAGTCCTAGGTCAAGCAGTACATTTGCTGTTATTTTTTTAAATGGTCTAAAATAGTTTTAATTAGCTTAAAGTTTTAATCACAAACTGTGTATCTGAAGACTTTCAGATCCTTTTTCCTTCATATGTTTTAGCTTCTGAAATATGATTGTACTATGACACCATTTCTAGGTAAGTATTTTAAGAGCAACAACAGAGGCAATAATGTCCTGGACCTTTAAGTGCCAGGTGTCTGTAAACTAGCTCTTCTGTGGAGGGCTGAAAAGAATGCAGAGAAGCATTAACTGCCTTGGCTGGCAGCCTAACCTGCAGTGCTTTTGCCTGTACTGTGGGAAAACTTACTGCAGTGTCACAGCCCTGCTACTATCAATTAGTGTCAATATGAACAAAGAACACCAGATATAAGCCCAATGTTCTGGAAATATAATAAGCAAAATGATGCTTTGTAGCAAAGCTGAAATTCCACTTCGTATGAGAAAGAGGATCCAGGAAAGGGAAAACAAAAGCAGATTAGTCATACAGCTAAATTTAGGGGTTTTTCCATACGTGCTACTGTTTCAGATCAGTCATGGAAATTAATGAGTTCAGTGTTATGAGATGAAAAGAATCTCATAGTGACCTGATATGAACTCATGGAAGCCTGATAGGAGGATTTGGCAGGGAATGTAGAGAACCTTTTTATATCGTCCAATGGCTCCTTTTAACAGCAACTACTATCATGTTGTCAGTTGAGCAAATAAAATTGGCCCACTTCTCAGGCCTCTCCTTCAGTGTGTTCTCATATCAGAGAGCTGTCTTGATTTTCTGACTCTGCTTGAGGGCTGCACATGACTCTTCCCAGAGGGAAAGGGGATCTGTTGACCAGGAGAATTGTTGCCTCAGACTTCATACAGACCTCCCTCTCAAAGAAGTGGACGGCATGACAGACACCTGCTTGCAGTGCAAGCAACCTAGTCTTTGTGTTCAGTGCAGACAAAATTTGGAAATAAGAACAGTTAACTTCTGGTTATTCATTCTTCTTTATAACCTCTGCTCTGTGTCTTTCTGTGCAGTGCAGTTCTGTACTTGTACAGTAAAAGTAAACATAAAGGCCTATAGAAACTGAACCTCACGGTATACAACCATTCTAATTTACATGTTTGACACTATTAACTGCACCCCATGGGTGCAGGGACAACACTGACATAGCCTTATTGTCAGTGTGTACTCGCCAAGAACAGAAGAGAGATTGCAAATTTGAGAAATTTGGTTGATAGCCAATCAATTTCTTAGCATCTAAATTAATCAAAATGACTAAACAGTTGAAGCCCAGCTTAAAATCCAACCAAGACATTTGTTCCTCTTTTGCCCTGGTATACATTTATTTATTTACATTCATTTAATTCACCTTTTAATGAAAAAATGACATTGTAATGTGATTTTAATAGGGTTTGGAAATGAATTTTTTCCCTAAGAACATATTGCTCTGGTGTCCAGTGTGTGTAAATCAAAATCAGCCTGTAATTAGCCATAATTTTGCATGCCTGCTTAGAAAATAATAATGTCAGAAGTGTTATTATTGTTTCCTTGTGCATTGTTCTAGATAATACACAGTTCAGAGAACACATATATGCTCTCCCCCTCTTAGGAAAGGATAACATGTGTGACTCCTTGCTCGTGGTAAAAATAATGCTGTATTGTGCACAGTCGCCTAAGCCAACACTAAACAATCCATCTCAGACACTGGAAATAATTCAGATTTGTAGAGACTTCTGATTGGGTTACATTTATGGTCCGTAAAACTGCTGCTACCTAAGCAAAATCACTTGGAGTTATCATCAGCATCTTCCCAGGACACTGCACGACCATCCAGGCAACCTTTGAGGCCCAGGGACTTCTGTGATTTCTGGGCAGCAAGCACAGAACTTTTGAGAAGCTAGGGCTTGAGATTAGCTCCTTGGGAAGTGTCTGAAAACAGTGCAGTAGTCCCTGATGGATAGCTGGGCTGCATGACAGTGTAAACTTGAGGATCAAGTTTACACCAAGCTATTGGTTTTGGTACCTCTACCCTGGAAAGCAATAAAAGAAACCCAGGATGACTCAGCCAGAATTTCTTGTGATTAAAACAGTTGCGATATGATTCCCCATGCAATCATCACTCTCTTCAGTTTACTCGAATCTTTGGCAGAGAACTTGCCAAAGTGATTATGCAAGAGAAAGAGAAATTCAGAAAAGTCACTCTCTAGTAAAACCAAAGTATCTTTTACAGAAGTATTCTCCTAATCTGAGTACAGCCACTGGAATTGCTCATGAACCAGCAGCTTTCTCTTTCAGATATTCTGTTACATAAACAAAATAGTTGCAATAAAGAGGAAAAGGTTGGGTTTTTTTGGTTTGGTGGTGGTTTTTTTTGTTTGTTTGGTTTTTTGTCGTTTGTTTGTTTTATTCAAGATGGCCATACCATCTTGAATAAAAAATAAAGTATTTCAAGGAACAATAAATAGGCACTGACCTAGTCAGACTTGAGTCTTCATGATTCTGATATATGAAGAATCATCATGAAGTAAAACATTTTCATAATTTAGTGGTACTTTTCAAGTATTGTTTGGTCTTCAATTCCCAGATGTTAGCACCTGTGATGTAGACCAAAATTCTTGTTTACTTGTCTACCTTTATTGTCTCCAATATATTTTTTGAAAAGAAGACTTGCACTTATCTAAGTTTTATCTGAGGTAGAAAACACCTCAGAAAATCACACAGTCAGTCTCTCTACCCAAGAAAGGATCAGTTCTGTCTATGGGATTCCTGATACCTTACTTAATTTATCCTGAAAGACCTTCAAAACTGGAGATTTCATGATCATCCCACACAATTGATTTCAGTGTTTCACTATTTCATTGTTAGGAACTTCTTCTTGATGTCTTAAATTAAGCTTCCACGTTGAAATTTAAAACTGTTGCATTTGGTTGTAAAAACACATGGGAAATTTGTGGTCTGGACATACAGACTTTAAAGTAACTCACCACAGTTTTTAACACTTTTCCTAAAATTACACTTATTTACCACTTCCTGTCTTATCTAGATTATTTTCCAATGGTGTGACTTTGGTCTTATTCTTACAGGGATGACATTTTTTCTCCATGTCTTTTCTTCAAATAACTAAAATTATTTTGAATTCTGGTCCTATCTTCAAAAATGCTATCAGTCCTTTGAAACTTACTCTTTTTTCTCTCATTCAGGATTCTTAGTAAAAATATCAAGTATCAAGGCCAATATACACATCCCATAAGCATCACTAAATACATCCTTATGTTTGAACTAGAGGGAGCAATCTGTGGTAATTTGTAAATTGAGCCAATTTACTTCCCTCCACACTGTAAAAAGAGGAAAACCACTGATCAGGCTGTGAGTCAGGTGCAACTTGGCTTTTCATGTTGTCTTGAGACACTGTGATCAGCTGCTGTTCTAGATACGTAATAGTGTCCAGCATAAGTAGTTCCATGGAAGGAGTAAATTGTATGGTCTGGAATATTAAGTAGAGTTTTGATACAGTGGCAAAGAAGATGAAGAAATCAATCATTAGAATATTAAATGAAAGAACATGAAGGATATCACAAGGCTCCTTGAGTGTGTGTAAGAGGAAGATTTCTGTATTAAATTTGGAGCAATATGACTGCAATCTGAGTTTGAAGTACGAATAAATGCTCAGTGTTGGACAGAGACACTTTCACAGAGGACAGATAAGAGAGCAATGACAGATACAAGGTTTAAGGAATGATCATCCAGTGAAGTGGTGTATCTGCATAAAATTATTTATTTCGTGAATAAAAAAGAAGCAATAAGCAGCTATTTAATCCTTCTGAAAGTTGATCCAGACCCACTGACACCAACAAAATCTTACATAACTTCATGAGATTTGGAGTAAATCCCTTAGAGTGTGTCATTGAAACATTACAGGATAAATTATTACCTGGTGTAATTTTATTAAAGCAAATCAAATCTATGCAAGGAGCCTGTTATATCAAATATACATTCCTTCTTTCTTTTACTAGTTCTTCCATTCATTCATTCATTCATTCATTCGTTCATATGAGATCTTAGTGTGCTGTAATCAGTGTGCTTACTGGAAAAAGACAGGAAATGTGCACTGTGAACATTAGCTAACAAGAATTATGGTTTCAAAAATTATCTGCTCTAGCACATATTTTTAAATACCTTTCATAATTATGAAACTTAAAAAAAAAAACCCCAAGCCACAAAAATCCCCCATACACCATTGGGGGACACTCCTCATATTCCATTAGATTTGTGGTTCTTATCTGATGAAAACAGCACTGAGCTGGAACAAACAATGCGTCAAGGATGATTATGCAACATCAGATGAAGAAATATTTCTCAACCCAGTGCCAGGAAAGCTACAGGCAATTCTGGAAGTCACATGCTTTCTGGTGGGATTTTTTTGCATTTTTGTTTTTGTGTCTTGTACAAAAAGCTAGCCCTATTTCGGAAGTCAAGTTGCAGGAGGAAACAGCCAGTAGAGAGGATCTTTTCTGTATTTGTGAATTCCGGTTGAACCACAATGAGCACATTCTTCCTCCTCTCTTTTGTGTGTATGTTTAGAGTTTTGTTCTTTTAGTAGTGAAAGTTTAATGGATAGAAAGGGATCAATGGGGGCATTGTTGAACTGACCTCTGGTGACCATCAGAAAAGGAACGAGGGCCAGCAGATGGACACTGCTCTAGCTGGCCATATCTGCAGTGTATGACAGCTATCCTCAGTTGAATTATTGTATACTGGATTTTATACCATTATGTTTTGCCCATAGTATCATAGCGACTAAATGCCTGTGGGAGACTAAGCACTATATTCTAAGAAAACAGCAGATAAGTGTCTGGGGAAAGAACAAAACAAAGCAAAGCAAAACAAAACAAAACAAACCAGGGATTTTGCATAGTACCATATAATAAGTCTGAAAAGCAGTGATGAAATGATAAACAGAGCTATGAAAAATTTAAACACAAATCAAAACAGATTACTGTGATTTTTGTGTCAGTTTCAGCTGTCCCAAGTTAGCAAAAACATGTCTGTGTGAGGTAGACAGGGGCTGAACAAATCCAAAACCTCAGTGGAAAATTCAATCGGGCCACAGATGGGTTGGTTACACAAGGCTGGCAGCACTATCACCCCAAGCAGTTTTGTCTAACTCTGTAGCCTGGGGATAGTCCCTACTTCATCTACATAAGCCATTGCTATAATATGGAACAAAACTACTAAAATTGCTTTTTGAACTGGGATCCTTTTATACCAGCATGCATACGCTAATTTTTGTCTTGATAAATTCCAAATTTTGCACAAGTGTTACTAACTCCCGTCTGTGAAAGGCTTAATTCAGTTGCCTCAAAATATTGTCATATGCATATTGTCTGAGATTTCAGCATTTTGATAGTCAGTGAGGGCTGGATGTGACAGAGGAATAATGATAGAAATTTTCTTCCAAAAAAGACAAGCCTAATGCAAGAGTAGCAACATAGAATTACAGAGTCACAGAATCACAGAATGGATCAGGTTGGAAAAGACCATTGTGGGTCATCTGGTCCAACCTCTCTGCCCAAACAGGATCATCCCAGGGCACAAGGTACAGAATTGCATTTGGACAGATCTTGAATATTTCCAGTGAAAGAGACTCCACAACCTCCCCGGGCAATCTCTTCCATTGCTTGGTCATCCACACGTAAATAAGTTCTTCCTCCTGTTCAGGTAGAACTTCCTGTGCATCAGTTTCTGCCTGTTACCTCTTGTTCTACTGCCTGGCAGCACCAAGCAGAGCCTGGTCCATCCTCTGACACCTCCCTGCAGATGCTGACAGACATTGATGAGGTCACCTCTCAGTCTCTTTTCAAGGCTAAACAGGCCCAGCTTCCTCAGTCTTTCCTCATAAGAGAGATGCTCCACTCCCTTAATGATCTTTGCTGCCCTCCCCTGCACCCTCCCCAGGAGCTCCATGTCCCTCTTGTGCTGAGGAGCTCAGAACTGGACACAGCACTCCAGGTGCAGCCTCACTAAGGCTGAGTAGAGGGGCAGGGTCACCTCCCTCAGCCTGCTGGCAGTGCTCTTGCTAATGCAGCTCAGGGCACTGCTGGCCTTCTTGGCCCCCAGGACACACTGCTGGCTCATGGACAGTTTGGTGTCCACCAGGACCCCCAGGGCCTTCTCCAAATGGCTGCTTTCCAGCAGGTCTCCCCCAGCCTGTACTGGGGTGTGGGGTTATTCCTCTCCAGGTGCAGGGGGCTACATTTGCCTTTCTTGAATTTCAGAAGGCTCTTCTCTGCCCATCTCCCCAAAATGCCAAGGCCCTCTGAAGGACTGCACAGCACTCTGGGCAATTGGCCACTCCTCCCAGGTTTGTCCCATCAGTGAACTAAAACACCATACATTCTTGCTCTGGTAGCTGAATCCCACCCTAAGCAAAAAATTCAAATCACAAAGGAAAGCTCCATTTAGGGATCTAGACATGAGAGATGGCACATGGACAACTGAGTTTGGTTTATCAGTCTTGATTTTTCATAGTGAGTAGTGAACGAGTCTCAATTATCTACAAGGCCAGTTTAGACACATATTTAATGCATGTATAACTCTATTTTAGTCTCTTCATTTGAATTCTATATCCTACTTAAATGTTTACATACCGCTAGTATTCATCATTTCATATAACATATATTACACCCTAGCCACCAAAATGACAGATTCCTAAAGAAGTGGATAACTATTTTTGAAATTCAGGATTATAGAGAGTAAAAACATAGGGACAATACTTTAAACACGCCCATTATCTATTTGTCTCAGGGGAGCTCTTTAGTTGCTATGAAATAGACACTGAATGTTAAAAGTCAGAGAGCTATTTCACGTTTGCACCTTCACCCAGATTCATTTGCCAAGTAGGTAAACAAGATTAATTAGTTGGAGGATTATGTTTTGTGTTGTGGAAGTGAAAAAAAAATGTTTAATCATGTGAATGACTGGTAGTATCTAACAAAAGCTTACTCATTCCTGTGGGTAAATCAGGTGATCAAGAGAAACAAAGAGTGCTAAGGGCAGGCAGAGTAGCAGCTTCCTGCTTTTTGAATCAGGAGTCTGCTATGGGTACAGCAGGGTTTTGCTTCCTTATTTTCCATAACGCCACTTTCTCTTCTAAGAAAAGGAGAAGCAACCTCCCTGTTGTACATCCGTAGGAGAAAAGGGAAAAAAAAAAAAAGAAAAAAGAAAAAAGAAAAAGAGGTTTGGTTATGCTCATCTTTCCCTTCATTGTTTTATGTTCCATTCTATGGAATGACTCTGGATGATGAAAACAAAAGACAAGACTAAAACAATCCTTTTATTCTCTTCTACTGAACTCTAAACCAGATGATGTTTTGATTCAAGTTATAATCTTTTATAAGGAATGGTAAGAATTCTATAGAAAACCTCAGGTATTTTCTTTGAAGTTTTGCTTCTTCCTCTTTTTGTTAGCTACCCTTTATTATTGTTAATGAAGAAACTGATATGAAGAGAAATATATTTTGTCTTTTCTCACTTGAAATTTAAATATACATAACCACAACCTGGCTCCAATTCCACAAACAGTCTAGAAGATATGATTCAGATACACTTTGCCTCTCTCTATTTTGAAAGTCCTTAAAACAGCTTTTATATGTCTTTTTTTGTCGTCCACAGCAGATGATCCAGTAGCTTGGAGAAGGGTGACAACCATACAGAGTGACTTTCCTAACTTCACAGACACCTTGAAAACATCTGAAAATGCCAAGAAAGAGAATAATTAAAAAAAAAAATGACAGAAGGATGTACTAAACAATCTTGATTAATGAATGGATTAAGGTGATGTTCTTTTTTCTAAATCTGAACATATTTGTGTTCTGAGGAGTTCAAGGCTATAAACACTGTCCCAAAAATCAGACAAAACAGGTCAGATTAGTCTTTCAATTACACTGTTATACAGGAAATCTGTATTGAATTCAGTACAGTTTTGAACTGAGACAGAAACATGACCACAGAATATTAAAACCCTAGATAATTGTCCTTAGCCTATTTTGAGTGCTTATGCATATTAGAAAATATAATATGTACTTAATGTTATTTCTTTTTATATCTATTTCACTTGTACTGTTTGATTGCTTTCAGCAATGAGGATTACTCCCCAATAGCAATAAGCATTTAGAAAATCTTCAAAAATTAAGTCTGCTTTTCTTCAGCCTTTTGGGGCTTTGGCCAGCAATGAACAGATGTTCTGGGAAGAAAAAAGATCTGGGATGAAATATAACATAAATATGTTCTATATATTTGCTGCTGTTCTGAGCTTTGACAGAAAAGGTGATTGAGATCAATCAGGTGTTTAAAAGGCACTGTGGTGGAGTTCTGGGAGCCCAGCCACACAGTACTGTGGGCACAGGATCTATGCTTGCAGTTTTGTGGGTCAAAATGAAAGGTGATTGTTAACAAGCTGATGATTATTTTTTTCCAGCTTCACCCAATATGCAGATCATTTGAAACAGTCTAAATACATATTACAGTGTATTACTGTGTGTCTTCAGGAAAGTCTATTGAGAGGACCCAGCAGATAATAAACAAGACCATTGTGGTTATGCATGCTCTGACATGGCCTGAAGTTGAGTCCTGTTCTAGGGGGTTTTTGTATGCTTGAGGAAAAATCTTCTTTTCCATTCCCAAGAGTTAGGGCTAACAGAAGTGAGAAATCCTCAATTCACAGAGAGGAAACACAGCAATTGCTGAAGAAAATCTTCACTGAAGCATCAGTTAAACCCAGATCAC
Source organism: Phylloscopus whistleri (assembly GCA_017589585.1). Taxonomy (NCBI): domain Eukaryota; kingdom Metazoa; phylum Chordata; class Aves; order Passeriformes; family Phylloscopidae; genus Phylloscopus; species Phylloscopus whistleri. Next base: position 1,077,299 of record JADMLD010000103.1, read on the forward strand.
ATACATGAAATAAAAGACCTCACAACGATAGTCATCTTACAGTAAGAAAAAACTAATGTGCTTCCACGCTATACTTCCTGCCAAGTGACATTGAGCATGACCTGATACCTCTTTAAAGATAAATATGTGAATTTGTAGCTTATGTTCTTAACACAGGCAATGAAATCATAGACTCAGAGAATATGCTGAGTTGATAGAATATCTGGAATGTCAGAGTTGGAAGGGACCCACCAGGATCAATTAGTGCAACTCCTGGCCATGTGCAGGAGCCCCAAGAGTCACAGCAGGTGCTTTCCCCTGTAGTTCCCCTGTAGAAATTGCAGGATATGCCAGGTAGGAGGTATATATGATTTAGCCTACTCTACCTTTTCCTGTGCATTAGCTTTCAGTCCCTCTCAGATGGACAGTATTATAGACTTGCAACATAAGATAAACATAATTCTCCTGTGTTGCTTTTATTTAATGTGCGATATAGACAAGTGTTTCCACTTCTGGACTCAAATATGGAATGTCCCCAAGTGACCCTGACCAAAAGCAGCACACCCAAGATGAACAAAAATCAAATGAAAGTTAATAAACATAACAGTTTAATCACTGTAATTTCCTGAATCCTATGGGTGGCCTATATTTTCTCAAAGGTCATTCAGATTTGAGGTTTCAGGGTGAGTATTTTTCAGTGCTTGCTACTTAGTGGAATTTCCAACCTAGTTTTATGTTCCTAGGTGTATGAATAGAGTTCATCACCTGAAAAGCTAGTGGTCTGGAAAGGGTTTTAACTGTTATTTGAATACTGTCCTTGCCTTGCTCTCGCAGCAGGGAAGACTGTCAAAATTTTTCATTCTTCCATTATAGTTCAAAATTGTACTCTAAAGCCTGCTTTTATTTGTTCACAATTCTAATTATATTGATGATTTTTTTATATTATAAATGAGCAGATGTTTCTGACTTCTAGTGAATTGTAAATTCTAAGTATCATCCTCAAATGATTCATATTTTATGTGAAAAAACCCCAAAACTCTGCTACAATTTAGATTTTTTTTTTTTTAACTTACCAATATATCAAAACCAGAGAGACATTGAAAGCCTTCATTTCTACCTCCTCTATTGATCACCCTGAAGCAGTTAAAGTGGAATTCACATTTCTCCCTAAGGAAGAACAAGTGCACTAAAAATCTCTTACTCCAGCTAATAGTTCGCTATGCCAGAGTAAAATCAGAAAACTTAGTGAATTTATTTGCCCTTTCAAGGACATGATCCTGCACACAGAGTGATCTGTGACCTGTAGTAAATCAAGCATGCATAACTGTGAACTAGCCTACTGCTTTTGTATGGTGCCTCCCTCCTATTAAACAGATGTATGGTTTGTCTCAGCAAAGACTGTAAGGATTGCCCATCAGCCAGGAGTTGTTATCCTTTTCCTTTCAGCTAGAAATTTCCCCCTCCCCCAGAAGTTATATTCCTATCCTAAATAAAACACATTTTTTCATTATTTTCTCCTTAGTTATTGCTGCTTTTTAATTATACTAAGTTCCAGTGTGAACATTCATTTAATGTTGCTTTGCTTTCTATAGATTTGAACTATGATACATTGCACCTCAAAGCTCCAAAGCATGTCAAAAACTCTATTCTGCATCTTCAGAAGAGAATGGGGGGAAAAAGGGAAAACTGCATCTAAAAGTTGACTAGCAGAATTTGGGACAAGGAAATAAGGGAAAGATTTATCCAGGAACCTTAACAGACTTAAATGTCAGGCACATTCTTCACAAGTACTGCTTGCATGTTTGAAGGCCACTGCAGTCAAAATAGGACATTCAAATCTTGTTCTTATTTATATAGTACTGGAGTGTATGAGCCCTGGATGTATTAGTTCAAGGCCAACAAAGCTCTCAGTAGTTTATATTTGAATTTGATTTATGTATACAAGAAAAAGTTTATTTCTTCTCTAAAAACATGTGAGAGATTTCTCAGAGGGTTTTCCAGGACCAGGGTACTCTAGGCCACTACAGCAACATCTGTAAATACCTGCACTGCAGATGCTGGCTTCAGTCACATGCACTTGTGCAAAAATAAAACATTTGCTGAGGTCCAAAAACAACTTTAAAAAGTTCTCTTAAAAAATGGAAAAGGATTATGGAATCTGGTGGGTGGATGGAACACACAAGGTGATGAACAATAATCAACAGAATGGGATGAATTTAATTCAGTTGAATTTCCTCCTCAACATCTAAGAAAAAAAAAGAGACAACTATTTTTACTACATTTAGTAGTCCTGTTGAGTGAGATAAGGAGATCTGACTTTGGCAGTGCCAGAGCCTAGGTTAAAGGGCTCCCTTTTCTCTCTGCATCCCCTCCCACTTGCCCAGTGGCAGCAGCAATTTGGAGCTTTTCCAGGCTGCTTCTCTTTTCTGGCCTCCTTCACACAAGCAAAGTTATTATTAGCCTCTAAGGAAAGAGAAAATGTTCCTCACATTGTTCCAGGGCCCTGAGCCTCCTGTGCACATTCCTGGGGCTGTGCTTGGGGCTTGAGTAGCTCTTCCCTTTGTCCCCCAGGAAAGAGAGGAGAACCAGACATTTGTCCCTGCAGCTGCAGGTTGCTAATGGGGCTATGGTGAATAGGGTAAAATTCGTCTTAGCACAGAGAAACATTGCACTCCTAAACAGACCTGCAAGTCTGGGGAAGGGAAAAGTAGGCATAAAGTGAGTTATCATGGCAGGTGTTGGAAAAATAGGATCCATGTCCAGAGAAATGAACCTCAAAAAGGCTTGTGAATGTGAAGGAAAGAGGAGGAGTGCCTGCTCCTCTGCACTTTTTCCAGAATTAGAGGGTAAAAGAAAATTAGGGTCCAGAGATGAGCCGGGGAAAGAAAAAGAGTTATTCCTTCAAACTCAGCTCTACAACTGGAATCAGGCCAAAAACCTGTGAGGCTCCTTGTTTTTCTAGGTCTTGTCATCTTGCTGGCAGGTGAAGGGCACTGAGAGCTGCCACGTGTCACAAATAGCACATGGCACCTAAGCATCCATCATACCTCCTCATAGCCCAGGTGGAAGGTCACTGGCTGCACTCCCAGGGAGCACTTCTTGTCTCACAGGAACAGGCTGCAGGCCGAAAGTCAGGCAGTCATAGGCTCCAGACTCTTGTTAATAATTCCTTGTGGTTCACAACCTTTGTAACCAGCCTGGGCTTCATTTCCCTTAGAAACTTGTCAGGCAGCTATCTGGAGATGTGCGAAAACAGAGATAACCCAAATATATTATTAAACAAATAGCCTCACACTTAGGAAATGTGGACCTTTCAGGCTTTAAAAGGAACATGCTCGGGTTCACCCTGTGATTCAGGACCTTGTGCAGCCCTGTCTGGTGTGAGGGGTGTGGGGAGCAGAGCATGCTGGAATCCCTCCAGCCTCACCTGGATTTCTGCAGCTGTCAGCTGAGCACAGAAAAAGGAGCATATCCAGTGTGGCTTCTCAGAATAAATTAATCCATACAGATGAAGCAATCCTGAGAAGATAGCCTCAGCCTCATCAATAAAAATAAAAATCCTAGAAACCAGAAAAATGCTTAGTGTGCTAATCTATGACCCATTGGTTAAGTGAAAGATCAAATCCATGGGGGTTTGTCCTAAAGAATATCATGAAGCTCTCTTCTTAAGAGTCTGTAATCTCTTGAGGGTAAAAAAGCCACAAACAATAGAAACCAAGTTGCTCCCATTGGGTCAGCTTGATTTCTATCTCTGCTCATTCTGTTTTCAGTGAAGTGTGGTGTAGCTGTAACCACTGAGCAATAGAATAGAGTGAATGTATTAATTGCTAAGCTGTATTAAGAGTTTAAGTGATAAGTATGGAATTTTCTTTAATGGCTTATTTACTATACTTACAGTCATGTTTTGGATTACACACTGAACTTTCAGATCTGTCATAAGACTTACTTTGCCTGGAGACACATAACATGTCAGCCTGCTGCCCTGAGCTGCTTTGCTGTGCATTGCTGGGGTTATGTTCACTCTCATGCAAATCAGCAGAGACCAAATTGCACTTAAAGAACAATTTTGTTTTCAGTAAGCATGAATGAAAGTTTCAGGAAACAAATTCAGGTTTCCTAAAGTGAGAATAATTTTGCCCTGTGAAGTTTTCATAACCCCAATGGAAGGTTTAATTTTCCTGTTCCTCACAAAGAACAAAGATGAATTATGAGATTTGCAGTAAGAGTTGCAATAGTACCAGTGAAGTAGAATCTATGAAGACATAAGGACAAGGTGTCTAAAAAGCCAATATATTTAGAAAATACAGACAAGGTTTTAGACTTCAAAACACCTTTTTAGAAAGAAGAACGTTCTGGACTATTTTATAGTGAGATATACTTGCTGAACTCTAACACAGGAGGTGATAGAATACAGAGAAATTTCTCTGAAACTTTTGCAGACTGACAAGAATTACACAGGTGAAGCTATTGTCCCAGTCAACTGTCTGGTGGGAGTTTGACCACGGCAGATATAGGAAAATGCATGTGTGACAGCTTTTTTGAGCTTTAAATATTTGCTTTGCCCCAGTGTAATTTTTGCATAATGGTCTATACTCTGGGACTTCAGGAGAGGTTAGAGAAGGGCTTTAGTCAAATAGTAGTGCAAGGGTGGCACAGCCACTTCAGCAAGAACAGTTGGTTAACTGAAGTCATCCTGCTCCTCTGGCAGCTTTGGTAAGCAGTACAGATCCTTTGAAAGCCTCACAGTACAGGTACATTTAGGGAAACACAGTTGCCTCAGGTGGTGTAGTGCGAGTGTGCTGAACCAGCTGACTATTCAGCTCTGTGAGTGGGTATCCTACGTGATGGAGCACAGCCTTGGCTTAGTAGTGACAGACATACCAATTCATCCCAAAACATTTACTAAGCTGACTGTAAAATTAAAGCATCTGTAAAGAGAAGTCTCAAAAGGAGGAAAGGCTCAGGAAGGAACTGTGCCAATCCCTTGTAAACTACTGCTTCAACAACCTTCAAGCTGTTCCATTAAAAAACAGAGTTTGTTTCATTAAAAAAACACCTGTTGGCTAGCTAGGGTAAGAGTAATCTAAGTTAACTATAAATATCTCAAAGTTGGTAATTTCAGTCTGAGATGGTCAGTTGAGCTTTTACTTATAGCAAGAAGTGAGCAACAGGATGATGCATATGACCTGTCTTTTCATCACTACCTGAAACTGAGACAAATCTCTCTCTGCCTTTTTCTCCTCAGTGACTATAAAGAGTTTAGGGAAAACAGCTCAGGCTTAGATGTTTACATTTTAGATGTATAAGTTAATGTAGACTTAATCTTATCCTTTCTCTCTTTTTCTTCTAATATTCCTTTCCTTTCTATATTCTTATTGTGTAATAGGACCTCTGTTTAAATTATCAACCCATGCATTAGGTAACAATTGGAAAAAATATATAATAGTAATTAAGTTTTCTTAGTTACTATTATAATGCAGTAGTAGTTTATTAACTTTTTCATCCCATTCTTTGACCCTTGGATTTAGTATGTGGGAGCTTGTTCTGGGCATTAAAGAGGTTCTCTTGCCTGTTGAATATTTGAGTATTATGTTTTATTTGAACTAAAAGACCAGGCAGTGGCTACTTTGGAAGCATTCAAATAGCAGAAAACATGAGCAAGGGAGTATGCACAGCAAATAAAATAATTTATTTTCACGCAAGCCTCTATGATCTAGAAAATCATTACCAGTGAATTTGTTTCAGAAACTTCCCACTAGCAGCACTTACCAGTCTGCCTGACTTGTGGTCTTATTTTACAAATCAGAGCAACACAAACCTGTACAGAGCATGAAGCTTCATCAAGCATATTTTGCCCTCTGTTTTTACTAGTATCTTAATATAAAAGCCCAAAATGCATAGTCAGAAATGTAAATAGCATACTTCAGTTTGACTGAGTTTGTTTTTTGGCAATTATGTTAATTTATCATATGTGAAATACATTGTATTTATTATATGCTTGGACTGTATAACTTTCCACATTTCTTTACAGCATGTGTTACTGTAAGATTTATTAATGACACAGTAATTGTGTTTTTTCTGAGCTGGATTGCCACAACCAGTCTGAGCTCTGTGGAAAGGGTGGTTAATATGACCTCCCATTGGGCAAACAAATGAAAGAAGACAAAAAACAAAACCAATTAGCAACAATAGAAAATTATGACTATCATTCCAAAGTTACTTATAATTCATGAGAACCAATAGAAAGCCAGGTGAAAATATTGCATTATCTATAGAGAAATTTTTGTTCATTTTTTTGTTCCATTTCTACTCTGCTTAGCACAGCTCTCTGCAGAACAAGAACTTCTGCAGACCTTAAACAGGATACAGCAGTTTGCTCTTGGATGTATTAACCTAGAAAGCAATTAAAATGCAGCTAATTTAACTCTGTGATAAAACTGCTGAGAAAGCTGCAGGCGGGTGAGGAATCTGCAGCATTCTGCAGTGTATTCTCACCAGTTCCATGCTGACAGAAGATGCAGGTTCTGCTTCACAGAAAACTTTGGGGTTTCGAATTTTCAGGTTAAAACAAAATATTTGAAACATATATTCTCAAAATGTAGTTGTACCAAAACATAGGTCAAAATTTTATTATTTAAAAATCTCACTGATGCATCTTCAAAAGCTGTTCAGACCCATTAACGATTCAGCCTGAATGAAAAAACACCTTTCAAGAAAAATAAATTTTGTCAAAAATTGCCTGACCAATTCTGCCCTCTGTTTACAGAAACCATGTAAAAATAAGTTTAAATGTATTTTCAGAATTGCAGATTAGGGGAAATCTATTTACCTGAGAAGTCTAGATCTATAAATAATGCTGAACTTCATCTAGAAACAACTGGTGTTTCTGACAGGTTATAATTACTATTCAAGGACAAAAGTTACAGTGACTATTTAGGACAAACCCTTCAATTTCTGCTCAGAACTCGGCAAACTTTCTGTTGCTGACTTCTGCCACAGAGCTATCTGTGCTTTGTTGTTTTTTTCAACTACTTGACCTGCAGAAAAAGATAATAATTCTAACAAGCAAGAAATATACCACAAACAGAATAGCTTATAGATCTGCCCGTAAAACATCTCTCTGCTACCAGTTTGTGTCTCTGCTCTTTATTTTTAGTGTCCCTGTTCTCCTCTGCTTACCATCATCTGTGATAATTAAGTAGTTAACACTTCCAGAAAAATTCTCCTCTGGACAATACCTTTGTATTTTTACATATCTGAAGACTGACTTGATCACAGAGAAGATTTGACATACTCACCAGAATTTCAAACTGGTCTTGCAGAGAAATGGAGCTTGTTTCTGAGGCAAATTTATCAGTAAAATATTTTAAAAATTCAGAGTTGATTCAGATGCTTTTGTGAGACCCCTGTATTCAGGAAAGGGACTGAAGAGTGAATTAAGTGAATGAAGAGAGAGACACATTTCTCCTTCTGACAGTGCTAACCAGGCAGCTCTAGTCTATACATAGTTTTCATTAGATCACTTGAAAAAAAACCAGGATCATAAATACCTCTAACAACACTATAAATGTTTAATACTAAGCCATTCTCTCACAGTTTAAGATAGATCAGACAAAAAAAAAAATGGATGACCTTTTTAATTATAAGCAATCAGAATATAAAGCTACAGTGCTAAGGAATTCTCTCTAATGTCAGTGAGTGAGAAGATCATGGAAAAAGAGAATTAGCAGCTCCTGTGAGACTGGAGCTAAATTGTCCACTCTATGAACATTCATTTAAGGTTTCAATCCATGTTTCTTAGCCACAATTAAAGACTGCAATTTTCTCCAAGGAAGTGAGTAAGTAAGAATCATAAGTACTTGTGAGAGATGGTGAAAGAGGCCAATTTTAAGAAATTAATTCTGTTGGGTTAAATAACTCCATCTGAAAATAATTCCAGATTTAGAATAATAGGAGTTGAAGAGATTATCTTCTCAGCTAGTGTATGTTTGAATTTAGGAAGCCTAAAGCACTTTTTGCCATGCTACTATCAGACCTTAAAGGTATTAAAACTGCAAAATCCTTCAGATTATTTTTCCCTGTTAAATGAAAGCTGCTTTTTCTGAAGCAGCTGGAAACAGGTGTGGTTTTCAGCCCCTTGTCTGTTCAGCCCTCTGTGAAAAATAGACCAGAGTGGTGTCTTATTTGTTCCCATCTCCTGAGGAGAACTGCAGGCCATGAGGAAAGGTCCTTAGGTTTGCCCTCACAAGCAAACCCCAGGGGAAAGGACCTTCCTGATACACAACACAACCACCGTGGGATTGATGGCACTTCAAACACACGACACCTGAGCACAAGACAGAGGGATCAATAATTCAGGCAATGCCAGTTTGGAAGTGCTGGAAAGCCCTGTATATAAGGTATTTTGAATGTTTAGGACCTGACAAAATAGAAATCCCCAAAACTTTGGTATCTGCTAAATTTTCAATATATTCCAATTAGGACTATCACCTACTGCTAGGTGATAACTCAAGAGATACAGAAGGAGAACACTGTTTGACGTGGATTAATTAATTCAATTGACAACATAGAAGTAATTAAAAAAAAAATCTACTTTCCCTGACAGACAAGTTCCTACCTCATCACTTTTTTTTGTGCAGCCTACACATGAGATTGCAGATGGAAGGTTTTTGTGTGCTACGATAGATGTAATTTTCTGCAAGAAAACAAGACCAAGGTATGCAAACACAGGGAAGAAAAATCTATATTACAGATAAGTATACATCATATTTTTCTTTATTTCAATCTGAGAATCTTTAAAAGCACTTTAGAGCGGTTAGTATTTTGTCTGCACTGACCTGCGTTGAGTTGCTCAAGATTAATGATCAAATACAGCCTTTTTCAGAATCAATAGTCTGCTGGTCAGAAAGGATTTCCCCAAGCATGTGCAGCTGGCTGGAGACACTGAACATTTTCCCTCCCTACAACAAAGGGCCATGATGGATTTTATCATAAGGTCAATTACTTACAGGTGGATGCAGTTTTCAGGTCTTTTGTACAGTTAATTTGCTCTTCATTTTCTCTAATCAGAAAACAGAAAATACAAATGTCTCAATAATTTTATTCAATGTAGGAGTCAAATTCCTGTTATAAGTTGCTGTAACTCAGTTTGCTTCAAGAAAGCAGTGGTGATTTACCTCAGCTGAGTACACACAGGTAGCTGTTTTCTGTTTCCTTGCTCTTGTTTCTCAGGTACTATGCTGTAGCAAAACACAGGTATTTGTATCATCTTTTGAATTTGTTGTGGGGTTTAGTATGCACTGAAATACTTATTGTTAGTCTGTACAGTTATTTGCTTATTGGTATCTTCTGCCCATTGATATTCCTTTGCCAAATAAGATTCAGCCAATGGTCAGAACTGCAGGGATGGGGTGCCCAGGAGGTTTTCGGGTGCAGAGGAGAGCAAGGCAGCAGCAGTACAACAGTGTGAGAGCTCTCCTGTCCTCCAAATAGGAATGCTGACCAGGGTTGGTGTTGCCACCTCCCAGCAATTGGCTTGGAGAACTACAGTGAATAATCTCTGCTGCCTTCATTGGAGTGAAGCACTTTTCCAGGGACCTGGTCAGGTAAAGAACATTTATCACCAGCTGCCTGTCAGAGATCTATGATTTCAGAGATTTTCAAAAGTTGTTGAGCGCTTAATTTCTGTTGAAGTCATGTTGCCTGTTAGTGCCTTTTTTATAACATCTCATTCATTCCTGTCAGTAGATACCTCACTGTGTAAAGGACACTATCTCCAAAAATCCGGGCAGAATCTTTTAGAAATCCAATAAAGCTTTCCCTATATCTCCATAGATATACTAACACAGCTGTACTGAGAGAGTGATGAAATACCTACCAGAAGGAAATAAACCATTACGAGAAACAATAAAAGGGATAAGCAATGCCTAAAGCTAGAAAAAGAGAAGGCAAATTGAAATCCAGGCAATAAGAAAAAAATATTACTTAATCATTCCATTAAATGAGAATCCAATGGGCAAATGAACTTTTTATTGTTTCCTGAAATGGTGTAACATATATGCTGAGTAGGCCTCCTCCAAAGGTAACAAAATGCAGGCCTTGCTTTTATGGAGCAAAACATGGCAGTGACTGTCTGCTTTCCCAGACATAGATTCTAATGTATTCACAAAGAGCAGCATTTCTCTGGCTCAGCCATTTTCAAAGTGTATATCTAGATGAAAACAGTGCAATATTAATGTCCACCAAAGGCATTAACAGGAAATTCAGATGCAGGAGAGAGGTTTAGGATTCTCTGAATAAATACCCTACTACAACTGGAAGTGAGTGAGTGTTGGATAGCATCTTGCTTGCATGAAAAGCAGAATAAAGAAAGAAATGTGCTCCTTCACCTAGTAACTCTATCTTATCTTCTTTCATATTTATACTCTGACACTTTTTTCACTTAATTACTGGCCTAATTACCACTCTTAACTGATCTTTTCAAAGGCTCAACTTTGTTTCTTTGTGGAAGAGAGTATTGTAGGACCATCCAGGTTTAGTAGGCAAGATTTTTGTTCTGCCTTCACTGTACAAGGTGAGATGGTGGGCTATCTTCCAGTCATTGTTACTTACTACTTAATAAGACACAGTAGACTTTCAGGTAAGTATTATGAACTGGCATTGGTTATCTTTTTCTTTAATGTTTTCCCACTTAATAGCTTTTCAGTACTCATCTGTTTATGTGTGTTCTCGATGACCTGCTCAGTTATGTATGAAAGTACACTATAATATCTGCCTTAAACAAAACAGATTGAATTTATCTGATTTTTGGTCACCTTATGTTTCTTCAGTTGAGTTTGTCTTACACACCCTGAATTCCCACTACAGTCAAAACTGGGGTATAATGAAGGAAATATTCATCTGTGCTAATTATCTCAAATTGGGGTTTGTGCAATTAAACCACGGAATAATACTGAAAATAACTGTTCTACTCAGGATAAAAATTTATCTGTTAATGAATAGTTTCTGGTCTTGTCAAGTTTGTAGACAGGCCTGTGATAATGCATCATTTCAAAATTCTTGTATTTCTTGTTCATCTGAGTTTTCATGTGTTGTTTAGTGTGCTAGTAAAACCTTCCTTAGTACTTGCTTTCAAGAAAAAAATTTGTGTTTAGAAAAAGGAACACAAAGAGAGATGGAGAGTCTCCTTTCCAGGCTGGGACATTGTTTTCCTGGTGCTCCCTATTCTGTGTTGGGGAAAATCAGGTTTTCCCCTCACCAGATGGTTTTCTGAATCATGTGTCATCTGCATCACATTTACAGTTGCAAACTATCATGCACTGAGTTCCCAGGTACCTGCCAGTTACATAAAAAAGCTTTGAGAATTATTAGCAAGTTTAATTAACAGCATGCGAATCATCTACTCATGTCTTCTAATTATGACCAGTTATCTGAAATCCTTAGCTATGTTACAAACTAACAGCACTCAAGAGAACACACTATGTCAAAACAGTTCTGATTTGCAAAAGAAGAAACCTTCCCAGAGCTATAATTAAATATTGGTGAGATATGTTTCCATCATTAGCTAACTAGTGCACTGTCCATTCAACTAAAAAGACACCCATTTAAATGAAATTTAAATGAGTTTATTTACATGGACATTGATGTAGTTCAAATAGGTGCTGAACTGAACACTTTTAAACTGTTTCTGCTGAAAAAGCACAAGCAACTTAGCAGTAATACATCAAGATGAAGCATAGTGATGTTATTTTCCTCAAAGGAAAAACCATTAATGACATCACAAAAATATTTTTGGAATGTCTGACTAGAAGTGTCTTTCATGTTCTATTGTATTCTCCTATATAAGGCCTTTTATTTTTCCTTTTTCCCAAAAAACCTTTTATTGGGATTGATGAAGTGAATCTGACATTTGTATATTACAGATTCCAAGAAATCTCTGAATAATACCCAAAGGTGTATTACCTCTCCTCCACTAACTCATTTATACTTGTTGCTTAAGTATCTGTTTGGGGAACAGAAATATTCTAGAAGACTTTGGGTGTTGCCTCTGTTGATATAGATGACTAAGTGCCCTCCAATGGTGCATGCAAGTGAGCAGCTGATGATATGAAACCTACAGACCCCTCTTGCCTTTTTGTGGGAAGCTGTGTGAGGAGGGCTCAGGGAGCCTGGGGATTTCAGCTTTCTCCAGTTTCTTGTGTTGGCTCTCACCGATGGGAAGAGGGCTCTGTTGGGCTGGGAATGGCTTCCCCTGCCCTGCTGACCTGGCTGCTCCAGGGAAGGTTAAGCCTGAGTTGTGCAATGGCTTTTCCCTGTGTTTTTCCTGAGACTTCTCCTTTGCCCCAATTCCATACGCTTTATCTTTTCTCCAGAGAGCCGTTCCTTACTCTTTCTGGGCCTGATCCCAGAAGCACCAGGATGACAAGAAATCATGGAAGAGAGTTGCACTAATTTTAGTAAGCTTGGGAACATTTTCTGTGGAAATCAGAGAGAAGCCCCCAAAATACCTAAAGAAAATGATGAAAGAGCTGTTGATGACATCTTATTCCTAACTGAACTAAACAGGAACATTTGTTATTAATATAATTTTCTTCAATAGTGTTATGATTTAACTTTATATATTCTAAAGTGTCTCTAGCAACAAATGAAATATTTTAGTAAGCAGGAAGCATTTTGATTACTTCACCGTAAGACATTTTCAAATCTTTTGTGGAGTTATATTTTTATCTTTATGCTCCTACAAGGAACTCAGCAGAGAAAAAAAATATTTAGCCCTGGGATGCACTAGGATCCAAGAATTATATGATGTTTGTTTAATATTTTCCTTTCCTAGTCTTTAGGTTCTTACTTTTCCTTGAAGAAATGAATAATTTTATTCTGTGAATCAAATATTATATACTTACTAATAATTCAAAAAGGAAAAATCCACCAGAATAATCTCTTTGATAAGATGGTTTGTGTTACAGTTTGTATATAAAAAGATTTAAGTAACTAAAGAGTATGATGATGTCCTGTTCTTTTCTCGTCTCAAATGACACACTCACACACACTCATATATATGTACACATATTTATGTATTTTTTTTTCAAATTTTTACCCAAAATGGCTTTGTTATTTGTAGATCTCATAAATGAATTTTCAGTGTGTGAAGATCTCACTGGAGTTAAACAGGGCTGCATAAATCGATTTTACTTCTTGCTGTGGATGTTCCTCTCATGGCCAAACTTCCACACCCAACAAACCACATACTTAAGATTTCCTCTAGCACAGAGCTGTCCCTCCTGATTTGGTGGGTCAGAGGATGGAGGTGATGATCCATCAGGCCATTTCACTGTGGTTGGTCAGGTACAGAGACTACCAGGAGAGTTTGCCAGTGCCTGTCAGAGCTGATATTCCCAGTCCTGTTGTGCCTGTACTGAAATGGAACTTCTTTATACCACCCACACATGTGCCCCCTGGGGTGCTCATAGGTGAGATCTCCAAAAAGTCCCACTGCCTGTATGGTGGGGACATCTTGTATCCCCTGGAGCTCAGGAGTTCCTCTTGGTGGTGACAATGCATTGAACTTGTATCAGGTTCATGGGTGAGAAGACTGAAATGATTCTCTATCCAGTAGGTTTTGGTGTAGAGGGCAAAGGGTGATGCTTTCACAGTAACATCTATTGCTAAGTAGATGGGCTGTTGTGTTTTGAAATAGTTGGAGCTGTTTCTGAGTATGTAGTCTTCATTTCTATGCTTCAAAACACTTCCAGTATTTTATTTGTCCATTTATTGCAACTGGAAGGAAAAAAAGTTATGTGTAAATATTTAGTAAATATTTGGAAGTCTGTGTGCCAGACCAATCCAGCTTGGTGGAATACCTGCCCACCAAGGTTTTATTATTTGGCAGTGGCAGATCTCACCTGGCTTTGCTGATGATGCTGGTGCCTCTGAAATAGAATACCTGCCACCGTAAACACCAATACCTTTTCTTTTCTCCCCTCCCCCTGCACTCCATTATGAGACAGAAGTGGAGACCCAGAAACAAATAGAAAGGCTTTAATGTTTGATTTTGTGACTATCTCTCCTTCTGAGAGAAATGTTCTATATTACAGTCACAGAAGCAGTTTAAATATAGGATAGGTTGAGATGGGAGTGGTGACCCCACCACAGAAGAATGAGAACTGTGGAGACCTGGTTATCTGAGAGAACAGATCTGCTAAAGAAACCAGATCTGGTCACAATAGACAGATTTCCCCAAATCAAATCATCACAGAAAATACAGTTTCAGAAAGAAAGTGGAGAGGGGGGGAGGAGGGCAGATTTTCTGGTCAGACAGGGAATACTCACTCCAGAATTGTGCTTGTGGCTACCTCTCTATTCAGCAGGAGAGTGAGAAAACACAGGCTTGAATGTTTATCTTTTGCACCCCAGAGAAATACCCTTATCACAGACATGCTTTCCTTGCTGAAATGCTTTGAAATGTTTTGGTTTCCTAGTGATTTGGAAATGGAACATTTTTGTCATGTCAAATTATTTCAAAGGTCAGACAGTCACTCTTAGCTTAGCCCAGTTGTGCTTGTGTTTTATTCAAGCTCTGTCCACTAAAATAATTAATCCAGAAATAATGCACATAGAAGGAGACAGCAAGCACTATCAATAATAAGGAAAGCAAGCTAAATGCCCTGTCAAATGATTACTTGATTCTTCTACTGAACAGTGTATAAATAAACCTTATATAGATAACTCTTTTGTACCATCTTTTGTCTTTAGATATGAAGGATTTTTAAGCAGTAAAGTCTAATCCAGGATGTCTTTTAAGCACATGTTTAAACTGTTCTTTAGAAAAAGGCCTAACTGAATACATGTTGAAGTGCTTTTCCAATTGGGGATTAATTAATGAAACCCCCTGAATTTCCTGTGATGGGATATTTTTCAGATGGAGAAATGGAAGCCAGACAAGTTGTCTTGCCAAGGACTGCACAGAGAGTTACAGGCAGAGCAAAGATTTGAGCACCTATCACCTCTCTCCAGACAGCACTGTTTTCCCAAAGATCCATGCAGTCTTTATTTCAGGCATTTGCACTGCATTCACGGGCTGCCTGGTGCACCACAGACTTTGAAGTCAGGAAGTGTGATAGACTACAAGGATACAAGCTGACAACTTTTGAAAAATTCTCTTACGTATCTTTATGGGTCAGGACATAGCAGAATAAACGAGAACCCGGGTACTGTTTTATCAAAACACTTTCTTTGTAATTCTCAGACCCTGTAAATCACTCAAAAAAAAAAAAAAAATCCACCTTTCTGCAAATCAGAAAAAAAGAAAGGGAGAAGCATTTTATTTGACAGAGAAGGTCAAGGATATTTTCCACTTTCATCTACAATTCTGGCAGCCAAGGGAAATCCAGATTCATGAACAAGGAAAACTGCTCTTATGGTCAATTAATCTATTGCTTTAATTCCCTTCAGAGTGATTGCTGTGATCCCCAGGTGTTTTTACCCATTGCCTGCTCTGCCTGTCTTAGCCTTTGGTGACAGTCTGACACATTCCTTATGGACAAGTGCTCACTTATAGGCATGTTAATGCATCAGCCACACAGCAAAATACTGTTAGGTTTACTAAAACCTACGTATTAACTGTGTGTAAAGGCTAATGCTATAATTCAGTAAATAGAGCAGGGTCTTGTTGTAGCTGAGTATGAAGAAAATTACACCTTAAAATATTTTCTTAAAAATATTTAATTTTAAGCTTACTTCTGTCTTTGACAGGAGCAGACTTTCAATAAAAAGCAGGGAATACTGCAGTACATTTATAGGAACATTTATCAAAACCTAGCAACACCACACTACTAATTTCGGATTCAGCACTTTACTAAATGTGCTAGAAAGTAACAGCAGGAGATGTTCCCAATTTGTGAATGAATTCAGTGCTCAGAGAAGTGAATGAGCCAAGAACAGCCTGGGCAGAGGGAGGTGTGGTTCCTCACCTCTTCTCCACATGACAGTTCTTGCTCAAATTTGGACCCATGAATCTTGAGAGTTGGTTCCATAAATGAGTCACTTTCTGAGCAAAAATAACTTACATTAAATTAGAGTCTGAAATGGTAAGACTCAAAGGAACATTGGTTTATTCAAATAGATTTGATTAAATAGTATCCAGCTGAATGTCTAGGACCTGAAAATTCCTGGATCTGCTGTCTTACATGATTTGAGTCACCTTTTTGATTTTGTCCTTTTCTCAGCATCAGAGAAAATAAACTAATCTTTTCCACTCACTGGCATATTTCCTGGTTCTGTTCTCTCCCAGATGCTCACCAAGCTTCTTACTTTACCTTTGTATTGCTGTAGCTTTTGTGCTCAGCTTTTCCTTACATTTCCCCATGCTTTCTTCCAAGTCCTCTTCTTTCAAAGGACAGTCTCTTCTGCTGGTTTTATATTTTATCTTTATATTTTATCTTAAATCCACATTTGAATCCTTCCCTTACTGCAGGTTAGTTTTTTTTGTTTGTTTACTTGCTTGCTTTTTTGTTTTTGTTGTTGTCTAGTTTTGTGTTTTTCTTAAAAGAGATACACTGAATGGTTACAAATAGTAACAACATTTTTAAAAAATCACCTTGTTAAAACAATCTCTCTTACCTGGGGTTTGCAGGAGAGCTGTTCAAACAGAGTTTCCAACAGGGCCAGCTAAGGCTTTCTGCTTTTCATTTTTATTTTGATCTCTTTTTTTTTTCCTTGTTTCTTTCTTTTTACTCATTTCCACTTCAGCTCCAAAACAGATGAAAACTTGTGGATCTATTCCGTAGACATAAATTTATAAAAGAAAAGAAAGAAAAAGAGAGAGTATTTTTCTTGAAATTGTTTTTACTTATGCAGATATTTAGCTAGTATTGAACCACAGATAGTAACCACAGAGTGACCACGTGCTTTCCTTCCTTTCCAAGAGTCCTGTTACTCAAACCCTCTCTTGTATTAACTGGTACAGTTCTGTTAAATCAAAGGCAATGCACTGATTTACTACAGCTGAAATATCTCCAGAAAACATTACCCTTTTCAGGTTGTGTCCTTTGCATTCTCTAGTAGGCATATCACATCAGCAAATCCATAAAATGAATTGCCACACAATAAAGCAGCATGGCAATAGATCTATTTCTCACCTGTGCATTGAAGTGTGGTTCTTCTGCAGTGCAAATGGGGCCAACATGTTTGTCATTGACACGTAGAGAAAAGCTCGTGTGCTGACAGAAAAACTCTTGTGATGACAGAGTAATGCAGGGCTGAGAAATCTATCAAGAAAAAGGCATGGAGAAGTTATTCTGTTGAGCAGCAATGTACATAATCCACATGTATTTGTGCTGCTGGATCACCATCTCATCTACTTTCTTGGATTTGTATATAGAGTATATTTAAATTTTTATGCAGGAATACAAAACTGTACCTTTAATTTTGTCCACCTTCTTAAGTCTGCTTTCCTGTCTGTTATAAACATCATGGGGTTTGCTTCACTTGGCTTTGGCCTTCTAACAGTTAATCATCTCTTTTCAGCTAATTGATCACATCTCCTCCAAGGCTGATGGGAAGAGATTCATCCCACACAAAGCTCTCCATGTATGTTTCCATGGTTTACTACACAAGCTAGATAAGCTTGCACTCTGAAATTATAAATAGCTGGTACTGAGTGAGAACATTCTCACCATTTGTGGCTGTATCTTGTATAGCACAGTTCTTGTGTGGAGCCAAGCATTTTGAGTATAGAAAGGAAGCATCACAAGGCAGAGCTAGGATGTTTCTGCAATCCACAGTTGTCTAGCAGCACACTTTCATGGGTACAGACATGTTAATATATAGGTACCTGAAAATCACAGGAATTGCTGTTACAGTCCATCCATTAAGTATTTTCTTGAGTTGTTTTCACTTTAATGGCCTGACTTCTGAGTGTTCCTCCACTTTCCCAGTGAATGGAGGACAATCTCATCCCAGGCACTTCACAAACTCACTCAAATCCCATCTAAAAATTGAATTTACTTGTAGCTCCATGGGTAATAGAAAACACAATCTGAGATTAGTCAGTTGAAACCGATTGACATTGGTTGACTTTTTATTCTTTTCCTGAATCCAAACCTCTGTATTTTCACTTTTTAATATAATGAATTGGATGGAATTTGTTATTTGGTTAAATTCCATACAGTATTTTCAGTACCCTATAAATATAC
Organism: Phylloscopus whistleri; assembly: GCA_017589585.1. Classification (NCBI taxonomy): domain Eukaryota; kingdom Metazoa; phylum Chordata; class Aves; order Passeriformes; family Phylloscopidae; genus Phylloscopus; species Phylloscopus whistleri. Next base: position 1,095,469 of record JADMLD010000103.1, read on the forward strand.
CTCTCATAATGAGGGGCAAGCTTATTTGCAAAGAAAAGATGCTGAGTCAGGTTTAAATACCAATGGTTTGTATGTGCATAGGATTTATTGCTGAAGCTGGTTTTCAATGCTCAGGTGGAAAAGACATATTATAGTTCCTTATCCTTGCAGATCTGGCCAGGTAGATACAACACTGGGAGTCCCATCTGTGACAGACTTGATGTTTGGCATTTGGGGAGTGCTAGATGTGTCCAATGGATTTGGGTAATCACAGTAGGAATAACACAATGTAGAAACATTGGATTCATGTACAGATTACCTTTGCCTTGCAATATTCAGAACCTCTTCCCATATTTTTGAAAATCTAGAAACCTGAACTGCTGACTAGCTGGAAATCCAGGGAGGCCCTAGCCAAAACTGTAAGATTCCTTTCTATGGAAAGAGGCAAAATGCCACACATTGGGATGAAAAAGAAATATCTGAATGAGTAAGAGAAGAGGTATCACTTCATAAAGAAAGAATCTGGAGATACAGGTGATTCAATGAGATCTTAAGGCAATGTTGTCCCACTTTTGCAAAAAAGGTGAAACTTTTTCTGGATTAGGTGATCATCAAGTCATATAAAATAATCTTTTTATACCAATGAACATTTGTAAAGTCTCAGCTAGATTATAGCACATGGGTTGGGGTGTGACAGCTCCGAAACAATGGAAAGTAATTCAGGAAAAGTTACCAAAAGCCACAATAAATGGTTGAAGATTTAGCACTGTTTATTGCACAGAACACAGAAAATGGAATGTGAAAACAGTTTTCCAGTTCATTTGCTGCAAAGTGGACCTGCGTGTTCTATGTGGTGTCCATTACAGGGCAAGAAATGGTGCCTTGCATTTCAAAGTGTGGAAATCCCAGGGAAGGAGCTTTAATGAAAAGGGACAAGAGACACAGGAATGGATCATTGGACAGGAAGATGGAAGGAAAGCTCTGGGACTTCTTTTATAGCAGGTTCAAAAGAGGTTTCTTATGAATGACACAGTTCAGATGCTCCTGTCTTGACAACTGTGGCCTGTCCAGCCCCCTCCACAGGGGTTTCTATAAATGTGTGCTGAAGGTGCACTCAGTCATCAAAAGCAACAGGGTCAGCATGTACCTCAAACCCTGCCTGACTTCAGCTGAAGCAATGTTCATGCAAAGGAGTCAGAGACTAATGTCAAAATGAGTATGGAATTAAGCTAAAAATACCCTGAAATAGCCCATTAATCCCCATTAATCTTTGCCCCCTGCCCCTGAGGCGGGTGGAAGGGCTGGATCTTGGGTCACTGGTTGCTGCCAGACTCTGTCACCACACAGCTCCTCAGCTCTGCCCTCACTGCAGTGATTCCTGTGCAGCACTGCAGGCACAGCCCCACTAAACCCCACTTCTAAGCCCCTTTTTCTTTCTGTGTGGACAGATCAGCTGCAGACTGTCCAGCACTAGGTGCAGGCAGCAGTGCCAAGGATGGCAGAGGACAAGTGGCTGGCATTTGCTGATAACAAAGAATGCAGTGGGCTTCTGTGGAAATATTATCATATAAGGTAAACTGCTCTTAGAGGTTTTTTTAGAAGCCATACCTAAAAACCCTAACAAACTTTAGGGCTGGCCTCAAGAAATGCTTTTTATTTTAAAGGCTACAGTTGATAATGTGGCATATACCTCTAATTAGAAAGTACAGGAAATAAAAAGTAAATTAAAAGGTCTGCTCTTCTGGGATTTCTTTTTTTTTTTTTTGTCTTGTAAATGTTTGTGCCCCATTTAATCATTCCAGAGGTATGAATAAAACAACATTTAAGTTGTTTGGAATTTATTTTTCACAAAAAAAAAAAATAAAAATGATTTCCACCTCCTTTAAATGAGATATAATAAAACATAAAGAATCTGAAAAAATGTAGTTTCTCTCCCCCTCCAAAAAATGCTGTGACATGTATAATTTCCTACAGAGGAACATAAAATGTCCTTGAATCATTTTGAGTAGTAGCAAACAAAATTTATTCCTCATGACCTAGTACTTTTGTCCAGAAGCAATAACCATTAAAAGTGTTCACAGCTTTTAAGGGATACAAATCAGTACAGGTGAGGGATTTGGGGCATGTGGCAGGGCATATACTTCAGGGAAGCTTTCATTGCAAACAATAGTTTCATTCATACAAAAGATATCGTCAACAGAGACGATTATCAGAGTCTTTGAGTCTAACCTTGTTCTTCCTGAAACTACTGTTGATTCTTGTGGAGACAAGATGTGCCTCTGTATTTTTTAATACTCAAAACAGACCTTCTATCGTGGATGTCTTTCATGTAGAGTAACATGATATGAAAAAATTTTCCCTATCTGCTCTTCTTTTGTGTTTTCTTCATACCAGGCTAAGCACAGCCCTGGCTCAGTGTATATACTGCATTTGATATTAAGGGTGCTGGATGGATAAGGAATGTGACTGACAAGTCCTTAAAAAAGATTTGTCACATGTATTTTAAGCTAAAAAAAGCTCTATGAGAAACAGAGTTCGTCCTCAATGTTAAGCTTGCTAATATTTTTCTAGCAGCAAATGGAAATAGGGAATGATATAAAACATAGATGATCACAGAACAAGAACATTGTTTGCTAATTAAGTTGACTGGATCTGACGTGATTAACTTATGGGCATCAGGACAGTTTCTATCAGTATTTTGAGGCTATCTCAGATCTTGTTCAGTTATAATGGGCTCACTTCTTCAGACACAGGATAGACATGCTATCTCTGAGTGGATGAAACTGGTTTCTCATCTGCATGTGATGCATAAGTCTTAAGTTCAAGAGGTTCTTCATTTTCCTTCTCTTTCTTTTCTTAGAAAAAAGGAAAATGTTACCATGAAGCAAGTGAACTGAAGGACTGGCTTGACATGCAGCACTTAAGGAAGATAGCTGGTCTGTATTTCTTTGTAAAATATTCTGCCATCCTGCTTCCGCCTCGCAGGACCTTCAACATCAGCAGTATGTGCTGTACCAAAGAAAGCAGGGCAGCTGAAGTTACACAGAAAAAGGATTCAGCTGAAGAAGCTAAACTGACTTCTACACCCCTCTTCAGTAGAATCCCACTGTGAATAGGCATTAGGAAGGAGTAACTTTGGGCAGCTTGGGGCAGTTTTAAATTTTTGCTGTTTGCAAAATGTGCCAGAGAGCAGTTGGGACCTTTTTTTTTTTCCACAGATACCTGCCCAACAGAATCTTTTACTTTGGCCCTCCTGCCAGTACCCTGTCTCCTTTAGGCTTGTCTCTGCTCAAAAGGAATAGCTGCACTACTGGAGCTAATGCTATCACTCCTCCCCTCAGTGCAGAAACAGCTCATTCAAGAGACAGAGCTCCTTGCCAGTACTACTCTCAGCTGCACAGAAAAAACCCCTGTTTTTATGTTAAATGAAACCTATTAGGATTAGGGTTTGGAGGGTTTTTTGCATGTTTATGTTGGTTAAAGCCCTGAGATATCTTTCCTTCTAATAGACTTAGTTGTGCCTGCAAAGATTCAAAATGTGGGCCTGTCTTGGGAGTGTAATTCAATGGCCAATTCAGCAATAGCAAAAAAAAATTCCTTTGTCTTCTGCTTAACTCCTGGAATTTTTCAGTGAAAATACTATATTTTGTTAACAGAAAAATTCTCAAATGGGGTAGTCCTTTCTATGAAACCTGCAGCCACAGTTTGTTTTGGGGTTTTTTTGCTGTTATTATTGAGCCAAGATGTGGATCACCAAAGGTGTATGTGAAGCTTCCTTGGCCCTCAGGATTGAAATGGCTTCTTTCACGTATTCTAGACAGCATAATTATGTTAATTTTGTGCACTATTAGAAACATTTTACGTGACCTTTGAAAAGTCATACAGGTTCAGAGCACTAATTTCAGGGGAAGTCAAACACAATAATTTTTAAGGATGAGCCTCTGCTATACTTCCACTAACACCATGAACTGACATAAAGCTCCTCTGGTGCACATTGTGCTCTGGCAGCTCACAGATCACAGCTCCTTCCCTTCCTGCCCACAAGCACTCTCTCCCTTCCAGTTACATAAGAGTTTGTGCAACTGCATAGTGAACTGAAGCAAGAAAGTCATCAGGGTAAAACTAACTTGCTATGCAAGTGGTTAATTTGAATCTGAATTAACTCCTTGACAGAGTTGATTGACCCTGTGGCTTCCCAGCACCAAGTGTGGCTATGATAGGTGGGGAATGGGGCTCCTGTGAGGTGGCTTCTGGCAGAGGTCCTCACTTGTGTCTGCCTGGTGCTCTGGGAGCTGCAGTGTAGAGGTGCACATGCTACTGCTTCTCCTCCACAATATGGGGAAACCAGTTCTTTCTCACATCTTATTGATGCTGTGAAGACAAAAGTTTACAGACTCTGATCTTCAGTTTTAACAGGTGTTATAACATATGTGTCACATAGGTAAATGAAAGTGGTAACTCCAAAAGTAAATCAGAAATATCTGAATATCTTCAGAAATACAACAGGAACACATCTATAGGATTTCAATCCTTTCACTAACTTAACAACTGGAGAATAACTCAGGCACCATGTGATAAGCATCTCAGGAGTCTCAGTGTAAGCAAAGCCCTTGGACCTGAATGGGAGAACTCCTGTTTTCCTGCATTCATCAAATCAGTTTGAATAGCTCCACTGGCAAGACCACTGATCGTAGTGGTTACTTATGAGAATAATTTACAATTATGTTGAAACAAACTAATATTGATTTTATGAGAAGAAAAATATGTCTTCTAGAACATTCTCTTTTCTGAAATACCTGAATCTTTGTGAGGTCTAACGTAAAATATCCTTTGGGCAATTGGACAGTCACTGCTTACACATATCAATAAAAGGCTTCTGTAGATGCATTCTGTAGGTCCTCTAAAATTGAAATGGTAAAAAATTTCTGCTTTTTAATATTTTAATTGATTTTGGAATTGCTGTCAAGAAATGCTGCAAATATGCATTTCTGTTAAACATTTATCAGGCTAATATTGAGTTACCGACAACTTAAATGTGTGATTATCAGAAATATACCATTTCTCATTAGGTGTAGAGAGAGCACAGGTTTGAAATCAACTTGATGGATCCCTAAATTCTCTGAGTCTATCCCATCAGTAATGACCACCAGCTGCTCCACCCTGCTGGTCAAGATCCCAGGGGGTAGAGCATGTATTGGGCATCTGAAAGAGCATTTCACAGCACTTACCAGGTTGGTCAGCTTCTCAGAGAAATAGAATTATTCTTACAAACTTCTTCATGAGAGTCTTTCACAATAAGACTCAGTTAGGAGACAAGTCAAGATTTCTCAGTTGATATACCCATGTGATGCAAATTTTAGTGGCTTATTTTACCTGAAGATCAAGTGTATGTAACTGGCTGTGTTCCTAATACCAGTCAAGGTTATTTTCAGTTTTGGAGAAAGCAGTAACCATGATATCAGTTCTGATAGGAAATGATAAAGAACTATGAATATTTCAGTACATGTTGAAACTTTAATCTCAGCACTCTATCATAGCTGGGTCTCCCTTGTTTTGGGAAAAAAATGGAATTTTTTTCTAAACATACATAATTTTTCAGTGAATGGCTAGATCAGCTAGGAAAAGCCTCTATTTCTCATCACACAGCAGTAAGCAAAGGACTGAAAAATGTTATGAAAGGAAGAAAATAAGGACTACCTTTAATGTAGCTTTAAGTTCATGGCCTATCAGGATATTGCTTCCTCACTGATGTTGGTCTGTGGTGAGTCAGATTTGTAGAAGTATCAGACATTCATTTTCTGTAAAATCAAGCCAACCCAATTGGAGTTATTAAAAAGTCTTCCTGTAAAATACATTGTCAGATATCTGTACACTGATGAATTGACTGCATTATAGTGCAGATTGCATATTTTATGAATATTCTCAGATTCTACTGAAGTTCTTCTGTGATAACAGAAAGGATGCTCAAAAATTCCCTTTCCACCTCTTTCTTCTTTAAAATAATGAAGAAATGCAAGTCCATCTGAAGCAATCTTCCATTTGATGTTTTTAATAACTCTCCATTAAAATCAGTCAGAATGGATAAAAACTGCTACTTACCTGAAAGAGTTTTGGGTAAGCCATTTATGTAATAGAATTTCACTTCTATGAAGTCTTTTTCCTCATCTGCAGTGCCTAGGGCTGAATTTTCAGAAACCTTTGAGACAGCTGGAGGAAGAAATAATGTTAAATGGTAAAACCCAAAAAGAATAGTAAGGAATAAATCCATCATCTTGCTCTGAACAAGGCTGAACTAAACTAGGTAACAAACAGGTTTCCTTTTTACAGGAAACCATCATTAGAGCAAATCTGGATGGTGAAGGAATATCTAATGAATATGGATTTTATGTCCATGAGGGAACATCTAACAAAAAGTTGATGTTTGGTTGATGATTTAGTGATGGAGGCATACAAGGTGGATAATTTTGTACCTGCCTATGATCTTCCTGTCAAATACTCTCTTTTAGATTCTTTCTATTAACCTATCTGCAAACATTGTCAGAAGGCCAACTTCTGAAGGAGATGTGGATAATCCAGAAATCTTCAAGGCTATGCTGGTATCTTTGAGTTACTGCTTTCTTGATACATTAATTTCTGTGTGTCTAGAAAGATTGGTAGTTGTCTTTGGAGGTTAAAACATGATATTTAAATGATGGTTTATTTCTTGAGGATAGAACTACAAAAATATTGGATTTGTGTTCTCATGTTGCTTTTTATGGAATGTGCTACAAAAATTTGATTCTGTAACATTACTCAGTAATCTGAGAAGGAAAAGATTCTCTTTTCATGCTACTTTATTACTAGCTCTATGGAAATGAAAAATGTGGGTATTGTGAACCTGGAAATCAAGATCGAATCCTATGGTCTTCTGTTGCCATTACAGGATGTTTAATTCAGAAATTGAAATGATAAGGATTTTTTTGCCTTTTTTTTTTTTTCAAGTGCTTCATTATTTGTGTAGCGTATAAAATACACCTCCAAAGCAGAGGGAAAAGAAATATTAAGCTTCATAATAAAACATAAATTTTAGTTTTTCACTCTCTGCTTCATGTCAGCTAATGTGCTTTTAATTTATCACTCAAAATTAATTTCAGAATTCAAACCCAACGCTGAAGTCAGCAGTCTATATATTAAACTTACTGTGTCATGTAATATCAGTCCCTATGTTTGTACTACTAAAAATCTGTGTTATGTATTATTGAAAATCTTTAACACACATGCAAAGCTCTGTCTTTATTACTGACATGGATTCTAGGGTTTTAAATGATGATGCATATTATATGAAATATACTATAGCTCATCTTTCCAGAGATCAGTATCTGGCTATGTATTTGTATTTTGATATTGGCTACAATTTTAGTAGATGTTTACTTTAAAAAATGTGCTACACTCCAAATAATCTTTTTAATTAATTAATTTGCTTTTCTAATAGCTCACATATCCTAACAAACAACCTGAATTTGATACATGTATTTTGTTCCAACTGATAAAACATAATGGTCATTAGGGTTTCTATGAGAAAATGACATGTCTACTAGGAGTTGAAAATCCTGGTCATTTGATTAGAAAACACTGGTACATCCTCTCCCTCCCCAAAACACATATTTGTTCATCATGGATGATGAAGCTAATTATACAGTATCTCCTTGCATGCTGACTGAAGCTGGTTTGCATGTTAATGTGGAAAAGAAACAGCATTAAGACTGTCAGTGCTGGACATGCTTCAATGTTGCCTTTTAATTAAAAGTTCAAATTTCTGAGAGAATAGCTGGAAAAGAATGTACCGGAATCTTACACAAGAGCTCGACTTACAAAACACAGCAGTCACATGGGTTTGTTTCCTGTCACACACTGTTAGCATCAATGACACTGCTGCTGCCAAGTTCACTTGATCTATGCATAAAAGAGATGCTTACTTTTCAAGAGTTACTTGCCCAGCAATAATGAAAACATCCCAAATTCCTTCATAGTTAACATGCCCCCACCCCCAGACATTATTAATATGCGTCCATACAGATCAAGAAAAACAAAGTATTGAATTGCTGACCTCAGGACTTTTCCTCTGGGGTGGGGGTTGCTTTGATTTGGGGTGGTTTAAGTTTTCTCATCAGCAGCAGAGTTTTCTTTTAATGGCTGTTGCATGAAAGCACATTCTCTCTACTTACTGGCTTGTCTGTAATGTTTTGCATGGATTTCTAGATTGAAGTTCCTCTCATTAATGAGAATTGAGATGACTGGCAATTCTCTCAAAGCTAGGTTTATGTCTTGAAAGTTTAACAGCCCAAGGAAAATAATGCCCCAAGTTTGTGATTTAAATCATTCATTCCTAACAGTAAGTGAATATCATATTTTCAAAGATAACATGTCAAATTTTCCCAGAGATATTCATTCCAATGGCTCACATCTGATTATCTGTTGCACTGAGGTAAACACAAAGTAATTTTCCTTGCACAAGAAAATCAGCTCTGTCATCACACAGCTATAAATTGAAGCACAACTGGCCCACCCTTTTTTATTTTGAAGTATAATGGCTTAGCTCAGAACAGCAGTAGAATAATATTTGCATATTTGGTCCATTTTAAAGTCAAATACCATTATTTAAATGATAATTGGAATACTTTCTTTAGTAACGACAGCATAAACAACACATACATGAATTAATTATCTTTCCTTATGAACTTTACAGTTCAATGAAGAAGATCATTTAGCCAATGAACAACTACATTGATCAGCATAATATATCCAAAATTGCATTATATAAATGAAGAAAATCCTTTTAGTGAAAAGGAGGTCGACCTTGGTGCAATCTTATAATGTTTTTTCAACTTAAACTCCATTTGATTGTTTTAAAAGTATTTTTTTTAAAGAAACAAATGTCAGATCAGAAGAAAAGACAGTCTCAGCTAATGTCCTCTCTCTGACTGTGAGTGAAAGAGGATACCTAATTAAGCAAAATCATATAGATATGGATTATAGTCTCTCAATCTGCTGTTCTAAGTTCCTATGCTTCTTGTGTTCTGTGATATGGCTTTTCCAGTGGATATTGAAAGCAGAGGAGGCACCACGTTTCTATTAGCCATTCAAAAACTTGCTCTGTTTGCTTAATTTTTCTTTTTTTTTTTTTCCTCAAAACAATTCCATAATTTTTACCTTTTCCCTTTTTGTGAACTTCAGAATGTGTGTACACATTTTCAGTATATTATAAATACATGCCAGATTTCCTGATCACATGACAAAGAAATATAAGCCAAAGTCACCTTTGGCCTGGTTACCAAAGTGATCACCTGGTTACTGCTGATTTTGATCTAGATTCCTTTTCAAGAACACTTATTCTAGACAACCAGATCAGCTCTGAGGCTGGATCCTCCTCCAAATGCTAACATTTTCTTCATTTTTGATAACTATCACAAAACTGCACTAATTAGCCAAGGAATAAATTAATAGACAACTAAGACCTCACAGCTGTTCAGGTGTTGCTTAAAGCCAAGACACTGCACTCCATGCACCTGTTTGAACCTTCTCATCATGAGGCTTAGATGCTGTGGGCTCTCAACACATTCAGTTCAGAGAGAGAGGCGACCCAGGACTGCAGCTCTGATCTTGGGTGAGCCAAGTCTCTCCCAAGGGGCAAAGCTGTCTGTACTGACCAGTCAGACCAGATGTTCCAGTTGTTGGATACATCTTGTTCAAGTGTCTGAATATGGATAAGTCCAAGCAGCATGGCTGAAAGAAAAATAATATTAAACAGTTTAAGCAACATGTGATAACAAGTTTTGTTGAGACTTTTTGGTGGATTTTTATAGGGTTGGTTATTTTTTCAAATTTATTCCCTACACAAGTTTCAATAGACTTTTTAAGTTGAAATACATGTTTATGATAAGCAATTTTCAAAGCTTCATGCCCACAGAACACTGGAACATATTTCACCTGTGCACATCAGAGAGTCGTCACCAGACACTTTCCCATGCCCAGAAAAACATCAGAGCAAAAATGATCCCACCTGAATGATGTGAGTAACCATGTCTACACAACGCAGCCAGATTTTCAATGTCCATGAATGATTATAGCATTAAATGATTCAAAAAAAGCAATTACTGGAAAAGTTGAATAATTGATTGTTTTCTCAAAACTGAATTCTCTATGTAGCTATTCAACAGAATTAAGATCCTAAATTTATCAAATAAAGCTTTTGTTGTGAATTAGTCACTCCATGACAGCTACAAGCACAAAAAGACATAAACACACATCAAGTATTGCTTTGTGAAATTTGTCACAATTGACAGCCTTCTGTTAAGGTCTCTGACAGAATGTAAATGAGGTATTTATTATTTGAATAATGTAAAAAAGAGGGATATGTCAAGCCTACTGAATTTATTTGGACTTTATCACTCTAGGGCCTTCAGATATACTAAAACAGCCAAGTGCTTCCTACAAACATTTTGCCAGAGACAATATTTTACCTTTATTTAGCAAAAAACAATCAATAACCTTTAAAAATCTGAAAGATAATTTTAACTTTCTTCTAAGCTGTTTGTTTTTAAAACCCCAAAATGAAGGTAATAGATACATTTAAACTGTATTCAGAACATAGCAAAGGAAGATTAGCCAAAAAATTTCTCTTTACCCAAAAATAGAAAAACTATTTGACTTCATTTGTTTATGTGTTTATTCATGTTCTAACAAAACATGTCAGAGAATTAATAATGAATTTTGCAAATAAGTTATGATCTAAGGCATCAGTCTGAGAAACCACATATGCACATGCCTGATCAGGGAAGTACTGAGCCATATGCCTATAATCAGTAAGACTCAAGCATATTCAGTGGGATCCTTTCCAAAATTAGGGGCTGAGTCAGTGAGATATTGAACGAGAATATTTTCACAAAAAATCATGGAATCATAGAATCATTTAGGTTGTAAAAGACCTCTAAGATCATTGAGTCTGCTCATTAACCTGGCTGTGCCAAATCCACCAGTAAATCATGTCCCTAAGTCCCATTGGACTAACTTATCCTGCAAGGTCAGACTGACCAATAAATGTACTGAGGTAAAAAATATACTATTTTTTAAAGAGAATATTTCAAGGATCTCATTCACAACACAGGCCCCAAGAAGTCGTGGTTGCATGACCAGGTTGATGATATGTCATGGGTGAGTGGTGTGGGAAGACTGAGAACTGGTGCTGGGGCTGAAAGATGGAGATAAAACCACCACCACCACTGCCACCACTCGACTGGAGCCTTATACGTTCCCTCCAAGATGTGGATGTAGTGAATGACTGTTCAGAATCTCCACATTCAGATATTGTTTGCCTTGATCTGTTGGGTAACATTTTGCATGTTCATTCATTCTTTGATTTTCTGGGATGTAATTTTTGGTTCTTAGGTTTGATTCACATTCCTGCACTTACATTCTCCTTTTACGCTGATTTAAGGAGTTTTACATGCTCATGATACTGTTTTTTGAAGCATCAAGCCTTGTCTTTATTACATAAATGTTTGATTGTTCTAAAGTAAACTTTCAACTGATCAGTCATAAAATTTTGCTTCAAACCTACTCCTTTCTTTAATGCAACAGCATTTATGTGGATTCATCTTTCCTCCCCATTTTTTGTCACCAAGCATTTTCCTGTGAGAGCTACTTGTTGTAATGGTTGACTCTGAAACCCTTTTTTGCAGCTACTAAAGAAACTGGCTCCGTTACTGATTTGTATTGAAAATAGGCCCAGAAAGCAATAAAATCAAGTGTGGAAAGAAAATGGCAAGACTTTTGAATTCTGAAGTCAAGCTCAGCATCATCCTTACAGCAGACTGGGTTGCATGGGGAAACAGCGTTTGGGATTCTTGGCTCATTCCTTCCCTTATTCTCTCGTCATATGATGAGAACTGAAGAAGCACATTAGCAGACAGACAGTCCCTATCCTCAGGGGTCTCATTCCTCAAGCATACTCAGTACACTTAGGCAACAAATGGAGACCTTTTTTTTTGGTGCTCAGAGGAAAATGATGTGATTTAAGTATTTTAGAACGTGATGCTGACAAGTTTGAAAGTGAAAGAGGAAGGCTGACGATCTTGACACTTTATTTTTGAATTCTATCTGTGAACAAGACAAACCTTCCAATTTCTTCAAATTCCCTAATACTTTTCCAGTGTGAGGTGATCCTTTGTGAAAGATTTTTTTTTTTTTTTAAAGCTACTAAGTCTGTCATTTGACCCATATTTGTTTCAGCTCCAATGCAGCACAAGCAACCCGTACTACTTCATACCTCAGGTTACTCATTCGCACTCTTCCATCACTCCCTCATGTTGTCAGTACAACCATTTGCAGGGCTTTGAAGAGAACTTGATTAGATAAGTGACCTGGGTTAAACATAAATCTTTCACATTCATTCATTTACAGAGTTATTTTTCAGCCATATCAACCCCTGATCCAGATGACCACATGAGCCCTAGTCTGAGGTAGATATGAGGTGGGGGAAGAAAAACATTAGGTGCCTGTCGATGCAATTGGCATTGTGAATGGCTTAAACTGTGAAAATGCACCAAGCCATCCGCTCTTCTCCTCTCTCCATGGCTGTCAAACATGCACAGCCACGGGCATATTTTCTTTCTACCCTCCAAAAGAGCTATGTCTTTAATTTGGTTTGGTTTTCAGTCTGTTTCATGATGTTGCAGCTGGAGAGGCTGAGATGGGACAACATGTGGGACTGTCTTTGAAAGATCAGGCATCCCTAAATATTGGGCAGGCCCCAATGCCTGAGCTGGGTGAGCAGCAGTGCAGGTACAGGTAAAGAAACATGTAAAGATCTTACACATATGGGACAATGTGGGGACTGGTGGTGAGATGAGGATGGAAAGGCAGAGTGAGGGATGGCAAAGAAATAAACATCAGTTTTGAACCCCGCTTGATTTTTGAAGCTGACTGCTCCTTGTAGAAAAGCCTGAAACCAGGTTAAGGCACATAATTCTAGGCAGAATATTGACATTGAAGCTTACTGCAGTTTAGCTCCCCCATTCAAATTTCACATGTTTAAGTTAATTTATCTTGCTTTTCTTGACAAAGACCATTAAAATAAACCCCAAGGGTTTTTTGTGTGCTTGGGTCTTGTGCACCTCATGTGATTTCAATGCCAGGTTTGTACTATCAGTATTAGTTAACACACTGGTCTTCCCTCTTTTGGCAGGCCACTGGCAGCCCTGCTCCACTGCCTGTGAACCAGCTGCCCACACAAATGCTCTGAGAAGCAGGAGAGACACCACAGCTGTCAGGCAGCCCTGGGCTGTGTGTTGATTGCTGGGGCAGACGACTCAGAGCAGAGCCACTGGAAGCTGTGATGTCCTGCTGCAGCCCTAAGCCATGGAGGTGACAGTCTGTTCTCCAGGATGCCCGCAAGGTGCGTTCATCACATGTACCCCCCCCCTCTCTGGTCCTCCCTCTCTGGTGTCACAGTGCAAGGCAAAACCACAATAACAAGAAACTTGTTTCTGGGTGGAAGCTGGTGGGTGGAGGAATTCAAACAACTAACAACTACCCAGGAAAATACGTTACATATTTTTGAAGAGAATTGAGCCGTGAGCTCTCAAATTTCTATTGGAAATTCTTTTTAGATATGACAACCACGGTTTGAATTTAAACTAGTTTCATCAGGGATATTCACTCATCATCCACTGACACTTTTTCTCCCAGGACAGCACTTACCAAATAAGATTTCTTGGGCTTTCTCAACATTTTAAGAAATATTTTCATTATTTTCAGTTTAATTCAGTTATATCTAATTTAATTCAGTTAAATAAATAATTCATTTCAGGATTTTTGAGACTTTTTTAAATCATCAGCGCATAAATTTTCTTACAGTATGGGATTTTCAAAACTCTTAGGGTTCTAATTAAATCACAAAACCTGTTTGGACATGATCATCACAAGTGTTAAATTAACTTCTTGAGAGCCATTAATGAGACACGATAATGTCTGGTGTTTTTCTTTAAGTGACAGAAGAAATTCAGCTGCTGTGAGCTTGAGCTTAAAAAAACATTAAACTGAAATAATTGCTGTTACAGGTTCATTTCTTTAACCTTTTGTTCGATAAAAACTCAGAACCAGTTAACTCAACAGCTGAGAACACATTTAATCTTGATTGCTTCATTCTAGCATTACTTAATTTAATTCTTTTATCTTTATCCCTAGCTTTGAAATCTTACCAGCTCTTTCCAAGCCACTGTGATTGATAGTCATATTACTCTCATGTGAATTGGTAGTGAAGGTGATGTTTCTCTGCTTTGAAAGCAATGCCACAAATGAAATTGAAACCGTACTTTTAAAAAGAGAAAGAGTACTTATGATTTGGGTAAAATTATCAACCTTGGTGCCAATACAGAAATTGAAGTATAAGAGTAGCCTCATTTACTCGTATCCTACATTTAATTTACATTTTATATCAGCCCTTAAGTGCCAATTTTAATGCTAAATGGGCTGTTACTTTGGAAATAGATTATCTGGTTTGATGGAGTGCCAGAATCTTTGATGTCTAGTTCAGCACAAGGGTAGTTGAAGAAAGCCATTTTACATGCAACAATTTTCAAGGACAGTGGGAATATATTTCTCTATTCAGGAAACTCTGTATGCTAGACATGTGCTGTTTACAGCTTATATGGACTGCAAGTGGTAAAGCACTCCCCAAGCATTTACCCTGTGTTTCCATTACTCAGACAGCCCTGGTATTAGCTTGTCCTGGCATGTGGATCTTTTAAGTTCTTCCAGCTCAACTGATTCAGAGATCTAGTTTTACTACAATACATTCACACCAAGAATAGAAAAGAAATAGAGTCCACACCAAGGTTTAGGTTACTGATTTTGTGTCAAGGCTGGCAATAGGACAGCAGTGCAGAACTGAAGTCTCAGAGAGCAGTCTGGGTGGCTTCTGGGTAGCTCCTGAAATCAGTTCGCTTTGGAGCTCCGAGTCCACCCTCTGTCTGCCTGGGCATGTCCCAGTTTGTGCATTTGGGCACCTACCTTCTGGCTAAGCAGTTCAGAGATGTCTAGGAAAGTACCCAAATGTCTCCTAACTTTCCTAGGTGAACCATCAGGCATGTTCAGAATGTGTCTGACACGCTGGACCAGGAAAAATCTATAAGTTATTATTTTCATTCAGAAACAATTGTTTTCCATCCCTGTGGGAGCCAACCAGTTGGATCACCATCCTAGGTACTATCCATCTCAAAGGGAGTGAGTCTGTAGCTCCTAGTGGCAAATCACTGTGGTGAACACCAGCCAAAAGGTGGCTTTCCACAGTGGCTGGGCTGCTTCACAGAGTAAAGAATTTGTACTACCACAGGGAAAACAAAGGAGGAAAGTGTACCTCCATCTGCCAGGACAAAGAGTGATTACCCATAAAGTCTTAGACTCTCCTTTGCTTCCACAAATGCTTGAAGATTTATTCAGTGATTAACTTTTTAATGTGACATTCCTAGATTAAAGACTACAAAGGATGTCATACTTCTTTACATAATTTGTATTACATTAACATCTAGAGTCCCTAACAAGGTTGATCTCTAATAGTCAAGGTATTCATTTGTTGAGGGACAGTCCCCAAGAGTTTACATTTTAATAAAGAAAATATAGCAGTCAGGCAACGATGGAGGTCTTATGATCTATATGTGTTTAGACCATTATGGACCCTTCTCCATTTGTTTGAATTTCACTTAAATTTGTATGGTTTTGTCTCTCCCATTTTTGTGGTGAGCTGAAAAGCTCTGTACACACCAAAACGCCCTAAATGTTTCTAATATCTACCATTATGCAGGTATTATTTTGGAAGAGCTTTAGAATGACACTCATGACATACTGAAACTATTCTTTGTATCAATATAAACAGAGTCTAAATAGATGCATGGACTGACCCATGTTACATTTTGCCTTTGAAAGATTTACAGGGTGATAAGCATGCAAACTAGCCTAGATCTGCAAAGAGCAGTAAAATATATCCCTTCAAGCTGAAAGCATTAACACTTCTGGGAGCTTAAGTTTGATTAGTTGTATCAATGGCTGTAAACATTTGGTTTTCAGATTTTTGACCTTAAACAATGCATGAGCCACTGAAGAACCAGCACACATCACATGTAATTTACAGCCCTGTGTTTTTCTGTTCTGTCTTTCCAATAATGTTCAAAGCTTTGTCAGATTTAGGCCTAGTCACGTTGGGTTTTGTTTTTGTTTTTGTTTTTGTTTTTGTTTTTGTTTTTGTTTTTGTTTTTGTTTTTGTTTTTGTTTTGTTTGTTTTGTTGGTTTTTGTTTTTCTTTTTGTTTTGTTTTGTATGTGTGTTTTTTTGTTGTTGTTGTTGTTTTGTGTTTTTTGGTATGAGGCTTTGTAACAAGGAGAGTTGATTTTGATAGTTCATAGAAATTAAATCAGTTATGAAGCAATGACCTATTAACCTTGGAAGAAGGGGTCACAGTAGGCAAGGTGTGAACAGAGGCCTGTTCTGCTTTTAGAGGCACAGGGACAGGTTTTCACATCAATAGACATTCTACCTATACCATGCTAGCTATGTTAGGCTGAACTCACTCAAACTTTATGAAGCCAAATCAGTGTGCTGCATGTACTGCCCTTAAGATTCACTTGAAATAAAACAATCTGTATCAATCTCTCCACCTGTCTTCCTCATTCTCTTCCTTTATTCTTCATGCATACTTCAAACCCTGTGGAAAAATCTTTTGACAAGTAGGCAATCTGTCCTTTGGTTGTATGCACCTCTCTGGACACAACTTCAAGAATCATTAGAAGCAGGTGAACTTTTGTTATCAGTGATGCAAAGATTCTTCGTATTTATTATGTTGTCTGACATATTCTCTCTATATATAGATAATATTTTTTAAATAAAAGACTAAAGAAACTCACTTGTTCAACTAAAGATCTTTGGGGGTGAACTGGAGGAAAAGGGTCAATGTCTCCTCTGTGATGCCCAGAACTGCACAGAGGATACAAAGTGAGCTGCACCAACACTGAATACAGAGGGATAACTACCAGTTTTCACCACTGTTTATGCTGTACTCAATGTACCCCATGATGGGATTTGTTTTCTTGGCTGCCAAAGCAAATGTTGCATATTTGCATATGTACTATGGCATTGTATTTATATTCAAGCCTTCTACTTCTTCAAGGATCCAAGAAAACTACTATACAGAAGACTGTTAAGTAAAAGCTAGATTGGTCCTGGATCATGCTGAAAAAAGGAATATGTGGCAGGAGATATTAACACAAGCTTTTGCAGACATTAACTGGACATCACAGTAGGCAATGCCAAGTTTCTTGCTTTTTTTCACAAGTTTGATATACTATTAACATTAAGCCAAATTTTATGGCTACACTGAATGTAGCAGAGCCCAGCATAGGTTAAGATTTTAAAAAATTAAAATATGAAAGTGGGAAAGATAGATTTGTGGAGTATTTTCTAAGAGTAATATGTAGAGAAAGATCCTGATGGGAGAGGATGAGGATGCTGGGCAAGATCCCTGTCTTTCAGCCCCTGCCCTCTCTCTTTCTGCCTGTGCAGGGGGCTGCAAGGAGCAGGGCTACTGCTCCTACTTTGGTCACAGCTCTGCATCCTCTTGGCACTTCTCCATCCACCTCTACCCAGCCTATAGAACTGGTTTTCAAACTATAGGTAAGCAGACATATGCCACAGTTGTGAGGGAAAAGGCCATGAGAAAGACAAAAATAGTTTAGTCTGAGAAGATGAGGACTTCTCCCATCTTTTATAGTTTGCAGAGTTCTTTAATTCTTGTCTGTGGGTAGCTCCCACAGAGCAACTAAAATTACAGTGAACTATGACATAATTGAGAAAAAAAAACAGGATCTTTTTTAATGATGACCATATACTCCTGTCTGCCAATAAAATTACACACATTTATTTCAGCTTTCACTGTAGCCACTCATCCCACTTTTCTGCTGTTTTGTTTTTAAAAGTTTAAAGAGTCTGAAACAGTACATTATCTAGTCAGATATTTTTTTAATGTACTTCAGCATCTAAGGTACAAAAGGACTGTTTTGACAATTTGTGGAAAACGCTGTTACAGTTTCTAGCTGTGAAACTGAACTTGCATTACCTCAACTGACCGGAGCTGCAGCAGACTCTCAGATGGAATGTATGCATCACTCGTTGCCAATTCAGGGTTATTTAATACGGTATGTCTGGAACCAGCCTTTTTGTTGAAATTGTTTTGGCTAAGAAACGATCCAGATGAGTCTATTGCAAAACTATGTGCTTTGACTGGGATTTTCAGAGTTGGTCTGGAATCGCTCTGCTCAAAACCAGCAGTGTTAAAGATTATTTCTTTTGGAGAATATCTCTGAAACCAAAGGTTTGGTTTTGCTCATTTTAATTTTGTTTATATATAGGATCAGTGCAAGTCATGTATGCATATATTATTGTATACAAAACCACTTCACCTTTTTCACTGTCTGTGCTAAAAATATTCAATAAAATATCAGCAGAGATAGGCTGATAAAGATATGGAAGAGCTCTAATTAAGTCATGTGAATGGAAGATATCATTTTTCAGTATTCCATCTAGCCATGAATCATATTACCCAGGAACAGTTAGTTAGTATGTTAATGGGAATAGCTGATGTATTGCAGTAAGTGCTGGCATTTTTCTGCTGTGATAGTTTTCTATTCACACTAATGAGCATTTTTCTTTTAAATTGGTTGCACTGTTTAATTCATTGTGATACCTCTTTGACACTCCAGAACAAATTTTGCTCTCAATAATACTAGTGCAAATCTAGGATTGGCTATCTCTTTTCATCAGTGATAGACCTTGATTTGTTCAGTGTTTTAAACAAGATATTAGGTGTATTTCCATCATACAGTAATAGCTAAGAAAAGTCTGAAGGCTTGGGCTTTTATTCCTTTATGTTGGTGAAATAAAGAGACTTTGGTCTTATGTAGTTAAATGTGCTGTTTCATACCTGAGTGTGTAGTTATGTATATCACAGGCTGTAGTAAGCAATGAGTCTGAGTTATCCTCGAAAACAGCAATCATGGTGAGTGAAATATTAAACCCAAGTCAATAGTCATTGCTGAGAAAGCAGAGCTTGTTAACCTGGGCATGACAGCCCCACTGCTGCTGCTGCTGCTCTTTGAAAGGTGACTGAAAGGCTTTATACTCTGGCAGGAAGGAGCTGATGAATTTAGTGGAGGTGAGCTCAGGTACAGCCTCACCTGCCCTACAGCTGGGACATAGAGAGAGGTGGCAGATGTGGAAGGGGCAGAAAAAATGAGCATGTCAGCTCCTCTCTCAGACACTGGAGTTCACAATCTGGCATATTAATTTCAGCTGCTTTTCTTGGATGAGATTTGTCTGGATGGTTTTTCAAGTCCTGCGAGGTAGATTGAATTCAATTTTTCATCTTACTCATCATTAAGTGTGTAATGGGCAGTTTCAGGCTTGTAATGAAACTAGGTCAAACAGTAGCTGGCTTGTATAAGCTCCAAATGTCTGGTTCTCTAGAGTCTGGTGTGTTTTAAATGAGAATAGATGGTATTTTGATGTACCTTAAAAGACATAAAAGGATAAACGTACATTAGCCATGAGTAGATTTTTCTTATAAAATATGCTGGAAATCAATTACACCCCCAGTCCAGCATTTCCCTCTTCAGGCCTTTGGGATGTGGTCACAAATGCAATTTTAATGTCCGAAATTCAAGTTATATAGTTCAAATCCTACCAGATGTCACTGCACTAATTCTAATCAATGTCACAGAAAAGATACTTTGAAGTCCACAATTTAAGTCTATATGGGAATATAATGCAAAGTAGCATAAAATCTTTATACAGCCCTACACACTTACTCAGTGTTTCAAGTACTTTGTCCAGCTTGTGATGCAATAGATAATATACCATGCAACTATTTTTAGCAAAGTTAATGCAAAAAAAACCCCAACAGCCCAAAACAAAACAGTTCACTGTTCTCATTTTTGAAATTTTAAACAGGTGTTTTGGGGCCACAGATAAAGAAAAGCATACAAATTATGATTTGTAAAGTTTTCAAATGCACATCTTTCTTCAATGTCCACAACAAAGGAAATAAAAATGAAGAAATGTATGCTAGACACTGAAATACCAGACTGCAAGGCACAGTCTTGGGGTTCTCATGCCAGCATTCCTGCTGAGCCCTCAGCAAGCCACTGAGCCAGGCTCCACCATTTCTCTTCACACCTTTTATTTCTTCTGAGCTTCTTAGGGGGGAAACTGCTTTTTTTCCCAGTGCTTATAAGAGTAGTTGATTTAATCAAGAACTAGATAATGAATTATGATAATGGCACTTAATTGTGATAGATAACAGGCTATGATAGATAACAGCACTCTCAGTCAGTAGACAAAGTGTCAAAAACCATGTAAGTATCAACAGTGGCCACGATATTTACAAGTTCTCAGAGAATGTGAATGAGGCAAGTTTTCAGAAATTGTGGGTTTCCCATCTTCAGAGTCCTAGAGTCCTGTAATATAACCCACTCTTTGAATCAAAATTTATGCTGTTAAAAATGAAGACACTCTACCTTTCCTGGACTAAATCCCCATTTGGATCAGTCTTGCTCCAATGCCCTAAGTCTCACTTTCCTTTCTGCTCAGCATCACACCTTTGGTATCTCCAGGGGGAGAGGTTAGTCTTCAGCTATTCCACAGCCTTGTAGTAAGAATACCTTCTTAAAAATGGGATCTGCAGATTCAAACCTGCTACAGGCCAAAAAAGAGTCAGAAGTGTGGGTTTCCCACATTGTAAATGTTAGTCTATTCTGTTAGGTTCTTGTGTGGAAGTCAGGGCATGACCTGAGCATGTCTAATGGATCAGGCTTCTCTAAGAAGTTAGAGTAGGTTTAGCTGCCTCGTGCCTTTTATCAGCTTGCACTGGGGTGTAGAAGCTTTATACCCTCAGCTAATGAATCTCTGAGTAAGTGATATCTTTGTGCATTTAAACAGAGGAACAAATTGATTTTAAGTACCTTCAAGGCTTAGACAGGACCTGAGTGTCAGCAGTCTGGGAACTGTGGACATGGTACTGGGGACATGGGGAGTGCAAACAAAACCTCATCAGAGATGTGAGCAGCTGATCCCTGGGCTTGGGGTAGCTGTTCAAGTGAAAACCTGCACTAGCCATTCACACTCTTGCCTCTTTGTAAGGAAAAAAATCTGTGTATTATTTTTTCTTCCCTGACCCCATTTATTACTTGAGCTGAGTGAATATTTCACAGTATATATCTTTCCTGACAAACAGAGCTGATTTTTTTCTTCTTGGGCATGAAACCATCTGCCTGTAGCTATGAATAGATTGTGGTTTCCTCATGTTTCTCTCTTGAAAAAGTGCAATGATTTCCACCTCCTCCACTTTCACCTCCCCTCTCCCAATCTCATTATCTCTATGGATTGATCCTGACCTGACCTCTGAACTGTGTTCTGGTCACAGGAGTCATCAGGGTAATGTCTTTCACCCACAGGTATGGAGAGCTCACATATGCTGCTATTTGCTATTGATTAATCTTAGTTTGTTTTGATAGATGCTCTCAAGAAGAACAAGATGTTATGATGAATGCTTTTACACATTTCTAATCTATTCAATATATTAAGATCGGGGGAAGATACAAAAATAAGTGCAGCATAAAATAAAATTGAAAAAGGTTGGCTAATAGAATAAGCAGTTTTCTGAGTAATTTCTAGACCTAAATCTGACATGGAAATTTGAAGTCAAACATGCTTGAAACCTTATAAATATTACTTTGAAATTAAATTTTTGCTATTCTTTATTGTAGAAACATTCTCTGACAAGCAAGTACAGCAGTGGCAGGGTGCAGGTTGAATGAACCATAACAAATATGAACATATTAAAAAACTTGCAAGTATTTTTGGAAGGATTTGTGTTTTATTTGGGATGTATTTTACTATAGTCATTCCAGCCTTTTTTATGCTTGATTAATCATTGCTAATTTGTGAACTGACTAAGACAAGAGTTACTTTTCACTGCAAGCATGTGAGTCATCCTGGTGGATCCAAGGCATGTCACTCACTGTCTGCTGTAAAATTATATTTTTCTGTCTTTCTAGAAGCCTGTTGTCTAATTCAGCCCTACAGCTGGATCAACAAAACAGCACTGAGTGAATCATTCCCTGTCATCCCTGTAAGCAAGGTTCTTGTACTGAGTCAAGTCTGGAACTAATGCCAAATTTAAAACATGGTCCCATCTAAGATGTTTCTTTACAAGTAAATAAAATGTCTGTAGTTATCTCAAAGATTTGTTTTTATTCTCTGGAAACAAACCTGGGGAAAGAGATGGGAGAGACTTGCTACTGCACTGAAATCGTGTGAGCCTCAAACAGAAAAGCTGATAGTAACAGATATATATTACAAGGTTTTATATTCCTAAGGTGCTGGACACCTCAAAGTATATTGACTGCCTTTGGTTCACTGATCTCAATGGCAGTTTAAAGCATTTATTGTAGCAGGAGATAAGAACCATTTTACAGGATGGAATGTACCAATATGTGAAAGACTGTCATGTTAACCATGGCATCCTGGGTTTCACATGGAACCTTAATACATATTTAGGCTACTTAAGTGCACCAGAGATGGATCAAGATATTCAGAAGTGGCTGTTTAATTTCTCACATTTACATTAGACACTTAAGCATGAAATGAATCCTGATTTTTCAATTACTTCAGCTGGATGCACAACTTTTTTTTCCCTTTTTTACTTTTTTCGTGGTCAAAATTATTGCTCCTTTTTTATGAAACATCTAAAAAAATTAAATTTTTTAATAAACGTTTCAGTAATAGTTACTTTCACTCTTGATATGCTTGAAAACATTGCAGCTCTGTTCTGGTTTTCTGTATTTTAATTAGGAGTTATGTTAGTTATAAATGATTGCAAATTATAAGATATTTTCTGATTACCTAATCTAGCAAATTTATCAGAAATGGTATTGACTTGTATTTCTTTGGGATTATTCCAGCTCAATGTGATTGTATCTGAAAGGACAAAGGGAGGTAATCTATCTGAAGGCCTGTGTACTGCATCAAAATTAGGGAGAGCAACTTGTCATTTCCTATCTATTAGCTGTCAGTGTATTCCTGATCTGTTCTTGTGACAGTTATCTCATGGCCTGTAGTGCTGTACCTTTCTTCTTCTATAGGAAAAATGGCATGGGATCCAAATTGTGGTACAGTCTACACAGATTTACTGCATTACTTATTCTGAACAGCTGAATTGTCTATATTCTTTGCTAATATTAAGGTACAGTTTTGGTGGTTAGGTTGGCTTGTTTCAGTACTTGTTGGGATTTTTTTTCTGTTTCTGCCTATGAGGACTCTGGTTTGCAATATGCTCTCACTTCTCCTGTGTCTGTGACAGTTTTAAGATTTGCATAGTCCCTTCTATTATGCTTCTTATTTTTTGCACCCTCATATTAGTGCCATGCCAGTAAAGACTCCTTTGTCCTAATATCAGCATAACTTTGGTCCAGTGCAGTGGAAAGTCCATCCCAAAGCACACAGATTCTAAGAATCAGTAATTTTTTAGTATTCGAGTCATTTTGGAATCAGGGTCATAACACCCTTACCAGATGTGAGTTGCCTTCACTCTGCAGAGAGACTCCCAGTAGCTCTTATCCTCATCTCCTTTATCAGGGTTTAGCAGCACATTTCTTACACCAAGATCACAGAGTTATGTGGACATATAAGAAACCTCTTATATTTTATATTAAATGTATGTACTTCATTCCTATTTGATATCAAGTCAAGGAGAGCATTTACTGACCTTGCACCTTGACTTAATGAGATCCAATACTATAGCAATTCAGAAGTTAAAAATCCACCAGCTACTCTAACAGAAGTAATTAAGGAGTCAATTATCAAATACCAGGGTAAAAGACTGAAGCCAAGACAGACCATTTTGGGAAAAGCAGACTTAGTGGTGGAGTGGGAAAAGCTTCATAGGAACATGAAAACTTTATAGCTAAACCAGAGATTCTAAGGAGACGACAGTCC
This sequence comes from Phylloscopus whistleri, assembly GCA_017589585.1. Taxonomy (NCBI): domain Eukaryota; kingdom Metazoa; phylum Chordata; class Aves; order Passeriformes; family Phylloscopidae; genus Phylloscopus; species Phylloscopus whistleri. Next base: position 1,119,522 of record JADMLD010000103.1, read on the forward strand.
AAACATACAAGTAGGATTTCTACAGCTGCCTAGTTCAGGGTCTCTGGGGTAAGAGCACAGGAAAAATTTGGACAGAATGTCTGGATGTAAATTCTCTCTATGCTTTCATTTTATTTGAAATCTTTGTAAGAGGAAACAGCCAAATGTGCTACAGAGAAGGGACATGAGATGACAGAGAAAATTTCTAAGCTACTTTGCTAACTGGAAGACTTTGAGATTGATTCATTTTCTGACCTGAGATATTTGGTGGCCTCTTCATAAAATATTTTAGCACCTGTTCTTCCCTGTTTGGAGATTTAATGGCTACTACCTGTCAACAGAGGAATTCTCCTTTCATTTCTCACCTAAAAATCTACTATATATATGGTGACATATAACCCTGTAGGGGCTGACACACTTTTCCCAGGAGAATCTACTAATTTTTCAGGCTTTGACAAGCATAGTCATCCATGTGTTTGTTTTTGGTTTGGTTTTATTTTGCACAGAAGGTTAATGTCTAATATATATTTGACCTATGAAATGACAGTATAATTCTGCTGTGTTATCAAAGGCACATATCCATAGAACAAAACTAAATTATCACAGTCCTTATTTCTTAATTGTTTACCAGTATAAGACCTTTAGGACTCTTTGTATAGGAAAACTGCTGCTTGTGAGAATTTTTTATCTGGAGAAAGGGTTATAATTTTTTAGACTTGCAGACATGTAGTCATGCTTAAGAGTTCATGAATTTGGGGACATTTATTTATTTGTTAAGAGTAGAATTAACTAAACAATTGACATAATAAGTCACCATCCTGTGAAAGTAGCCCACTGATCAGCATTCAGTAAGAATGTCCTTCTACTTCTGTGACAAGATATCTGTAAATGTTTACTAGTAAAAGAACTGTTCTACATGGAGCTAGAATGTGGAAAAACTTTAATAAAAATTCTCCCTTAACGTTTGATAAAAAAATGATAAAACAAATGAAGTAGATGTATCAAAGAGCTTTCCTTTGGCCTTCTGTTATAGAATTAAAAAGGATTACTTTAAAAAACTTATGAAAATAGACTCCCTCACAATAATCATTTCCATGCAAATGGCAGCTTAAGTGAAATATATTTAGTTGTGTGAAAAGATATTTAAAAAGAAATTATAATCAATAATATGGACAAGGTTAGGTCAATGGTAGGAACTCCTAAAACATGATCCTTTAAGCTTCCTAATCTCTTCTTGAGAAGATGTCAATATGGGCATTACATTAAAGAAATTTTATCAATATAATCTTCAGCTGATACAAGGAAATACATCCTTACCCAGTTTAATGGAATCATCTCTTTACAAGTTTAAGAAGTAATTGGAAGTTTGGGTTACTAGGATAGCATGTTGTAATGTTTTCAATTGTACGATTGAAATTTGTACAAAAGTACAAATTTCAATTGTAATTTTCAATAAAATATCTGTGCAGAATACAAGGTGAAGTTGCAGTCATTTTGCATGTCAGGATGAGAAAATTATTTTGACACTGAAATTGCAAGAAACTGTATGGTTTAATAGTTAAAAAAATTATTTTGAGTTGTAGGGTTTTTTTATTATTCACTTATTATTTTCTTATTCACTTTATGTTTTTATACCTGTTTGTTTAAGCAACCTTGCAATGCTTGTATAATTCAGCTTAATTTTCCATTTTAAAGAAATGTCATGGTCTCTATCTAGATGACATATTTAAATACAGACATCAAATTAAAAGCAGAAAATAATATATCTGATGTAGGAAGAAATGTCCAGGCTTTGTACAGAGCTCCACCTTAGAATACCAGAGTGTCTGGAGGAATTATTAGTGAATATTTCTAATGGACTTCAATTAGATGATGTGTAATTTGTGCTTAAAAATTCCTTGAAAGAGGTATTTCCTGAATTGGGAACCAAGGGACAACTGAATGAGACAAGAAACAAATGAGATATTAAGAAACAAACTCTTGTATGCCTATAAACAACCAAATGCTGCATTAGTCAGTGAGGGAGAAGAATAAGGAAAAATGGAAAAGAAATTATCTTTTTGTGGCAGCTTTCTTCTCCACAATTCTGACAATTCAATGACAGATGTAATTCAAATTTGTCTCCTGTTGAGGATGAAAACAAATATTTTATTTCTGAAAATTATACTCTTTTCTCATCCTCTTGGGGGATTTTGAACAGTGGAATGAGGAAACTTTGGGAAGGGTGCTCATGGTTTATGGGCAATGAGAATATGTAAGAGATATTGATAGGCATTTTTACCTCATGCAAAGGATGTTAGCTTGTAGAATTATAATACAGAAGTTACAATATTTTTGCACATAGAAATGACGTTTTGAAGCATTCTGAAATACAGTAATAAAGAAAAAAAGTCTTTTCATCCTTTGCCTAAGTCTAGACCAGTTACAAGCTTACATTTTAAGGTCTCTCTCATAAGAGATCATATCCTGATTGAAACCTAAGAGGAAAAAGCAAAAACTCAGTCTACAAGAAGATCCAGAATTAATCTCCAACAAAGCAAGAGATTCACCAAGGTCCAATCTGTACATCAGTTTACTTTCAACTTAAAGTTCAAAAGAAATAGCAGCTCTGTGGTTAAGCAATGATTGAAGAGGTTAGTAACAGATCAAAGCAAAGGATAGGAAAGAGATGGGTGAGCATCTGGGAGGGAAAATGGATAACAGTTTCCTTGGTCTGGTCTGAGAAAAAAATGAGAATGTGGGAGAGAGAAGGTGAAGGAAAAATAAGGTCAAACTTCTAAGGAGAAATACTTTTGCTAGAATGAATGATGAAAAATTCCAGAGAAAAACTTGAAAGATGCTACTGCTGTACTTTAATCCTTCAAAATTATTTCTGCTACTAGTTGTTATTTGAAACCTCTTACTTTCTTTCAAGACTCATTACACAATTAAAATGCCCCAAAACTCCAAGCCAGAATTATTCTTCCTCCTTAGTGCTCTGCTGTGTTGCACCATATTATGAAGAGATTTTTTTGTTCCTTTTTTTTCATGAGATTTTCCTCCAGAAATGAAAGCATATTCTGCATTCATCTTATTACATTAGGTCTCTATTTGAACAGCATTCATGTAACTTAAGGTTCCATAGTTCCCTGCTTTTTGTTAATCTTTGAAAATATTTTTACTCCCATTTTAAAATCAAAGACAAAAATAATCCTTGCTGCTTACCACATTCATTTATCTACAGGCCTATAGCACTATTCACTACTAAAAAGGAAATTTGTGAAAACAGTGAAGTTTAATTTCATTATAGAACACTAACTGTTCCATATATCACATACCTTTGTAAAACAACTTTGGTTTGGGATTAAGGTGTATATATATATATATTTGTAGTACAGTAAATACCTCTGAAATATTCAAGTCTTGGCCTAATTCCATCTTTCTCTTTTATATAGTGAACTTTTATTTATATCCCCAGTTCCTTTTGTTGGTAGTGCTCCTGACCTACCCATGATAATTGTATGCTGCTTTCTTTGGAAGAAATTTGCCACCTCTTTTGTGTCTGTCAGCAGGGCTGTTTGTGATTTAACAGTCTCAAACATTTATCTGTATATTACAGATTGGAATCAAACTTAAAGAGATGTTATATGCTTGACTCTTAAAACATGAAGAAAAATATTGTGTATATCCTATTAGCAGAAAGCAGTGTCTTTATAAAAGCAAATTCTGTGGCTGGAACAGGGAATATGCTACATATGCATAATTACTGAGAAGAAAACATGTGCCCCCCTACGATCCATAGGAATTTCTCAGGCCATTTAATAGGGATAATGGACAAGATACTCATCCTTTCTATAGGAATACTGTACTTAAACATTTTTAGGGAATGAGGAACTTTTTCATAGGACGAGGGCTCTAATCTAATGAAACACCGAAATTTTTTGGATCAGTTAAAATACCCCATGTGTCTTCTATTGAGTTTTGTACAGAGCCCAGTTCCATGGTTATGACTTAGGTTTTGGGAGATAATCAATGGCTCAGTCAGAGTTTATACCCCCAGGGTCGGCAGCAGTTGAGCAAAGGGTTTTGAAAGTCACAATTTTGGACTTAGGCAGAATTTAAGTACTAATTTGTGGGATTTGGAAGTTTTCCCAAGATCAGAAGCTGTGGTGTAGCACAGAACAATCCAGTTATCTTGTGTTGCAACCCATAAATACTGTGAAATAATTTGGCTGTTAAAACACTATTTTAGTGGAAAATAAAAAGATTAAGAGATGGTAGGTTTACATATTTAAAGATCTAGTTGCCAAGTTTTTCTTTTTATATACTGATAAAATAGATGATATTCTGACTGTGAATTTTTTAAGTTATTGAGGTAATTACTGTGAGGGGGAAATTACTTTAGTCTCTGTGACAGACCTATCAATGCCTTTTCATAGCTATTATTTAAAATTAAATTTTGCAATTAAACAGATGAGGGAAAAGAATTCAGAAAAACAACTTCTTAAAGCTAAGGTTGTGGAAAAGAGAGGCGAGAATAATAGTTTTTTAGGATTCTCTGCCACTATATTAAGATGACAAAAAGCAAGAATTCATTGAGCTTGGAAAGGTGGAAAAAAATTGTACTGAATGGGTATTTGGAAAAAAATTCTGCTCAGCAAAAAGGAAGAGGTAGTGCAGGGGGTGTCACTGACATAGGTACCCTAAATTCCCATTCAAGTGCATTGTTACTGCAGAATGAACTAACATCCTACTGCACCTTGCTACTTAGTCATGACATTCGTGAAGGTTAGAAATGTTATTTTATGGGAAGGAAGGCATGGCTTGGTAAATCAGTCTACATATAAATTACATAAGGGAAAAGACCCTTACATTGACTTCAGCAAGGGGAAAGATAGAATGTCAGATTTTGAGTAACAGGCTGTAATTCAGCATGTGTGGATTAGAACCATACTGCTGTAAACTCTCTTCTGTAATCCTTTTTATTATCTTTGAGGCTGTATAATCAGGAGCCATATCAATCTCTCTAAAAGGGAGAATAATTGCATCTTCAGAAGTCACATAGTGGAGACATTATTATTTTGCTTAAAAACAAACACTCACCTTTCCCCCAATGAGGGATCTTCACATGTGAAAGCACTTAACCAACCTAAAAACATACTCCACAATTAAAGCAATTGGAAGAACTTAAATAATCAGTGACAGGTTTGAAGTGTGTCTCGTACTGAATGAGGGAGCCAGACTACAGCTGTACTTAGCAAAGTGTAGTTTAATGTCAACAAGGGGAACAGGAGACTATTATACCTCTTTCTTTCTATTGCCTCTCTATAATGGTTGGCTCTGTGATGGTTTGATATTTCTAAAACAAATTCCTCACTTTGATAAGGATTGGAAAATATATTTTTAATGTTAATTGGCTGCAGTTTCAATTTATCTGGAAGATCAAAGGGTTAATAAAATCTTCTCTATTATTCAAGTGCTAAAGGCCAAGAGTTTTCACTGTTTTTGTTTGTAAGAAGACCCTGATTGAATTTACTTCTGTTTCACTTTTAAAACTTCCTGGCTTTTCATTCACAAATCACACATTTGTCTTCTCCCGGAAAAGCATTGCTTTTGTTTTTGTGACCTACATTTGTAGGGCTCCTAATTAGCAGGCAGCACTGGGATCTGCTGTCCCTCAATAGCTCTGCTTTGGGATTCTAAGCTAAAAAGAAAACATGTTGCTGAAATCTCAATGAAAGTAACGACCCTTCTCTGGGTCAGCACCTTTATGTGCACCGTGTAAAAAAATGCATAATAACTGAAAATTTCCCCCTATATTGCATTCATGTCCTAGTCTGGCAGCTGCTGGAGTTAATATCAGAAGGATCAAGCATAAATGTGAGGTGTTTTCATTGTCCTTAAAATAAAAATGCACCAGCATTTTGTTTGGCAAAAAATTCCTCCCTGAACTGGTGTTTTCAATCACTTCCTTGTTTTTCTCTGGGTTTTTGGTTTGTTTTTATTTGTTTATTTTTTTTAATTCTTTCTTTGCTTCTGCAGATAAGCTGACCATTATTTTTGTGTTCAAATTATCATTCTGGCTTATGAGAAAGTGGCACAACATCCTACTTAAATAACATTAGACCACACAAGAACTAAGTCTTCTCTCTTTCAATTTTCAGAGTAAATAGGAGATTGGCTGGAGCTGGAATGCAGCACTTGACTCTGCTTTTTGTATTCAAAAACTTGTTACGTACTGTGGTGGAACTGATATGAACTGCTACATTCAAATACATCAAGCATCCAACTCTTCCCATCAGGACAGTCTTGTTACTTGCTAGACACTATCTGCAGACTCCTGCCATGTCTGTCCTCAACAGTGCCATATCAGTACCTGATCAGCCTGGCATTTTGTCCTGAAGAATAAGTAATGGCATTACCATTAGAGCAAACAAAGTTGCATTTTATTTGGATTTACTTTCTGCTTGGCTTCATACTTTGAGTTTGCTGTGTTTAAAGACCCTTTTTCTCTTAGAAACTTGCATATGATGAAGGCTTTTCCTAAATTTCACCAGCTGCAACATATTTCAAAATTTATAGGAATGTTAGTTCTGTGGCCACTACTTCTCAAAACAAAGTTAAGCTGAAGTTTGACAGTATATTCAAAAGCTGTTGGGAGGAACAAATGGTGACACAGTGACTGCTGTTAGCCTGAGAATTCAGACTAGACAGACTTGTACCTGGAAATGAATACAATTTATTCTATAGTAATGTCTGTGCAATGCAAACCAGACACTTCAAGCTAGAACCACAAGGGCAGGAGAGAGGTATGGAGATACCTATATCCTAAGCAACCTCTTAGAATACGAGATGTTCAGTCTTTCCCTGTTCAAGATTATCTAATAGTATAGCAGAAAATCTGTCTAAGTGACAAGAACAGCTTGTTTACAGAAACCATTTTGGTTGGGGTTTGTCTACTTTACCCACGCTCCATCATCTGTCACAAGAGTAGAAGGAATGTGTTGTATATCAGGTAGCCATTCTATATTTATGCTGCTGTGCTTGCACTTTCTGGGAAGCTTTAGAATTCATTGTATATGCTCTTTAAATACAGAGCTTTCTGCAAAATCTCTAGTCTTCTGTGTCTATTGGGGAGCTCCTGCTTCTCTTGCAATAGGAAACTTTATCTGATCAGTAGATCTGGAATACCTACAGAGTGTGTGACATATTGCACAGGGTCAGAAACAGAGAGGCTGCTGTGTACGGCCCTCTCCCAAGAATTGTGAGGAGAGTCATTTGCAGCCTGGATGCATGTATGTGTGCAGAGACCCATGCAGTCAAAATGGTTGCACAGTGGAGGAGAATTGATGTTCATGCTGAGGAACCTCTGCAGTGCCAAGAGAGACTTGGCCTAAATATCACTCCCAGGGGAAAAGGGAGGAAATGTTCCTCTTTTATTCAGTAGTCAGATGGTTTCAAGAAGGGGAGATGAAGTTTGATCTTTGTTTAAATGGATATTTAAATGTCTTTAACAATGCAGTAAAATCTCAGTAGCAGAAGATTGAGTATGTTCTCTTAGGAAGCAGTTTTCTCATTCAGGTGGACAGTTCAGTACATGAATACAAGTCACCTTTTCTGATGTAATTTCTAACTCTGCGGATTTGAACCACAATAGGACGTTTAGGCAAATACTGGATTCTCCTGCCCTGCACTTTTCAGTACCTTAGATGTACTCCTCCACACACAGGAAAATCATCTCCAAGCTTGGCTGTGGTTTCATTGGCTGCTCAGAACTTTCCAACTTTAGACTTTTTGTTGTCCACTTTCTGGCAGAAGCATGGAGTGCGTTTATAGATCACAGAGGAGTTAAAGGTCCCCGAATGGACGTGCCTGTACTGAGCGTGGCGGTGCCAGGCAGAAACACAAAACCGAGGTTCAGAGCAGCAGAGTAGTGTTACAGTGGCACAGCCGTCACACTGGTGCACCCTTCTAGAAGGAAAGGCTGGCTGGCTCAGACCCAGCAATGCTGAAGTCAGTAAACTGCTTCGGTTTCTTTAAAAGACTCGGTCACCACCAGCTCCAGGCTTCTTGTGCAGTATTTAATTTACATAGGCATGTGCTTGTTTGCACTTTTACAGTCACTTAGGGCCCTTGGACTTTACTGATATTCATCACAAAGCACTTTGCCAGCGCCTGAAAAAATTTTTAGCAAATGCTGACTGCTGAAAGAGAGTTTCTTCTTGAACTTTGCTTGTTCTGTCAGCTCCTCAGAGCATCCGTGTGATACACATCTTGGATACCATTTGTTTCTCCATCTGCAAAGCACGCAAGCTCTCACTCTAGTCAATGGAAATAGAGTCTGGGGAATACAAGGAAATAGTCAGCTGACCAGTTATAGGTATTTATTTTAGGTGATCTGATTTGACTCTCCATGTAGGACTTTTAATATGCCAACCTGCAAGTTGTCCCTTCATGCCAATCTGTTCTCTGAGAGCCAAAGTGACAGGTGTCACAGAAGCAAGGCAGATCTGTGCTTACAAGAATTTCCACTGCACAGAAATGATGCCTTGATGTTAGTGGTTTGCCTTGAAATTATTCTTTATCCTGAGATCACCTTTCATTCAATCCACATTACAGCAAGAATAAGCAATACTTATCTGTGAAGTCTGAAATAACATTTGCAGATGTTTAGAAAACCTGATGTGTGATAGATATCTTTCCTTCTGTATGTCCAGCATATGAATTGTGGATGCTCTGATTACCAGCCTTCATTCTAGGGACTTTTGTACATGAATGTTAGTTTGTATTTTCCTTCTTCTGCAGATTCACCTATAGATTTAACTGAAATATCATCTTCTCCTTTCACATGAATTATGACTGGGCTTTTTTTACAGGAGAAAAATATAAGCCTTTTTGTCTTCTGTTTATCAACAATTACTAGCACTTCAGAAATCGTAATGTCTCAGTGGAAAAGCTAACATTCCAGTATCCTCTCTCATATAATCCAGGAGGTTCAAAGCTCCTCATTGCTTTCTTCACTTCCCTCCTCTAAGAATATCAAGCAATTCTCATGTGACATTTTCCAGCACTAATTGATATTTTGACAACCACACAAAATCTAATGCACAAATGGAGTTCTTTGCCATGAAGTCTATCAGTGATTCTTCACTGAGATTAGAGTGAACCAGAAACAACCCCTCTAGAATGATAACTGACTTGGCATGGCTCTACCCCATGCTTACTCTCTGTAATCATATGTTGGCTTCTTAGATGATCACTGCAGGCTTTAAGCCCTAGAGACCCCCTGAGTGGAGCAGCTGCCATTTTAGCAGTGGGACTGGCTTCCCAAATGCATTCAATAAGTTCTGCCCTTCTGCATTAGAGTGAGAGCAACTGTGAGTGCTGCTGAACTGCAGGCACTTCTTTCCTCGCACATTTTTTATGCCATAGTGAACACAACTGATAACCATGCAGTAAAAAATTCACCCTTTCAAACACTGAAAATAAAGTTACTCTCTTCCTCTCATCAAGATATTAGTAGACACATATATGTGCATGCTTGAATGCAATGCTAACTGCAATAACTAGCAGGCAAGTAAAGCTGAATTTTTTAAAAGACTCCCAAAATCAGCAATTTACAGCTGAGTTGGAACTTGCAGGTTGATTTCTCCTGTTCCACATACACTTCTGAGTCAGGAGCTAGTTTGGGCTCAGACAGGCTCTTCTCTAAATTACCTTCTGGAAACAATCACACTCAGTAAATGTTCCTGTTCCCTTCTGTCCTCTGGTTCAACTTACAACACCTACTTGGCAGTGAATGTCAGCTCTCCTAAAACACTGCCTTGGATAATCAGAGAAAAAAAAAAATCTCTATTTTTTGCTCTTCTTTTAAATAAAAACTCCCAGTCTTCATGCATTTGAAGGCAACTCTATTTCCCATTTTCTATCAGAAATCTTGTTGATATCCTTTATTTAAGAGGTTTTCCATGCAACCAGCCAGCCAGAGAGCTTAACTACAGGATAAGGGGCAGTATATGTAAGACTGGTGTTGGCATTGATGAAATCACAATAACTGCTGAAACATACATGTTAATAAACATATTGATTGATTTTTTGTCCTCAGGGTTTTCATTTTGAAGTTAAAGAATTCTCAGTTTTTGAGAAAACCTAAAATTAAAGCCTGAAATTTCTTCATACGTATAGCAGTGATAAAGTGAACAATAAAACTCTCCTGATATAGCACGAACTCTCCTACTACAGCAGTAGCAAGTGTGCTGTTTTGTAAATAGACACTTAGTAAAAACCTGAGTCCAACTTGGGGTTACCCAAATCGGCCTTTAAGTGCTTTATGTAGAAGTTTGACAATTATGTGACTCAAAATACACAGAAACAGCTCTTTGACGTGAATGTCCCATTTCGGTTTTATGATTATTATGTCTATGTTTGTTGATCATTTTATCATCAAGTGTCCTCATCAGCTTTTAAAACATGAAGTACATACAGATTTCTTATGCTGAAATGCGATGGTGAAAGAATACTGATTTCTCCTTACAGCATGATGAATGAAGATTGGATTTGGTAAAAACACACATTTCCTTTCCATCTTTAGGAACACTGCCATTGTGTTTGATTTGAAGAGAGAGAAGACTGTGAAGGGCACATGGAATGTGAAAAGAACATCTTTTTTCAAGTACCCTAGGTTTTGTCCTTTCTTTTTACTCCAGAAACACTGTTGTTTAGGTCAGTATTGTATTAAGCATGTTGATATATCTCTTGTAGGATGATAACTAGCTCATATTTGCAATCCTAATCCAAAAAAGGGTCTCTCAGTTATGTAAATGAAATTGTGCTCTATCTTATCAGATAAGGATTTTAGTATTGTTAATAATGTAAAATTAGTTAAACTGTGTATGTAATCTAACTGGAAAGAACAAAGAAAAAAAAATTGACATTTGTCTCCTCTTGAATACTTGTTGTCTTACCAGAAGCCTGGCACTGACAGTAACACCCTTCTGAGTATGAAGACAAGGTGACCGACACCCAGCCATTCAGCAGATCTGGGCTGCCAGAGTAATGAAATGGATCTACAAAACACCACCAAACCACTGGAGGGTATCTGTTGTGTGGCCTGGAGCTGCTCTGTCCTGGTGATGGAGTGTGTCTCACAGCTCTGATGACAGACATTTTGCTGCACAGCCTGAATTCCTCAAGTGGTCTCTGCAGCACAAGTCAGATCTATGCTGTCACCCATGTTGATGACATATGACGACTTTGAAGCATGGTGAAGTAGAGACTGAAGCCTCAAGGCCTTGAATACCTATATGAAAGGATTATGTGAATTACCACAGCTGAAAGACTAGGCTCAAATGTACAAGGACTCCCAGGGTTAAGACTATGGTTAACGTATACATACAACAAAGAAGTTTTACAAAAATGTTGGAGCACTGTGTTTCCAACCTGTCATAGTAATTCTTTTCTTCTACAAACTGTTTTTATTGTTTATCCTTGTTATGGGACCAGATGTTCACCTGATGGTTAGGTGATTTGGGATGGTTGACACCACCTGTGAATCTGATCTGTAGTTTGCTCTGAAGCTTCACTAAGGAAGTCAGCTGGGTTTTGGTCTCTTTATCCCCTTATGTGCAGCCTTTGTTTCTACAGTGCTTTGGCTTTGTAAGAGAATGAGAAGGTTTTACTACTTAACAAAGAAAGCTTTGATTGGGGCCCAGCTAGGAGAGTCCAAAATTAATGTTCTCAACAATGATGCTTTGTTCTCTGAATCTTTTACTTTTTCAGAAGGAAGAAAGCTAAATAAAACCTGGATAGGGCTACTCTAAAGAACTACATGCCAACATTTGATTAACTACATTTTTGCTTAGTTTTTGTGGAACATGATTTACGCAATCACTCTCTGAAAGTCTGCGCTCAGCCTCTTAGCTAATTTCAACACAGCTTGATAGGGGAAAAACATTTAGAGATAACTACCTTTTTATAAGTTTTGTTCAAATAGGCACTTGTGTAAAGGAAATGGGTCCTGCAAGTGTTTGAACATAAGATCACAGAGTAGTTCAGACTGGACCAGAGCTCATGAAAACAACTGGTCTAATCCCCTGCTCAGAGCACACCTAACCAGATCAACTTGTCTGGTTGAGTCTTGAACAACTGCAAACATGGAGATGCCATAATGTCTCTGCATGGTCTGTCCCTATATTTGACTATCCCAATGATTTAAAAAAAAATAATCTTAATATACAACTGAAAATTCCAGTGCTCTAACTGATGTTCTTCACCTCTTGTCTCATTGCTGCACCTCCAAGAAAAGTCTGGTTCTAACTTCTCTGTATCCTCTGACCAGATTATTATGGAATCATCGAGTCATCTAGGATGAGAAGTATCTTTACAATCAAGTCCAGACATCAACCTAACACGGTCAAGTCCATCACTGGACTACATACCTAAGCAACCACATTTGCATGTCTTTTAAACACCTCCAGGAACGATGATTTCACCATTTTCCTGGGAAACCTGTTCCAATGCTTGAAGAAACATTTTCTAGAATCCAATCTAAATCTCTCCTGGTGTAACTTGAGGCCATTTTCCATCATCCTATCACTTACTTAGGAGGAGAGACCAACTTCCATCTCACGACAACCTCCTTTCAGGTAGTTGTAGAGAGTGATAAGATCTCCCTTGAACTTCCTTTTCTCCATACTCAACACCCCCAGCTCCCTCAGCTACTCCTCATAAGACTTTATTCCAGACCCTTCACTAGCTCCATTGCCCTTCTTAGAACACTGCAGTGTAAATTCTTTTTCCATATACAATTTGTATTTCTTATATACAACTTTTTCTCATATGCAATTCAGTGTTAGCACATATTGAGCAGAACTGCTTGAGAAATATAGTGATTTACAAATAAAATCTCTGATATAAATAGTTTTGTTTAGTAGCAAGTGTTAAAAGTTTTAAATAGTAGGAAAACTAACAGATTCTTCAGATTTGTGCTCATGCATCCAGAAATTAAAATGAATTTTAACACCAATGCAAAAATATATATCTAGAACATTTGCTTTTTTTTTCCAAGAGGCTCAAGACCTGTAAATATTTGAAGACTATGAACGAACAAACACCAATCATGTACCACTAATGGGAATGATTGAAATAAACAATTCAGTGTTAATCAAATGTGTGACAGTTGAATTCTATGTATGAATTGTTGCCAGTTTAGAAGGGATTCAGAACTGATTTTTGAACATACACTTTTCAGAACTGAGTGAAAGGATGCAAATGGTGTAGCCACTAGACTGAAATGGACGAATAACACTTAGGAAAGGAAGAGATTAGTAAAATTTTCAGCTCTAGTAAATCATTTGGGAAAACCCGAGTAAGATATTTTTACTATGATAAATCCCTTGGATTTATTGTAGTCTTGGATGAGCTCTTCTTGATCTGCACAAATACAGAATATAAGAATCTGAACCATTTACAAGTTGGTGCATTATTTAGACAATTATTGCTACTTGCTGTCATGTTTAGATACTCCTCTGTGGCTTACAAAATAAAGCTTCACAACAGAGTTATATTTCTCTACCTTTGATTAGCCAAACAAAAGACAAGGAATGAAAAGCTAATGTTTTACTTCAGACCTCATCAAGATTTAGCTTGCCAAACCTGACCCTGCATTAACTTGACTGCCAGTAATCACTACTGAACACAACACAAATCAATATTGTCTGAGCTCTCTTCATCATGATTCTAAGATATTCTGTGAGAATGAAAAGCTCATAAACATGTCACAGAAGCCTCTTCTCACCCTCAGTATTCATATTACTTCTTCATTTCCACACCCTGCAAAGAGAGTAATCACTAAGAATTCTGCTGGCACCTTTTCAATCCCTGCAATGCCTTTTGACATTGCAATTGAAATAAATTTTTGAGAAAAACTTGAAAATAACCTATACACTTTTCTGTAAAATGGTAATGCTATATTTAAGCAGAAAGTGGAGTTAAATTAATATATTACAGAGATAAAGTCTTAACTAATGCTTGGATAAATCCCACTGCTGTCCACATAAAGGGCAATTTATCAAAGTCATGACCATATGTTACTTAAAGATCAGCCAGACAAGGAGCTGGAGGCCTTCAAGACTACACAGAGGATAAGTAAATAAGGAATGTGGTTAATATTTTACGTTTTTTATAAAGAATAGTTTGAATTATACCTTTTTTTTTTTTGGTGAGCCAGTTCAAAATAAAGATCTCGATATAGAGAAGAGAGAGGAGCAAGCTGAAGCTGAAGATGCATCTCCCTACTCCTGAAGCTTAGTAGCTTTGGGAAATTCTAGAAGATGAGTTTCATGCCACAGAAAGCTTGTCATACTAACAGTTTTGGAGTTGGTACAGAATTTAATTTTTTCAAGTTAGTCCTCAAGGTCTAATCCAGTCAATTTTAACATCACACCATTCATCATCAAAGGTGAATTTTCTTGAAAACAGGGAGATTAAAGAGTGGGTTACCAGATTCTGTGCCTCATTAACTTAAGCAAATACATTTTGCAATGCATTTTGTAAACCATATTATTAAAGAAATGTCTTTTGTCTTCAGGAGGCCTTTGGAAAATTGTATAGAATCTCACTTCTCTGAAAATTAGCAAACTTTATTTTTAAGTCTAAATATACAATTTAATTAATTGTTTCCAGTTGTTATAAAAACCATTTAGTTTATTGATTTTGACCCACTTGCAGTAAACCTCATAAGTGTATACAAAGAAATCATGTCAGCTTAGCCGTGTTTTAAGACGAAAAACTGAAAATATTTTTGCTGCTCTCGTATAAAAGAATTTCTACTCTTATCAACATAAAGGACATTCCTAATAGATATTTCTTTCTGAATTCGTCTTTTTTTGAGATTTTTATGCAGTAGTCCTCAAGCTGGACAAATCCTGATAATGTCAGCAGTTCCTCTGAACTGCGCTGCAAATGCTCCAGGTTATGGACTCTGATGTCAACTGTTTTACAGTTGCACAAAGCCAGCAACTCCCAGTGATTCTCTGGTCAATTAAGATACGCAAGTACATCCTTTAAAACATTCATTTTCAAATTTTGAATTCATGGATCATAGCAGAAACTCCAACTGAGTAGTGGCAAGAGTCCAAATTCAACCTGCCTCACAATAAACACCTGCCATCAAAGTGAACTCAAGGAGAGTAACTAACTGTCCTTGTTTAATCAAAAATAAATGTTAACTCAATCCACTTTAAAAGACGGTGGAAAGGGAATTTTCTTTATTTATGACAAGAGAAATTTCTAAATCTTATTTCAGTCTAGCATCTAGTCTGATGTACTCATAGATCTGTTTCTCAATGGGACTGATCATATCTACAAAATGTTAAAAATTGTTCGCCTTCTCTTCTTGCTTTATTTTTATTCTGCATAAACTTTTTCTTTGATTTTTTCACCACGAGGTCTTAAAGTAAGAAGCTCATTAATAGGTTTTGAGGTTTTTATCGTGTTATAGTCTTTTATTTCTTGACTAAATCTCACTAATTTCCAAGAAATTAATTAGGTTGCACTTATTCCATTATTTTGTAGTGTGACAATTTTTTTTTTTTGATTCTTATTAACATGATGTCTAATAGATGATGATATATCAATACCTTTGAACTGCTTACAGTCTGATGCTGTTGAAAAAGTCTGTGGGCCACACTGATATTTTCTTTCAAAGAAGGTGGAAAGTTGTTTGGTTTTTTTAAAACATTTGAATACCAGGCAAGAAAGATTTGTATTGTTTTGTATGATGTGGTACACCCTTTTTTGGTTTAGGAATGCAAGTATGAGCTAGTTATCATCAACATGCTTAATACAATACTGACCTAAACAACAGTGTTTCTGGAGTAAAAAGAAGGGAGAAAACCTAGGGTACTTGGGGGAAATATGTTCTTTTCACAGTCCCTGTGCCCTTCACACTCTCCTCTCTCTTCAAATCAAACACAATGGTAGTGCTCTTAAAGGTGGAAAAGTGTGATTTTGTATAAACATGTTGGAGCCTTTGTATAAACCCCAAACCCTTTGAAGGCAAGGACAGAGCAGACCCGGGCTGCAGCACGTCACCTTGCAGGATCACCCTGCCCTACTGCCTTCTTGCTGCTGCCCTCACACCAACATCATGACCAGCATAAAAAAGAAAGAGGGGAGGGTGCAATGGTATATTTGAAGTATTTGTTCTAATATTTAAAGGGACATGAGAGGCAACAGTGAGAATCCATGTTTCTTTTAAGAGAAAAGTCCTGGAGGGAAATTAGGAGCTACTGGAGAAACTCTCTGGAATACATTTGGAGATGATATGCACTTTAAGAGAAAACAAACAAACCAACCAACCAACCAACCAACCAGAGAAACTGATAGTTTAGAGAAAGGAGTTCTTAATGTTGCTAGTCATTGATAAAAGTCTTCTGTTTCAGAGTTTTAAAATATTGTCATACTGGGCACCATTCAATAGCTCTAATTTGGCCATTAAATTCCTGTCACCTTTGCCCTCTCCTAATGATTGTGACAAAATGCTGTCTGCAATCAGTAAGACTCAATCGTTGTGGGAATGATTTGAATAAACAATCAAGTCTGCATCTCATCCATCACCTTGACTGATTTCTCTATTCCCTGTTCACCTCTTCATGACATTTGGCAGGTCACTTGATATAAAATATGCAAACAGTGAACTGAAATAGCCCAAGTCTGCTGAAATATGCTGACTGAACCAGTTGTCTTAAAGTAGCCATGGATCTTTTCATGGCAAGAACAGATATTTTCTGTAGGTTTTTTTCCTTGCCACGTAGGCTGGTATGGTATTTGTCCCCTTTACATTCACAACACTTGTACTTAAAAACCCATCTCGTGTGAAGATGGGTATTATCTGTTAAATCTCTTGGATAGGTGCAAAAATAATTTACAAAAAGGAAGGAACAGTTAGCAGGAGAAAAGGTAGTAGGAGTAGAATCAAAGTAGTGATGAAAGCAAGTAAAGGAATGAGGTGGGAAATTAAGCCAACAGAAAAATTATACATAGAGTTTATCTTCTGCTTTAATGAAACAAGTAAAGATATCTTTAATCAGGTTGAATAGGCCTAAAATTGAGTTATATTAAGGTATCTCCAGATGGAATCATCTATTTCCAGGGTTCTTTGAGTACTTACTGACACCCTGCCATCCACCTGCCTCTCTGCCAGGCTCACTGAGCTGGCTGTAGCTGTCAGCAGCCTGCACACACCAGCTCCCCTGCAGCTGCTGCACAGCTCAGCCTGGTGTGCAAGCACAAGCCTAAATCTGAGTCAGTTCAAAGTGATGGGCTGCAAAGGATGGTGCTGAGGCCTGGGCATATGGCCCCTCCTGCCAGCTGCACTATGTGCAGCAAGAGCCTCCCCAAGAAGAGCAGTAGGATATCAACTGGCAATAGCTGTCTCCAAAACAGTCGGAGCTCACCTGAAGACTCCTTAAGACTAATGTCTTAGCACAGCTAAAATGATCTGAATATCTCCTGGGAGATTTACAGAGAAGCATTATTTGGATTTATTCACCTCATTCTCCTCTCATTCTATGGTCTCCATTTTCCTGTGCCAGCATGTTTGCATGCATTTGTGTTTCTTACATGCCTATGAAAGAACAAGCTGAAAGAAAGAGTCAGGATGTCTTAGTAAAGCTCAGCATCAAATCACTTAATAATTTGGGCTTTTTTTCCTTTAGCTTCTGAAGGTAAATATATACGTATTTATATACACAAAGGGAAATATATACATAATTAGGGTCAAATTTATCCTACTGTGGAATCAGGAGTGATTCTTGGTATGCACAGGTGCTAGAATATATGAAATACCTGTGTGACTAAAGTTAAAGAACCAGTCTTACCTGTTTTCCACAAGAAATCTTGATTCCAGAATTTAAGGTTTGAAGTACAAAGCCAGACTGGTTTGGGGAGGAATTAATTCTAGTTTACATTTCTGAATGTAACCCAAATCAACTTTTTTTCTTAATAGTACAGCCCAAATCTGACCCTACCTTTGCTGTTGATGTTGCTAGGCTCTGTTTGAGATAGTTGCATTATAAACTAAATATTTTAAAACAAAGGAATTAAAAAAATAACCCCACCAAAGGAGGGGTGCTTGGAGTTTTTTTCAGGTGTAATTACATCCATCAGCACAAACTCATGGAGCTTCATCTCCAGTTGCAGAAAGAGAGGCACACAGGTCTGCTTCTCTTTCTGCAAGAGACTCCTCATCCACACATCAGCTCAGCTTCTCATTCCCATCCCCTTGCTATCACCTGCACTTCCAACACACGACAAAAGAAAAGGGTATTAAATATTTTACAGCAGAATATATATATATTCCTCCCACCCTCTCTTTTCCAGGACACTTTCAGCCAGGCAGATGCAGCCCATCTTGTGGCTGCACAACCATCTGCACGTGAAGGAGCTGTGAATAGGGAAGATTTTTTAAACAACCTCTGAAGAAGTGACACAAACAGAAAAGTGGGATGACCCACCCCAACAATGGCTGCATTGTTACCAGGAGTCAGCAATGACACCAAATCTTCCTTGTCTGTGTCTACATTATACTGCAGGTACAGGCATGAACAGTGTGTGAAGTTGTTTGTTAGGTCATAAAAGAAAGAAAATATTCCCCTTTTGAATTATTTGACTTTTTTTGCTGGATAATAAACCTGAAAAAAAAATCATATATCACAAATATGTAAATTCATAAACCAGAAATATTATTCAATAGTTTTATACATTATTTAAAGTAAACCAGCTTTTAATCTTCAAAGTTTCCATCTCTAGGTATTTCATGATGAATCATAATAAAAATTGATTGAAAAAAGGAGAAAAAAAATCTACTTTTTTGTGAAGATGTGTTCACAGAAGCAAAGTAATAAGCTAGTGAAGTATGATATATCATGGAACAACTTATACCTTCATAAAAATGGCATTCAGTTTTGTTTGACAAATATTTTATTGCATGTCTCACAGCTATTAAATAATTCCCAGTTTAATTTTTGTTGTGTCCTAAACGCTCAATAGTAAATACTATATTCCCTTGGCCTCTTGTATTTTCATCTATATTCACAAAGAAAACTTCAAGTTTTTCTCTTGTTTTCTTTTTAATTTTATATGCAGAACCCAGTATTACTTTTTACCCTAGGGCTCAGTTCTTAGGATATATGGTGACAAACTTGCAAGCAATCAGATACAATCCTGCATATCTCACCCTCTCTTCCTGGCTAGATAACTGGAATGCGTGAGAGTAAGGAAGATCAGTGTGTACACTTAAGAGCTCATTTTATATCTCTTTCCACTTGCCTTGATGTTTGAGCTCCTTAACCCAGTTCTTGTTCTTATCAGCTTCATCCAGAATTGTACATTATCCCTGTAAAGATACCAAAACATGAAGACTTACCTTGGCATGGTTCAGATGGATTAGTCAGGCATGAAACCAGGGCTTTGGGGAACCTATCCTGTGATGGCAAAACACAAATTACCTGGGAGACTGAGGATGCTGTATGGCTTAGAGGTCATTATTACCACTTGACATTGCACTCCTGAGGCACCCCTTTGCTGTGTGGAAGGGGAATAACCCTTGTAGCTGATGCTTTACTATTTTGTGAGTTTTGCACCAGACAACAGATAATCCTGGTTCCTGGTGTGCCTAGTTGTGCAGCCACAACTACCTGTGGTCAGTGTGCCAGGGTTGCTTTGAACTTAGGAGCCCTCAGCTGGGAACCTGCATGTCACACTGCTTCATTTCTGGACCCTGATCAGATGCAGGCAAGAAATAGAAACACAGCTGCTTACTACAGAGTCATCCCAGGCATGTACAAAGCATTTGGAGACCTTTCAGGTCAAATTGGGATGCCCCTTAGTATGGTAAGTGAACTGAGCAAGGGCTTTCCAGACTACAGTGACTTCTGTTCTGGTTGTATTTTTCAACATTTTAGAAATGCATGTGACTAAACAGAAATAAAAGAACACTGCTGAGGCAAAATTCTGGATTCACTTGATCTCAACAGAGATAAAATGAGATCCTAAATAAGTAACTAAATAGCATAAAACTTGGAAGTGACCTTTGTCTTCAGTGAATTACAAACAGTGGCAAAATGCATGTGGCAAGAAACTGACCCTTTTTTTATTTAATTTTAATATGTCTCTGTAACTTTTCTTGACCTGACCTGACCACCTTTCTCTGCTGTGACACGGCTAGATATCTATTAGATCCATCTGATTACCAGATTTATGTACTACCACACCATTTCCTAGTATAGGAATAGACTAAAATAAGGCTGGCATGTGCCAGCCTTGCAATTACATTAGGCAAAAGATGTAATATGTCATTTATACTTAAAAATGGAGAATACCTGTTCAGCAAATACTCAGTCTGTCAGAATTCAGGATGAAGCCTGAGTTTCTAGACTGATATACTAAATCAGAGTCATAGTATGGCCATAGGGTTTGCAATCCTGTATTGGAATGCCTTACACTGTATTTAATGTATTTTTCACAACAACCTTCATTGCTTTCCCTGGAGAGAAATAAAGTTAGGAGCGAATGATTTTATTTTCTGAGGGGAGCAAAAAAATGTAACAGCAGGAAGCATCACAAGAGCAGTCAGCAATTTATTCTATAGTTTATGTGTTTGAAGTCTTTCAACATCAGTTTGTAGCTCTGTCATCTTTAATATTTTAGAGCTCAGTCAGGTGCTCCTGGCTTGATACCAGTATCTTTAAATGTTTGCTTTCATAGACCATAACGATTTTTTCTCTTGAAAAAAGAGAAACCAAAAAGTAGTGTTGCAGTAGTGCTAGAAAATGGTACATACTCAATGTTTCTGTATAATGTCAGCTAGATAATTAATAATAACACCATTTCTGCTGATAGTGTGCTTTCATTACTGTTCCTCTCAATTTCTGTTACAAGACACCATGACCTTTTTCTTACAGATAGCAAAACTGAGTGTCAAAGAAGCTTAAATGACTTGTTTAGACCAACCCAGCGAGTCAGCATTACTGTCAAGCAGGAAAATTACACCTTTCAAGTTTCCATGGTAGGACATAGTCTACTACAAAACATTAGAACTCTGGTCAATATTGTATAACATGTTAAAATGCTTCATTTGGTAGCTGTTCTCCTTTCCAACACACAGCACCTGAGTGACCTTGCAAAGAAGTTGTATCTTCAACAGACTTGGGAAGCAAAGTACAGAAGTCAGCTTTCCCCACCCAGCCAACAAACCAAACACTGGGTGTACTGAATCTGCACAGCCTGGTAGTCACTGGTGGAAAAACAATATACATCTTCCCAGCATTTCAATATGCAGGTTGTAGCTGAATATGAAATTTGAAGGTTAGCCTCTGGGAAAGGAGAAAACCTAAAGGAGTGTCACCTATAAATTTACTTTCAGTGGAGAGATTAGGAAGTTTAAATGCAACACCACCCAAGATGGGCAGTTTTAGCACATCCACCCTGGGATTTCTCTTAAAAGTTTACATTAAAAAAAAGGACAAGTAAGGAAAAATGAAAATTGCAGAATATAATGTGATATTTGCCAGTTACAGTTCAGTTTTCTGTGTAGGAAAGGATACAGTAGATCACAAGATATATTCATTGTCAGCAAAAGTTCCCTGAAATTTCTGTTATCTTAAATAAACTAGTTGTTAAAAGGTACTGCTGATAGGATTGTCAGCAAGAGGAAATTATTTTAGCTCTGTCCCAGTATTGAATTGTTACAAATGGAAAGTACTATAACCTTGAAGACTGAGATGTTTCTTAAACCAGCAATAAAATTTATCAAAAGATGGCTTTGGACAGCTTTTTTAACAGAGTTTTACATCTGAACTTAATGTCTTAGTGTCTAAGGTATAGACATTATGGAAATAGCAGCACCTTGGCTCTGATTATTAAAAATTTAAGGAATTAATGCTGTTCAGAAATAGATTCTACTGAAGACTGGACAATACAATCACATATATCCAGACACTTCAGTCACTTTTTAAAAAATTGGTATAAAGACTTAAAACTTAAATTTTGACAACATTGTTATTTCTTTAAGACCAAAAACACAATATTCAAAATTAAAAATGGTGCTAAACAAAATGCACAAACCTTATTATATAGAATATTCTTCCTAAATTTTACATCAATTATTCCTAAATTCAGAAGGTCTAACAATCACATATCTGAGAAAAAAGATTTTCCTAGCTGTCTCTTCATGTTTTTCACTGGTACCACCCTTGTTATAAAAAATAAATTACAAAAAAAAAAAAAAGCATTACAGATATATAAATATAAATAAATTTATTGCATAAATAACATTTTTATTTCTAATTTATCAACATATAGGAATATGGAACTAAAATGTATGGTCTTAAGAATATTTTTATATATTGATAGAGATACATGGTTTATATATATATATATATATATACATAAAATTAAAAAAAAAATACAGAAACTTTTGGTCTGTAATTCCCTGTTACTGTCAGTGCACTCTGCCGTATTTGTCCCAGCCCATAGTCTGATTTTTCCATTCTGTTCTTTTATTGAAACTTGTAACATAGAGAAACATCTCTACATCTCTTGTTCAGCTTCCCCCTGATTTGTTTTGGCTCTCAGCCCCACTTCAGATGTACTCTCCTCAGGAAGAAAAAGATGTGGAAAGGACATTCAGAGGTCATCTAGTCCAAGGTGGGACCTAGTAAACTGCTAAACTACGTCACTGCTGACATTCTGACAAATAATGGTGATTGTGCACCCTCCCTCACAATCTACTAGAGCAGTTAACTGCCCCTGAAGACTGAATTTCTTCCCAGGGCCTGTATTAGATTTGGGCTGCTGCAAACCCATTACCTAAAATTTTCTCAACACTGGGCAAGAAGAAAAAAAATATTTATTTGCTCTTTTCAATATCTTTTGATATTTGAAGATTATTATCACATCCCCCTGAGCCTTTTTGAGCAGCCCTGTTTCCTTCAGTGTTCCCTGGCAGGCTATACCTTGTAGTGAACCCTACTGCTCACCTCTGAACTTGCCACAATTCCATCTCAAGTACCTCAGACCAGCTATACTCATCCAACTACTTCTAGCCAGGGCTAATCACGGTGGAAAGACTAATTCATGCTTTGCAGCCTCTACTCCTGGATTTAAATCCCAGCATAAAATTGGAGTTTTTTACTATAGCACACTCTTGCTAATTTGTGTTCAGCTTCTGGTCCACCTAGCCGGGTCTTTCCTCAAGGAATCAGCACTTCACCACCTGTTCCATGTGTGTTATTTGGCAGTTAATAGTTCTACTTCATATTAGTGCATATGGAATTGAAGAAAGCAAACATTTCTGGATGGAGACCCTTCCAAAGATCCAGGTTCAATAAGTGCATTTTCCTGATAGATTGTAGATTAACGTCAACTAAAATTGTGGTTTCCTATTTTTTTTTTTTTTTTTGGCACCAGTCTATAGAATTTGCCTCCAGACTTGATTTCTCTAACTTGTTAATGACCATGCCACATGAGAACAAAAGCTATATTAGAGTCAAGATATATTGCATCTTCTGCTTTCCTTCTCTCTACAAAATCTTTTACTTTCTCAGAGAAGAAAATTAGATTGATTTGACACAATTTGTACTTGATAAATCCCTGTTGGCTGTTGTTCATCTCACTTGTTATCTTCAAGGTGCTTGCAGACAGTTTTATTATTTGTCCCAGTGTTTTTCCAGGAACTTAGATTGAGCTGGTTGGTCTGTAATTCTCTGTTTCTGTCTTTCTCTTGTTCTATCTTTCTTTCTCTGTCTCTCTTTTCCTCTACTCCCTCATTGCCTTTCTATTTATTAAACTAGACACTATATTTACCCTTTCTACTATTTTGAGTTCTAATACCTTTCTCTGAGCTCCCAAAGAGAACAGAAAACAACTTGTTTTTCTAAGATGGTTTATAGGGCTCTTTGCAATCTCTTCAAAAGAATTAAATACTGAGATGTAAAGACTCAGGCCTGCTCCAGTATTTACTCTATCCTCATACCCCAGACATTTCAGTTAACTAGATGTGAAGATTCATTTGCATTAAGATGTCAAACCATTAGCTGAAGCAGCTGAAGCTGCTTTTTCCTTGTTCTGCTGTTCCTGCTGCAAGGACAGTGACCTGGAACAGAGGAAGGGAGTGACAGGCAGGGGGATTGCTTTCTGCTGCTCCTGCCACGCTGGTCTGAGTACAGCGTCCTGAGCCCTCGGTGTCATTAATCCAGGCTGCACATCAGCAACTCACTGCAGCCAGAGCCTCAACCAAATGGAACAGCACAAAACTATCCCTGCCCTTCTGGTGACATCTCTGACTACAGTTTCCTCCCACTTACTACTGAATCAGCTCTCCACTAGATTTTCCAGATGTTGTAATGCATTTACAGATGTTTTCTTTTTCCTCCTTGTGGTCTTTTCTGATTGCACCACACTTCACAGCTTGGCTTTACTAATTTTGTCCATACATACTTACACTGTTCTTTTATCCTTGTGCCTGATATACTGACCTAGTTTCAATTTCTTCATGCTTCCTTTTTGTGTTTGAGGTTAATGAAGAGCAGAAGATTTAGTCAAGCTGATCTCTTGCATAAGAAGAGCCTGTGATTGTGATCTTAATAGTGTTTCTGTGAGGAACTGCCAAATTTCCTTTTTTCTTTAGCCTTGTTCCTCAGGAGAACTAACCTAATAATTCTCTGAGGGCAGAGCTTTACTCAGAAGCTTTTAACTCCATTTATTCTCCATTACTTTTATTTAAAACAATCTGTCCTGCTTCAGATGAGACAAATGGGACAAGCTGTCTAAATAAAAACAGTCAGATCAAATCCATGAATAAAATTCAGCTGTTGCCTGTGGAATAAATCTTTGACCTAAGTTTCTTCAGGTAGGCTCTGATTTTGAAATGTCAGAGTATATTTCAAAAGTAAAATAAGAAATTGTAACTTCTGATGGCTGGACTTCTCAGTTTCATGAGAAGAATGTATAAATACTGTCTTTCCCTTTCAGCAAGTTCTGAAAAGCCAGTATTACAAGAAAGAAATTGAAAAGTGTCCCTGCTGTAGAAAACAGCTAATGTGACTCTGCTATTTAAGTTCTACATTAAGAAATCACTCTACATTTTATTCTCCCTGAAATGTGTGAATTTCTTTGAGCTTTTGTGCCTTTCCAGCAGCTCTAAGGCTCTAAAGGAGATCGCCTTTTAACATTAAACACCATTATGCATCGTGTAAGCTTCTTTGATGTAGGATGTAATTTCAAGTATCCATATGCAGACTCTTAGCTCGCAGCAGTCAGCACTGCCACTTAGAAGTTATTATCACGGGGTTTACATTTTGAAAATTTCTTTTAATCTTTGAAGTCTCTCTAGGGTAGTCACTCATGTTTCTCAATGAAAAGTTGAAATAGTAACAGTCTTCTGAAAATATTATATAGACAATTTCAGTATTTTTAGTGACATTGATTACTTTAATATATTTCAAGTTCTAATATAAGAGTTTTGAGTTTACAGTAATGGGCTAATAGATTGCCAATAGCAATTAGTTGCTCAATATGTAATTAACATTTTTTATTGCTGCTCTGAACCCATCCAAACTATAAGGAGGAGAAAAAATGAGGAAAAAACAGTTACTGCTCATGTACATTCAAGACCCACAGTCACTCACAGAAGGCTGTATAGCCACTCCTGCATACAGGTACAAGATCTTTTGTATTCATCCAAAATTCATTCATTCATTCATCAGTTGCTATAATAAGTTGCAAATACCTAGAGTATTAAAATCAAATTTTGGAAATACGTGATAAATTATCTAGGATTTAGAATACTTTTTGGAGGTGAATAAGAGAAAACATTATCACCAATCAGAAAGGAGATGAAACTGATTTCCTTTGTTATAAATCAGAATATTGCAACTGTGAGCATTCATGAGTGTTCTTGCAAATTTTTTCTAGTGAGATCAAGCCTTAATCACTCAAGTTGGAAGTGTGAAGCATCCAGCATTTGAGAAAACTAATATGGGTAAATATTTGAATTAGTAAAAAGTGATTCTGTTACAAGTATACTTTATATGAGAGAGAACATTATCGCTTCAATGAATATGTATTTCTATGAGTTGTGCACATGTAAATAATAATCAGAGTTCTAGTTTTTGTGAGATCTTTAAATTCTCTTTAAGACAAGCTATTGACCAAGGCAAGCCTGAGGTCACTATTTTCTTCAAGGGGCAATTAAGTATCTGTGTTCATTGAAATATAGTTAACTAAATGTAAAACTACCACAGGGTAAATGTAATAGGACAATCATTGGCTCTGGAAAATAAAACTATTTCATGGTGTGTTTTTTCCTTTCAACTCTAGTGACTTTTACAGATAAGGAACAAATAACTGTAATGAAAAGAAAAACATGGAGAATTTTGTTTGTAGGGCACTAATGGACTTGCAAAATTGCATCTTTAAAAAAGTTATCCTGTAGTGGCAAAAAAGCTCTGACTTTATTTGTGCAATCAAGGCCTGGCTTAGTTACCTCTGGTCTCTGCCTGACACTTTACTCAATCAGCTTCTGAGAGTCCAAAATAGGAAATTACTTACTTTTAGTGTCTGCAAAAACTACAATAGTTCAGAGTGAGCTGTCTCACATCGAGGCTGCTGGAGCCAAGTGTGCCACTCACCATGGAAATATCCATGGGTGCCTCAAAATAAGCAGTAAACGTGTTGTCTCAAAGATGGAGGGAAAATGCCATTGTGTTTTTTTTTCTGGCTTTAGATGTGGATTTCATTTTTCTAAAACTTTTTCACTCAAATGTGTGAGATTTTTATGAAAGCCTTGGACTCTGATTTTTCTGATATTCAAAGAGTTTCCAGGTTGGTTCTGCAGGTTCTGAACTCCCATCAGAGGTGAGGTTTCTAGTCTGAACTCTTACTGAAGTCACCTGGAGTCCCTGTGATGTATATCCATGCAGACAACAATTGGCTTTGGTCCCATGAACTCTGTGACAAACACAGAAATATCTCAAATGTTCCCAGACTCTATTTTTAGTCAGTCACTGTTTATGGATACATGTTGGTTGTGGAAGAATGAGGTTTGACATTTTTGAGGCAGCAAAATGAAAATATATATTCCTGTTTCCATCAGGTGGAAGATCTAGTCTTACATGTTCACTTGGTGAGAGAGTGCAGTGTCTAAAATCACTAAGGATATCTTCAAAGAAGTAATGCAGTGATGTTAACACAAATTAAACCAGTCCGATTTTCTATCCCTGAAGGCACAGTAGTAAAAGTCTCCCCGAGACTATCTCCCACAAAAGATGAAATATTTGGGAGGGAAACTGGAATTCAGTTATCATAAGCCATACTGGGAATTGCCATTTCATTAAATCAGTGGGGACATGGTTTTGAGAAAGCATGTGGAAGAAGCAGTGGAGCTGACGTTACAGAGATATTCCCAGCTCCAGTTCTGGCTGTCTGGAACAGGACTTTGCAGATTCCAGAAGTTTGTGCTGGGGCAGCAAATTCAGAACCCCTAGAAATGTACAGTGTTTACCATTTCCCGTGAGTGTTGTGTGCCTAAGTAAAGCAGTTATATTACTGGCCTCCTCCAGGGAGTCCAGGGTAGCTGTTTTTAGTTAATATGATAAACACACACAAAATACTTAGAAATCTACAGTAACACCTTTGGAGGGGCAGTAAATGAAGAGCTGAAAGCATCACAAGGGACACTGACATGTAGAGATATTCTAGGTCAACAGGTAGGAGCCCCTGACCATGGCAGATTCTTCCAGTGAAGTTCAGAGTATTAATCTTTTCATGTGTTGTTGGGAGCAGGGCACAGGCTTCTCCTCCCTTGGTACCCAGGCCAGAAGCCTGCAAAGCTGTGTGTGCTTTTCTCTCACACACTACCTCCCTATGCAGCTGTTGTATTGTCCTCTGAAAAATCAGAAAAGTCTAGCCCTGATCTTGATATACATACCATGAGGTTAATTCATTGTTCAATTAAAGAGTTAAAAATACCAACTTTCTTCCAAAAGGCTTCAGTGGTCATCTACTAATTCTTAGCACAATTACCTATCTTAATTTGTCTAAGAAAAAACCATAAATATATAAATAAATGCTATGCTACTTTCTGGCAATATGTGTGTGACTCACCAGGCACTGGTAAACTTCTTTTTCAACCAGAAGAACTCTTACTGTACATTTAATTTTTGTTTTTGTATGTTCACAAGGGTATTTAAATCTGCATACCCAACTTAACCCCTAAAGATTTATAATATGATTGTCTCTCTCAAATTCAAAACTGCAACAGGGTTGCAGCAGGGTTGTCTAGACTTCCTCCTAAGTAATAAAGACAGCTATCTTTGGATGATGCCCTTCTCATCTCATGCTATTGTGAGTGCCTAAAATAGCTGAAATTATTTCTCATCCGAGGACATTTCTATTTGCTGACTACAGGGAGACCCTAGGCAATAGCATAACACCATCAAACTACATTTTGTCTTCAGTATGAAAACTGACTTTAAAAGACCCTGTCCATCACTGCCCACTCCAGCCACGCATTTATTTCCATGTAAAATGGCCAGAGCTATAGAGATAACAACTGCTCTGGATCAAACATAGCTCTTCAATGGGTGAAAGAAGGTATTGCTAACACTTTTGCAGAGATATTATAGCTCCAATAGCAACTATTCTGTCAATACAGAGGCAGAGCTAGAGAGGAGTAGAATCACCTTAAGTTAGAGCCACAAATCATTTTAACTAACTCATTTGTAAGAATGTATCTTTTAGCTGGTTGAAATGAAATAACATTCACATTGCTCAGTGTACTGCTGCCATGGTTTAGGATTAGTACTTCCCTATTCAGTGTGCCCACTGAGACTCTCCCAAACCAGATGCTCTCACCAGCTCGTTTCCCCCACCTGCCCTCCCCCTTCCTGCTCTGAAGATGGAGTTGAGAACTGGAGGCACAAAAGCTGCAAATCATGGGTTTGAAATAAGAACAATCTACTGGAAACAGAAATGAGATAAGAAAACTGACTGTAACTGCAACAGTATTAATACCAAAAGGTATAAGACAAAGAAATGATTTACATGGAAAATGGAGACAAATACTGACCAACTCCTCCCCACCAGAAATGCACAATTTCTCCCACCAGAAGGGAAAGTCCTTCTTCCCCCATCCCGATAATGATGTAAGGTGGTACTGAGTAACATTAACTTGGCTGTGCCTCATCCCTCTGATTTGGACTGAAACAGAACAATAGGGCATACAATTTAATAACTTTCTAAAAAATTTCATCTATTTTTAAACTAAAGATTGTAAAGTTAGTAGTGTTTTAAAAATTTTTAAGAAATCCTTTTGGGTTTTTTCTTCCCTCGACACCTTAAATTTTTATGACTTTTTACACATGTTGATGTAGCAACTTCAGAATTCTGTAAGATAAAAGCCAATATAATGAACAGGACAAAAAGAAATGAAGAGTAGAAGCTTTTAAGTTACAGAGGAGGAGAGGAGAAGAGGACAGGGATCAAAGTGCAATAATTTTTATTGGATTAGCAAATAAATTATAATACAAAAGCTTTTTAGAACTGACAATTGAAAGAGGAACTGCAGAAGTCTGTAAAGTTATAATTGGTTCATCGAATTAAATCAGATAGTAAAATACTGGGTGTCACAACCTCTTCTAAAGACTTGCTCTTAAACAGCCATCTTTATAAAATTCATTTTCTGATGAGATGAGATTCATTTCACCTAACTTTAAATATCTACTTTGTAGCATACTACATCTGAGATAGTCTCTCTAACATCCCTTTATATCATTGATAAAAATGACAATTTAGAGTCCAATTAATTTGATATATTTTGGTTGCCTACTTTGACATGAGATGAATAACATGCAAGAAGAGTATTTTTTTCTCCACAGATTAAAAAAAGTCTCTGGGAGAACAAGGTCAGATATTTATATCTACATTGTGGAGCTCTGAGTTTAGATAAGTTCATTTACATGGTTCACAGAATATCATCTTCATAAACCTTATTTATTTCAGTTATTGGAATCACTTAGGTAAAAAATGTCTTGTCTGGAGGTAAATGATGTAATATCTGGAGGTAAATGGTAATATCTGAAAGAAAAGGGTAAAAGGACATGAAAAGCTTTTGACTGAGTTTGTTGCTCGCTTTTCAAGACAATTTTCTAAGAGGATTTAAAATATTTCTGCTCTTACTCAAAATTAATTGCAAAAATTCTCTGTCACTAGAAGTCTATTTACTCACCAGTCTTCATTTCCTGGATAAAGTGGACGAGTTCCGTATATGAGGGACATAATCCTAGCAGAGTGGTGTCAGAGTTTCAAAAGGAAACGAGAACTGCAAGACAGTTGTGGGGTTATATCTTCTTTTAGATAATCTAATGTAGTTGGAAAAAGCAGACAAGGTTCCATCACATCATCTTGTCTAATGCCTGCCTTTTTTGTTGGTGTTGTGTCATCTCTGCTAGATGACAAGGTCTCAAGTAAGAGCTTGAAATATTGAGCATAAGATTGCTTTTAATTGCTTACACAGAGAAAACAATTGTGATCACAGAAAGCAAAACTTTTCTTGTGAACGATATTTTGGGAACCCTTCATTTATGCAAGGACTTGTGTATTTTTGAGGTGAGGATTTGTGTGTCTTTTGTTTCACACATTACCAGCTGTCTCTTTGGGCTTTGGAGTAAAACAGGTTAATGCTTTATCAAACATAATTCGGACATCAGAATCACACAGATTTGAAAACTTCCTTGTACAATATGCTTTTTTAGACCTTGTGACCCCCTCAGACAATTCAAGTATGTAACTTATTGATATAAATATCTACATGTCATGACAAAGTGCTCTAGGAATTTTATATAATCACACTGAGAAACCACATCTAACCTCAGAAAATAAGAGTAGCTGCAATGAGTTATCAGAAGGAAGATTGTACTGAGAGTTTTTACATTTTTATCAAAGGATGTTGAGTTTTATTTGTATTCTTTTTTATATGTTTAATTCAGTTTCTTCACAAAGGAAAAATCCTGAGGTGCTTTTTCTTGGAAATCAATGGGACTTGGCTGCCTGTTTGCTGCACAAGTCAGTGCTGCACAGAATTTCATAGTACCAGAATCAATCCATAGGTTTTTTGGCCCCTTGTGGATAGTCACAGAATGATGCATCTCTGTCTTCCAATTCTGGTCTCCTGATTATCTCATTAAAAATCTGCCTGATGGCTGCTTCACCTCTTTAGTCACCACATTTGGGATCCTGTATGCAATCATACCCTGCCACTCCCAGATTCCTCTCGGGATGGTGAGGTCTTTCTCTTGCCTAGGGACCTGACTCTGCAGCCTTGAGAGGGAAATTCTGAGGAGAACTCTTTGAGCCAGTGGTAATTCTTAATGCAGACTACTTTTGTGGTGGCTACTTCCCTCATGCTCTTAACTCTGAAATTCCAGTTGGATATTAACTTGAATGTGGTTCTTCTTTTTTTACTAGTCTTTGGTGTTTTTAGGATTGGTACATT
Organism: Phylloscopus whistleri; assembly: GCA_017589585.1. Classification (NCBI taxonomy): domain Eukaryota; kingdom Metazoa; phylum Chordata; class Aves; order Passeriformes; family Phylloscopidae; genus Phylloscopus; species Phylloscopus whistleri. The sequence continues at coordinate 1,151,032 of JADMLD010000103.1, forward strand.
GCTGTTGTAGCTTTGCTCCATCTGTACTTAATGTCTCAATTAAAGTGAGAGCCTGGTATAAAATGCCTTAAATTTGCTAGAACAGACATTAAAAATTAAGTCATTAATATTCACAGCAAAGGAAAAACAAGTTTTTTATGGCCCATTCTTCAATTATAAAAAAGTCTAGATCACATTCATTCCTCTTCCTTTTCTACTCAGATACAATAGAATATTCCTTTTCATTTCTGTGCATACAGCATGAAAAAAGCTTTCTATTGATTGTTTCAAGATCTTTAATCACATCCAAAGAAATACCTGGGAGAATTTTTTATTCTTTTTACATTTAATCCCTAAGTCTATTAATATAATTCATTTCCAGTAGAATGAATAGAACTCTGTAAAATCACTTCTTCAGTATCAGTGACTTCTCTGATTAGCACCTAGTAACAATAAAAGGACTTGTCAATGCAAAACTAGCAGGAGCTCCCAGTCCCTGGAGTGGTGATTCACAGATGGTAAGAGTGACTGGAAGCTGGCTTGAAAGAGAGGGAATGACTGAAAATAGTTTAGATGCACTAAGATATTCAGTGAAGATCAGGACAAAGTAAGTATGCATTCTCTAATTATCTGGAGAAAAGGAGCAAAAAAATAGGGTTTTGTGAACATTTGTTGGTTTTATATATAAAGTTTAAATTCTGACGGTACAAGAAAAAGAAGCATCTGTAAAAAAGGTTACTTTAAAAAAAATTTCATCATGTTAAAATATTATATCATTATTTTAGAAAATCGTCTAGAAAATAAAGGGTTTTCATAATTTCTGAGTCTCAAAGTAACATTTCCACAGTAAAAAAAATTCAGAGGAAATTTAGGGGTGGGTTCTCATGAATCTTAAGTTTAGTTAAGTAGTAGGAGAAACATCTTGCAACTTTGATGAAGAAAGACAATTTATTCTTTTGGTGTGGGACATAAAATCTTTCATCAAAATAATTCATTTCATATGAAAAAAAGACCAAACAAAAACTTCAGCTGCTATTATTATAAGAAAATTTCAGACCAGGAATATTTAGTCTCCCTTAGAAAGAAAGGAAATCAAGCCTCTTATAAAAGTAAAGTAACAGTAGTGACAATATGTGTTTTTTCTGCAGATTAAATCATATTTAAAAGTGAAATTAATTGGATGTATTTATTACATAGAATAAAAAAATGTCACTTTAGTCACTCTAGTGATTACCACTGCAAAAAGAATCACGTAACCAAATATACTCAGCAGTTTGTTTGGAAATACAAATTTATGATTCAAAGAGTATTGTGCAAAATTTTTCTCCATGCCTGTAGCTTGTAGGAGCCTCTTTGTGGTGACATTTACCACACCTAGTATTTACTGTGATTCCAGTACTTAGGGAGAAATTCTGGTAAATTTTTTAAGAGTGATAAACACAAAGTGCACCCGCTGTTCCTTCTTATATCTGACTTTTTAGACTTTTGATATAGGCATAAAAAAGAAGAGACTGCTATGGTACAGGAGTTATTCTTAGCTAGTCAGCACTATCTTCAGAAACAGACTGATTCACTTTGATTGCCACTCAGCAGGACTTAAGGTAGAAGTCATATGTAAATAGATGGGCTAGAAATGGATGCCTGTATTCATTAATCTTTCATTAGATTCAATCTCAAAATTACCCAAAGGTTTTACAAGGACTTTTTAAACTCTAATTTGGCCCCTGGCCTTTAAACAGAATGAAAGCTATCGATTGATGTTCTGGCCAGGATGCAAATGAGCCCATCATTTCCTGAATCAGGTTTTATTGGTTTAGATGCACTTTCATATATCTGAACAGGAAAGCTGCTTGAAGATGAAAATTTTTATAAAGCTTCGTGGTAAGGTTAATGTTGTGTTAAATTATCTAAATAAGTAGTAAATTAACTTAGTAAAAGCAAAGATTTTTTCTATTATTTCCAGAAATTTACAAAACAAATACTTCGCTGTCCTTTAAAATCAGAAAAAGCACAACAGAAATTTAAAGACAGGAAAATACATATTTTCCAAATTACATTTTAAAATATTACTTCTTTGTGTTACCCAAGCCTGAAAAGCACAGATATCTGGATATAGATCTTACATTCATATTTCTTATGGAATGATCCATACTCCTAAAGTGAATTTTGCTGTGCCCTCTACTATAAGAGAAAAGTCTTAAAATTTGAAGCAGCAATATATTATCTAGATATTTTTTCTATGTTGAAGTGTTAGATTTTTTTTCCTTGGGAGAATTTAGTGTTCCTTTTTCTTTTCTCCATTTTAATAGCCTAGGAGTAAAAAGACCACAAGAATGAGACCTGCATTCCCAGTTCCTTTCAGTATGAGTAGGTCTAACTCTCCTTTTCTAGGGACTACCCAGACACCAGCCTCCAGAGCAATCTCATCATCAATCCATTGCAGCAGAGAGAGGAGTGCGGGAGAGTTTTAGCTCCAGCTAAAAGAAGGAAAGTCAAGCTACCTGACATTTATTTATCAACATTGGACAGAAAGTGACAGAAATGGTCATAAACATATGTAATATCCATATATTACAACTTTTACATCTTTTGTCTCATTTGAACATCCCAGACACAAAATAGGAGCTAGACAGCCCCTGGGTGAATGCCCTTTCTCATACTGTGACTCTCAGGATCTTGGCTGCGCAGAGACTCAGCAAGGAAAGGAAAGGTGAGCTTAGGAAAATTCAGTATCAAAGGTCATACCTGGAAAAGCTCTTTCCGTAACCCTTAATTCAGATATTCACATCTCGAGTGAATATACTAATACTTCAGATGGTAGTAATCAGGACCATAACCACATTTCAGGTATTCTCAGCAGCTTCCTTTGCACAGAACAGTTCAATTGGGTTATGGGGAAGCTGGAGAGTGAGTGACTCAATATGTGTGTCAATATGTTTTGAGAAATTATGGGAATTAGTGCCGTACCTGCTGGACAGAATCAGAGAGAGCACAATTTTGGTTGTGGGAAAACCTTCTGCAGGGAGAGAGTACTGCTAGTACCTGCTGCAGGCACTGCCTGTGTTAGATCCAGTGATTTACTGACATGGCACTCCAGAGAAGCCTGGTTCCTGTCAAATTTCCAATGCTGGTCAAAGACATGGCTTTCAGCTGCAGCCAATGTTACCATTAAGTCCTGCAAGGACATAATGAGTCCATGAAATAAAAAAGGCATTGAATAAAAAAGAAGAAAGGCAAAGCTGAGGACATCCATAATGGACATTTTTAAGTCACAGACATATCATTGGGTCAACTCTTGGCAGGTCAAATTCAACCATATTAAGTGTCTGTTAAAGACTGTGATAGTTCCTGAACATATTATACCTCTGGTCCAAAAGAAGAATATTTACCCTTGGCTAAAGTGCATTTTCACATTCCCCCCTCACAGAAGCCTTATGTATTCAGTTGATATCACTCAGCTTGCTCCAGCTTGGAACCCCAAATGTCTCTTCTGTACTGTGTCAACAGGTACTGATTATTTAGGAATCACAGACAAGCTAACAACAAGTGGAATTTTTTAATAAGTCTCTTAAAGAAAGAAGAAGAGGAAAAATATGAATTTATGGAAAGAACCAGTAGGTAATAAAATAAATTCAACAAGGATAAATGCAAGACCCAGTCTCTGGGAAGGCAAACCTGCTTTCAGTGACACAGGCTGGGGATTGATGACTGGGGAGCAGAGCTGCAAAAAGCAGTCCTGGGGGTCCTGGTGAGAAGTGAGATGATTATGAAAAAGCAGTGACTTGGCAGGAAAAGGCCTCCCAGGCTATCTTAACAGCAGTACAACCAATACACTGAAAAAAGGGATTATCCTTCTATTTAGCATTCTCTAGAGTATCATATCCGTCTTTGGGTCCCCCTATAAAAAGCAGTTACTGAGAAATTGAACCATTCAGCATGAGGCTGTGAAGATGTTGGGGTGCTGGAGCATTTGCCCTGTGAAGAAAGGCCGAGGAAGCTGGACTTGACCATAGAGGAAAAGAGATGGCTTTGGCCAGACCAAAGAGCAGACCCTAACTCCTAACAACAGGCCACCAGGAACATGGTGTGAGGCATACTGGGGCATGGCAGGAAGACAGAAGACCATGAGCATAGATTGAAGCAAGAGCTGTGCAGACCAGATGTAATTTTTTTCCCAGGAGGATGGTCCAACACTTGAAGAAATTCAGCCTTGCAGATGTTGAAGACACAACTGGATAAGAACCTTAAACATCTGTGTTTGACCTCAAGCTTAGACTACAGACCTCCTGTGGTCGTATCCAACCTAACCTATCCTGTGGTCATAAAAACACAGAGGAGAGAGGACAATAAGAAAAGTGATCTTAAAGGTGATTTTACTTTGTTATATGTAGAAAGTACAACTTTGCCTCACAAGTTGTGTTTAGAGCACAAGTTGTTTTACTGGCCCTCTCAAGGCCAGCGGGAGTGTCAGACATTATCCACAGAAATTTTTTTTCAAAATAACAGCTTGGAACACTCAAATCTAAAGGGAAGGAAGAAAAAAATGAAAAGGAAAAACAGACATATAATTTTTTTATAAAAGGAAAAGTTAGTAAATTCTAATTATATTTTCATGGAAAAATACTATTTGTTACACTGTGTCAATGGGGTTTTGACTTTTATCTGATAGACTACTTGGTTTTGTGGTAAGAAAATATAGAATATTTCCCACAGAAATAAGAGTCTATTCTGACCAGTTTTAGGCAGCTTTCACGGGAAGTGTTGATATGTTTCCCAAAGCAGAAAGTAGAAATGAAAAACAAAGACTTTTGTATGAGAATGACCTAGTTATCATCTGGAAGACAACCCCAAATCAGACCAGGGAATAAGGAGCAACGTATATTTTATCTAATGTAGTAGCTTACCCTGCTTTACTTTGGGTCAACGTTTTGATATTTTTGCCTGAATAAAAGAATGTTTTACTTTTCAGAGGTCAGTTGAAAATTATTAAAACTTTATTAAATTAAATTATTTTAACTTTATTAAAAATAAAGTTATCTGAAACTAGTCAGTGTTTTACAAGAACAGCTTTTATTGAAACCAGTTTTCTGCTGAAAAAAGTCTGATTGAAAACTTCAAGTAATTCTTTAAACACCTGGTTGAGGCTTCAGGTCCTTCAAAAGCTCCAAGAATGTGGTACATGTAGGCAACAAAACTTCAGTGTGGTTTAACTTAGTTCTCTATTAACATATTTTTAAATCTGTGAACATTCAGTTCAGTAAAAACCAGTATTTTCAAAACTAACACAGAAACAAGAAAGATATTGTTGGTTCAGTGCTTCAAATGGATTTTTGCTTGAAAATACTAAGAGAAAACTGCAGAGATGGAGTAATATAAATCAGAGCAATTATTCCTACTGTTATTCCAAAAGAATACATACTTAGAATCACTGTAAATTAGTAAACAAAACATGTTCTAGAGGATACAAAGGATACAAAGGATACAAAATACAATAATGGCTGATAACATATTGCTGGTATTAAAATGCTTGTAATATTCTGTTTTCAATTCTGAAAATAAAGGAGTTTACAAGGAACAACAAAAAAAGTGCCCAGGTTTGTGACATACAAAGAATAACATTGGACTTAACTCTCTTTGTGTGTATTAAAATAACTAAGTGGAAAGTATCTTCATGACATGATGCACTTTTTTTTTTCTTTTTTTTTTTGCCATAGCTATATTTGCTATCCAGGAATCACTTGTCCATTCTTTTGATCTCAGTAGGGTATTATTTAACAGACAACTTATCTGGAGTTAGATGGATTTGAAAACTTTTGTCACATGACTTTAATTTTCTTTGGATGAAGAAATGTTCTGCTGAGCAATTAAAAACATCAGAGTGGTGGTACAAGTCTGACAGAGATCCAAACTTCTGCCATGAACTTCAGAGAAGGAAAAGGCCTAAAGAGACATATACAATGCTTACGAGACTGTTTCCTTTATTCCTTAACCCTCAGGTCTTTCTGCAATGAAAAATCACATCCAGGGACATTGACTGCTGCTCATCACAGTCATCAGATTTCCTCAGAGAGGGTGGCAGAAGCTGGTGGAGTTGGTCCCTGTCCTGTACCTGTCCTGTGGATAGCTTTGGGTTGCAGAGCTGTCAAGCTGGCATCCTTCCACAGTACTCAAAATTCATTTTGGCTCCTGGGTGTGTTTTTCTGTTAATAAGCTGCCAACCCATTGTATAAGTCTTTCCAGACTATTTTTTAAAAGTTTCCAGTCTAGCAAAGCAAAGTTCTATAGGCTATTTCCAGACTTGCTGTCTCAGTTGTGTTGGCAGGATCCCATGCTCTGGACACGGAGTGGCAGAAAGCCTGCTCAGAAAAGGGAGGTGGGGGGAAGAGGAGGGAAAAACTGAAATGTGAGTGCAGAAGAAGGAGTTAAATTCAAAGAAGTTGTCATAACCTTGAAAATGATAAGACCATGTGGAAACAGGAGTTTGGGATAGTCAGTAGCCAAGGAAGGATTTTGCAAGCTGCTAGTTCACCCTTCCTTCTCAGTGGTATCCCAAGGAGACAGTGGTAATGCCACCATCTCCTTTAGCTCTGGATGCTAATCCTTCCTTGGCAGGCAATTCCAGAGAGACAAGCAAAAGGGAGCAAAGAGAGCATTGCTTCCACTGACAGAAAACTTAGCAATCTGTTGGACAGATATGTGAAATGCTTGTGCAAAATACACTGCTGAGACTGAATCAATAAATTCTTGCTTAAATAACTCTATTAAAAAGTTTGTTATAGGTGTCTAAAATGGCCATCCCAGAAAGTATAGGGTGACAGACAGACAGCTGCCACTTACCCTTGCATCTTTTGGACTTTGTATTATTAACAGGGTAGTGTGGGGTTTTTTTTGTTTTCATCTGTTTTAAGGAAATGGATTCCTCTTCTTTCAAGAATCAGAGGGCACATTTTCTCACACACACCTGCACAGACATGTCTACATCTGTTCCTTGGGAACAGAAACTATATTGACTGCATATACCACAGAATACACAACTTGGATAAGTTAGGCAAGGTCATATTCTGAATGTGCCTCACAGGTCTAAATGTTAATACAATAGGATTTGCTATTTTTCATATTCACATAATAAAAAAGATAATTTCAAACTTTCTGTAAAAAAAAATCACTTTAAAGCTAGGACAGAATTTGCAATATTACAGGTTTTAAACAGGCCTGCAGTGTGTGTAGTGGCATGTCAGGCAAGGAGAGATGCAGAGAGATCACAGCAGAAGTGCAACTCTGCCTTAGTGCACTTAGAGTTTAGAGATATGTCAAGAGATCTCTGTCCAGTTCAAACAAACCTGCATTTACACAATAAAGGTCCCACATTTTGTCTGGGGAGGTCTTTGCATGTCACCTTATAGCTATTGGTTTGGTTTTTTCTTTTACATAACTAAATTGAAGAAGATCCACCACATGTTATGCTTAAAGCATACTTTTGTATGATATTCAATATTGCAAAAGGAAATATTGCACAGACTAGAAAGCTTTTCTAAATGAAGGAAAAGAAAACCTCTTATAATTGCATTTCATTTGTAACATGAGAGTTGTATTCTCAGTGATAGTGAACACCACCCACAGGACATCAATTAGTTGGGCAAATTAATGGGTTCAATACAGTTCAAGACCTTTTGCCAACACACATTGAATATCCCTGCTTCCTTCTGTAGCAAATGTTTAAATATTTAATGTACACATTATTTTGAAGTTTTTGTTGTTATTATTTGACACATATTTTTGGAAGGGTTCTATCTAAATAGACAGTGTGTACCCTTCTATCTACTCTCTGGGCAGCAGTGCAGTTTCATTTGACTGTTTCATTTGACTGATCCTCGCACAGCTGATTTTCATCTGCCACACCTGAGTAAATCTCAGCAGCGGTTGTTGTGTTCAGTCAGAGATGCCAACTGGAAAGCAATCTTTTGATCTGTGGCTGAAGTGGAACAAAGGCATGCCCTGTATCCTGTGAGGACTGGCTGAGGGAGCTGAGGATCTTCAGCCTGGACAAGAGGAGCCCCAGGGGAGACTTTATCACACTCTACCACTGCCTGAAAGGAGGGCATAGCTGGGTGGGGCCCAGCCTCATCTCCCAGGTACCAAGTGACAGGACAAGGGGACAGAGCCTCAAGCTACACCAGGGGAGGTTTAGGTTGGACATCAGGAAGAAATTCTTCACAAAAAGGTTGATTAGATATTGGAATGAGCTGCCCAGGGAGGTTTTAAAGTCACTGTCCCTGGTGGTGTTTAAGCAAAGACTGGACGTGGCACTCAGTGCATGGTTTGTTGTCATGGTGGTGTTAGATCATAGGTGGGACTCAATGATCTCAGAGGTCTTTTCCAATCTAATTGATTCAGTGATTTTGTGGAAAAAAAAAAAAAAAAGTTGGGATTGATTTTTTTTTTCAGAATATTCATAGGACAATTGAGAAACCCTAATTTTTTTTAATTACTTGAAAAATAGTCCAGAACTAACTCATCAGAATTCTTTTGTGAATATAAATATTCCAAATTTCTATTCTAAATTTTGATTATTTATATAACTCACATGTTAATGTCTTTTGTGATAGATTCATCTGTATAATCAAGCATCAAAAAATAAGGTGTAGAAATGAATAGAAATAATAAATATGTTTCAGCAAACATTTTAGCTTGTCTTTTTTTTTTTTCAAATCCTCCATTATATAAAGCTTGATACCTTTATTTTAATTTTTTTAAATGAGCATAAAAGGATGTAAACACAGCTGAAGTGACATTTCCCTGACTCAGTATTTGCAGGATACAGCAAACACTCACAGAATTGATGATGCTGTGAATGACTCTGCCAGCAAAACACATTTCATTGTCTTCTCAAAAGCTATGTGTATATTTTGACACCAGCAAAACAACAAAGTTCACTTTACTGTGGGCTAAATTCACAAGACAGAAACATGCCTTATGAATAGTTCTTCTTTTGGCAGGGATAGAGTTAATTCTGTTCCTAGTGGCTAGTACACTGCTGTGTTTTGGATTTGGTATGAGAATAATGATAACACACTGATATTGATGTTTTGGCTGTTGCTGAGTAGTGCTAACCCTAAGTCAAGGACTTTTCAGTGTCCTATGCTCTGCCAGTGAGGAGCTGCACAAGAAGCTGGGAGGGAGCACAGCTGGGACAGCTGACCTAAGCTGGTCAAAGTGTATATTCCACACCATACTCAGTATTTAAACTGGGGGGAGTTGGCCAGGAGGGACCAATAGTTGCTCAAGGCCAGGCTGGGTATCAGTCATGTGGTGAGCAGTTGCTCACATTGGGCATCACTTGTTTCTCTTGGGTTTTATTCCTCTCTGGTTTTGCTGTCTCCTTTTTGTTTGCTATTATTTTTATTTATTATAATAATTATTATAATAGTTATTTCAATTTTAAACTATTTAAATTAACAAATTATCTCCACCCGTGCCTTTTACCTTTTTTTTTTCCAATTGTCCCCCCCATCCCACCAGGCTGGGAAGGGGGTGGGGATGAGTGAGCAGCTGCTTGGTGTTTAGTCACTGAGTGGGGTTAAACCATGACATGAATTCACATCAGCTAGGGAAGAACATCCTTATTTCAACAATTTGAAATAAATCAATTAAAATATCTTGGCTTATAAAACAGGCTGTATTAGACATGAGTGCATGTCTACAACTTAAAAAGCACACCTTAAAATTATGGTACAATGAGGGGAAAGTAAAATCATGCAACACGCCAGAGAACAGCCCACTAACCTCATTGCATCTGTGGGGTGTGCAACACTCCTGCATTGCTGTGGCTTTCAACATCAGAACAGGTACCATTTCACTAGTTGCTCCCATTTGGAAGTCTAATACACCTAGACCCTTGTAATTTTTTGACATTATTCAGTGGGTATACCCCAGCTGAGGCAGTCTCAAGGAGGACTAAGTACTGACTTAAGCACTTCTATACCTCTTGAAGAGGCCACTCAGAAAATTGCTCGCTTATTTTTTGCCACATCTCTCAAAAAAAGTATATGACTTGGATACTTTATTTCTTGCATTATGTTCTGAATACTTTTGCATAGTATTATTTCATGAAGAAATTGTACTGAGTATGTTTATATACTACCACGTATTGCTTGATTAAAATGTGGAGGTAAATTTAATTTGCATATCTCTATCACCATTGAAAATATCTTCTGTTGATTCTTATTTCTACTTTGAGTATGTGTTCGCATGGGTTTCCTGTGCTTTCGATGTATAAGTGTCAAAGCAACTTCATTTCCTCCTCAGCTGTAGAACTGGGAATTGACTTGAAATATGTGTCATTCTGTAGTGGCACCAAGGATCTTAGCCTTGAAAACTCTGTTCTTCATTCTTTCTAAAAGAGAATATGCATTTTTCTGTAAAGAACATACAGAGGTTTTCAAAAGTAAAGTAGGACCAGAGCCCAAATAAACTGTGTTTCTTTTGCTTCAGCATTACAGCCTGCTGCCATGAATTTAAATTTCTACTGGACACTCAAGACTGCGAAGAATGCAGAGTTTCACATCACGTGTCCCTGGTTTTGGCTTCAAGTGAAACTCAGTATTAATTAAAGATTCTTGTCATGATCCTTAACACAGGGAGAAAAAATATTTTGTAGTAGTTTAGGAAGAAGTGAATGGATAGAAACAGTAATAAATATAGGAAATACAGAACATACAGAAAAAATATTACTCTGCTCCCCCAAAAGGAAACATCCTTCCTTCCTTCCTTCCTTCCTTCCTTCCTTCCTTCCTTCCTTCCTTCCTTCCTTCCTTCCTTCCTTCTCTGATTATTAGGGGGAAATAAAAAAAATTATTTACAAATATTTTTGCTCTTTGAGACCATGAGTGATTTGTAAATTATACAACTTTCTTGATGTCTAAGACACTGACACAAGTTCTTCAAAGTACTAATTTCTGACATAGAAATAAGTCTCATTATGTACCATTTATGCTGCTTTAAGCAATAAGCAGTAAAGACTGTTATCTCCAAGTGTATCATGGAACACATGCCTCTGAGTTTTAAGGACAGATCACTGAGTAGTAAATTTTTCCATCGTGGCACGGGAGCAGTTTGGGGTAGGTGGTTCTGCTTGCCAGATCAACACAGGGAAAACACAAGAGGCATGAGTCCAAACGTCAGCAGCAAACCAAAGAGTAGATATTGAAGCTATATGGATCATCTTTCCTTCCTCAGGTCACTTCTAGATGTCTGAGTTGATCTGCTCACACGGTTTCTCACTGCTCATTAGGAACAAAAAAATAAATACTGGCTAGGCACAGTTTTTCTCCTCTCCCAAAGGAAGATGATTATGAACACATCAAGCAAGCACTGGTGATGCAGCTACCATTCCCTACCAGCTCTTGCTCTGAGAAAAGAGGGAATTTCCAGAGCTATAGGAAAAAGAATATGCATCAGATTAGTAATATAAATCAGCGGGTCAAGAATTCAAAATAAGTGTGTGACCATCATGAAGTTAATGCTGACTTCCCTTCATATCTAACAAAGAAAGCATTTGCTACCTGCCATTGACCATAGAAATGAGGATGGTGACTAATCTCCTTCTGCTGGCAGTTTGCAGCCAGGCTGTTAGGATTTAGAATATCAGTAGCTGGATCTGATTTTTGAGAGTTCAGTGTCATAAAGGATTTTTCACACCATACTACCCATTGATCGTACAATTTATATGCCATTGATGGCTTTGTACTTCCTATTAGGATGGCTTGGCACTTAAAGGCTATATAATTATATCACAGGTTTTCAGGGCATACATATACCCATATTGTGCATGGAGATTTGTTGAAATAATACATCATGATAAAAGACTTTTTTCTTCCTGAATTCTGCATAACTTGTATACTACCAAGGACACTTAATGTCCCTCAGCTGTAGCTTACCAGGTCAAATGTATGACTCAAAACTTCTACAGCACCTCTATGGATGCAGAAAGGAAAGTACATTCATTTTTCCTATGCAGCTAAACAGCTTGTTATTCTTATAAGGATCTGGTGAATTGTTCATTCCTTTAAGGGTAATGAAGCTGAGATAATTTATCCATCAGCCAGCTGAACAGCTGCAGTATGGTGACAGAATGTGTATCTGGCTGATGGAACCTATCTAGCAACTTGTGTGCCATTTACCAAAATTACACACTTTTTCAGCCTTATCATATGGTTCACATTAGAGAGTGTCTGCAAGAGCTCATTGGGGCTGTGTATGAGTATTGGGAGACAAAAAGATGACACTAAACCTGTAGGCTTCATTTGGATAGTAGTCATGTAAGACATTGAGAAAAGTTAACTTATATCTCAGGTGAAGAAATCTGACTTGCATGTTCTCTATCTGCCTTCTCTGCCTGAATACTGAGCAGAGCACCTGACCTTCCCCCAGAAATCTACATGTGGATCTAGCTCAAAGTGTTATACTCCCAAGAAGGAGATTTGTGTTTGCTGAAATCCTAAAAGCACAGAAATCAAGAACTACTTCCAAACTTGAGACTTTGATATCTACACCTAAAGCTCAGCAGCAGCTTTTGAACAGTGGTCCATTTTTACAGAATTGGCAGCAGAGAAGGATGTGTGTGAGACTGGGGTCTTAGATTTTGACCAAGTGATAATTAGGTTGTTAACAACAACTGTTTACTGACTCTCCTGATGCTATTGTATTAGATAAAATGCTAGAAAATAACACAAATGGCTATGTGAAAGAAGCTATGTGGCTCTTAAAAGCTTGAGATCTGGACCAAAGAGGAACAGGAACAAGTTAATTAGCAAATGGGGCCATGTAATACAAACATAGGTGTCACCATAAGGCAGGAACCAACAGACTTAATCCTTGAGAAGTCACATCACAAGCAAGTAAAAACACAATCATTACAAAACACCATTTGTTATCTGTTTCTTTCTTGCTTATTAATTTATTTAAATTAATTTCTAACAATTAATTAGACAAAGCACATGTAGGAAATTTTTTTCATCAGTAAAAACCCAAACTTCAGGGTTTAAAAAACTGAGCTGGCCCAGACCTTGATGAGGATGTGAAATAGACTTTCTGACTTGCTTCCATCTGGTGAAAGTGGAGGATACCACTAAAATCCTCCTGTTTGTATGTGAAGTAGGAAGAGGTGGAAGTCTGTGTTCATACAGACAATGAGATTTAACTCCTGATCAGCTTAACTAGAAAGATCATATTAACTTTCACACAGCTGTAAGAATATTATCCCTTAAACAATCTGGGTTCTGGTATGGCTGTCCACCTTTGTTCAACACAGCATTATTTTCACCTGAAAAAAAAGGAGCTCCAGTTCAGGCTGCAGTGGATTTACCATGTTCCATCTTCTGGGTTATGAGCTTTTCCTATTTTTGTATGTTTACTTTTCTGTTACACTGGAGTGATGAAAATGGTCACAACCATGGTTTGAAGGCAAATTAGTGACTGGAGAGCCAGGAGCATTCAAGAACTTGTCATTCCTAAGAAAATCCCTAAGTAGTACCTTAGCCATTGTTGTGCAGTGATAGGTCTAACACCCAACACCTGTACAGAGGGACAACTGTAGGATAAAGGGGAGGGTAGCATTCTTCTCCAGCTCTGGATGAAACCCTAACTTTCATCAGAATAACAAACAGGCCACCTAAAAATACTGATAAAAAGTAATATGAAAATTATGTATAAAGCTGATAATGAGAAGACTATACAATATGGTATAAGTAGATAGAAGCAAATACATCAGAAACAACAGTCATTCTGATTTCAGCTTGCTATTACATTGGGTCAAGGAGCCAAATTTATGGTGGCTGCATGGTCTATGTCAAGAACCAGTTACCATTTTTGGAAGATTTAATTTGGAAACAGAGTGGTGCTTCTTGACCAATTAACAGGCTACATTTAGAACTATTGATCACATTTTGGAGAAATAGATGAAATAAATTTTTTTGTTTCTATATATAATGAAAAGGCAGATAAGAAGTAATATTAAACCATGGACAGTGTTAATTTAAGGGAATATCAACGGCTTGGATAGATGCTAAATGTGATTAATAGACTAAGTTCTGCTGTTAGAGACAATGACAATCCTCTCATTAGGAGAATTTTATTGCAAGTATAAATTAAATATCAAATCAAATATTTTTAGAAATTTTGATTTTTTTTTTAATCCAAGTTATCCATACAAATGGAAAGAAAAAGTAGCATAATTCTGCAATTCCCTAATGCCCAAATGTAAAATTGCTACTCTGACAATTCTTCTGCTCTATCTACTAGTTTTATCAGGTCAGAAATCTCAGGTTCTCTTTTTGACAAAGGCTTTGGTTACACTATCATTTGCAGATATATCTTGAAATACTTTAATCTCTATGTCTGACTGAAATATTATTACAGTTTTTAAGTCTATATATGAAATTCTACTACAAACAAATTTGTGTATGCTATTTTGGATACAGGAGCAAAACCATATAAAGTCTGGGTAAACAATTTCTTTCTACATTTGACTGAGAGATAAGCAGATGCTCTTTTGCGCATTTGAAGAAACATAAGATTGGTGACAATTGCAGAATATTTTATCTTTGAGTACTACAAACACAAATACTTCCTAGATGATTGATCTGTAAGGGTAATGTTAATTCATGCATCTCCTACTTTTTAATTATGATTTTCTTTTCCTGCACTGTCCCTAGTTACTCCATGGGCTGGTTCTGGCTGGGATAGAGTTAATTTTCTTAACAGAAGCTAGTTATGGAGCTATGTTTTGGATTTGTGCTGGAAACTGTGTTGATTGCATAGAGATGTTTTAGCTAGCAGTGCTTAGCAATGGAGTCAAAGATTCTTCTGCTTCTAACATTACCACACCAGCAAGGAGGCTGGGAAGGCACAAGAAGTTGGAAAGGGACACAGCTGTGACAGCTGATGCCAAATGACCCAAGGCATATTCCAAACCATATGGCATCATGCTCAGTATATAAAGCTGGGGGAAGGAAGAAGAGGGGAATATTTCAGGTGGTTGCATTTGTCTTCCCAAGTTACTCCCATATGTGACAGAACTCTGTTTTCCTGGGGAGGGCTGAGCACGTGTCTGCCCATGGGATGTGGTGAACAAATTCCTTATTTTGCTTTATTTGTGTGCATGGCTTTTGCTATTCCTACTGAATTGTCTTTATCTCAATCCATCAATTTTCTTATTTTTATTTTTTGACTCTCTCCCCCATCCCACCAGAGGGAAGTGAGCAAACTCAGTGTTAGGCTTGGTTGATGACTAGGCTTAAACCATGGCATCCAGGGAGGTTATTTAGAGCTACAGAAAAGTTGCCTTCTCCCCTCATGCAGAAATACCAGGGAGGAATAAATTCTTTGTGTCGTAGAGCTACCTCACTACCTGGTGCTTCCTTCAGGCCTGAAGATGCACTAATAATATAGTGAGCACCAAATGTGGAATAAAAGAGTAAATAAATCCATTTTTACCTTTCTATTCTGATGAAAACATGTAGATATATAATATGTAGTATAGTATGTTGTATTTTTGTGCTGTTTTTAAAATTACTTTACTTTTGTTATATTATTTAGTTTATTCTGAACCTGTTAAAATATAATGTCTTGGTTTTGAAGGTTTTGAAAGACAGGTATCTGCCAGGGAAAGCTGGAGTTTGCCTTGGAATGGAGAATGTAAACCCCTCACACCCTCCAAATTATTATAATTTTGTAATTAAGGGCTTTCAGGCAAAGATTTGGGAATAGGAATAACAGTTCTTTACTAGGAATATTAACAATACAAATGTAGTAGAAAACAAACAAACAAACAAATAACAATCTTGGAAAACCCTGACAGAGTCAGAGCTACAACCTGACACCCTGTTGGTCAGAGTGTTGGAAGCAGTCCATAGTAAGTCCTTCTGGAGTGGCAGATGTGGTTCTGTTGGAGCAGAGATGATCTTGAGAGAAAAAAAAAAGGGTCAAGTGATGGTGAGAAGGGTCCAGTCTTCCTCTGGGAATCCAGTGGAACCAGATACCTGTGCTCCTACGTCTCAGTTTTTATCCAGGTAGGAATGGTTGGCTCCCCCCACTGGGTGGAGCATCTCACAATGGGATGATGGAATGTGTCATGTCCTTAGTGAGCCTTAATGGCCCATTAGCAGAAAATATCCCCCTGGAGGGAGAACAGAAGGTGAAAGAGATAAGAAACAATGCCCCTCCTGGTTTTAACAGTTGGCCCATTATCAGAAGGCACGCGCCCCCCTCTCCCCAGAATAACAAGAGATAAAGAAAAAAACATCTCCCCAACTGCTTTCAACAGATGAAATAGAATACACATTTTTGGTTCCATAACCCAAGACATGGAAGTAAAAGAATCCTCCTATGTAATTTTAGTACATAAGTAAGACAAACTTACTTTTAACAATCTCTTGAAAATCACCTTTAAGAGCATTTGGCTTTTGTGTTTTAAACCGTTTTAGTTACTTTTATGATAGCCACTGGTGTATGTACATCCAGAAAAATATGTTCTATTAAAAGTAATAAATTCTTGCCTTAATGTAGAGAGGTGGCAGAGCAAACAAAACACTGTCTTTACTCCTGCCAGATAAATGCCACGATAATATTGCTCTTTATTCTCAAAGAAGATATTTGCCTCCTGCATGAGTTTTCTTTTCCACTTATGGGCCACTTGTAGGTTTCATGGATATCTTGCCAGTGCAAGGACATTGACAACAGCTTTCATCAAGAAAAAAATAAATTAAGAACTGATATTTCTCACATAAAAAATTTAAATAAGCTTTCTAAGACTCTTTTAACATGTCTTATGAAGGAAGAGTTGACAGTATAAATGCATGTTTCATTTGTGGTTTATAGCTGTATAACTTCTCTCGCTGAGCTGAAGGGTAATTAAGGTAATTAAGCTGGGCTCAAGCAAAACCTTTACTAAAGGTCAGATTGTCTGGGCTGGTACTGTTGGTCAATGTGTTTACATCACAAAATTATGGAGCCAAGTGAGAAAACATGTAATAATGAGGAAATTTATATCATGCATATGCCTTTTTAACATATTAAAAAGGCATTGTTTTTTTAGATTGTTAGAAAGGTCAAGGTTCCTCTGAAATACTTGTCTTACTAGAAAAAAGATGATCTAGTATTAGGTTTTCCAAGTCTTGATGTTGGGAGCGTAAGTAACCTGCTTCATTTTTTTTGGGGGGGGGGGGGCAATGCATTTTTTCTTTAAAAAAGTCTTGTTTGGATTCTCTTTTGTTTCTCTGTAGTACTGTTACATAAATAAAGTGTTTGGATTTAATTATATCTCGTATTGCTGAAATGAGCAGGGCGTGTTTTAAATAAAGAGCCTCACACAGTAACAATGGCATGTGATTCAATTTACCTTTAAAAATATTATTTGTTGTTTCTGGTATAAATCTCAGTTTGCTCTAGGGTAGAATTGTGGATTATTCAAAGAGCATCTTATATTGGAAAAAAACTCAAATCCACACCAGAAAAATCAATTCTTTATAAAGACACAAACAGCAAAATGCATTATTAATTACTTTTTTTGTTGTGACAGTTCTCTTCAGAAAAACAAAAACAAAACCAAAACAAAACAAAAAGAAAAAAAACAAAAACAAAAAAAAAACCCAACCAAACAAAAAAAACCCGCAACCAAAACCAAAAAACCCCTCACACAACTAAGATTCTGGGATTCATATATTTTTAATTTTCTTGTAGATCAAAAACACAATTAGATGCAGCTCTTGAAGTCTCATTCAGTACTGGGTGCTTGTGCACTGTCACTGTCTAGACACAGCTCCTGCGAGGAGCTGGAATTCACTTCCCTGAGCAGAGCAGGTGTGGGATGCTGCTGCCACTCCAAACCCCAGCCTCCTTCCTTCCTAAATGCTCTGCGGTCTCTCAGCCCAATTGTAGGTGAAGCAGTGCAACATGTGACATGTGAGAGGAACTAATTGAATTTTTTAGATGAAATTTCTCTAAGTATTGAAGAGATTCAGGGATTTATTTTCTTCTTTCTTTGTAGCACTTAATAGCATGTAACTGTATGGTCATTTTTCTTGGGTTTGAGTATCTAATTATCAAATTCCACTGCTGCTATTTGGCTAACAGCTAAAATTCTAAAATAAATGTGTGACCTTGACATTCAGAGACCTGAATGCAGATTAAAGGGCTGGAAGAATATATCCCCAAACTTCTTTTTTCTCCCCAATAATGCAGAGAAAGTTTCTATTGACTGAGAGTCAGAAAGAGATGACATCTTTCCTTTTCAGGTTTCTACAATAACTTCTAGTAAGTAAAGGCAGCAGAAGTAAAAAGTGTAACAGTATTAAGAAGAGGACAAAGGAGATTGCTTTCTAAAATTTCAGTGATTGTTAAAATCACACCCTCCATTTCTAGTATTATGCATTTTGGCTAGCAGAATAACTGCTTGTCAACTGTTTAAACCCTGTCAGAAGTACAGCTCAAATAGTACTCAAAATAGCTTGGAAAACTAAAAAGGAATTTTATGTGGCTTTGTTTGTAAGGGGCAGGCAGTAACTGACACAGACACTGAGACAGAAAGGGTATTTGGGTGAGTTGTCCCATATTTACCCAGGAAATATGGAACAGGAAGAGGAATTCAGGAGTCAAAAGGATCAGATAGGACAAGATGAGGATGTCGTGGAAAAGGGAAATCTGGGACACACCTTCAAAGCCAAATGTATGCTAGGAATGAAATGTGTGTGTGTTTGTGCCTCTGTGTGTAATACCTTATCTTCCTTCATGAAAACAAGGACAACAAAGGTCCGTGCCTCTCCAGATGTCTCGTGGATTCTCGACATACTTTCCCAAGGAAACTGGGAATCTTTGCATACCTTTCTTTTACTAGAAGCAAGATCTGATGGATCCCCTTGCCACTGCAGGCATCCAAAGTCGTCTCCCTTCTCCCTGTCTGATCTCAATGGTCGGTGGTTTAGTGGCCCTTCAGGCAAAGATGAACCTGGGAAAGGAATAGAGGAGGAAAAGGGAGGACTGAACATTTCCATTGACCCTTGGGTGTTCTCAGGGAGCAGAGGCTGCAAGGTTTACAGTCTCTGGTACACTAAAATTGTCTGAGTCTTTCTCTCTGTTACCATCTTAATGATAGCTATGTGATGTAAACAACCACAAAGCCTCACTGTGTCAGCTGCTAACAACTGACAGGATCACCGACTGTAAGCACCGAACCCCAGGCAGGGAGGATGAGGACCCACCAAAGACAATGAAGCCGTTTACACCCCTCAGCACTGCATTGTTTTCTTCCTCTACTCGTCCCCACGAGGTGTTTTCACCAATGAAAATCTCCTGCGAAGAGGATGGGAGCACTTAACACCTGCTGAAGGTCTCTTGAAGTGTTGATTTCTGCCAGACTGACTAGATGTTTTGCAGTAGTACAGAAATATTTTAGTTGCCTTAAAATTGTATTACTCCCCAAGGTGCTGGAGAGAAGACCCAGTTACTGGGACCTCCTCCCTCTCACCTGTTGGAGCCTTGCTTATCTTAACTGTCTCGAAAGGCTCAGGATCACAGGCTGTAAATGAAATCTGTGTTAACAAAATCATTTACCACTGAGCACTGAGGATAAAGAGATCTTTGGCCTTGACCGTTTAGCAAGTAGTGAATCCTTTTGAGGAAAATTACAGCTTGTTGATGTTGTTAAGGACAAAGTACTTTATTTCCATATGTCTTCACATTTGCACCTGAGCAGGAGCTAACTGATTTAATGCTATCCTAAGAGCCCTAGTTCATTAATATCACAAGTAAAAGAAAAAAAATCTAAGGATTTTATCTAATCCCCTGAAACCTGTCTAATCTAGGACAATCTGTCCTTGGTCTCCCAAGTCTAGACAGAACTTTAGATAGTGATATTATGTGCTATTAGTGCTCAAAATCTTTGCAGTACTGATCCTTAAACCCATGATGGACTTGGACTTTTCCAAGACATCATCGTTCTGCATTGTCTCCACATCAGTGTTCCTCACCCTGTGTCCACTATTGTCACCAACAGCATGAGATCATTTGATTCCCACTCACCTTCTGAGCTTTTCTGCTGTTGGTCACTCGTTTCTTTCTTTGGGGTACAGAGGCAGATATAATCTTTCTTTTGCACTGTCACAGAGCAGAAAGGTTCCAATCAAACTTTAGGTCTCCCCCAGTCCCAACAGCTCATGAAGTTAACACAGTTAAGGCAGATGTCTACCTTTTCTTTTGCTTCTGCATATGCCCCAATTTCTAGTTGCTGTTTCATAGGCCTTCCCAAGCTCTTTAGAGATGATCCAAAGCACATCTGGGAAGATTCTTGCTCTGATGTGCTCATATTGTATACAACAAATAGTTATTCCTACATTCCCTGAACTTGCCTGATTTCAGTCCAAAGAGTTGTAACTACTTGCCTCCAGCTCACTGATTTTTCTGAAAGTCAAGTTTGCTTTCATTATGTTAACACTTCACTTGATGACAATATTAATTTCTAAAATCAAGATAAGCAAGACCTGAGATCTCTTTCTTTCTCTCCAGTTTAGCAAGATAACTGCTGTCAAAGTGAACACATACTGGTAACAGTGAAAACAGCAATGGGTAAGGAGATGGAGGGGAAACTTGACAATGTGGTATGCTTTGATTTTCATTTTAAGAAGGGCAGACATAGGCAAAACCCCCACAGAATTCATATGCATGAGCAGTAACAGTTTTTTCAAGGTATTTGAATGAATCTTAAACCTTTCATTCCAACAGGAACATGTAGGCTTCATAAGCACCTCTGTGTGTGGTAGATGAGATTTTGCTACTTGTGATACTGAAGTACTAATGTAATGAAGCTGGAAACATTCAGTTAAGTAGTGAAAGATCACCTCCAGCAACTCCATTCTGCCAGGGAAGTCCACTTGTGCAGCTTGAAAGAAAGGCCTACCTTACACACCTACTTTTATCAATGTTTTCTGCTTTGCTATGTCTTCTGTTTTAGCAGACCCACTGTGGCTTGTACAGTTTCCTGTTAAAAGTGATATGGTTCCTCTGACTAGATTTTTTTTTTTTGGTTGATGAAGAGGAGATGAGATCAGCTATCAACTATGACTAAGTCTCATTGCTGTCAAGGGCTAAAAATAGAGTAATATGCACATGCCTAAGGAAGTAAAAATAAGCCCATGTGTGTGACAAAGGTGGGCTGGTTCCATTGGCTGCTCTTGTCCAAGGTTATCCTATGTTATAAGTTAATGCAGATGGTTATTGAACAGATTGGGGCCATCCAGCAACACCTAGCAATATCTAGCAACATCTAGCATCTGTTCACCTAGCAATGTCAGATAAGAGGGCAGTTGCCTCTAAAAGCCACTTACATATTAATCCACTCAACTGTTTTCTGCTTGTACATCTGGGACTGAGGCAGGATCAGACTCTAGCCATGACCTCACATAATCCTCCTTCTGTAGTGACACCCTTGCATAATACAGAAGAATATTTGCAGTGCCAGGGTCATGTGTCACAGCAGTACAAGGAGTCACAAGTGGCATGACTGTGTCGAGGAGTTTTTAAACAAGTGTGACTGGCATGGAGCCTTACACATATCTGTCATATGGCCTTGTAAGAGATAGATTTGGGAAGCCCTAAGCAAGGCTGTTCCCAGATGTAAGGTCACTATCACACAACAATAGTGTCCCTGTGAGGTGCTCCAAGAGACAATCATCACATTTGACCATTAGATTATCAAAATGCATGTTGTAACAACATAGTGTTGAGTTTGAAAGGAAATTATTTTCACATCCGAGCCAAGAAAAATTTTCCAGTAACAGCAGGAAGATCCAGCTTGGATGCCTACAAAGTTCTGTGAGTTAATAATGGCCAGGCAGAGGGCCAGTAGAAATACATGGTATTGTTTTAAAAATATATATATCCATCCCTTTCCCCTTACACTTTGCCTGCTGTTTGCCTTTCTGGACTGCAAGTGCTTCAGAGCAAAGCTGCGTTTATTGCCTGAGATCGGTCATATTACTTACTTAATCAATGGCTGCTAATGATAAATAGGAATAATATAAAACATTAATGGCTTTTTACCCATGTCTGCATCTGGCTCTCAGTGAGGTACTGCACTTGTTACTGCTGCGTCTGACCATATGTTCCTAGGGCAATCCCTCTAAAGTCTTCACAGCAGCAATACACCTGGGACATGAAAGCTGCTGGCAAATCCCTGATGTCGGGGAGGGAGGCAAGAGACAGAGAAACCGAGAAAGTAAAGAGTTACACGAAACTAAAGGGCGTGGTGTAAAATGGTAAAGAATAGTGAAGAGATAAGAAACCCAGGTAACTAAAGATGAACCCTGGGGCAAGGAGCAGGCAGGAACAGAGCAAAACTTGTCAAGCCTGATAACAATAGAATCTACAAAACACAACAAGCAGTGGACATAGTGATGAGATTGGTTTTACAAGCCAGCTTTTAATACCAGTTTTGGCCAAATGACTGACTGCAGCTCAGTCATCTTGATGGATAGAGCAGCGTCTACCACACTCTGGCAAGAACTGAGGGCTGATATGAAATTCTTCCCAGAAAACAGTAATAGGATATGCACCTCTTACATGTTCCTACATAATGATGATGTAGCAAGATGCTGCTGTATTAAAAAGCCATTGAAAACAAGCAATGCTTTGCAAGTCTTTGCACCTCACTGTAATAATAAACAGTAATTGGTCATTGTCATTTTGCTATATTTTTCCTTCTGAATCTTAGAGAAATCTTACACCAGAGCATTTGGGTCTCATTAGCTTTCAACAAGCTTCTGTAGTCACTTCCCCAGAAATGGCAAATTTACAAAAAATCACTTTTTTTTTTTTTTTTTTTTAATCTTTATAATAAAGATTCAAGCAGGAACGATTGTACAAAATTCTAGTGCCCATGTCATTCACAAGACCAGACTATCAGAATGAATCCCAAAATCTGCAAAGCAATCTTTTTCCTCATTATTCTTCACTTTCTAGTTTTAATCCCATTCAGTTTCATTAATATTCCTTCACGATGTTGTCATTCTGCATTATGGTGGGGCTTTGGAAGACCTTCAACAAAAGAATTCTTGCCTGTGCTACAACCCTCACCCTTTGTACCTTCATTCAGTGCCCAGTAGAACAAATTTCTAAATGCCTTTATGTGTAGGAAACCAACCCTTAATGAATCTTAGGATGCAAGTCTAAACAGATGACAGTACTTTCCAATCTGCTACGGAAACAATATGTTTTAATTAAGTTTAGGTTTAATAAAATTTTCACTCCTTGTACAAAAATGCATGGTGATTAACAGACGGCTGACAAGACAACTCTAATAATTTCTGATTAAATGCTTTTGTTTAGTATTTTCAGTCACTCTCTACAGGGAATTAATTACTGGAAATGGAAAAAATGAAAGTTCATGCCAGTTAATATCCTTGAGAAAGTGGAAGGTAATCAACTGTATAAATTACAGTGGCATATGCCAGCTTGTGATCAAAATTTGTACAACATACCCCCAGTTTTTGAGATGGTTAGACTGAAATGCATGAGCAGGGTAAATCTGTTGCAAGTAGCTGTTCCATAGTTCTAGGTAATCAGTGAGCAGCTGTATTCAGACAAAGATGACATAATAACTTTTCTTCAATTTGTGATTTCTTAAATAACATTTAACTATTTGAAATGGCCACTACTGTAGTTGCAAAGCATGTGTTTACATAACTATTTCATACCCCATATTGCTCTTTAAATAAGCAAATCACTTTCTAAGGCAAATCTACATGGAAATATACATGAGAACCAGACATCAGGCTGTTGTAAGTACTGATCTACCCTCCTACACCAGGATTTCAGTTATTCCTACCGAAACCATTCCAGCTAAATTGGGGTAACTGGTACTCCAACAAATGTTCTCAAACAAGTTGTATATAAAACTAGTGAAAAAGGAGAAAATGAACCACTTTTTATCATCCATAGTTTTCAAAGAGATGTTAGTTCAAAAATTTACCTGGGAAAATTTGCTTGCAGTAAGTTTGATTAGACAATACCTTAGCTGAACTCTGTGATTCTGGAGTTTTTGCTCCTCTGAGTTGATTGCATTAACTTGAGTCAGTTAACAGCATTGTAAAAGTTAATGTAGATATGTCAAGATACGTTCATTTCAACAATGAAACAAATGTTCGTATTTTTTTCCATGTCTAAGCCAATTGGCAATCGATTATCTTGAATTTTAGCAGACAGAGTGCAGAGTGCAGAAGTACTGGAGAACAAATGTATGCTCTCTGTGCAAGGTGATCCTTCCCTGCAGAAAACCAGCACCAAGCCACTTAATGCTTTATCACTATGCTATTTGAAGTATCTTCCATTCTAGTTTGTCACCAGTGCTATGCAAGCTTTGTACTGGCCACCTGCAAGACCTGGGAGAACTTCATGTGCACTTCTGATATTCCTGTGTTTGTCCAGGGATTCTTTATGACTTTAATATTGCCTCGATGACCACCATTTGTGGTGCTCAGTTGTCAGTGAGTTTCAACTGAACTAATCTGTTCATTGAGAAGACCTACTACAGGAGTTTGAAATATTATATATATATAGTTATATATATGAACCTGTGTCATTCAAAATTTCCATGAAAGAAATCCAACATTTTCCAAGAAAACAGAAAAATTGATCAGAAAGACCAAATAATTTCATATCTGTTAATAACTTGGCTAAATATTCAGTGTTATTGAGTATATTACTTTGTTCTGAAATTAAGAAAGTTAGACTATAAGATGGCAGTAAGATGTAGACAAAAGTTGCTATCATATATATATATATTCATAATCAGTGAATGAAGTCTCTAAAGGACTGTGAAAACTATCTGGGTGAAAAGAACCATTTTGCCATGATGACATTAGTTTTAAAATAATATTAAATAATAAGAATGTAACTTTGTAAAGAATATGAAAGTGTGCACTGTTTGTTCTGAAACTGTGACTCACACATGCTCCCCTCAACACCTGTAGGAGTTTGTCACAGGCCATAAAAGGAGCTGGATCGTGCTGTTAGTTGGTGACATAGAAAGTCTGTTCAGCAGAGGAAAAGAGAGGTACAAATTATGATCAACATTGTTATGAACCCTTTTTCACACCAACAGGCAGTTACATGGGGAAAAAGACCGGGTGTTGTTAGCATGCTGTAACCAGTTGAGCTAATCTCAGGGGTGAGTAACTGCTCTTTGTGGCACTAACAAAAATGCCACCGAGGACTCAGGTTTTGAGATAATTTTTATGCTCTACTTTTCTTTCAAGTTACCTTGCCCTTGCTTTCCAAATAACATTCATTGTCTTACAGAGACATGCAGCTGTGACTTTTGAAAGACAGAAGGGCTTCCTTCTCCTTTTTCTACTGCTTTTCAGGGTTGCAGCAGAGGTTTTATTTACAATGTCAGCCTTTCTTATTTATTTTCTCTCAAGGGCAGACATTCTTTTGTCACAAGTTAAGGGATAGCTCTGTAGTCATCAAACAGACAAAATCTCCCTTGAAATTATTGGAATTTTTGGACAAGAAGTGCAGAATTGGGTCCTATACCACCAAGAGTATTTTGGCTAGGAGTTGTCAGGGAAATGGTGATCCTCAACTATTAGAGCTGCTTGAGAGCATCACCAGAACAAGCACTAAACTGGGAACAGTGTATCTTTAAAATGCACTCAAAATTCATGGTTTACATAGGGACTGACCAAGATTTTCGAGATCAGTTGCTGAAGTTTTCCTTCAAGTATACTGGAATCCTACATATTAAAGAGTGTGTATTGGTAAAAATATCCTAGAGAGGACAATGGAGCTCACGCCTGCTGAAGAGCCTCAAAATGACAGAGAAATAGGACAATCATAGAGCTTGAGATAAAACAATAAATGCAATTATGTTATCTCAACTCATTTGCATTACTTTTTCTCACTGCAACTTATCTTTTCTCCATGAATAACTGTAAAGTGTTGTCATTGATTAACAATTCTGAAATGTTTAATGAATTTTCTCATTTGCAAATGTACCTGTGAAGCTGGTTAAAAAGTAGGGCATACTGTTGAGATATATAAATATAGTAATGAATTAAGTTTTGACCTGTGTAGGATTCTGATGACCTTAGTTCCTTCACTTCATCAGTACTTGAGGTACTGTATACCTTGCAAACAAATGCTCAGCATCTGATTTGAAGAAAAGCCACTTAAAATAATTTGAATATCAGGTTAAAAATAGCAAGATTTGTCATATTTCTTACAAATTCCGTTGATCAAATAGAAACTAGAGGGTATGCTTGATGGTAGTGACTGGAGAAAATTTTGTTATTACACATATCCTTTCTTCAGCAGTACCATCTCTCTTCCATCACATCCCAGACCCAAGCGCTTGTGCAATATTCCCTTGCTTATGCTGGGTTGCTATCAGAGAGATCAATTTATTGATCTTAATATCAGTGCACCAGCAAAAGGAAGGGGTAGTAGGAGGAACAATTTAGCTGATGCTGGCTATGAGAAAAGGTCAGTAGCCCCATAGTCTCACCATCATGACAAAATCTGTCACTACTTCTATTGATTAGGTCAAATCTGCATTAAAAAGTTTTGGTTTTGCCAGTAGCAAAACCAGCACTGTCAATAAATTTTATATTGATTCAAGAAGCAGATGAATGTTGTGACTGAAATCTGCCTTTGTCATTCAAGATCATTAGGCTGATAAAATTCAAAGTAATTTTAAAACAGCTGTAACTTCTAGCTGACTTATGGAAAATGCTTGGTTCTAAAAAATATTTATTTACTACACAGTTTGTTTACTCTGGTGTTCAGCTAGCCTTATAGATATAAAACTCTTCCTTACCACAACTTAATCTGCCTTCCTGTGGATTAAGTTTTTTATCCATTTATATCTGCCCGACAATAGACAAATTTCCCTCTGCAAAACATTTTCCTATGCTGATGTAAATCTTTATATTTTAAGGCTTTTGATATTACTTAGACATTATAAACAAACAAACTACCCTCCTCTGCCCCGCCCTTCCACCTCAAAATCTTTGCAGGAAGTCTGAACACAGGAGTACTTTCCCACAGGTAATGGACATCTTTCCTTAGGATGATCTTGAAAGAGAGTGTTCCCTTTCGTGACTCTATTAGGCGTGGAAACTTCTGGAAAATAAATAAATTATGGGGAATCACCACTCCAAGCTCTTATAACATATGTTTGTTAACATATTTATATACTTTAATTCAAATAGACTGATATTTGATGCTTATATTTTCCTGTCCTAAAAGAAAGGAAACAGAAAATGGGGAAGAGAGAAACTTCAACCCTGAAACCAGGCCATTCATAATTACCAGAGTAAGTTTCTCAAGCAAAACCTTTTTTTTATTTCTACAAAAAAGCGTATTTTTTCAGTAGCACTAACATACAGACAAAAACAAAAACAAAACAAAAAACAAAATGAACTACCTAGCTATTACACAGACAATTATTAATAAAATAATAAAACATTTGCTTCAGGATTCTGTACATAATAGGGCAAAATACCAAAATACTTCAGTTTTCAGTATAATTTTCTGTAATCTTTCTGTACTCCTAATTGGAGACTGAAAGTGACTGCTGAGTCAATAATAGTAAACAAAGAATCATATTGATCGACAAGTTACTTTTCTGACTATGACTTAATTCCAATTTTGATGTTTAATACAGACTTACCTGAGAAACAGTGTAAGTCAAAGTATGCATCTCACTAATTCTCTTAGTGGACTAGTATAAGCAGCTTTTTACATAATGGTTTGTGTAGTCAATTAGCAGAGTATTAGCTATAATAGATAACGTTCTTACTAAGACCATATTAATTAGAGCTTAAACACAGCTAATCTGAGACCTATATTGAATTTATATTATTATGTAAGCAGAATGTTTCCGTAGGCAAGTAATTTCCTTCATCACATTTTAAGGAAAAGGAAATCCTAGCATCTGAGATATAAATATGCCAATTTTATCAGAGTATTGCAAACCACTTAATGTTTCTTAAAACTCAAGTGTGCCAGGCTGTGTTACAAATAATAATTATGAGCAGTAAAGGAGACAAAGATTGAATGCCTTTTAAATTTATTGGAAGAGAAGGGGCGGAATTGCAAGCTAAGAAAATGTCTGCAAGAATTTAATGGATGTATGTTTCTGCTCCTCATTTTGCCTTGAGTTACACCACAGCTCTGGAGTTCTCTAGTCACTTCTCTTCATCAAAAAAAGAGCTGGTATGTCTATGTGGACACATTTTTTTTAGTGATAAAATGAATTCACCAGTTATGAGACAAACTTTCCCTGAAAATAATTAGGAATCTTGTCTTATACAGATTTAAATTCATTTTTATTTGCATGGATTAGTGGCCTCCTTATCACTTTGTTCAGCAGTTCTGCAGTATAACCAAAGCTTAATATGTCTCTGGTAAATCAGCTACCTGAAGGAATGCTGTAGGCAAAAACATACGAAATTTTTAAATCACGGATAACCATGAAACTAAGTAATTGCAAATTTACAAGCAGAGAAAATTTTGGAATGGTATCAAAAACTGTATTGCAATGAAACTAAAGCGCTGCCATCTTGACTTCTGCTACAAATTGTAGCATCACTCCTGTTAGTACAAAAAAATTCCACTAATAATGGGCTGATAGGGCCACAATATTCTGTTTTCTAATTAAACCACTGAGAATTACTGCCCATCTGCATGCCAGAAGACAAGTGCTTATCATGGTTACTGAAATGAAGTGGAAGAATGAGGGCTAATATGGTCATAAATGCTCATGCCAAGAGTTGTGTAGTTGACTGAAGGCCACTAGGCAGGTTAGTACTATGACATCAGAAGCAGGTTTTACAACCTTTTGAATACATACCCCCCTCTCTCTTTTTATTGAGAAGTTATTTTCACATTTGTAGTAATTTAAAATTTTTCATTTTCAGTGAATAATCCCTTCAAGAATTACGGGATAATTAATTATCAGCCACATTCACTCATATCTAAACATATAATCCAGCAGTGCTTTAAAATCCCCCCAATTTATGCCTCATTATTTTTGGAACATGTACTTTAACTTCACCAACAGAGGTCACTCAACCACTGAGAGAGAACCATAAGTTTGGTGGGAACACACCCTAGTCAATCTTCCGAACATCCTTCGATAGTTATTTTCAAAGGGCTCTTGTTCTGCTGCTTCAGTAAATATAAGCCCAGTTAACAAAATGAGAAAAAAAAGAAGAGCGTGCATGCTTATGGACTCAGGCAAATTAGCTTTACTAGGGATCTAAATTACACAAAAGACTACATTGTTAAAGATATTTCAGTATTAAATATATTTAAAATATCTATTATGAAGCCAGTAGCATGCATATATGCATAGATATGAGTATTGCTAAATCAATTTTTCAAGGTTAAAACAGGCCCTGATTTAAACGATAGTGTTTTAAATAACCTGCTGAATTTTATTTTTCAAGATTCATGCTGTTGAAAACCAACCTAGTGGGGAGAGAGTATGAAGAGGAGGATCCCAGAGAAATAACATTTAATGATATTAATACCAGATAGAAGCACAGGAGAAACCAAGAGCTGTCACTGACTTGCTCCTTTTGGCAGAAACACTCAGCTAATGGAACTATATTAACTCATCATTTTCCAACTTTCAACTGTAATGAAAAGCTATTTTTACAAATCGTTACTTTCAGTATATGGTGTTTCAGCCTCATGGCTTCTATTAGTGCACAGGGGAGTTTCACAACCAAAGCTGCCTGTGCAGCACTGAAAGTGCACCTTCTATGCTGAGCTAATCCCAGAGGGGAGTCAGCACTCGTGCCCGTGTCCTTTTGACCTTTATCCTTTTAATGCATTTTGCCTCGGTAGCAAAAGGTGAAAACCTAGTTTTTATGTTTCAAAACGGAGCGTTTCAACGCTGATTCTCAGTGAAGCCAAGGAAAGTAACACCAGCTCTTGTGGAAATGTTGAAAGTCCCTAGCTCAGCAATCACCAATAGCTTTACAAATGTGTTTTTAGGATCGTTTTTCTGGTAGTGCTTTGAAGCTCACCCATACAGTCCTGCTGCCATCCCTCTGAACAGCTGTGAACATGTGAAGTCACTGGAGTGGAAGATGTTAATTACTGTCAGCTACTGGAATTTCTCCAGGGACCTCTTGTGGTTGGAAACATGTTTTCCTAAAGAAGTGCACTAGGTGCTGGGATCATCTCTCCTGTAGCATACCTGAATCCTCCCTTCCCAAGCAAAAGGAATTCCTCATTCCAAAGCAATAGGGGACTGAGTTTTTCAGGGACTAGGTTTAGCATACATACAGATTTTCATTAAAAACTGGGGAAACAAGTCTGAAATAAAAAAAGGAACAAAATCAGAAAACACAGAAAACAAATTGATGGACAGAGCTGTGGTTAGGGCTTTTTTACCCTGACTAGAGTAATTTGAGCTTCCTATTTATGGCCAAGAAATGGCTACACACCTTCCCTTCATGCCATCAGAAAAGACCAAAAATGGTCTTTTTTCTTCACATTTACCTCCTGCTATTTAGTGGCATTTTGAGTCCAAACTAGTTAGCGTCAGGAGCTTGATGTGATGCCAGCAAGATATTACCCACAGGGAACCGAAATAATAGCAGAGGAGCTGGCAGAAAGATCCCCAGAAAGGGAAATAACATAAAACTAAGATTCTAAGCCTAGCCCTTTTCCTGTGACAACTACAAAGCACCTTTAATGACTGAACACATCCTTAAATATACCTTGTAGATCCCTGTGCAGTAGTTAAACCTTGTAATCACTACCACCCCCGCAACAAGACCAAGTCAGGTCAGTCTCTGGCTACAGAGAAACGAGGATGAAATCGTTAATCTGCAGGACTTGACTCCCAACGAGTGAAGATGAATGCTGAGGACATTTCTCTTGTCCTTTGCTGTAGGTGAGAATGGCACATGTTCCCTTGTATGAGACTCTATCAAGTGATGAACACACCAGGCTGGTTGATAATCTAAGGGAGTTGAAGGAAAAGTCGCCCTGATCTCCAGGAATGCCATCCCTTTCCCGTAAGGGCACAGAATCCACCTGGGTCCTCATCCACCCCCAGAAGGAAGGTGTAAGTGGGAAGAAGGAAACTGAATGTAATGGAAAGCAAACATATCAACTGTGAAAACTACAGGAACCACCAGCAGCTACAGAATTCCTTCCTTGTTACACTTAAGGACAAGTACACTGATATTCAGTGTTTACAGAGGTAAAAGTCCCACAATTACAGGGCCAATTCCCTTTTATGTAGGCCATTAGTGCTGTTGTATTGTACTCCTTCCCCAGTCCAACATCAAACATGGTGATTGAGGAGTAGATAGCGCTCAGGTGAGGGATTGCTTAATTCTTTCAAAATGGTCAATGCTTAGTGGCATAGACCATCTCCTAACTCTGGCTCAGCTGCTGCAGGCCTTTAACAAGGCTTGAGATGGTAACAGAGTGTGTTCCCCAGCTCATCACAAGTAACAGTGAAGATGAAAATAAGTACACAAACACAGAACTGTTATATACAAAAAGTTTAATTGAAATACCTGTATAAAAAATATGATCTCCATACATTTCACACCGTTAAACAGAAGAAAAAAATCCAAATCCAAGCTGCATAAATGCAACCAGATCACAGAAACACAGCTATTAAAATAAATTAAGGTTTATGACTCTGCCACTCTACCTTTTCCAGAGCCAATGCACGGAGACTGTACAATGTCAATAACTTAAAACCCTTTCAAACAGCATTAC
The DNA here is from genome assembly GCA_017589585.1 of Phylloscopus whistleri. Taxonomy (NCBI): domain Eukaryota; kingdom Metazoa; phylum Chordata; class Aves; order Passeriformes; family Phylloscopidae; genus Phylloscopus; species Phylloscopus whistleri. The sequence continues at coordinate 1,182,811 of JADMLD010000103.1, forward strand.
TTTACACTTCTGGTACAGTAATACCAGACAAAAGGCATACTGACTAACTTTAAGAAGTCATTCTATTTCCCTTAAATTAGACTTTGTACAACAATTTCCCATCTTCCAACAAAAAACTGGTAAGGTCAGAATTTTTTTTTTTATTTTTTTGTAACCAAAAGTTGACAGGAATGCAGAAAAAAGTGCCATGGGCAAACCACCAGAATTCCCATGGGGAGAAGGAGGGGAAAGCACAGTGTTGAATAACTCTAACCAAATAAATTAACCAAATAAATAGCCACAGTTGAAAACTGTAGGAGGTCTTCTAAATTCCAAACAATAAATAACTGTATAGTACACGGGAAAAACCAAGTTTACATAAACACATTATACAGGTATGGAAAAAAAAAAATAGAAGTCCTTGAATATTGCATTGATTGTGCATTCAACATGCCCATACATACTTTAAGACTCGCAGGGTGACAAAAGGCCGGGGGAGTTGAGAAAGGGGCTTCTCATGCCCAATGGTAGAGATGATAAAAGGAAACATGAATAAATGTTTCTGATAAAGAAGCCGATATACCTGTTCATATTTCTGTGCAGGCTATAGGAAATATTTTGAGCAGCAGAGGTGGGTTGTATTTGTAAAGGGCAGGGGGGCAGGAGTGAAATGTCTGTGTTCAAGTATTCCATCACCAGTGGATGGGACTACTTCATTCAATCACCGAACAGGTTCTCCAATGCATCATAGGAGCTGCTTCCTCCAGCACTGAGTCTAAAGGGAGCAAATTCCTATAATGAACTGGATCTTCTTTGGACATAGACAGCTCAAAAAAGAAAGTCCCACTGAAGCAGCTTTCAAAAAGGCACTCAAAAGCAAATAAAATCTAGTCCAGGCTCTATGAGAGCAAAAAAGTTTACCATGTATTCAAGAGGTCACTGCTTTCTTAATAAGGTCAGTCTTTGACTAAGTACTGGCCTGCAACTCCCAAACATCAGCGTTTCCAAAGGAAATCTCTCATTCCAAAGCAGAAACCAGCAAAGGGGGAAAACAAAATCAAGTCCCTCAGACAAAGATTCAACTACAGAATAATGAATGCATTTTTCTAGCCCCTCCTATGTATTGGCAGCAGCACTGTGGTCTTTCTGCTTGAAGCTCCCCCTCCCAGTGCGAGGTCCTTAGTAATTCACAGACTCTCATTACTTGAACTTGTGCTAGATACATCAGTATCAAGGGTCCGTAGCCTTATGTCACAGTCCTCAGACTTCACTACTTCAGATTTGTGCATCCATTGATGGTCAAAAATCTGCTCAAGTGTTGGTCTGTCTGAAGGCCTCAGTGAAAGGCACCATTTGATCAGCTGTTGACATTCTGTAACAAAGAAAGAGCCATATTAGACTAAAAAAGTAAAAAAAGAGACAATCCTCAGTAACAAAAGTCCACCCATGCAACCTCAAGAGTACAAGACTATTAAAAAAAACCCCAAAAGCAGAAAATTCATTTGACTTCTATGGAACTTACCAGGTGAAATTCTTCTCCTGAAGTATAATCGTCCCCTCAAGATTTCTTCATCTTGCTCGAAAGGGATGTCTCCACAAACCATGTCATACAGCAGAACTCCTAGAGACCATACTGTTGCTGACCGCCCGTGGTATCTGTGGTATCTGATCCACTCTGGAGGGCTGTATACTCTCGTTCCTGAAAGCAGAAGAAAACCCGACAATTAGAGTAAAGGTTTAAAGTGTTTCCTCATTGTTCAGCTCCTTCTGACAGAGAGCTAAATTAAATTCAAAAACTTGACATTTAGGAATTAAAAAAAAAAAAAAAAAGAAAGAACACAAAAAAATCCCCCACCAAACCCAGAAAACTAAACACCTTTAAATTTTTCACAAGCCAAAGCCATTAGCAGTGTAATTTCAGGTCATCTGCAGGGTTACACCATCAACAGACTTGGCCCATCCGGTTGTTCTATTTTGTTGCAAGGAATAACACAGCCCCATCAGCTGACTGTTTACTGAGGCAAGCTCCCTTTCACTGACCACGTGGCGTCTGCAGCATCACACCAAAAATAGACACAAAAGGACAAAGGGGGCTGGCAGGGAGGAGGAGAGGGCGACAAGAAGGTGAAACTCAGGTCTGCCCGCATTACACGGGGCTAATCTGCTTTATCCAATTCCACAGGGCAATAAACAAAATAGGCCCGCTTACGATTTCTATGTTTTTAAGGCCTCCCCCTGGGGCTTCTATGCGGCAGCTTTTCCCAACCCGCCCCCCCCCTTCCCTCCAGTGCCCGAGGGCTCCTTGGATACCAAACAAAACGGGGAATTCGTGATGCTGAGGGTCACGTGCGGCGGGGCTTCGGGTTTCACAACAAACAGATGTGAGTGCGGCAGCTGGGGGCGGGGGAGCGGGACCCCGCTGTTACATCAGTCATACTCCAAGGACCGGGGGAAATGCTCCCTTCTGGTCACATGCTGGCTTATGTTCAGCTTTCCCACCTCTAAAGCATCGACCCCAGCCGCTGTAGCAACTCATTTCGAGGGAGTGCATTTGTCCCCATCGCTTTAAAATCTGCAATGCGGGATTTCCAGGACACTGGCAGAATGGGAGCGGGGGAGGTACCACTCCGAGTTAAAAAAAACACCGCATATAAAAACTGCATATCCACACATGGAAACATCCGACACTGGCAAAACCTCCATGTAAACAGATCGCCCTCTAGGAAAAAAACCCCGCTTTTTCCAAGACAGGGAAACATAAACTGCTGCGTCACTCCCTGGAATCGCTCCTTTCCTGCGCAACTGAACACCCCTAAGGCGGCTTCGGGTCCACAGGTTTCCATTACCGATAGACCTGATATGAACCCCCGTGTCAGGGGCTCTGCTTGCTGTGACTGCTCACTGGAAAGGGGCTAAGCGACAGCTCTAGGGACGGCATCACCCCGGGAGGGGCACAGTAAGGGTGAGGGGCACGTACCGTCAAAATCGGTATAGACGGTATCCTTGAGGAGGGCCCCCGAGCCAAAATCAATGAGCTTCAGCTCGCCTGTGCGGAGGTCAACCAGCAGGTTCTCGTCCTTGATGTCCCGGTGCACCACGCCGCAGCCGTAGCAGTGGCGCACCGCCTCCAGCACCTGCCGGAAGAACCCGCGGGCCGTCTCCTCGTCCAGGGCTCCTTTCTCCGTGATGAAGTCGAACAGGTCCTTCACTAGCTCGGGCCGCTCCATGATGATCAGGTACCCGTCGGGCCGCTCGTACCAGTCCAGCAGCTTGATGACCCCTCTGAAGCCGGAGCCCACCTTCTTGAGAAGGACGATCTCCAGGGGCACCATGATGCCGCCCTGGGCAGAAAAAAGGGCGCGGGTCAGCGTGGGGGTGGCGCGGCCCGGGGCACCCCCTCGCTGAGGGGAGGGAGGCGGGGAGGGGAGGGCGGAGGGGAGGGCGTGCAGGGCGGAGAGGAGGGCGCGGCCGGCGGGCCCCCTCCACCGCTGCCGCAGTCCGAGGGGCGGGCGCGGCGCTGCGGCGGCGAACCCCCGCCAAATTCCCTCCCGACGCAGAGGCCGCGCCAGCGGGGCGGGCCCCGCCGCCCACACAATGGCCCCGCCGCGGCGGAGACCCGCGGCACCCCCGGAGCCTCCCCCGGGTACTTACAATCGTGCCCCACTCGGTCACCCGCTCCTTCACCACATGCTTCACGGCGACCTACGGAGCAAGGAGAACGGAGGCGCCGTGAGCGGCGGGGCGGGCTCAGCCTGCGCCCCGCCGCCGAGGGCCGGGCCGGCCGCGCCCGCCGCTTCCCGCGCCACGCTCCCGCCCGCCGCCCCCGCCCGGGCGCCCCGCGCCTCACCGGCAGCCCGTCGGCGATCCTGCTCCCCGCGTACACGGTGCCGAAGCCCCCGCTGCCCAGCACGGAGCCCACCTGGTAGACTTTATCAAATGGCTCCTTCTCCACTTTCACTGCGGAAACAAGAGGGAAAAACCCGCGTTAATGTCCGCAGCCGCGATGCGCCCGAATAATAATAATAATAATAGTAATCATAATAATAAAAAATAATAATAATGTAAAAAGGAAAAAGCCCACAAACGCTCTGTCCGGCGGACCCGTGGTGTGTGCACTGCCCTGATTCCGACCAAGGCTTCATTAAAAAAAAAAATTATCTTCTTCAATTAAAAAAAAAAAATAAAAAAAAAATAAACGCAGCTCCAGGAGCTGCGAGACACCGACCACGACACCCCGGTAAAGCAGGGCGGGTCTGCGCCCTCCGGCGCGGCGCTGGCAGGGGACACCCCAGCCCCCGTACCTGGCTGGAGGATCTTCACCGGCAAGTGGTCCATGCTGGGGCTGCAGATGTGCGCCAGCGAGCCGAACTTGGAGAGCAACATCTTTCGAGGGGGGGCAAACGTCGAGTTAGTTCCCCGCGGCAGCTCCGCCGGCGTCCTCTCGGCTCGGCGCGGCTCTCCTCTCTCCGGAGCCGGCGGAGGGCGGCGGGCCGCCGAAAGCTTCTGCGTGGCTCCTTTCTGCGGCCGGGAGCGGGAATCCACGGAATCCCTGTGCCCGCCGGCAGCAGTCCAGGCGTCGGTCGCACAAAGTCCTCCGGAGAAACGCAGTCAGCGAACGCGCCGCTCCCGCGTTCCTTCTTCCACCCGGCGAAAGCCGCTCGGGACGCAGGCAGGCGCAAGCAAAACTATAGCCCTCCGCGGAGGCAGACGAGTCCGGGGGCTTCGGATCCGCGCGTGGAGCCCGCCCCTGCGGGGGCCGCGGCGGCAGGAGCGGGCTGGGCGCCGCAGTGGAGCCGTGGCGGGCGGAGGACAGACCGCACCGCCGCCGAGCTGCCCGCGCGCTTCTGAGCCGGCGGCGCCGCCGAGCCGCCTCTTAACTCTCAATATTTTGGTGCGGGCAGAGTGCGGCGAGCGCGCCGAGAATATCCCTCCGCGGGGGAGGGGGGAACACCTCTCCCCGCCGCCCCAGCCGCCCCCTCCCCTCTGCGCCGGAGCCCCCGCGGGGCGGCGGCCGCGACTGCAGCGCCCTGTCCCGCCCCACCGCACGGGCGGGCACAGGGAGGGCGGGGGGCTGGGAACTACTTGTTCTGTAGTAACCGGCGCGCAAAGTTACACACCGTCTGAGAGGAACGCATCACACATTAGCGGCAAAAAAAAAGGGCGGGGGGGAGATTCTCCCGTGTGCGTTAACGCTGCCGCGCGGCCAATCGCCGGGCGCCCTTTCAAAGGGCTCCCGGTGCGGCCCAATGAGAAGAGCCCTCATTTGCATGCGGCGGCGCGCGGCCAGGCGGCGGCAGGGCGGGAATGCCGCGGCGCGCCGGGCCTGCCCCGCCCCGGGCTGCGGGAAGGTCGCTCCGAGCCGCCGCGTCCGGGGCTGCGCAGGGGCGGGGCGCCAACAGCGCCGGGGCACGGTGGGCCGCGGGTCCGCGGAGCCTGCCTGGGGCGCAGGCAGTCCCGGCACGGTGGTCGGAACCCGCTCGTTTTGCCGGCCGGTGCTCCCCAGCGAGCACGCGGCGCGCTCCCTTCACCCTAAGCGGCAATTCCTCTCCTTCCCCAGCGCTGCCCCCTCGCCTCAGCGCAGTTCGGCCCCGTGCCAGCGCGGGGGACGCCGGCGCCTGCCCTCCGCGCCTGCCTCTGTCAGTCACCTCCCCTGTGCGGAAGCCCCGCGGGGCCGGTGCGGCGCGACGGCGGGCGCCGGAGTCCTGGCGGCGCAGCTCGGAGGAGCTGAGCGGTTCCCGCCCCGCCGAGGTGCCGCGCCGGGAGAGGGCACGGAGCTGCTCCACTTCCCAGCGCTGCCGCCGCCCGCCCCGCCCCGCCCCGCAGGGGGCGCTGCATCAACAGGAATGGGGGCGCGTCCCGCCTGACCGGGCGCGCGGGGGTCCCCGTGCCCTGAGGCTGCGGCCGCGCCGGTCACCGCGCTCCGGGCTCTGCCGCTGCCGAGCCCGCCGCTCCGGCCTTTTCTGACGGGACAGCGAGACAGTTAGGAACCCCAGTCGGAGGGAGAAGCCGGAGGGCATCCAGGGGATCTTGCCGGGTGTCTGTCAGCAAAGCTGTGGGCGACTGCTTTAGAAATCAATGACTGCAATGCTGGGTGGGCAACAGTACCTAATAACTGCTCCAGCAGCTACTTAGAGCCCAGCCCAGACGCGCAGCCAGGGCTGGCGCTCAGGCGGGGAGCACCCCGCCTTTTGCAGACAGCTGGGCGGGCGCCCCTCCGCACCCCGTCACCGCCGCCCCGTCACCCCCGCGGCAGGTGCGTGGCACGGAAAAGCAGCGCGGTCGGAGGGAGCGGTGCTCAGCGGGGATCCCTGCCTGACGTGAGGGTGCTTTTGGCAGCCCCTCCCACCCCCGGGCTCTCGGGGAGAGCCTTGCAGTTGGGATTGTCTGATAATAGTAGTGCTGCGATCTCAGGCAGTCGTGCCCATAAACAAAGCAAGGGCTTCTAGGGAGAGGTAATATCTTTTATTAGATTAGACCAGCTGATGTAAAGGTCAGGTTTGCAGGCGCCGTTTCAACCCTTCGTGTCCCAGAATGTATTTTTTGAAGATAGCTCATTTGGGCTATAAAAGTTACTACTTTTCGTACAGACCGATTTGCAGAGGCTCCAAAATAAACCATTGAGTTTATTGAGTAGCTGAGGAATTCAGGAGGTTTCATGTTTATGGATTTTTTTTCCTTAAAGCTAACGATTTGGATTTACAAGATAAAGCAAAAAAAGAACAGGTTTGTTTTTTCAATACTTTTTTTTTTTTAATTTGTTTTAGACCCTGCCTTTTGGCTGTCTCAAATCACATTAATAAAAGTTAATATGCATAATATGTGTAAGTGCTAATTATTTAGGGAATTAACACTACAAGTTGTTACTAATTCCTGCTTTTTTTACATGACCAGGCATGAAAAATCATGGATGTATCACTGGTCTGCAAACATAAAACATCAGGCCTTGTTGTGCCAGCTATATTTGGAATTGCTTAAATTCATCTCTCTGTGTGGCCAATCTATAGTAAATCAGCAATACACTTGCCTTGAACCAGTTCCCTCAAAATCCTGTTGCGTTTAAGCTACATCTTCAGCTGTGTCAGCTGTCAAAAAAAAAACAAAAACCAAACCAAACAAAACAAACAAACAAAGAAAACCAAAACAAAGCATGGCATACCTTTCCACATCTATATTTGTAGCAAAATGGTAATCTAAAATTTCTGACATCAATCCTGGCATTGATGTACCTCCCAATCTGATTTGTATTTTCACACCAGTGTGAAAGGGAGGTTGTTTTACATTTAACATTAAAACAGGGTGCTATTGTAAAAAGAAAAAAAAAAAAAAAAGTGGTAAGGGGCATTGATGTACCTCCCAATCTGATTTGTATTTTCACACCAGTGTGAAAGGGAGGTTATTTTACATTTAACATTAAAACAGGGTGCTATTGTAAAAAAAAAAAAAAAAAAAAAAAGTGGTAAGGGGTTATTTGTTCTTCATTCACTTAATTTTGGCAGACAGACATTTAATTTGTATACAACTACAAGCACTCTTGGTTTGACAGAATTACAGATGGATCCCAGACATGGAATTTACTCTGTCTTTACACATAAGCCTTTCATGGGTTTGTGGTGCTCCTTTTGATCTGTCTTGGAACATGCAGTTCAGTGGTCCTAAACAATTATAGCTGCAGAAATATTTTATAAACTAGTTTTGGCCACTTTAACAGTGGCTTTGCAACTATAAATGGAAAATCATTCCTGGGTAGGATGCCAGTTTGATTTAGAATTCATTTTTCTTTGCAACAGTCCCTGAGCAGGAGTGAGTTTGTCAGGCACAGAAATACAGAAGATCCATGGAAATTTCTGCTTGCAGAACAGTACTACCTTCAGGCTACCTTTTAATGTCGGTACGGAACTCAGCTCAAAGTTTGCTGCGGCACATCATCAGGTACTGCACCAGTGACATTAATGGGCTCTAATATATACTTAGAGCCATTGTAGGTCTTCTGTATGGGACTACCAAAATGCATCTGTTCTCATAATGTGACTATAAGGAATGCTGCTAAGAATGCTCAGGCAGTAAATGTCCATTAAATTTACAAGAATATTGGTATTTCCAGGTCACTCAACCTCCTTATATTTCAGAGCTCTCAGCTCCTTTAATGAATCTTTGCCTGATTCTCTTCAGTCTCTCTTTTATTTGGCAAGAGAACAAACTGAACACAGTACTCTAGATGTGGCTTCATCTGTGCTGAAGAGAGGGTGATAATCATGTCCCTTGACCTGCTGGCTGTGGCACCCCAAGATGTGGTCAGTGTTCGTTACCGCAGGCGCACACTGCTGACTTTGTTGGTTTGTGGTCCACTGGGTCTTCTCCTGTAGAGCCATTAGTTCCAGCCTGCACTTCTCCCTAACTGTATCCTGTCCCAGATGTGGGATCTTGGCATTCTCATTTTTGGAAGTCCAGTACAGATGTATGTGTTATACATTTATTCAGCTGGTTGAGGTCTGAATAGCAGTTATACCCTCCAGTACACCAACAGCCACCCTTGATTTAGTGTCACCTTGTATTTCCAAAGGTCACGGATGAAAAAGTTAAGTAATATCAGCCATTTTATTGATCCCAAGAAACATCCCTTGGAATCACCTGTCAATTTGACTTAAAACAGCTATTAGCTACCTTTTGAGGCCCATGATCGGGCCAGTTTTTAATGCACCTTGTAGTACACCTATATCTTACCAATTCGCCTGCAGATGCTGGAAAACTATCAAAGTTCTGGGTACAGATGAGGCGAGCAACACCTACTCTAATTTCACCCAGAGAAGGCTGTAATGTAGTTGTAGAAGACAATCAGAGTGACTAAACATGGTTTGTCCGTGGGAAATTCAAGATGGCTGTTTTCAATAACATTTTTGTTGTCATGGTAATGATTTCCGTGAGTACTTGCTCCGTAATTTCCCCAGCAACTGAGAGAAGGTTGATCATCTTTTCACCACCCAGGTCCTCCTTTTGCAATTTCCTAAGACAGACCTAACATTTTAATAGTTGTTAGAAACATCCTCTGATCACTGTGACCTTTCACAAGGGACTGAGAGTGCCCTTTCAATGACTTTTGATGTCACTCTTAATACTCTCAGATGTATCCTGTCCAATCCCAAGGACGTGTATGACATTTTTAGCTTGTTTAATTAGACCCTGGCTTGATCCTTGCTACTTGACATGGAACTCTAGGATCCCTGAGAGCAGACCATGCCAGTAGAAACAGACAAAATGAATACCCATGTGCTGTGTCACAAGGTCACCTGTTGTATTCAGCAGCTGGCCTAGATTTTACTCAATCTCCTATTTTGCTGAAAAAGCATCCTTACCCATGACATCCTTCTGCAATTTTAACTTCATGTAAGCATTGCCCCTCTAATTCCATCCCTGCATGGCCACAAAATGCTCCTGTGTTCCTACTCATTGTGTCCCCACTTCCACCTCCCGTGTGCTTGGTTTTTTGTTGTTGAGCTCAGCCCTGTGCTGCTAAGGAAGGCTTCTGCTATATTTGCCCATTTGTTTGCAAATTAGGATGTATAAGAGATATGAAAGACTGCGACAGGTCTTATAGATAAATTGTTATTCGTCTTCTTTCAGCAACTCCAGTGCTTTTCTTTTGACCAATGTGTCTTGTGAAGCCACAACCTCTCTTTATTTCTTTGCATTTAAGAACATGTTGTTGGAATTATGAATGATTAGAGAATCATAGAACTGTAGAATATGAGAGAATCGTAGAATTGTAGAATATGCTGAGTTGGAGGGGACCCATCAGGATCATCATCTGGCCCTGTGCAGAACACCCAAAGACTCACACCATGTGCTTGAGAGTGTTGTTCAAATGCTTCTTGAACTCTGTCAGGCTGGTGCTTTGACCACTTCCCTGGGGAACCTGTTCAGTGCCCAACCACCCTCTGGGTGAAAAGCTTTTTCCTCATTTCTAACCTAAGCCTCCCCTGACTCAGCTTCACCTTGTTTTTTCAAGTCCTGTCATGGGTCATAAGCGTGATGAGATCAGTGGCTGCCCCTTCGCTCCCCCTCATGAGGATGTTGTGGACTGCACTGAGGGCTCCCCTCAGTCTCCTCCAGACTGAACAGACCAAGTGACCTCAGCTGCTCTTCATGCTTCCCCTTCAAACCCTTTATCATCCTCATGGCCCTCCTTTGGACAATCACTAATAGCTCAATGTCTTTTTTTATGTTGTGGCACCCAAAATTGCCCCCAGGACTTGAGGTGAGGCTGCCCCAGTGCAGATCAGAGCAGGAAAATCCCCCACCTCACCCAGTCAATGATGCTCTGCCTGATGCACCCCAGGACATGGCTGGCCCTCCTGGTTGCCAGGGCACTGCTGGCTCATGTTCAACAGAAAGATATTGACAATTTCTTCAGTAACACACCATACATTTCCACATATGGCACATTCTTTTCCCTTTATGAATCAATATCCTGAGTGTATTCAGTCAAAGTTAACTCCTGCCATAAGCATTAGTGAGATCAGTATTGAGGTACTGTTAAAAGAAGACTGAAAACTTAAAGGGCTTTCAAAGTGATTACAAGGTTTAGGACTGGTATCTTAAATCTTGAAGCTCCACTAGCTCAATCTACTTTGTTTATTTGACTTCTTACCATAACAGCCTAGAAGTATCTACAATTTATTTATTTTTTTCCCCACCTGGTATTTGCTAACTCTTTAAGTCTCACACAGGAAGAGTTTCCCAGGCTGAGAACTGAGAGAAAACAACAAACTCTAGAAGTAAAGTACAGGTGGGTTACAGAGCCTCAGTGTGGATGTAGTTCTCTGGTAGTCGAAGACCTGGTATTGAAACTGGATTTAAAATAATGCAAGAAGTTATGCTCATATGTAAAAAGAACTTACAGGTTTGATGCTCAACTTGTATTAGATACCATGACACTGTCAAGTGAAGTCAGACTAGAAAGTCTCTGGAGCATTAATATTTATGACTCGAAAAACATGACTCTGTACAGAACTGAGTTCTCAGGACCTCGTCTTTCACTGTTTTGCAGGTGGCACTTTGTATTCAGTAGAGAGATAGCACAATTTCAGCAGCTGTTTTCCCTATTTCAAAAAATACATTGAAGAACTAAAGAGAGATCAAGGAAAGGTAATGACAATGACTGAGGATGTAAAAAAAAACCCTGTTTTGAAAGATTAGCCCTTTTTCTCACTTTAGAGGGAAGATCAAGAAAGGGGATATAGTAAAATAATCGTCTAGGTACCATAGATCAGATGACTGTGTTCTCTCTCATTTAACATGAGCTGAGAAACATCAAGGAGAATTAAAAGGTAACTTTCAAAACTGAAAAAATACCAAACCCAACCTGTAATTACCTCTATATATAAAACTTGTAATTAGACCATGGAACTCACTGCCAAGTCACAAAGGCCAAGAATGTAACAAGATTAAAAAGAGTATTGTATTTTTAGTGATAACAAGTATATTCAAAGTTATAATTGGAGGATAAAAATAGTAGAAGGGCTATTAAGTATCAAATTTCAACGTGGAAAACAACTTTATGTCTTGTAGAATGAGCTGATACTGTCATCAGCAAATTAATGAATAAAGAATGTAAGTAAGGAGTCAGGAATATGGTCCACCTCTGCCTGATCTGGAGTCTTTATATCGAGTAAGCCAGAGTGGTAGTTTGAGTACCAAGGCAATTCTTAATAAAGTCCTGTATTTGCTCCTGTACTTCGGTTTGTGCTGGTAGTGTTATGTTTGAACTGCTTCAATGATGTGAAAAATTGATCTGGGTTCAATGATTGTTTAATGGGATAGTGTTTTTCAACCTATAATCTATGTATTAATGGAAATAGTAAGACGTCACAAACTGTTCAATGAATTTTGTGTTTGCCCACATGCACCAAATGAAATCAAGGAGGGAAAAAATAGCAAAAGACCCCAAGGTTTACTTCTATTTGTTATTTTGTAAAATTACCAGGTTGTAAAAGTAGGTGAATACATAATCCTTCCTTTAAAATAAGAAACATGGGAACAGATGATCTCAAGATTTTTTTGTAAAAGTTTAGAGGCACATTTGTTGTATCATTGTTGCATCATTGCTGTATGGGATGAAGCAAAAAAACCACAACTCCATTGTTTTAATGACTGTGTTTGAGTTTTATAGAAATGTTAGAGTACAGATGAAACTGGATTGTGTTCTACCTTTCCTTTGAAGTGTGAAGATACAAAAGCCTTATCTGAGTTGTGACCACCATAGTTAAAAGATTTAGATCATTCCGTTTTATCTGTGACCTGATCCAAAAGGCTGTACTCCCAGTAAAATAATTCAGCAATTTGTTAATAATAAATTCATTATAACAGTGTCAATATGAATGTGTCTTTCTATATTGGAGAATAAATGAAGTTTAATTTGTTTTCAATAATTATAATGATAAGTAATAAAATTGCTGAAGACCTGCAAAAAGAGACAATATACAGAGCTGTCAGCTCTCCATTTGATCTTTCTTGAATCTTGACACTAAATTTAAACTCGAACATAATACCAACATTGTAAACCAAAATAGTATGTTTATGTGGTCCTATGTTACTAATTTCTACTCAATATATAGATACGTTTCTAATTTTAAAAGCAAGAGGAGTAATTTAAAGGAGACTGAAAGGACAGTTGGTGGGTGAGTTAAATGAAGAACTGTTATAATAATATGGTGGTTGTAATATGAACATAATGGAATAAGTTCACATTTCAGATGCAATACGTGGATGCACTTTGGCATAACAGTTTGTCAACCAGTTTTATGACTACATAAATTCTTAATTAAGGCTTGATGAGCCAAAATTTAGCAGTATAAAGCATTCAGACCTTTCCTACTATCTTAGCATCACTACCTGTGTGCTTCCACTTCCACTTTCTCCACTTCAGCTTCTCAACCACTCTGTAATGAGAAAAACACTATGGAGTTACTGTAGTTAGAGAAATCTGTCCTTTGAACCATATACAGGAGGGAACCACCAGATTACTTTGTATGGGTGTGCCCCAGCTCTCTGATTGACAACCTACTGGTGTTCCTGGTCTTTGCTAATCTAAAAGGATGTAATTATTAACCAGCAAAACTCTACTCCTGCATGTGCATCCCATGTGTAGTCCTCTGCAGAACTGCCACCAGTCACTGCTACTGTTGTTAGTACTAGACACAGAACAACATCATTAGCAAGCTGAGGATCCTTGATACTGTGCTAGTGTGTGTAATTGAAAACAGAATTTCACGTGGAGGAGAAGGTTATGTATTGAGTTGAGTAAATTTTTCTGTAAGTCTAATTACTCTTGCCAGAATAGGCTGCTTTTTCTATTTTTTGAAGTTAGATTAAGCCTATGAGAAGAACAGTTCCATTTAGCATATACAAAACATTGGTACCTGATTTGTTAATATACTAGTAAAATAATAATAACACAGAAGGAGAAGTAATGAGTATCCTGAAATGATCTTTGATCAAGGCTCAGCTGAATGCACTCCAATATTTATATTATAATCTAAAACATAGTGACTGTCCTTGCTCAGTGTTTTATTCGTAGATAACTAAAGTATGTACCATAAACTACATGACTGTATGATCAAAGGACACCTTACTGTGTGTATCTTATCTGTAGTAGTATACTAACTTTATGATAATAATATTTCATTTTCTGTCATCTTTCCTTGGACTTCATAAAGAATATCATAGTCTTTGTTAATCAGTATCTTATAATTTTTAAATTGTTTTCTAAATGTGAAAATCTAGCAACAAATATGCTACCATGCTGTTACACTTTCTGAAAGGATGATTTCACTCATATTTCAAGCTGGTAAGTCTCTTAGGCCAATCTAAAATGTGTCCTCAGAAAAACAAGAAAAGATAACACAATTTGGCAGCAAAAGCTGAAACATAGAAGACAATAAGTCCACCCTGGTTGGATAAGAGCATGTATTGCTTGGATTTTTTGGCAGTCACTTTTGACCAACTCTCAGTACTGCTGTGGACATTCATTAAGAAGAAGTGTATGTCTAAAAAGGCATCTAATAGAGTTTGGCAGTGAGCAACAACAAACATCCTCTTGTGAATGAAACTGTGTTTTGTGATGAAAGTACTAAAATATCCCAGGGGTTAAGGCCTTATAAAAGAAAGAAAGATCTATTTTCTAGATCCTTGGCACTAAGAAGAGGCACAGTTGTAGCTTCTGAGCAAGGTCTTCTACCAGGCTAATGGCACTCTGAGTGTAGCACCCTCTGAAATGAAGAGTATGTAGTTTTGAACACAAGATTCCATGGACATATTTATCTTGGGTATATTCAACAGTAAAGTGATTTGTGAGGGTAGGCAATGCTGATTATTTTTGAGCCTTGAGTATTTAAATTTCAAATTAAATCACAGTTGAGGTATTCTGACTGTGTCCTTCCTGATAAGGGTAATCTTGTGTGATGGAGGAATTCTGGACTCTAAATCCTGGTACAGGTTATTTCTGTATTTGTTGTATAATTTGTTGTATAATGTTATACTAAGATGTGAAATGCATATGTCATATGAGGTGAAAAAGAAGGAAGTTATTTGCATTTAAGAGATACAGGAAAAAAGGGTATTGAAGGGGCTAGTAGCAGTGTTGAACATGCCACTAAGAATGTCCTTTAGTTGGTCCTAAAGTAGAAGCTATAGATAATTACTAGGTTGCTGGAGCTGGAAACTGTAAAAGATTGAATGGCTTGGCTGCAACAAAGGGAGTAGAAAAGCCAAAGGTATATCCACCACTTCTTAGGCTAAGGAGTGGTAACTAGGCCTTTTTTTCTGGATGACACTCAAGAAGGAAACTGATGACAAACATCACTCTCTCTGTCTTCCACAAATAGCAGGAGCAGCTAACAGTATTCTGCTTCTGAAAACTTTGGTTGTGATGGTAAGTCAGACAATATTTAGTAGTCCGGAATTTGTATTTAAAATATGTGTGAGAAAACCTGTGCTGACAGTTCTAATTAGGGTCAGAGACAAAGATATGTAAGACTTTCTGTTAAGAACTGTGTCTTCTGTTACTAGGTAGAGTTTGGGTTACTTCCTCATGTGGATAAGCTCTGTGTCTTTCTCTCATTATTCTTGCTTCACTCAGAAGCCATGATATGTTTAGTTAGGTGGGCTAGCAGTGAACTACATAATTTTGAGTCAATTTTTCAGGATAAATGCAGTCATCTTGCTGTAACGCTTCAGTGAGATATCAATCATGCTTCCAGAGAGGCAACCAACAGGAATGCACACATTTCTATACTGCCCTCACATAAATTTAAACCATATAAATATGAACTGAAGGAAGCTGCCCAGAGAAGTGGTTGAGCCTTTGCTGGAGGTTTTTAAAAGGTATGTAAATTTGGCACTTACAGACATTGTTTAATGGTGGACTTGGCAGTGCTTGGCAGTTTACAACTGGACTCAATGATCTTAAGGGTCTTTTCCAACCTAAATGATTCTATGATACTAGGAACAGAAGTGGGATTTGGTAGGATTAAATAATACATATTAGCAATTCCCCATTCAACTGGTGTCCTGTTGCAGCTGTACCATTAGTTTCCCTTGCGTCGTAACAATTCTACTTTGAAGTATTGGCAAAAAAAACATCCGAAAGGCAAAACAAAAGGCAATCTGGAGTCTTCAAAATGTATTGAAATTCTCAAGGATCCAGATGACTCATGATTTTTGGGAGAAAATAACTCAGGCCTGTTTATATTTTTGTGATAATTTTTACTTAACTCTCTTCAACATCATCCTTAGCTAATATTGGAAAAGGAAATATATATAATTGTTATTTTATCGTACAAAAGCTGTGTTAGCTGTGTTCCAGATACAAAACTGAAACATACTGAACACCTCTGCCCTTTCCCACGTCATTAACAATTTTGTCGTTTTCCTTTTCTGATGTAATTTATATTCATGCTACTCTGTAACAACGTTCACAGGAACTAGGATTTCTTTTACTCCCAAATTTTATTATCAATTATTGTCCATATTCTTATTGAATGCAGAATTTTTCTGCCTATAGTTTTAATTTCCCCCGTTACCTGGTTTTTGTAACATAGTGTTTTACATTTTTTAATTCCATATTTAATTACTGTTCTTTGCCATCTGTCTGCAGGGAAATTTGGTTTATCTGTATTACTGATACTTAAAAAAAGGAAAAATGTGAGAAACCTAATAATAATTTCCTACATTTTGAAAATGTGTGAAATACATGGGTTGAAGGTAGTGTCTCTGAAGTCTATATCTAAACATTCATAATTACAAATCTGTTCTGTAGTCAAAAAAAAGAGAATGCATCAATGCTGTGTTGCTTGCTACACAATTACTTTTCATACCATTTCTTAGAAGATTAACTTTCACGCAAAATAGAAGATTTAAATTCATGATATGAGTGTTGAAGGCTGTATTTAGGTGTATGAAATCTATGTGTCTGAGAATATTTACAGACTTGAGGCACCAAATTAAAAGTTATATCACATATATATAATATATTTAGATAATTATTAATGATATATAATATAACATAACATAATATAATATAATATAATATAACATGATATAACATAACAATTACGTAATATACAATTATTATGTAATAATATTATACAATATAATTGTTATTAATAATATATGTATAATTATATATTAATTATTTTTATATTATCTCTATTTATGTTTTTATTATATATTTTATTATCTAATATATATTAATTTATTGTATATATATATATATAAAACTTATATTTATTACTTCCTTCACTTTTGTGCCTTGCCCCTAAAAAAGCCTCTGCCACTCTTGGGACAAAGGTGGCTGGTGCACTTGTTGGTCTGATTATTAACATAAAGCATCTTAAGGCTGAATCCTTTTAGCTGAGAACATTCCTAAGAAAAATAAGTCTTGCATTACAAAAAAAAAAATCTAGTTATAGTTCATTTAAATTCTGTGCAAGTAAAAAGCAACAAATCATAGTGGTGCCAGTTCTGCCTGATCATCTCTAATTCCTAAGAGAAGCTGTTATGTCTGCCGACATTTATTGGCCTATTATTATTGATACTTGTGTTGGTTCCCACCTCACAAGTATTTCAGGTTCAGTTCTGATTTCTCAATGTTTTTTCTCCACTGAATTAAAAAGGATTTCCATTGCTATCAGAGAGATTTAAATAAGACAATTGCAG